>CM034234.1:196962-1396962 GCA_019916065.1 Vitellaria paradoxa
CCAATTCTGATTTTCCCCAATTGGAAACCCTAAGTCCCTCAATTGGCCAATTACCCCAATCCAAAACCCTAAACACCTCAATTAGTCAATTTACCCAAATTGAACCCCCAATTCCAATTTCTAGCCCTAATTTGACTAATTCCCCAATTAATTTAAGCCCTAATTTACAAAATCCCCAAATTGAAAACCCTAATGAGCCAAATCCCCAAATTGAAAACCCTAATGAGCCAAATCCCCAAATTCAAAACCCTAACTCCAAAAATGAAAATTACAAGTCCAATCTTGAAGACCCTAACCTATTACAATTTCCCATTCTTTCCAAAAACCCCTCTAAAACCAAAAATTACACCGTGCTCCCCCAAAATGGCAACTTTTACATAACCAAAATGTTCCCTCCAAAAGTGAAATATTTGCCAAAAACCCCAATTTACCCCCCGGCCAACCTACTCCATCCCCACCACTTGGAAAAGAAATAACAAGGCCTACCAAATCCTTTATAGATGCTCTCAGTGGTGATAAAACCCAATCTCCTACCATTCCTATTAAACCTCTAGGCAATTACCATGGCATGCCCGCAATCTTATTCACAAAAGAGGAGATTGATCTTATGGCCGAACCTTTTAAACTCTCTTTAGTGGGAAAATTTTCATTCGGGAGACCAATGATGGAGCTAATCAGGAAATTTTTTTTCTTCCCTTGGACTAAAAGGTGATTGGCAAGTATCCTTATTAGACAAAAGGCACATATTACTTAAATTGAGGCTGGAAGAGGATTACACCCGACTCTGGACTAGACAGACTTGGTTTGTTCATGGACACACTATGCGTGTTTTTAAGTGGAGTCCTCAGTTCAGATGCAATGAAGAATCTCCAGTTGTCCCTGTGTGGATCACTCTGCCTTATCTCCCCATACATCTAGTCCATTGTAAGTCAGCTTTATTTTCGATTGCCTCTGCTGTTGGCAAGCCGCTTAGAGTTGATCATGCCACAGCCACTCTCAATCGACCAACTGTTGCACGGGTGTTAGTTGAATGTGACGTATCCCAACCTTCTTTTACTAAAAAGGTTTGGGTTGGTGATGAGGAGTCGGGTTTTGTTCAGGATATTATAATTGAAAAACTCCCAGATTACTGCATGTCTTGCAAGCACTTGGGCCACAAGCAGGAGAAGTGTTTTATTGCTAATCCCACACTCCGGCCTCAAGCTAGGCACGGGAATGATAAGGGGAAAGGGATAGCTTCTTCAGGGGATGTATCTGTTGCTTAGGGACGGCCTGTATATGTGGCAAAGCCGTTACAGAGGCCTATCTTAGCTCCTGTGATCTCTGTACCTACTCCTATGCCAGTATCTGAGGTTCCCTCCTCCCGACCTGACCCAGTATATGCTGAACCGTCAAATCAAACTCAGGACTATGTTATTTCCTCTCCTACTATTACTACTATTTCTCCAGACCAGGTATGCCCTTCTTCAAATACTTCTATACTTATGAATTCAGTGCAGGAGAATGAGCCTACCATTCCACCACTTCATCCAGCTTCAATGATTGCTCCTATTACTGCGTCCTCAGTGGGATTGGATAGCATTGCTGTCACCATAGCACCAGCTTCTTGTTCTGGTTTCGCAACCCAGACTATTTCGTTATCTCCTGGGAGAGCTCCTGGTGTTACCATTAATTTCCAGTCAGATGATATTCCCAGCAATCAGACATTCCATTCGGACCGTATTGGTTCTTCTCACTCTGCGGATGAAGCTTCCTCTGATGATGTTGATGGTTGTGGGATTGATGATAGATATGATTCTGATCCTGGGGCTTCGGTTGATGTACCCCAGAGTGTGGGTGGTACTTCTACAATTGTTTCTACTTCTCCTATTTCTAGCATTGGTCCCATTGATGCCGATGGATTCCAGAGGATCCTTAGAAGTCACCGTGGTGGAAAGAAGGGGAATACTACTACAAGTACTGGCACTAGCAAACCCCCTCAAACTATTGCCCGCAAGGGTAGGAGCAAATCAAAATGATTAAGTCCCTAATTTGGAATATTAGAGGGATAGGTCAGAATCCCTCAATTAGGAGACTTAGAAAGCTTATTAAGTTTCATCACCTTCAGCTTCTTTGTATTCTGGAGCCTTTTCTTCCTCCTGAGAAGATTGATTCAACCAAAGTCAGATTGGGCATGGAATCTGCTTTTGCTTCAGTTTCTGGGAAAATTTGGGTATTCTGGTCTCAGTCATTTAGTGTTCAAATTCTACATGATATGGGCCAGGTGATTCATTGTAAGGTCAGCCACTATTCTCTTTCCGAGCCGGTCTTTATATCTTTTGTGTATGCTAAGTGTTCAGCATTATTACGCACGGACCTTTGGAATGCTCTGAGTACATTTTCTGGGGAAATTGATGGTGCTTGGATGGTAGGTGGTGATTTTAATGTTGTCCAGCAGCATTCTGAGGTGGTTGGGGGTCATCCCCAACTCCAATCAGCCATTGATGATTTTAATGTGACTCTCATGGATTGTGGTCTAGAAGATGCTGGTTTTGAAGGGTCTCCTTATACTTGGGTTAATGGTTTTACCAGGCGTCGATTGGATCGAGTTGTGATCAATAATCAGTGGGCAAGTCGCTTTTCGGTATTCAAAGTTTCACATCTTAATCGCACTGGCTCTGATCATTCTCCACTCCTTGTATCATACGAGTCTGTCCAGACTAGGGGACCAAGCCGATTCAAATTTCTTCATGCATGGTTGAAACATCCTAACTTGCTGGATATAATCAGAGTGAACTGGTCCTTGCCTGTATATTCTTATGGTATGATTGCTTTACAGCAGAAGCTGATTAGACTCAAACATCGGCTTAAGCAGTGGAATAAAGAGGTGTTTGGCAATGTATTTGACAAAGTGAAAGAGGCTGAACAAGAGGTGCTTTGCAGGGAAAGGTTATTTGATGCTTCTGGATCTGATATGGATCGTTCTGCCTTACAGCTAGCGAAAGCCCAGTTACTTCATGCTTTATCCAAAGAGGAGTCTTTTTTGAGACAACAATCCCGTGTCAGATGGTTGAAGGAGGGGGATGCTAATTCTAGATTTTTCCATGCTATGATCCGGAAAAAAACACCATATCCTTGGAGTCCATCGTATTCAGGGGATGATGGCATGTGGATTTCTGATACTGATGCTATTAGGGCTTCAGCGATTTCTTATTTTCAGAATCTTCTTACTGGTGACGACTCTGTTTTCTCTGTGAGGGACTTTGACTTTATCCCTTCTTTGGTGACTGAGGATGATAATCTGGCTCTTTGTGGTCTTCCTACTATTGAGGAAGTTTGTGAGGCAGTTTTTTCTATTGATTCTGATAGCTCTCCTGGTCCTGATGGCTTTTGTAGTACATTTTACCAGACCTTTTGGGAAGTTATTGGCAAGGATCTTCATGCTGCTGTTCTGGATTATTTTGGTGGATCACCTATGCCCAGGGGATTTTCCAGCACCCTTCTTGTTTTGCTGCCTAAAAAACCTTCACCTGCTACCTGGGCTGACTTTAGGCCAATCAGTTTATGTAATGTGAGCAATAAAGTTATCACCAAAATTCTGGTATCCAGGCTTTCCCGTCTTCTACCGCAGCTTATCTCTCCTTCTCAAAGTGGTTTTGTTCCAGGCAAATTGATTCATGATAACATTTTACTTGCCCAGGAGTTAGTGCATGATTTGAATAGGAAGACTCGTGGGGGTAATGTGGTACTTAAGCTGGACATGGCTAAAGCTTATGATCGCATGTCCTGGTCTTTTATTTTTTAGATGCTTCGGGCCTTTGGTTTTTCTGAGCAATGGATTTCATTGATACATAGAGCCATTACTTCTCCTTGGTTTTCTGTGATGATTAATGGAATTGCTTCGGGATTCTTCCAGTCACAGAGGGGTTTACGCCAAGGTGATCCTATTTCCCCCAGCCTGTTTATTATTGCAGCTGAATATCTATCCAGGAGTTTGGATTATCTGGTAGCTCGGTACCCATCTGTTGCTTACGCTACAGGAGTCCCCATCACTATCTCTCATTTGAGTTTTGCTGATGACATCATCATTTTTGCTAATGGGAGCAGAGATAGTCTTCGGCACATCATGGATGTCCTTCACAGATACGAGAACATCTCTGGCCAGCTTGTAAGTCAAGCTAAGAGCAGATATTATACAGGCAGATTGGCTACTGGCTCAAGAAGGGACATTATTAATAATGTGACAGGTTTTCAGAGGGGTGACCTTCCATTCACTTATCTGGGATGCCCAATTTACTTGGGTAATCTGAAGATTGCCTTCTTTGAAGATCTAGTGCGGAAGGTTCGAGATAAAATTTCTGGCTGGGCTAACCGACTTCTTTCATTCGAGGGTAAAATTATTCTGATCAGGCATGTGTTATCTTCTATGCCACTTTACTTATTCCATGTGTTGAGGCCTCCATCTGATGTCTTTCACCAGCTGGAGAGATTATTTACCAAATTCCTTTGGGGTGACACGGATACCTCAAGGAAAATCCATTGGTGTAAATGGGCTTCTGTCTGCTTTCCCGTGGAGGAAGGGGGAATTGGGGTCCGTTCATTTGCTGATGTGGTCACAGCTTGTGAGATCAAACTTTGGTGGCACTTTAGAAGCCAACAGTCATTATAGGCCTCCTTTATGAAGGCTAAATATTGCCATGCCACTCATCCCTACATAGTCCCTTTTGCTTACCCTGCCTCGCCTTTGTGGAGGCGCCTTTGCATTATAAGAGCGACAGCTGAGCCACTTATTAGATGGTTTATACGTTCAGGGAATTCAAGTTTCTGGTATGATGTTTGGGTAGGTTCTACCCCTTTGATTTCTATTAATCCTCTGGCGGCTTCTTCAGCTCCTGTCTCTTCGTTCTGGACGGATACAGGGTGGGATAGGGAGAGGATTTTGGCTCTTTTACCCACCTCTGTCGCTGAGCAGATTTTTATGATTCCTACATGGCAGCAAGGCCCTGATCTAATCAGATGGAGTTTATCTTTAGATGAAAACTTTTCTCTTCGCTCTACTTGGGACCACATCAGGGCATCTATGGCTATTAGGCCTGTCTTCTCATTTATTTGGCAGAGGCACATCCCCCTTCAGGTTTCATTTTTTATTTGGCGGCTCTTACATGGTTTTGTTGCTCTGGATGACTCGTTGGCAAGCAAAGGTTTTCAGATGGTTTCTCGCTGTATTTGTGGCTGTGCCAGTGAGACCAAATGCCACCTTTTTCTGCATTGTCCTCTGATACGACAGGTTTGGCTTCATTTTTTTGGAATGTTTGGGCTTCACTTCTATGAGTTTCCATCTATTTCTTCTATGCTCCTTCACTGGCGCCGTTGCTCCCCTTCAATACGTCATATTAGAATCATGGTTGTCTGCTATGTACTTTGGCACATATGGAAGGCACGTAATGCTTGTAGATTTGATGGCACCTCTTTCCATGCTGTAAGGGTTATTCATAACATCACAGCAGATTTGCACCTTATTGGCCTAGCTTTTGGATTCAAAGCCTCACAACTCCGTGGAGATTTATCTGTGAGGTTTGTGAGCACTTTAAGAATTTTACCTTGCAGACCCAGGACAGTGAGACTGATATCATGGCTTAGAACCCCTACGGGCTCCTTGAAACTTAATGTGGATGGGTGCTCTCGCGGTAATCCTGGTCCAGCAGCTGCTGGAGGTATTCTTAGAGATCACTTGGGCAGGTTTGTGGGTGCATTTGGGCGCTTTCTTGATCACAAACCTATCATCTATGCTAAGTTAGTTGCTATTCAGGTTGGGTTGGAGCTGGCCATTTCTGTTGGGTTCCATTCTCTGATTGTTGAATCTGATTCTGCTACTGCTATTTCATGGATCACCTCGTCTAGTTCATGTTGTTGGGAGTACATTTATCTTATTGCTCGAATTCGGCAGCTATGCTCTTCTGCACCGATTCAGCTTCATCATGTCTACAGGGAAGCCAACCAGGCAGCGGATTTCATGGCTAATTGGGCTTGTTCTCTTCAGCAAGACCAGAGCTTTTCTACTCAGCGGGATCTCCCCAGAGACATTTATGGCATTCTTTCTCTTGATGCGGATGAGATTCCTCATATTAGGCTTTAGCTTTGTCATTTATCTTTTATTTTGGAGGTCAGGTTTATGTCCCCCTCCTTATTTTTGTACTGTGGTGAGTCACCACATTCTATCTTTTATTTATCTTAGCTATTTTCATTACATTTGTAATGCGGTGAGTCACCGCTCTATTATTTTATTTCTTTATTATTTTCCATTACTTCTCTTGGAGGTAAGGTTTAGGTCCCCCTCCATCATGTACTGCTTTTTTCAATTATTAATAAACTGGTAGGGGTCCCTGCCAAACCCCCCTCCCGCTAAGGAGGCTTTCTTTAAAAAAAAAAAAACCCTAAACCCTAAACCCTAAACCCTAAACCCTCAACCCTGAACCCTGAACCCTGAACCCTAAACCCTAAAAACCCTGAACCCTGAACCCTGAACCCTGAACCCTCAACCCTGAACCCTGAACCCTGAACCCTGAACCCTAAAACCCTAAAACCCTAAACCCTGAACCCTAAAACCCTGAACCCTGAACCCTAAACCCTGAACCCTAAACCCTAAACCCTGAACCCTGAACCCTAAACCCTAAACCCTGAACCCTGAACCCTGAACCCTAAACCCTGAACCCTAAACCCTAAACCCTAAACCCTGAACCCTAAACCCTAATCCCTGAACCCTGAACTCTAAACCCTGAACCCTGAACCCTGAACCCTGAACCCTAAACCCTGAACCCTGAACCCTAAACTCTGAACCCTGAACCCTGAACCCTAAACCCTGAACCATGAACCCTGAACCCTAAACGCTAAACCCTAAACCCTAAACCCTAAACCCCAAACTGAACCTCTCTCTCTCTACCCTCTCACTAGAATTGTTCTCTCTACCCTTCCAAGTTCGACCAAACATTTTCCGGCCACGTCCGGACAGTTTCCCGGCCGCCGTCACCGGTCATCTTCTTCCTCAAGGCCGGTTCACTTTTTCGGTAACTTTACCGCCGGTTTGGAGAGCTCCGGCGCTGCCACAGCCCCCATGGCCGATTTGGGGGTTTCAAAATTCCACACAAATGAAGGTCCTGGTGTGTTTCCCATTGGTGAGGCCGCCGGCCATGAAGAAAATCAACTTTCCGGCGAGATTCCGCCCCGAACAAGCCTACCCGACCAAGGTGCTGATATATCTGGTTATTCCAGCCCTTCTCCTCTATTTTTTGATCCCAACCATCTGTCCATGGTGGTGGCCGGATTGCAAGATCAATTAGCTTCTCTAGCCGCCGCCCTTAATGGCCCTTTTGCTCGAAACATGCAAAACTGTGAACCTAGAAAGGATTCTGAGGAAGTTCAGATTGTTTTGGGAAATTTTCTGCAAAAAAATAGTTTGGAGAAGTCATCCATGGCTGCCATGGCCGATCCCCTCTCAAAAACCCTTCAAAACCAACCAAAAACCCCAAAATCTCTCACCACTGCCGGAAAAACCCACCCGCCGGCCGTCGGCGAACTCTTTCCGACCAGCACCGGCCCTCCGGAGACTCTCCCCGCCGGCGCCATCACCATGGCAGTAGGTTCCTCACAAACCCTAGCCGCCACCCTCTCTTTCTCTAACCCTAAAGTTGCACTTGATACACTTTATCCTCCCAATCCCCATTCTACCCTTAATCCCTTAATTCCTAATCCCTCATCAATTTCAAACCCTAATTCCCAAATCCCCAATTCCTATTCTCCCCAATTGGAAACCCTAAGTCCCTCAATTGGCCAATTACCCCAATCCAAAACCCTAAACACCTCAGTTAGTCAATTTACCCAAATTGAACCCCCAATTCCAATTTCTAGCCCTAATTTGACTAATTCCCCAATTAATTTAAGCCCTAATTTACAAAATCCCCAAATTGAAAACCCTAATGAGCCAAATCCCCAAATTGAAAACCTTAACTCCAAAATTGAAAAACCCAATTCCAATCTTGAAGACCCTAACCTATCACAATTTCCCATTCTTCCCAAAAACCCCTCTAAAACCAAAATTACACCGTGCTCCCCCAAAATGGCAACTTTTTACATAATCAAAATGTTCCCTCCAAATGTGAAATATTTGCTAAAAACCCCAATTTACCCTCCAGCCAACCTACTCCATCCCCACCACTTGGAAAAGAAATAACAAGGCTTGCTAAATCCTTTATAGATGCTCTCAGTGGTGATAAAACCCAATCTCCTACCATTCCTATTATCTAGGCAATTACCATGGCATGCCTGCAGTCTTATTCACAAAGAGGAGATTGATCTTATGGCCGAACCTTTTAAACTATCTTTAGTGGGAAAATTTTCATTCGGGAGACCAATGATGGAGCTAATCAGGAAATTTTTTTCTTCCCTTGGACTAAAAGATGATTGGCAAGTATCCTTATTAGACAAAAGGCACATATTACTTAAATTGAGGCTAGAAGAGGATTACACCCGACTCTGGACAAGACAGACTTGGTTTGTTCATGGACACACTACGCGTGTTTTTAAGTGGAGTCCTCAATTCAGATGCAATGAAGAATCTCTAGTTGTCCCTGTGTGGATCACTCTGCCTTATCTCCCCATACATCTAGTCCATTATAAGTCAGCTTTATTTTCGATTGCCTCTGCTGTTGGCAAGCCGCTTAGAGTTGATCATGCCACAGCCACTCTCAATCGACCAACTATTGCATGGGTGTTAGTTGAATGTGACGTATCCCAACCTTCTTTTACTAAAAAGGTTTGGGTTGGTGATGAGGAGTCGGGTTTTGTTCAGGATATTATAATTGAAAAACTCCCAGATTACTGCATGTCTTGCAAGCACTTGGGCCACAAGCAGGAGAAGTGTTTTATTGCAAATCCCACACTCCGGCCTCAAGCTAGGCACGGGAATGATAAGGGGAAAGGGATAGCTTCTTCAGGGGATGTCTCTGCTGCTCAGGGACGGCCTGTATATGTGGCAAAGCCGTTACAGAGGCCTATCTTAGCTCCTGTGATCACTGCTCCTACTTCTATGCCAGCATCTGAGGTTCCCTCCTCCCGACCTGACCCAGTATATGCTGAACCGTCAAATCAACCTCAGGACTATGTTATTTCCTCTCCTACTATTACTACTATTTCTCCAGACCAGGTATGCCCTTCTTCAAATACTTCTATACTTATGAATTCAGTGCAGGAGAATGAGCCTACCATTCCACCACTTCATCCAGCTTCAGTGATTGCTCCTATTACTGCGTCCTCTTTGGGATTGGATAGCATTGCTGTCACCATAGCCCCAGCTTCTTGCTCCGGATTCGCAACCCAGACTATTTCGTTATCTCCTGGGAGAGCTCCTAGTGTTACCATTAATTTCCAGTCAAATGATATTCCCAGTAATAAGACATTTCATTCGGACCGTATTGGTTCTTCTCACTCTGCGGATGAAGCTTCCTCTGATGATGTTGATGGTTGTGGGGTTGATGATAGATATGATTCTGATCCTGGGGCTTCGGTTGATGTACCCCAGAGTGTGGGTGGTACTTCCACAATTGTTTCTACTTCTCCTATTTCTAGCATTGGTCCCATTGATGCCGATGGATTCCAGAGGATCCTTAGAAGTCATCGTGGTGGAAAGAAAGGGAATACTACTACAAGTACTGGTGCTAGCAAACCCCCTCAAACTATTGCCCGCAAGGGTAGGAGCAAATCAAAATGATTAAGTCCCTAATTTGGAACATTAGAGGGATAGGTCAGAATCCCTCAATTAGGAGACTCAAAAAGCTTATTAAGTTTCATCACCTTAAGCTTCTTTGTATTCTGGAGCCTTTTCTTCCTCCTGAGAAGATTGATTCAACCAAAGTCAGATTGGGCATGGAATCTGCTTTTGCTTCAGTTTCTGGGAAATTTTGGGTATTCTAGTCTCAGTCATTCAGTGTTCAAATTCTACATGATATGGGCCAGGTGATTCATTGTAAGGTCAGCCACTGTTCTCTTTCAGAGCCGGTCTTTATATATTTTGTGTATGCTAAGTGTTCAGCACCATTACGTATGGACCTTTGGACTGCTCTAAGTACATTTTCTGGGGAAATTGATGGTGCTTGGATGGTAGGTGGTGATTTTAATGTTGTCCAGCAGCATTCTGAGGTGGTTGGGGGTCATCCTCAACTCCAATCAGCCATTGATGACTTTAATGTGACTCTTATGGATTGTGGTCTAGAAGATGCTGGTTTTGAAGGGTCTCCTTATACTTGGGTTAATGGTTTTACCAGGCGTAGATTGGATCGGGTTGTGGTTAATAATCAATGGGCAAGTCACTTTTCAGTATTCAAAGTTTCACATCTTAATCGCACTGGCTCTGATCATTCTCCACTTCTCGTATCATACGAGTCTGTCCAGACTAGGGGCCCAAGCCGATTCAAATTTCTTCATGCATGGTTGAAACATCCTGACTTGCTGGATATAATCAGAATGAACTGGTCCTTGCCTGTATATTCTTATGGTATGATTGCTTTCCAGCAAAAGCTGATTAGACTCAAACATCGGCTTAAGCAGTGGAATAAAGAGGTGTTTGGCAATGTACTTGACAAAGTGAAGGAGGCTGAACAAGAGGTGCTTTGCAGGGAAAGGTTATTTGATGCTTCAGGATCTGATATGGATCATTTTGCCTTACAGCTAGCGAAAGCCCAGTTACTTCATGCTTTATGCAAAGAGGAGTCTTTTTTGAGACAACAATCCTGCGTCAGATGGTTGAAGGAGGGGGATGCTAATTCTAGATTTTTCCATGCTATGATCAAGAAAAAACACCATATCCTTGGAGTCCATCGTATTTAGGGGGATGATGGCATGTGGATTTCTGATACTGATGCTATTAGGGTTTCAGCGGTTTCTTATTTTCAGAATCTTCTTACTGGTGACGATTCTGTTTTCTCTGTGAGGGACTTTGACTTTATCCCTTCTTTGGTGACTGAGGATGATAATCTGGCTCTTTGTGGTCTTCCTACTATTGAGGAAGTTCGTGAGGCAGTTTTTTCTATTGATTCTGTTAGCTCTCCTGGTCCTTATGGCTTTTGTAGTACATTTTACCAGACCTTTTGGGAAGTTATTGGCAAGGATCTTCATGCTGCTGTTCTGGATTATTTTGGTGGATCACCTATGCCTAGGGGATTTTCCAGCACCCTTCTTGTTTTGCTGCCTAAAAAATCTTCACCTGCTACTTGGGCTGACATTAGGCCAATCAGTTTATGTAATGTGAGTAATAAAGTCATCACCAAAATTCTGGTCTCCAGGCTTTCTCGTATTCTACCACAGCTTATCTCTCCTTCTCAAAGTGGTTTTGTTCCAAGCAAATTGATTCATGATAACATTTTACTTACCCAGAAGTTAGTGCATGATTTGAATAGGAAGACTCGTTGGGGTAATGTGGTACTTAAGCTGGACATGGCTAAAGCATATGATCGCATGTCCTGGTCTTTTATTTTTCAGATGCTTCGGGCCTTTGGTTTTTCTGAGCAATGGATCTCATTGATACATAGAGCCATTACTTCTCCTTGGTTTTCTATGATGATTAATGGAGTTGCTTCGGGATTCTTCCAGTCACAGAGGGGTTTACGCCAAGGTGATCTTATTTCCCCCAGCCTGTTTATTATTGCAGCTGAAAATCTATCTAGGAGTTTGGATTATCTGGTAGCTCAGTACCCATCTGTTGCTTACGCTACAGGAGTTCCCATCACTATCTCTCACTTGAGTTTTGCTGATGACATCATCATTTTTGCTAATGGGATCAGAGATAGTCTTCGGCACATCATGGATGTCCTTCACAGATACGAGAACATCTCTGGCCAGCTTGTAAGTCAAGCTAAGAGCAGATATTATACAGGCAGCTTGGCTACTGGTTCAAGAAGGGATATTATTAATAATGTGACAGGTTTTCAGAGGGGTGACCTTCCTTTCACTTATCTGGGATGCCCAATTTACTTGGGTAATCTTAAGATTGCCTTCTTTGAAGATCTAGTGCGGAAGGTTCGAGACAAAATTTCTAGCTGGGCTAACCGACTTCTTTCATTCGGGGCTAAAATTATTCTGATCAGGCATGTGTTATCTTCTATGCCAATTTATTTATTCCATGTGTTGAGGCCTCCATCTGACGTATTTGACCAGCTGGAGAGATTATTTACCAAATTCCTTTGGGGTGACACGGATACCTCAAGGAAAATTCATTAGTGTAAATGGGCTTCTGTCTGCTTTCCCGTGGAGGAAGGGGGAATTGGGGTCCGTTCATTTGCTGATGTGGTCACAGCTTGTGAGATCAAACTTTGGTGGCACTTTAAAAGCCAACAGTCATTATGGGCCTCCTTTATGAAGGCTAAATATTGCCATGCCACTCATTCCTACATAGTTCCTTTTGCTTACCCTGCCTCGCCTTTATGGAGGCGCCTTTGCATTATAAGAGCGACAGCTGAGCCACTTATTAGATGGTTTATACGTTCAGGGAATTCAAGTTTCTGGTATGATGTTTGGGTAGGTTCTACCCCTTTGATTGCTATTAATCCTCTGGCGGCTTCTTCAGCTCCTGTCTCTTCGTTCTGGACGGATACAGGGTGGGATACGGAGAGGATATTGGCTCTTTTACCCACCTCTGTCGCTGAGCAGATTTTTATGATTCCTACATGGCAGCAAGGCCCTGATCTAATCAGATGGAGTTTATCTTTAGATGGAGACTTTTCTCTTCGCTCTGCTTGGGACCACATCAGGGCATCTATGGCTATTAGGCCTGTCTTCTCATTTATTTGGCAGAGGCACATCCCCCTTCAGGTTTCATTTTTTATTTGGCGGCTTTTACATGGTTTTGTTGCTCTGGATGACTCGTTGGCAAGTAAAGGTTTTCAGATGGTTTCTCGCTGTATTTATGGCTGTGCCAGTGAGACCCAATGCCACCTTTTTCTGCATTGTCCTCTGATACGACAGGTTTGGCTTCATTTTTTTGGAATGTTTGGGCTTCACTTCTATGATTTCTCATCTATTTCTTCTATGCTCCTTCACTGGCGCCGTTGCTCCCCTTCAACACGTTATATTAGAATCATGGTTGTCTGCTATGTACTTTGGCACATATGGAAGGCACGTAATGCTTGTAGATTTGATGGCACCTCTTTCCATGCTGTAAGGGTTATTCATAACATCATAGCAGATTTGCACCTTATTGGCCTAGCTTTTGGATTCAAAGCCTCACAACTCCGTGGAGATTTATCTGTGAGGTTTGTGAGCGCTTTGAGAATTTTACCTTACAGACCCAGGACAGTGAGACTGATATCATGGCTTAGACCCCCTACGGGCTCCTTGAAACTTAATGTGGATGGGTGCTCTCGCGGTAATCCTGGTCCAGCGGCTGCTGGAGGTATTCTTAGAGATCACTTGGGCAGGTTTGTGGGTGCATTTGGGCGCTTTCTTGATCACAAACCTATTATCTATGCTGAGTTAGTTGCTATTCAGGTTGGGTTGGAGCTGGCCATTTCTGTTGGGTTCCCTTCTCAGATTGTTGAATCTGATTCTGCTACTGCTATTTCATGGATCACCTCGTCTAGTTCATGTTGTTGGGAGTACGCTTATCTTATTGCTCGAATTCGGCAACTATGCTTTTCTGCACCAATTCAGCTTCATCATGTCTACAGGGAAGCCAACCAGGCAGCGGATTTCATGGCTAATTGGGCTTGTTTTCTTCAGCACGACTAGAGCTTTTCTACTCAGCGGGATCTCCCCAGAGACATTTATGGCATCCTTTCTCTTGATACGGATGAGATTCCTCATATTAGGCTTTAGTTTTTTCATTTATCTTTTATTTTGGAGGTCAGGTTTATGTCCCCCTCCTCATTTTTGTACTGTGGTGAGTCACCACATTTAATCTCTTATTTTTCTTAACTATTTTCATTACCTTTGTAATGCGGTGAGTCACTACTCTATTATTTTATTTCTTTATTGCTTTCCATGACTTCTTTTGGAGGTAAGGTTTAGGTCCCCCTCCATCATGTACTTCTTTTTCCAATTATTAATAAACTGGTAGGGGTCCCTGCCAAACCCCCCTCCCGCTAAGGAGGCTTTCTTTAAAAAAAAAAAACCCTGAACCCTAAACCCCAAACCGTAAATCCTAAACCCTAAACCTTAAACCTGTATCCTAGACCTTGAACCCTAAACCCTAAACCCTAATCCCTAAAGCCTATTCCCTAAGCCCTGAACCCTAAAGCCTAAACCCTAAACCCAAAAACCCTAAACTCGAAACAAAAAAAAAAAAACTCTCTCTAAAAAATTTTTCTCTCTAATTTTAACTCTTTTTTGTTTTTCGGCGTTGTTTCCGGCGACCCACGGCTGGTTTTCCAGTAGCCTCACCGGGCAAGTCCTCTTTTTCGGCCCCGGTGACCTTCTTCGCTGGTCCTCTTGGTGTTTATAACTTGTTACAGCCTTTCATGGCTGCCGAATCTGGAAAAAATGAGCCGCCAGTGAGTTTTTCTTCACACGCGGCTGTTTCTTCATTTTTTGGCGAGATCCTGGCCTCCTCTAGCGCCGGCCTTCAACCTGCTACATGTCCCAGCCCATACCAGCATGGATCTATGGCCGCTGGCGTGATGAACAGCCTTCTTTTGCCGCTGTAAAACCAGATTACAGCGTTGGTGTTTGTTGCCATCCATGGTGAAGTTCTCCCCCATTCCAGTACTTTAACAGATCCGAATGCTTTTCCAGCAATTGCCATGGAAGAATCTCTGTATTTCCCTGCAAATCCCATTGCCAAACTGTCCAAAAAACCTCCATTTGCACCGATTTCTGCTGCTGCCGTGAATCTGGATTTTTCGACTACCAAAACTGCCGCCACTAGAAACCTCTTTTTCGGCAGTATTCAGGGCAGTTTGAATGATAAATCTGGATGCTCCGGATCTGCTATGGTCCCCCTAGATGAAATACACCAAAAAACATCAAAACATTCGGCCAAATCAACCTATTTTATGCTTCCCACCGGCGATTCTACATCTTCCGGTGCCGATGACGCTATTCCGACCGCCACCGGTGCTCCAGCCACCTTGGCAGCCAACCTCCATGAAACCCTAGCCGTCCCACATAACACTCAAAAACCTAAAGCTAACCCTAGCACACTTTTTTCCCACATTACCCAATCTGCCCTTAATGATACAATCTCTATTCCAAACAACCCTACCCCCAATTACTATACAATTTCATGCCCTAATCAGCCAATTCCCCCAATTTTGAGTGCTATCCCCAATTTGGATCAATTGCAAATTGAGAAAAACCCTAAGTTGACCAATTCCCCAATTGCTAATTCCAATTCCCAAACTTCCAACCCTAACGCCCAAATTCCCAACCCTAATTTCTCAATTTCCCCAATCAATGTTCACCCTACTTTAACTAATCCCCAAATTGAAAACCCTAATTCAACAAATCCCCAAATTGAAAATCCTAATTCAACAAATCCCCAAATTGAAAACCCTATGGTGGATAATTCCCAAATTGAAAACCCTTACTCCAACATTCAAAGTTCCAACCTCAACCTTGAAAACCCTAACCCTTCCCAATTTCCGGTTCTTTCAAAAAACCCTCCCAAACCTAAAAATTACACTTCCCTCCCCCAAAATGGCAATTTTTCCCATAACTTAACGGTTCCACCTAAAAATGAAATTTTTGCCAAAAACCCCAATTTACCCCCGAACCAAGCCTCTTCATCACCACCCCTTGAAAAGGAAATACCGAGGCCGGTGAAATCTTTTATTGATGCCCTTGGAATTGGGAAAAATCAAGCCCCTGAAATTCCTATTAAACCCCTTGGCAACTATTATGGAATGCCTGCTATTCTATTTTCTAAGGAGGAGATTGCTATCATGGCTGAACCTTTTAAGCTCTCCTTAGTTGGAAAATTTTCCTTCGGGAGGCCAACAATATGGAGCTTATCAGAAAATTCTTTTCAGCTTTGGGTTTGAAAGGTGATTGGCAAGTTTCACTACTTGACAAGCGGCACATATTGATTAAGATGAGGCTTGAAGAGGATTACCCCCGGCTATGGACCAAGCAGTCTTAGTTTGTTCAAGGACATACTATGCGTGTTTTCAAGTGGACCCCTCAGTTCAGATGTAATGAAGAGTCTCCAGTTGTCCCTGTCTGGATCACTCTGCCTTATCTTCCCATACTCTTAGTCCATTGTAAGTCTGCTTTATTTTCTCTTGCCTCTGCTATTGGCAAGCCTCTGAGAGTTGATCATGCCACTACCATTCTTAATGGACCAACTGTTGCTCGTGTGTTGGTTGAATGTGATGTATATCAACCTTCTTTTGCTAAAAAGGTTTGGGTTGGTGATGAGGAGTCAGGTTTTGTTCAAGACATTATTATCGAGAAACTCCCAGATTATTGCATGTCTTGTAAGCACTTGGGCCACAAGCAAGAGAAATACTTTATTGCAAACCCCACACTTCGGCCTCCAGATAGGGTTAGGAATGAAAAGGAAAAAAGAAAAGCTTCATCAAAGGAAGTTCTGCTGCCCAGGGAAGGCTTGTTTATGTGGCAAAGCCCTCAAAAGGGGCTATTTTAGCTCCTGTGACCTCTGCCCCTATCTCCCACTCAGTCCCTGAGGTTCCTTCCTCCAATTCAGCTCCTGTTAATGATGGACCACCAACTTTGCCTCAGGATTCTGCTACTACATCTCCTCCTATTATTATGTTGACTCCTGGTAAGGTAAGCTCTTCTCCAGATGCTTCTATTATTTCTACTTCATTGCAGGATTATGTCCATTCTACTCCAGTTATTACTCCAGCTTCAGTTGTTGCTCCTATCATTGCTCCTTCTATTGGATTGGATAGCACTGCTGTCACTACAGCCCCTAGATCTAGCTCTGGCACAGCCTCTGACACTTTATCTCTATTGCCTGGAAGAGCTCCAGGTGTTATTGTTAATTTTCAGTCAGAGGATATTCTTAGTAATCAGACTCTTCCATCTGACCGTGTTGGTTCTTCTCACTCTGCTAATGAAGCGACTACTGAGGATGAATCTGGTTGTGGGATTGATGATAGATATGCTTCTAATCCTAGGGCCCCTGATGTTGTCCCCCAAAGTAAAGATGTAGCCTCCAAAACTGGTACTATTTCTTCTAATTCTAGCACTGGCACCATTGATGCTGGAGGTTTCCAACAGGTCCTTAGAAGTCATCGTGGTGGAAAGAAGGGTGATAATTCTATTAGCACTGCTGCTAGCAAACCCCTTCAAACTATTGCCCGCAAGGGTAGAAATAAATCTAAATGATTAAGTCTCTCATTTTGAATATTAGAAGGATTGGTTAGAATCCTTCTATTAGGAGACATAAGAAGCTTATTAAGCTGCATCACCTTCAGCTGCTTTGTATTCTGGAGCCTTTCCTTTCGCCTGAAAAGATTTCCTCTTCCAGAGTTAAATTGGGTATGGATTCTGCTTTTGTTTCAGCTTCTGGCAAAATTTAGATTTTTTGGTCTCAGCCATATAGTGTTCAGATTCTGCATGATATGGGTCAGGTGGTCCATTGCAAGGTCAGCCATTGTTCTATTTCTGAGTTAGTTTTTATTTCTTATGTTTATGCTAAGTGTTCAGCATTATTGCGTATGGAGCTCTGGGATGCTTTTAATTCATTTTATGGGGAAATTGATGGTGCTTGGATGGTTGGTGGGGATTTTAATGTTATCCAGTAGCACTCTGAGGTGGTTGGGGGTCATCCTCAACTTCAATCAGCCATTGATGACTTTAATGTGACCCTTATGGATTATGGTCTGGAAGATGCTGGTTTTGAAGGGACTCCTTATACTTGGGTTAATGGTCTTACCAGGCGTAGATTGGATCGGGTTGTGGTTAATAATCAGTGGACAAGTCACTTTCTGGTATTCAATGTTTCACATCTTAACCGCACTGGATCTGATCATTCTCCTCTTCTTGTATCATGCGAGTATGGCCAGACTCGGGGCCCAAGCAGATTCAAATTTCTTACCTTCATATTCTAAGGTTCTATTCGGAAGCCTACCTTTTTGCTTAAAAGCATACTTACGAAGTAATAAAAAAGTATCTTGTTTAGTTAGTTCCCAAATGAAACCTAAATATGTATCGTAAATTTGTAATACTGAGGTATAAAATACAGACTTTTAGTTGAGGGAAATTTTTGGCATGCCCTACCTCCTTTGCCACTTGGTAGGTCGTATGAGGTTTCTTTATTTGATTTGTATGGGATAACTCCTATGTATAAACATAAGAAAGAATATGAATAAACAAATCATTTTTAATTAGTCATTGCATGGCATGCCCTAAGGCTATGTAACATAGGCCATGTTTGTTTGAGGAGATTGGATGATGGGGGATAAATAATAACATGGATAATATATGGAATTGGATAAAAGATGGGATTAATTTTTTATGTGGGATTATTTTTTTTTTGTTTGGTTGGTGGGATATAAAGTGGAATAAAAGATATGATTTCATATGTAATGTGATAGAAAATAATTTTGAACCCGTGGGATAAGTCATCCGACCATTTGAGAGATAACCAAGCCAATCCGTAGGGCCCACAGATTAAACAAAAACCAAAACAAACACTTCATATGGTGGGTCCCACGGATAACCAATCCAATCCCCCCTCTCTCATCCACTAAACAAACATAGCCATAGACTTTTCCAAATGGGGGAAGTATTCATATTTGTCATGGAGATTTTTGAGTAAGCTACACACACACTTCTATATTTTACCCCAGTTCGCACTTTGCCGACTTTCTTTAAATTTATTGACAAGAAATGTCGTTTGTTCATTGTCTGCAATGGACATGTTTTTCGTCAAATTTTTTAATGATAACCAACAAAGGACAAAGTGGAGCAATTTAGAAGTACAAAAAGCAAAGTGTGACGATTTAAATTATGAATCCTAAAGCATAAATACCGGGTGCTTAGTGTAATTTACCTTATATTTTTTGAACACACTAAAGTATGTGTTTGGCACATCACAACTAATGAAATACATTTCAGGCATGTAATGTGATGTATTTAATTATATTTTTTCTTCAAATATTTTATAATACACTTAGAATTGTGTACCTTAAACCCCTAAAATTACAAAATCTTTTTTATCTTTTTACTTTTTGTTTTGAAATATGGTATTGCAACTTTGAACTTGTGAACATTATACTCGTATATATAAACTAATAAAAAATACATAAAATTGTATACTTTTGTTGTACCCCCTTGTTTGCGCTGTCATCTATTGAGAATTATTGTCGTATGTACGTACCAGTACTGTGTGGCTCTGCATTCATGTTTCTTATGTCCTGGTAATGGGATGAACAAATCCGTGCCCAATTATTGGTAAATGGCTATGGTTTGAACAAATTATAAGAGGGTTTAACAAATAATTTCCTGTTTATTGCTCCACATTTTATAGTCCTATTGGTATATATATTAAGTTTAAAAAACTGGTGGATATGTGTTTATCACCTGCTTGCACTGTCAAACATAACGTCGCCCAAAAATTTGGGCTGTCAAAGTTGTCATGGCTGGAAGGACGCTGTGTAAGAAACAAAATAAAACAAAATAAATCTCTAACAATCTCTATAAATCACTAAAATTCTCTATTACACATTTACACATTCTCACCTTTACTAATTTCAAAAAATTTTAATATTTCACTATAAAAAATAAAAAATCCGGAATGAGGTTAACCGAGTGTGTAAATTTTTTTGACAATCATATTTTTCGAGTTAAAAACTTTCAAATGAGTATCATTGTTGCTATTTTATATGAATTTTTTTGAATCCGTTAGAACGGATTTGGAAAAAATCGTTCTAATGCTTTTTGGCACTGTGTATTTCCAAAGAGGCTTTTTTAATCCGTTAGAACGAATTTAGAAAAATCATTCTAACGGTTTATCACTATCGAGAGATAGAGTATAACTATTATGCGGAACATTGAATATTGATTTTTTGAATCTATTAGAACGGATTTAGGAAACTGTTCTAATGATTTGTTACTGTTCATCTTCAAAAAACGCAGTTTAGAAAAAAATCACGAAACGCCAAAATTAACCCAAAATCAAGTTTTATCTCAATTTATCTTGTTTTTTTATTTTTTACCACTCCAAACACTACCTTCATGTAGCTACATTGTTGCACTTATTACGTTCTCAATTAGGGATGCATTTGATTTACTAAAAAACGCTGAAAAACTCTAAAAATATTTGAAAGTCATTCACTTTTTATCTTTAAAAGTCATTCGTTTAAATGGCCGAAAAAATATGCAAAATATATTTAAAATACATTGTAATTTCACTTGCAAAATAGTAATCGGTAACATGAATATAATTATTTTCATTTATTATTAAATTTTGTTCTTCATTGACATACTTTAATAAGATTTATTATTGCAAAATAATTATCTTATAAAATTCAGAACATAAGTATGTGAAATACATATTTTATTAAATTAAATAATTTATTAAATGACCCATATTATTGTTGATTTCTTACCATTAGTACAAATTATGCTTTGAAATCTATATAATAAAATCGGACACTTTTTGAAAATGTCCCTCTCACAAATTAAGATCTAACGGTTGAGATTTAGTTTTATTTTTCAATGAATGGTTGAGATCTTTTACATTTACAATGTTTCGTTATCCCATATCGCAAAAACACAACAACTTCACCTTTTCTCTTACCTATAAAAACACTAAAATTGTGGCATATGATTTTAATAAATAATAAATGTAACAAATTCATGAATTCTAAAAAGATTTCAACTTTTTGAGGTTCTGAAAAGAAATTTACTTGCTCATGAGCTCTCAAATAGAATTCGCTTGTTTAAAAATTTAATATCATTGTTAAATTTATATATTTTAATTACATTAGTAATTAAATTAAAAATCTAGATAAAAATGAAGGTGAACTAAAAAAACACAAATAAAAAAAACTTAAATAATAATTAGGTTATTTTTCTTATAACAACTCTTATTATTTTTAAAATTTAAAATTATAAAAAATCTAATATTAATTAGGTCGGTAGTAGTTATTTTTCTAAATTTTAATTTTAAATTTAAATTAACTATATTTATTTTATTTTATAAAGCACATATGATTATAATAATATTTTTATTTCAATTATTTTTATAAAACCAATTAAAAATTTATTATCAAATTCTATATGATACTTTTTATATTCATCAGTCTACTTATTTTATTTTTATAAATATTTGAATAAAATTAATCTTGGGGAAGTGATTTTTTTTAATATAAATTTTAATTGGTAAGGTTGACTATCTATACCTTTTACATAATAAAACAAGACAATTTTTAAAAAATCCCTCTCACAAACTAAAAACCAATGGTTGAAATTGAGTTTTATTTTTCAATGAATGGTTGAGATTTTTTACATTCACAATGTTTCATTGTCCCACATCGTTAAAACACCACAATTTCATCTTTTCTTTTACCTATAAAAATACTAGAATTGTGGCATATTATTTTAATAAATAATAAATGTCAAAAACTCATGGGTTCTAAAAAGGTATCTACTTTTTTGGGTTTTGAAAAAAAATTAACTTGCTCATGGGTTTCCAAATATGACTCGCTTAAAAATTTAATATGATTATTAAATTTGTATATTTCAATTACACTAATAATTAAATTAAAAATGGTGTTGAACTAAAACCAAAAATAAAAAAACTTAAATAATAATTAGGTTATTTTTCTTATAACAATTCTTATTATTTTAAAATTTAAAATTATAAAAAAAATCTAAAGCACATATGATTATAATAATATTTTTTATTTCAGTTATTTTTATAAAACCAATTAAAAATTTATCATCAAATTCCTATGTGACACTCTTTATATTCATCATTCTACTTTTTTATTTTATAAATATTTAAATAAAATTAGTCTCGGGGGAGTTATTTTTTTATAAATTTTAATTTCAAGTTTAAATTGGTAAGGTTGACTATCTATATTTTCTATATAATAAAACAGGACAGTTTTTGAAAATATTTCTCTCACAAATTAAAATCCAACGGCTAAGATTGAGTTTTATTTTTCAACGAATGGTTAAGATCTTTTACATTCACAATATTTATTTGTCCTATATCACTAAAATACAGTAACTTCACATTTTTTTTTTACTTATAAAAATACTAAAATTGTGGTATATAATTTTAATAAATAATAAATGTAAAAAAAACTCATGCGTTCTGAAGATGGACCCACTTTTTTGAGTTTTGAAAAGGAATTCACTTGCTTATGCATTCTAAAATGGGACTCACTTACTTAAAACTTTAATATGATTATGAAATTTATATATTTCTATTATATTAGTAAGTAAATAAAAAATGAAGTTGAACTAAAAAACACAAATAAAAAGAAGCTTAAATAACAATTAGATTATTTTTCTTATAATAACAACTCTTATATTTTTAAAATTTAAAAGTATAAAAAATCGAATATTAATTAGACTCGAAAGTAGTTATTGTTTTAAATTCTAATTTTAAATTTAAATTAGTCACATTTACTATATTTTTTTTATTTTATAAAGCACATATGATTAAAAATAATATTTTTATTTGAGTTATTTTTGTAAAACCAATTAAAATTTTTTTTATCAAATCCTATATGTCCCTCTTTATATCCATTATTCTACTTTTTTTTATTTTTACAAATATTTGAATAAAATTTGTCTTGGGGGAGTGATTTTTTTTTTCTAAATTCTAATTTTAAATTTAAATTGGTAAGATTGACTATTTTTTTATAAAACATAATGTATGATTAATAATAATATTCTTAATTTAAATAATGTATGATTAATAATAATATTTTTAATTTAAATTATTTTTATAAAAATAAAAAAAATTATTACTAAATTTAGTGTGGCACTCTCCATATTCACCGTTTTTGAATTTTTGAATTTTGTGTGGCACCGTTTTTGAAGAGGGAAAAGGTTCTTGAGCCACAGTTTGGTTTGGAGCAGGGAGCATGACTTGTTGGCAATGAAAATCTTTAAGATACTGAGGAGCTTTTCTCTACTTATCAGATTTCTGTTGAGGAGAAAATGAAGAGATGCAATAGGTTCATCAGTCGAAGTGTGGGAATTATCATCAAGCTCAAAGGATGAAGGCATTGTAGCTGAATGGGAAAGAGATTCTGGGAGAACTAAAGGAATTGAATTTGATGAAGTGCTCTGACTGCTGTCCTGAAATAAGTGTGGAGATGGAGATGTATAAGGGATAGAAGTATTGTCATCACAAGAAACAAATGATGACTGTTGTGGAGGAGAGGTAGAAGAATCTTCCTTGAAAGGAAAGACATTTTCATGAAAAATTACATCTCTTGATATAAAAATTCTTCCATTGTCAAGTTCCAAAAGTTTGTACCCTTTAACACCAAAAGGATAGCCAAGGAAAACACATCTCTTCTCTCTGGTATTTCTTTCTTCCATGAGACATTGTGGAAGCAAAACAAAGGCATCCAAAATCTTTCAAATGGTTATATGAGGGTTTAGTCTAAAAGAGGGATTCAAAAGGAGTTTTGTTTTTTGAGTAAAGGTGTGGGAGTTCTATTGATAAGGTAAATTGCAGTAAGGATGCAATCGTTCCAATATTCAAGAGGAATGTTGGCTTGAAATCTTAGGGTTCTAGCTACATTCAACAAGTGTTGATGTTTCCTCTCGACCACCCCATTCTTGTAATAACCTGAATTTTTTTTTCCTTAATTAAATTATTTAAGTGTGGTAGTGATAATTATTATAGTAAAAATCTAGAAAATTGAGCATTTGAAAATTGTTGGAATGATAAAAATTAGTTGGAAAATTTTTCGGATTAAATTTCACCCTATGTGGGAGTTTAATGTAGAATTTCTAAAATTTTTATCCAAACACTTCTTAGCCCAATTACTTATTTGGTTCAAACCAAGACCATTAACCCATGGGTCAACCCTTTTCTTTGACTCACCTCAACTCATTTCAACTCACTTTATCACTCAATGAATTGACTCATGAATAGTTGCTCTAAATTATTTCCCGACAACTTCATTTCCATCTTCCATACACTCTCACCATCTTTCAAAATTATTTGACTAATTGGACAAAGAGAAGACCCACATTGATGACCTTAAAGCATCTTTTTCAAATTATTTAGCAAACAAGATTTAAAGCATTTTGTTTGAAAGCTAGCATGATTTAAAGCATTTGGTTAAATTTTCAAAAAGCTAGCATGATTGTTTAAATTTGTCAAAAAGTTAGCTTGATTCCCGGATCATGCCACCTCCATACATCTTCCCCAATGCTTTTCTTAAATGATATGGTTAGATAGTCAAAAAGTAAGCATGATTCTTGGATCATGCTATCAATTGTATAGGCATGATCTTACCTTAGTTGATTTTTTTCTCCACCAATAATTTTCTCTACACTCCCTATAAATGGTGTGTCTTCAAAGAGAAGTAAATAAGAGAGAAATAATAATAAATTATTAATTAGTGAGGCTGAAGATTTGGTGTTGCTTGGAGGAAGAAGAAAGGCTTGGAATTTTCCAATTTGGGTGGTGTTCAAAGCTAACTCATTTTTCCTTCTCAGACTTGGTCATTAATATCTTCATTGAGGTAGGATGATGAATCTCCTAAAATATATTTGATGCATTTTCTGGTTTGAAGTATGAAACTTGATTGTGATAAAAATAAATACCCGTATATTGGGGGTAGGGAAGCCAAAATTTTGACTGAAGTAACTCAGTATGTTGACAGCTCTCAATTTGTAACTTCTTATGTGCTTCTAACCCCTAAAACGGTGGAATTAGGCTTTGGCTAAAACATAAAAGTTGTAGCCTTTCAGTTTTCTTTTCAACCCAAAAAGAATTGCATCAATCCGATTTGTGAGTCAAAAGTTATGCCCAAAATACTGAGCACGTGTAAAACTGTATTTTCTGAACAAACTGAATTCAAAGCTGTTTTTGTACCTTTAGACCTTAGAATTTTAAAAAGTGTAAAACATGAAAGTTGTAGGTCTTGAAGTCTAGTTTCCACAGATATAAAGTTTATAGATATTGGAGTCTTGCTCTATTTTATAGGAATTTTCTTTCAGGCTGCTATTCTGCTTAACTTTAATTGATGCTTGTTTGGATTTGTTTAGAATATTATGTTTAAAGATTTATTTAAATTTCCAATTTCCTTCTGTTAGTTATTGTCATGTTAATAATTTCTATTGATATGGAATTATTTTAAAATAGATATTATGTATTATTTGACACTCTAATATTGATGATAATTGACTTAGATAATCAGTTTCATGATGGATAGTTGGATGACTTATTCAAACTAAAATGCTAGTATTTGATAAAATGCCCAAAAGAAACAATGGACTTGTTCTTTTCTCATTTGGTCTTTCTTAAATGAATTTGATTTATTTTTGGCATTGTTTTGTCAACCTAGCAAGTTATATAATTATATTTTTATGATTAGTGAATTTAATGAAACTCATTTAATACCTTCCTAAACATTGGAATAATTCTGTGGACATTTGTGGATATCTTGAAGCCAAAAACCTATGATAAGGGTTTGGTTATAAATAAGATGATGATTGGAAATTTATTTAAATTATTTTTGAATAAAATAAAACTTATCAATTTTGCTAAAAATTAAATATAAGTCCAAGAGTTATTTATTATCTTTATATTCCATAAAATAATAAAATAAAAGGTAAAAGAAGCAAAAACCGAGATTTGCAGCCAATGAGGTTCGAACTTGCGACTTTAAATCGCAATTAGGGTTGCCCACCCACTAAGCTACCAACCTCGGCCTAATTAATATACCATTAGAAATAATTTTATTCTTATCAAATTTGGTACGGTAAATTTGTCAAAACAATTAACTAAAATACTAATTTGTATTCTAAATTTTTTTTTTACTTGCTAATTGTTAATTTACATATAGTGCCTACCTTTGTGATAATGATATTGATAACTATGTTAAATCTTTGATTTATTGAGAATTACTATTAAATTATGGATTTAGATAAAGTGCTTAAAAATATACTGCATGTGACTGAATAATCCCACTTTTGATTCATTGCTCGGGAACATTGCCGGTTGTTATTCAAAATGTCTGATTTCCATACAAGGTACCCTGGGAATGTAAGAGGGTGAGAAGAAATTAAGGCACTCGGTGCTAAAGTTATTTTTGGCAATGGGGTGATGGGTGGGTAGAAATGGCCTTTTAGATGAAGATGGGAACATGCATTTTATTTGGGAGATGCTCCCTTCTGACCTGGCCAGTCAGGTAGCCGGTCGCGACGGCTAGGTTTTTGGTAGGTGACACCGTTGGTATGCATTGGATGCTAAGCCCATAAAGTTACTGGTTCCTAAGGCTGGGGGTAGAGGAGGATAAGAGTATGATTATCTTAGGATGATTTAGATTAAACTCCTTTACAAAATTTTACTGTGACCAGCAACCTCTTTTGTTATGTATGAATGATGTGTTGGAATTATTTAATTATATTTAATTCCTCTCGATTAATATTTTATAAAATATATATATATATATATATGTATGAAACCTGTATCGCTACGGGGTTTGATCCCGAGACCTTGAAGATCTAAATCTGAGATCCCTACCACTGCGACACAGACTTCATTGTGGTATACACATCAATATTTAATTATTTTACATGTAAGTAAAATAGTAGTTACAGTGACGGTTTCATCGAACCGTCGTAAGTATAATTTACATTATTCAGTTGAGATCTATTGAATTAATTGTTGCATAAATAGTATGCCACTTAAACACATTCACTTAATACAGTGTAGTATTACAACCACTGCATATAGGCACCTAGGAGATTCTGATTACTGGGCTTTAGTAGCTCACCCCTTGTGGGAATATTTTTTTTAGGATATTAAGCACAGGGATACAGAAGATGAGCTGGAAAGAGATTAATTTCTCTTAAATATTCCATTAGAAGAGTTATCTATTTTTTTCTTCTTTCTTGCACAGAGCTGGAGGACTTTATTTTTGGTCTGTAATAATTGTTGGATGATTGTAATTATTAAGCATAGACCTAATTTGCTTTTATTTGGTATATAATGTTAATCGCGTGATTGGGACACTTAGATGGCTCTGTAATATTTTTCTTTATCTTTATTTTGTGCCCTGTAGTTGAAATCCCATCAAATGGTTCAGTCCAATGACTTATAAATATTGTTTGGGATAAACATGGGATTTTGACTATCTTAAATTTTTCTTACGGGTCAACCCCAATCTGGAGGAAAACTCTGGGGTGTGACAGCGTGTTATTATCATCTTATTTTTATACCTAACAAATAAATTTCAAGTCACCCCTGGGCATTCAGTTATGAAAATCCAGAGCGTGACAATTCTATTGTGGGGTATCCACACAACTCCTTTGGTGCACAATACCCTTGCTAATGAAAAAATTTTGTCATTTGAAATTCTTCCCCATTGTTACTTCTCAGAATTCTAACTTTGGTGGTTTGAAATTGACAGTCAACCAGATTACAAAGACTCAATGCATTTTCTGGTTTCATACTTGGCCTTGAGCAAATACACCCAAGAGCTAGGGCCCCAAATATCACAGCGTACAAGTTCAAAACTAAAGGAAGATTTGTGAGTGCTAATGGGAAAAGAAAGCCTACGCTACTTTGCCAAATGACAGATGTAACAAAGATTTTCATTAATATGAGTGATATCATTTGCAACAAGAGGATCATCTGTCAATTGTAATCTAGACTTTGAAGCAAGTCCTAAACGACAATGCCAAAAATTGAAAGTATCTACATTATTAGTAATAGATGTAGACGCAAAAACAGTCCTATTTAAAACTATTGAAAGTTTATCAGCCAAAGCTGATGCAGAGGCTGAAGATTTGATGAAGTGGTAGAGGCCATGCTTCACTTCACACATCCCAATAGCAGTCTAAGATGAAAGGTCCTGAATGAAACAAGAATCAGAAAAACATACAAGACAGCAAGTGATTCTGTCAATTTATTGGCTGATAACAAATTAAAAGAAAAATATTGCACACAAAGAACATCTCTAAGAATAAGGCTGTTTGAGAACTTCATAATTCCTGTATGCATGACAAGCACCTGATTTCCATTAGGCAATTTAATAGTATAAAAGACCTTTAAAGTTATTGTGTTGAAGAAAGATGAGCAACAAATAATGTGATCTGTTACTCCAGTGTTAATTACCAAGGGATTTCATTCAAACTTTTATATAGGTTCGAGCTCACCTCAATAAAGAAGAATTTAGGCTCAAGATCGGCTTGCGAATAGCTCGATTAAACCAAAATGACATCGTTTTGATTTAAAATATAACATATTTAAAAGAATATAATAAAAATATTATTAAAAATATATATATTATTCTAATGGGTCTGCCCGCAAGGATTAGAGCTTGAGCTCGAATGCAAAACGAGCCAAAAATCAAGCTTGGTTTGAGCTCATTTTAGTCACGAATCGAGCTCGAGATAAACTTTTTTCGAGCCAAGCTCAAGTAGCTCGCGAGTAACTCGGTTCGTTTCCACCCTCTAGTATGTAAGTGGTCAAGCACAAGGGAATACCACACATCTTAGAAGCACCAGAAGAGCCTTGTGATGGTTTGGTGATAGTTTCCACATAGCTGGCAGAGTGACGAGTGGAAGACTCTTTTTGCTAAAGCAACATCAAAAGCTATTGATATTGTCCCTTTGTTAAAGCAATCCTATCATTGTTACTGTAGTCTTGCTCATTGACAACAGAATTAACAAGAGTGGCAGATGTAGTCTTGGATTTGCTGTGCAATTTGTGGCCAGGTGGATATCCATGCAACTTGTAGCATTTTTCAGCTACTTGTCCAGTCATATTGCAATTACTGCACAATGGTGGTTCTGCATGACCAGACCTGAAGCAATTCTCAAGACTGTGTCCTGGAATCTTGTAGTGGGTGCAATATGGTCTGGCTTGCTTAGACCCAGAATTAAACTTAGTACTTATGATCATTAGAATTCTTCCTAGCGAGCAAAGCCATAGAATCAGGTGAGGCAGCATGGGAAGATATCTTGTGCTGCATTTCTTGTTGTTATATCAAGGAAAAAACCTTGCTAACAGGATGTAAAAGATCAAGCATCATTATATGATCTCTAGCATAAGCATATGTCTCATTTAGGCCCATTAGAAATTGAATGAGACAGTCCCTTTGGTTGCTTATCTAATAGAACTTTTAAGTTTCCCACATCCACAATCGAGAATAGGGCCATACACGTTCAACTCATCCCAAAGGGCTTTAAGTTTTCCATAGTAGACACTTACCTAATCTTGTTCTTGCATCAAACCAGCAAGAGACTTCTTCAATTGGAAGATTCTGGGGCCATTCTGTTGAGAATCCCTGTCCTGCAACTCCATCCAAATCTCTCGAGCATTATCAGCAAAAGTCAGACTGGATTTTAGTTGGGTTGTGACAGAATTTTGGATCCATGACACAACAATGTCATTACATCTCTCCCAAGCATCCAGAAGAGGATCTGATGCGGAACAACAATTGAAAGTAAAGAAAGAAGAAATTGAAAACAAGAGAAAGAAGAAAATAGAGAAGAAAATAAAAAGAATTAGAAGAAAGAGAGGGAAAACACAGCCATCAATATTATTCAATAATCTCCAAAAGTCTCCCAAAACCCTACAATCCAATCTTATAAATAGGCTAAAATTTCTAAAGATAACTAAAAATAATATCAAATCAATAGTACAAGGAAATCAAAAATTCTACTCTCAACAAACTTTCTAAAATAAAGTAAAAATAAAAATATAAATAATAATAATAATAATAATAATAAAGGAAATAAAAATCTGGATGATGTCCTCATCAGGATCATTTAGATCTGTTGGCCTCGGAAAATCACCATTGATAAATCCAATCTTGTTCTTAGCCCTTAGAGCTCTCCTCATCGATCTAGACCAATGAACATATTTCTCAGGAGTTAAAAGCTCTGTGACTAAGGTTGCAATTGGGCTATCATCATTATCCAATTGATAAGGGTTGGTCAAATCATTGAAATTGAGAAAGTTAGCAGAAGAATTGACATCAGTTAGAGTGAGAACAACTCTGGAAGTTTCTTCGTTAGTAGTCATGGTTCTAAAACTGAACCTGCCTCTGATACCATATAAGAAATGAAAAGAAGAAAAAGAACAGAGGACTAAACTGTGCTCAACCTTTCAGTCATCTGTCAAAATTACAAAATACATCTCTACCACGAAAAGGGCAAAAAAAGCTGCTCTATATATCTATATCAATTCTAACCAATTATCCTAAAAATTAGGATTTGATTCTACTAGCACATGCCTAGCTTTTGCTGTCTATAATCCAGCTCAGCTCAGCTAGTATTTCACAAATGATTACACTTGAAAAGTGTAATTACAAACTCCCTAACTCAACACTTATTCATGCATTAAAATAAGTAAAGTTGAAGTTTTAGTATTATTGTGTTACTTATACTTTTATTATTTTATTTGTAGGAAAAAGGGCAAGGATGTCGAAGTTTATAGCTATGGAGAGGGCCAAGAAGACAAAGAAAAAGTCATGGTTCGAACCTCATCTTCGATGGAAAAGACTAGCCTAAAGACCCAACCAAGAGAAGGAAAGAAAGCAAAGAAGGAAAAACTAGACGGTCCCCACCGTCACCTAGACGGTCGGGACCACAGAAAGTTTAAAACTTCAGACGGTCCCGACCCCCTCTCCAGACGGTCGGGACCATCCGTGATTTACAATAGCCGCGTGAAAGCTCCTCTTCTAGGGTTTTGTGGCATCTATATAAAGAGCTATTGCACGGCCTAGAGGAGGGGAAGCCCCTTTTTATTTTTGCACCTTCAATTGAGCATTAGAATAGAATTTTGAGAGTTTTCTAGATTAGGTTTTTAGCTTGCATGTGTGGATTCATGGTTTTTGTTGGAGCTTTCATCGTCGTCTTTGTAGTGATTCTTCACTTCATCTTTTACATTCGCTTTACGTTGTAAGTTGCACTTTAATCTACTTCGTTTTATTTTGATTTGTTTCGTAATATCATGTTTTGCTTGTTTCAATTCTCTTTTCGTATGATTGAATGCTATTTGATTGTTTTTAAGATGCTTAAAGTAGTTTTAGCATAAAACCCTAATCTTGATTCAACGAATCAAGAAAGGGTAGTTCACGAAAAGCCTTGTGGTGTTCGTAGTCCCTTCGCGTAGGTTACGAAACCTTTCGCGTAGGTTTCGAAACCCTTCGCGTAGGTTGTGAAACCCTTCGCGTAGGTTTCGAGACCCTTCGCGTAGGTTGCGAAACCCTTCGCGAAGGAATTTACCTTTCACAAATCTATTTTTTTTCTATTTCAAAAACATTCGAATACGAAAACCCTTAACCAAATCCGTGTGAGATCACTGGTATGGATTTTCGTAACCAATCATCAAATACTTTTGAATAGAATTAAAAATCAGATTTTTATTAATATTTTGGCGCTTAATTGAAAAACTCTAGGAAACAAAGGTCTTTAACCATATCCGCTTGAGATCACTGGTACTGACCTTTGATTATAACATCTTCAAAACTTTTCAAATTAAACCCTGTTTTTCAAACAAAAACATCCCAAGGTAAAGTAGTGAACTACCCGGACTTGAAAGTTGGATCAAGAACCTTTTTAGTATTATGCTTGTGATTTAATTTAATTTATGAGTTGATTTATTCGCTTTAGAATTTAGAGTAGATGCTTTGTTTGCATTTTTAAATTAAATTGAATTTCTTTCATTTAGAATCTAAAACAAAAGTTTGAGTTGCTAAAAAAATTAGTTTAAATTAATTTAGGTTCACCTACTAATTAAGAGAACAAGTCTAGAGCTTTTAACAAAGCCCTCCCTGTGGATTCGACCTCGGACTCACCGAGTTTTAAAACTACGACTGCCCTCTTGCACTTGAGAGGTAGAACCCGAAACACTTTTTAGGGTCGGTCAAGTTTTTGGCGCCGTTGCCGGGGAGGGCAACTAAGTGCTAGACTTGGGAGTTAAAAGAGAGTTCACTTGAGAAATTGGGTGAATTTTTCTTTTCTTCATCTCTTTATTAGTAGTTTTCTTTCTTTTGCATTGTTATTTATTCATTTGCATATCATATAACCTAGTTTGCATGCTAGTTAACTTAGGTTGCATTTTAGTGTAGTTTTTCTCTTTCTCATTCTATTTTCATTTTTATTTTCTGATCTTAGACATGGAAGTTGGTGATCTTGTACATGGCCCTTTTGATACCCGAGAATACATAGAGTATCTAGGTGGCATGTTTGGATATGCTTTTACATTAGACACCTATAGTATGCTTCCTCAATTCTTTGGGCATGAGGAGGAAGACCCACGTCTTCACCTTGATAGGTTTAAGGCAGCATGTGGTTTATGTGATGATGCTAGAAAGAGTGAGAGACTTAGGTGTATGTTTTTCCCTTTATCATTACAAAGTGTGGCTGGTGACTGGTGTTATGCTGTAAGTGAATGGGTCTGTACTTGGGAGCAATTTCATCAAGCTTTTATTGAACATTTCCTCCCTATTCATCAAACCTTCACCCATGGCCTTCAAATCAAAAATTTTTATCCAAAAAAGGGTGAAGTATTTTATAAAAGTTGGGAGAGATTTAACAATCTTTTGGAAACATTCCCAAGTCACAGATTAGAGCTAGGGGACATTGTAGCCATATTATATAATGCTCTACATAGTAGTTTACACCAAGCGTTTGATAAAGTCTTAGATAGGGAATTTCTTGACCTTACCCCAGGTGAGGCATGGTCATTCCTCGAATTTTTCTATGAACACACCAGGCCACAGGGAAGACTTAAGCCTAATTTTGAATCTCATGCATTTAGAAGCCACACTGAACCTTCCCCATATACTCTTACTTCACTTGATATTCATGATCCATCCTTTAGAAGTAGCACATGTATGGAGATTGATTATTGTGCCTATCCCAATCTTGTTCCGCTCACTGAGGGTCAGCATGAGGAACCTCAGGATTATTGGCCTTGTGAACCTAATGATGCCCAATTCGAGGACACTGTTCATCAATTTATGCAACATCAAATGATGATCAATGATAATTTGTCTAGGTCTTTCGATGATTTTAAAGGACAAGTGTCTAGGTCCTTCGATGACTTAAGAGAGCAACTTTCTAAGATAACACAAGCTATAAGCACCAATCTAAGTGGTAACATGACTGAGTCATCAACCTCAGGCACTACCTTAAGCACTGAGTGGGACAATTGCCCTAACTATATTGGGGATAACATTTGCAATGAGCATCTTTCTCATGGTCCTCTAGACACTCCCATTCAGGATGTTCTTTTACCACCTACGGAGAGTCAGGGAGACATACAATTCTTTCCTACTACCGAGCTTGATGCTCAACCTACCCTAACCACCCCAAGCCTTATTGATAGTCCTTTGACTCCAATTGAGCATTTGAATGCCACATGGCCTGAGGAACATATCATTGAGTTAGTTGACCCTAGTTTACTCCACTACACAACCGAGATTGAGAGTGGTGCACACCTCTCATCTCCTGACTTAGTCCCATCCAAAAGTCTTACTATGGGAATTGTGAGTGACTACCATGAGATCGGCCATCATTGGGGAGAGGTAGTAGACACGGGGAAGGCTTACATTGACTTCTTGGGTGTTGAGAGATCATTCAAACCCACCATTCCTACACCTATAGATTTCTTGGGCATTGAAAGACTTATTGAACCCACCTTTTCCACATCCGTAGATTTCTTGGGTATCAAGAGACTAATTGAGCCAACCATGTCCACACCTACACTTACACTTTGGCCACATCCGAGGTTTCAAGAACCTTACTTGGCCTTTAATTCCCCAGTGTGTTTTACACCTAGAAAGTATCCATATTCAGTGCCTAGTGGGCTCGAAGAGAACATTTTATTTCGTAAACCATTTGTGGATGCATGGGATAGAGAGGGTGTTGGATAACACTTTTGTTTTCATTTCATTTGTACATAGTAGATTAGCTTTTTCATTTTCTTATTTTCATAGTTCTTTTTAATTTGATTCTTTTCCTTTATTGTCTTTTCTTTTATTTTTATTTCTTCTTTCGTACTAACCCTTTTTCTTGTCTTATTTTCATTTCATTTTATGTTTAACCTTTTCTTTTGAATAGTTTCTTTTGTTTTCTTCAAATAAGGAAGCTCTTGAGGTAATACCTTTCCTCTCCTTCTTATTTAATCTTGCACTTTCAATTTTGGTACTCCATTATACATACTAGTTGTTGTTGGGAGTGCTGTAGAATCTAGGTTGGGGGGCATTTTGGGTGATGCCTTAAGGGGCTTGAATAATGGGTGCATGCTTAGTTTAACTTGTGCTATGTTCTTATCTGTGCCTTTTGTGGCTATTATTTCATGCTCATCATCATGCTCACTTTGCACACTACAAACCCACTTATGCATTATAGTTTTCACATTGAGGACAATGTTTAGTTTAAGTTGGGGGGTAGAGTTCGCATGATGACACTTTATGCTAAAATTGTCAAATTTTTTAAAATTTGAGCATTTTTTTTAGCTTAAATACATGAATTTAGTACATTTATACTTACATGTCAACCCTTTTGGTTTGGTCAATGGTGAATTTGAGTGAGAAAGTGATAAGTGAATCTTGTTCAAGTATTAATAGGAAACTTAATTCAAGTTGAGTGTGTTATGACCTTGTGCATTTTTCGTGACTATCATGGAGAAGAGCTTATGTGCTTAGGAGTAGACTTTATTTGATATTGGTTACTTGAGCATCTTTGGACTAGGTAGAGACTTATACCCCTTAATTGTGAGCTTTTGAGCCTATTATTTCTTTTTCTTGAGGGGTTGCACATAATCGCAGCTCTTTTGCTCTTCACTTCGGTTTTCAATGCACTAATTGCATCACACACACTTGCATGAGTTTCACTTGGCACATTATGAGTTGTTGCAAGCTTTGAACATGATGCTAGGCTATCTTTGCTATTTTTGAGCCTTTTTGTCCTTTCTTGATTATGAATTACCCTAGGAACCAAATTGAAGCCTTTTAATAAAGTGTGTGATATTTATATATATATATATATATTTTTCTTGGCTCCCACCTCATATATTATCCCATAACCTTGTTCACACACTTTTAAGCCTTGCCCTCACATGTTTTGGGTTATGAAAAGTGCCTCAATGTCAGTGATGTGAGTGGGGATTGGGAATGGAAACTTTTGAGAGCATATTGAGAGAGAATATTAGGTGGAGAATTTAGCTTATGTTTATTTCATTATTTCAAAAAAAAAAGAAAAAGAAAAAAAAAGAAAAAAAGAAAAAAAAAAGAAAAAAAAAAGAGAAAAAAAAAGGAAAAGAAAAAAAAAAGAAAGTCTGTCATTCATTCTTGCTTATGTAATTTTGGGACTTGTGCTTTATATTATAATTATTGAGAATGTCCCATGAGTAGTTTGTAAGTTAGTGAATAAGCTTCTTGTTGTAGTCCTTCTTGGGGTTGGAAAGGAAATGGGTAGTTTGGGACTTGTGTGCACTTGAACATCTTTATCCCAAGACATGTGCTTTGATTTCCATATCTTCCATTGTTAACCATTACCCCTGGCCAAGTTACAACCAAAACAAAGACCTGGTGGATTCTAAGCAAGCAACTCTTATATTGTGCATGAAGTGGTCTTGTTTAGGTTGTGTGGTGTGATCTCTTGCGTATGCATTGAAACATTATCATGAGCTGTCCACTTTAAACTTTAATTCAGTTCACTCACATGTTTGTGGGGTTATGTGCAACTAGGATAGCATTATGTGCTATTAGGAATGTGTGAACCCTTGCATGAGCGAATTTCTTTCTATGAGTGGAATCCTGTGAGCTTTTGAAGTCAAAACTTAGTTCCAATTATGCTCTTGAGACCTTGTTGAATAAATGAAACAATTTTGCACACATGCTTTTTCTACTTTGATAGTCCATGCATTTATGCTTAACACTTGGAAATTACACATGATATTTGGATTTTGTAACTTGTTGAGCTTGAACTTAATTCATTTTTTATCTTGATCACTCTTTGACACATTAAGACCATGCCATAGAATTTTGTGAGTAGATTCACTGCAAACCCTCACGAGACCTTACTCGTCCACTAGGGGGAACCTAGGGGTTTAAAAGGCTTGCTACACGTAGCTAAGTATAGCTGTGTTTCCAACGAAAAGAGAAATAGGATAGTAGTTGCATTTCATTTTAATAAAAAGCATTGCCAGGGACTAGCAATGTTCAAGTTGGGGGTATAATTACACTTGAAAAGTGTAATTACAAACTCCCTAACTCAACACTTATTCATGCATTAAAATAAGTAAAGTTGAAGTTTTAGTATTATTGTGTTACTTATACTTTTATTATTTTATTTGTAGGAAAAAGGGCAAGGATGTCGAAGTTTATAGCTATGGAGAGGGCCAAGAAGACAAAGAAAAAGTCATGGTTCGAACCTCATCTTCGATGGAAAAGACTAGCCCAAAGACCCAACCAAGAGAAGGAACGAAAGCAAAGAAGGAAAAACTAGACGGTCCCCACCGTCACCTAGACGGTCGGGACCACAGAAAGTTTAAAACTTCAGACGGTCCCGACCCCCTCTCCAGACGGTCGGGACCATCCGTGATTTACAATAGCCGCGTGAAAGCTCCTCTTCTAGGGTTTTGTGGCATCTATATAAAGAGCTATTGCACGGCCTAGAGGAGGGGAAGCCCCTTTTTATTTTTGCACCTTCAATTGAGCATTAGAATAGAATTTTGAGAGTTTTCTAGATTAGGTTTTTAGCTTGCATGTGTGGATTCATGGTTTTTGTTGGAGCTTTCATCGTCGTCTTTGTAGTGATTCTTCACTTCATCTTTTACATTCGCTTTACGTTGTAAGTTGCACTTTAATCTACTTCGTTTTATTTTGATTTGTTTCGTAATATCATGTTTTGCTTGTTTCAATTCTCTTTTCGTATGATTGAATGCTATTTGATTGTTTTTAAGATGCTTAAAGTAGTTTTAGCATAAAACCCTAATCTTGATTCAACGAATCAAGAAAGGGTAGTTCACGAAAAGCCTTGTGGTGTTCGTAGTCCCTTCGCGTAGGTTACGAAACCTTTCGCGTAGGTTTCGAAACCCTTCGCGTAGGTTGTGAAACCCTTCGCGTAGGTTTCGAGACCCTTCGCGTAGGTTGCGAAACCTTTCGCGGAGGAATTTACCTTTCACAAATCTATTTTTTTTCTATTTCAAAAACATTCGAATACGAAAACCCTTAACCAAATCCGTGTGAGATCACTGGTATGGATTTTCGTAACCAATCATCAAATACTTTTGAATAGAATTAAAAATCAGATTTTTATTAATATTTTGGCGCTTAATTGAAAAACTCTAGGAAACAAAGGTCTTTAACCATATCCGCTTGAGATCACTGGTACTGACCTTTGATTATAACATCTTCAAAACTTTTCAAATTAAACCCTGTTCTTCAAACAAAAACATCCCAAGGTAAAGTAGTGAACTACCCGGACTTGAAAGTTGGATCAAGAACCTTTTTAGTATTATGCTTGTGATTTAATTTAATTTATGAGTTGATTTATTCGCTTTAGAATTTAGAGTAGATGCTTTGTTTGCATTTTTAAATTAAATTGAATTTCTTTCATTTAGAATCTAAAACAAAAGTTTGAGTTGCTAAAAAAATTAGTTTAAATTAATTTAGGTTCACCTACTAATTAAGAGAACAAGTCTAGAGCTTTTAACAAAGCCCTCCCTGTGGATTCGACCTCGGACTCACCGCGTTTTAAAACTACGACTGCCCTCTTGCACTTGAGAGGTAGAACCCGAAACACTTTTTAGGGTCGGTCAACAAATACTAACTACCCTCTAACTACCATTTATTTACAAGAGTGTCCTAAAGACATGACACCAAAATGTTCTTTTATACTGGAATTTCCACAGCTCTGCTGTAGATGGGAGAGGAGGCAGCTGCTGCACTCAACTGCAATTCATCAAGCTGCAATACAACATTGCAACACTATGTTATAATCTACAACAATGAACTGGCATCATCTGTAGTAATTAACTTAACTGTAATGCATGCAAAGGTATGTTCCCTTCACTTTTTATGCATGTTAATTCTTCTGAATGTGAAAGTTAGTTTCCTCTAGTCAATGACAGGTTTCCTGTGATGGTTCAGGGAAGTAGAAATATAGTTTTTCATGTGCTGACAGATACAGAATTACTTTACCATGAAGCTATGGTTCTTCAGAAATACTTATAAAGAAGCCACAATTCAAGTATTGAACATTGATGATCTTAATTTGAATGAGAGTGATAATGCGACTCCAATGCCTCTGTCATTGGTTGAAGAATTTTGCATTTCCTTCCATAGTATCAATAAACCATCAGGAACTCATATTAGAACAGAATATATATATGTTTTTTCTCATTCGCATTATCTACTTCCTAAATTATTTCATAGTTTGAAGAAAGTTGTAGTTATGGACGATGATATTATTGTCCAACGAGATTTGTCTACCCTATGATACCTAGCCATGGATGGAAAAGTTAATAATGCTGTGCAGTTCTGTGTAGTAAGGTTAGGTCAGCTGAACAATTATTTGGGTGAAAATGTTTTTGATGGAAAATCTTGTGCTTGGATGTCTGGATTGAATATTGTTGATCTAGCTAGATGGAGGGAGCAAGATGTTACAGAAACATTCCAAAAGTTGGTACGAGAGGTTAGTAGTAGTTCTCTCAAATCTTTCATCTCTCATTTTTCATAGTCACAATTGAACTGTCTTTCTTCTAATCAGTTCAAATTGGTCCTGTTTAGCTTATGTAACCTACTACTACCTAAGTTGAGCTTACATTTTATGCATGGCCTCAGAATATAGAAATTTAGAGATATTTGTAGAACTATACGTATTGTTGGACCTACTTCCTAATCACTTAAACTTTTGAGACAATTGGTAAATTAACATGGTATTAGAAATCTGGTTTCAAGAAACCCTCGGTTCAAGTCTCATTATGAATGTTTATTCCTCATTTATTATTGTGCACTCTAGTCAACTTGTTATGAATGTTTATTTCCCATTTATTCTTACGCACATTTATGTTGGTACATCTTATTTGATTTGGTTTGTCTGTCTCTACTCCATGTGAAAGTCAAAGTTGCATGTAAGGAGGTGTTGAAATAATTTAATATACATTGTTTGATCTATTTACTAATACCTTAAACTTTTGGGACAATCGGTGGCTCAACAACTATTAAGCTAGTTTTGTGATAAAACACGATCACATATGGAAGCTTGTCTTCTGGAACAATACATTTAACTAATGCTTTAGGACATACTAGCATGAATTTTATTTTTTCAAGACCTGGCGCTGGAAATCATTGTAGGTTCTTCCTCTTCTGCTTCATATTTTCTCCTTCCTTTCTTCTCACCCTTTTTTAACCATTTAGGTTTGCTAGTTGATCTAGTTCCTCCGTTGAGGGAAAAGTTGCCCTCTCATTAGATGCATATCTATATACGTTTTTTCATATAAACATTTCCTAAATGAAACTCTTAATAGCATAGACGACCACTAATGCTGTAAGGTTAATGTCACTTTGTTAAACATTTTCTAGATAAAATTCTTAATAGCATAGACAGCCACTGAATGCCCATGTAAGGCTACCAATTAAGTATTCTTACCTTGGCCTTCTTTAAAACGCGGTAAGAAACTAGGTGCGAGAGAGGAGTTTGTTCAAGCTGCTACAGTACGTGCAAGCTTGCTTGCCATTAAAGATCTAGTTCATGCACTTGATGATACATGGATGTTGTCTGGACTGGGTCATGACTACTGTCTGGGAATTGAAGCCATTAAGAAAGGCTGCAGTTTTACATTTTAATGGGAATATGAAGCCTTGGATTGAACTGGGCATACCAAAGTATAGAGGCTACTGGAAGAAGTTTCTGAACGGAGAAAATCAGTTATTGAGTGACTGCGATGTGAATTTATGAAGAGGTGATCCAGGGTCATTTCTGGAAGTCTGAAATTATGAATGATACAGGATCTGGGAAGTGGGAAATGTGTGATGTCTATTTTCAGCGTGCAAAAGAATTTTCACGTGAGAGTTTCTGGATGAGAATTCAGAGAGAAAATTCCAGTGGTGGCCGGAGGCCAATAGATGAGAATTGACATATTATCTTCTGGGCAACGCAAGAAGTAAACGAAGTGCTTGGTCTTTGCTCTATTGAGGATGTTGATTGCGCGGTTTCTTGAATATAGACCATTTCATATGGATGAATGTTAGGTAGGAAAAAAAAAATTTTTTCCAGCCGCCAGAAAAAGTAATATATTCATTTATCTTGCTATTTGTCAAACCAAACCAAACCAAACCAAGCCGAGCCTTTTCCCACTAGGTGGGATCGCTATATGAATTTGTCGACGTCAATTAGATCTGTTTAGGACCATGTCTTCCAACAGATCTAGGTAGGTCAGGTCATGTTTAATATTTTCTTTCCAACTTCTCTTGGATCTTCCTCTACCTCTCCTACTCCTGGCAATCTCCATACTTTCACACCTTCTAACAGGTGCCTCCACTAGACGCCTTCTAACATGGCCATTTTATCTTCAATTGGTACTATTCCTACTTTGCCCCTAATCCCCTCATTCCTAATCCTATCTTTCTTTGTAATCCCGCACATCCACCTTAGCATCCTCATCTCCGCAACTGCCATCTTCTGACCATGATTATGCTTTACTGCCCAACACTCTGATCCATATAGCAACGCTGGTCTAACCACCAACTTATAATACTTTCTTTTCACCTTGAGGGGGACTTTTCAGTCGCACAAGACTCCCGAAACACTCCTCCATTTGGTCCACCCGGCTTGAATCCTGTGACTTACATCAGTATAAATCTCTCCATCTTGTTGCACCATAAATCCAAGGTATCTAAATTTATCTTTCTCTACAATCTTTTGTGTGTCTAAACTTACTTCTATACTACTTGTTATCCTACTTTGACTAAACTTACATTCCATATATTCCGTCTTGCATCGGCTTAGCCTAAACCCTTTTGTCTCTAACGTTTCCCGCCACAATTCTAGCTTAGCATTCACTCCTTCTCTTGTCTCATCTACTAAAATAATATCATTTGCAAATAGCATACACCACGGCACCTCATCCTGAATATGTCTTGTAATCTCATCCATAACTAAAGTAAACAAGTACGGGCTTAACGCTAAGCCTTGCTATTTATATTAATTCAAATTCAGTTTCCTTATATAAAAAGAACTATGGGAGACTTTAAAGATTTGTGAAAGCCAGATTCAAAATATTTACTGTGAGGCCAAAAAATATCTGCCTGACCATAATAGTATATTCCCGACCACAATAATGTATCCTTGACCATAACGTTGCTCCCCTAACCAGAGAAAATATAATCTAGTTGGATTGAGACTATTTAGTTTGAAAGTTATGTCATATTATGATTTTACTTACTTACACTCAAGTGCAACAAGAGACGAGATCTACCAAATATGTACACAAAAGTCACTTCTTCACAGGTTTCAAGGCTTACTCCACTAAACATTTAATACCACAATCGTGTAGTCAAATCAGCATAAAGCTTGTCAGACTTTCACTCTATAAATGCAAGGAGTGTAATCCAGGTGAGAGACTCTTTTTCTCTCTCTTTTCTCTTTCTGTATCACTCTATTTCTCTTTCTTTATTGGCATAGGATTATTTTCTATATCGGAAACTGACTTAAGCATCTGAAAGTCTTTGGTCGGGGACAAACTCTGACCATTTTATTTATCTATTTTCTTATACGTAGGTTAACACCGGAAGAGAGCAAGGGAGAAGGGGGTCTACGAAGCAAAGGGGTCAAAAATTTCCCCGAACATTTACCGTTCAAAAAAAAGATTTAGAATATTTCCCTGGTAACCATCAAACTAATTGCAAATGCAACCAACCATGAGATCTATATAAATTGCAGAGGGATGATCCACATTATGTGGCCCTACTATTTTAAAATAAAAATCATAAAAAAACAATTTATTCCCAGAATATGAGTATTCTCATTTTAGCAGAATTTTTTGCTACTATTTTAAAAGTCGTATAATATCAACACAAAAATAAAGAAGCCCAATTTAATACATTTTCAAAACTCATAATTTCTTTTTCAATCTATTTTTCAACCTATGTTCCTCATTTGGGAAAGCAATTTTTTTTTATTCAATAAACACAACTGAAACTTATATAAACTCCATTTCATGATTGTCAAGGACAATTCCATTCTAAAATATGAATGTGTCACCTCATTAAATGAAAAATTAGTGGACAAAATGGAACACCCGATATTTTATTTTGGGCCAATTTTTTAGTTTTGGACATTGAGTTATAGTCCTAAGTTGGTAACTTGTTTTATTTCCTTTTTTGAGCCAAGTTGGGCAAGATGAAGGCCCGTGCCCTTTTCCTTTCTTTCATTTTCTACTTCTTTCATTTTTAGGCTGCATTTGGTTCACTAAAAACAAAAAAAAAAATCTCTCAAAATCTCTGAAGACTACTAAAAATTATTCATTTTTTATTTCATTACATGAATTACAAATTCACAGCTTATCTCACTTTTTGTCACTCTAAATGCTCCCTTAGTTTATCTAGTTGAGAAAAAGATAAGAGAGACGAAGTGAGAGAAAAGCATAGAAGAGGCAGAAGGAAAGAGAGGAGGAGAATGAGTTTAACGACTTTGTTTGTGGTCGCAAGCTGACTAGATAGATCATGATGGTTGGCATATAGAAAGTTGGTGATATCCTTGACAAGCATCAAGAAAGGACATTTTGGAATTACCCGCTGTCGAATCTATTAATTGATCGATCTTTGGCAAAAGAACAGGATCTTTTGGGCACATCTTGTTTAAATTAGTATAATTAACATATACCTTTTGTTTCTCATTCTTCTTTTTAATGATAATCGTATTGGCTAGCCATTCTGGATAAAACACTTCTTTTATGGCGCCTGCCTCTAATAATCTGTCCACCTCTTTGACCATAACTTCTACATGTTGTAAAGAGGATCTTCTCGACTTTTGTATGACAGGCTTTACCTTAGGATTGACATTTAATTTGTGATCCATTATGTCCGAATGGATTCCAAGTATTTCTTGCGACATTCATGCGAATGTCTTAATGTTTTTCAAGAGCACTTCTATAAATTCTGACTTTTCCATAGCTTGCAAACTGGAGCCTATCAAAAAGAATCATCCCAAATTAGTAGGATCAACCTCCACCTGATTAAGACCTTCAACAGCTTTCTTTTGAGGATCTCTATCGACGTCATCAATCTTTAGTGTATCTTTGGAAGCCTCCATCAAATGAACCTACTCGGGGAGTATTTTTGACTTCAAAGCAATAGTAAAGCATTTCTTGGACGAATTGTGAACCCCTATAATCTGCACAACCTCGTCATCGAATGAAAATTTCATAACTTGATGATAGGTCAACGGAATCACTTTTAACATGTGCAACCACGATCTTCCTAAGATAACATTATAAGAAGTAGAAGCATCAACCACAATAAACTCAACTTGATTTAATACTGTTGCAGCTCGAACAGGAACGTCAACCCGACCGAGCAGCCAAACAAGAGCAGAATTGAACCCAATAAGCGAATAGCTAGCTAGTTGCAAATCATCTTTATCAAACCCTAGCTTTTTAAATAAGCTAAAGAACATAATCTCCGTTGAACTCTCAGGATCCACCAATATTCTTCTCACCTGAGAATCAAACATCTCCAATGTAATAACCAAAGCATCATTGTGAGGATATTGAACTCCATAACCTTTATGGTTAGTGAAAATGATCCCAGCTCCCCTATGTTGTCTTTGTTTTTTAATTGGATTCCCTACAATCTTCATAACCTCACGAATATGTCCTACCCTTCTTTGCTGTGGTCGGGGTTATTGCATGATCCCAAACCAGTCCCTTCCCTTCGTGACGATCTAGCCTCCATATGAATTACATTAATTACTCGTGGGCGATCGCTCCTTAGCTCGTTGGCTACTACTCATGGATGATTTTGACCGCTCTCTAATTTGGTAGTAGCTCACTCTCAAGTATAAGAGGTTGGTTGAGTTTAGTCTAGGTGAGTCCTAGGTCATCTTCCACAGGGAGCAAGGGTATGACTAAATGTTGGAAAACTTGGTTTTGAAAACGCTTGCAAAAGTTTTAAAAAGAAAAGATGAAAATTTTTTTGGAGTTTTTGAATAAGGAATTGAAATGATGATTTGAAAATTGAAAATACAAGTTAAACGAAAAATGAAAACACAAAGATGCAAACTTTAACAAACTACATAAATTGAACTAAAACAAACTATGTGAATGGAAACACTTGGCTTTAACCTAATCCTGTAATATCCTCGAAGGGCTGAATTCGGATATGTAGTTAACGCAACCTAATTCTTACACCTGTAATATTAGGTCGGAAGATTTAACAGTCGAAAACCCTTTTTCGTAAGGAGATCGCTAATCTAGGGTTTTGAAATCAAGTTTGAGATCACCGGGACATGGAATTGACCTTCGATTTGCACGATTGTAACCGAAGTTCAACTTTATCACGGGTGATTCATTTTCAAAAATTAATCTAGAATTACGATCCTTACGTTTTTATTCAAAAGATGATAAACAAATTTCAGTTCGAACTATCCGAATTCAACTCCTTCAATTTAATTACATTCCTAGGTTAAAACCAAGAAAAACCCTAGCCTAGCATTGCGAAAGCATGAACAAAGCCTTTTGAAAAGAAAATCATCTTCATCATGCAATAAAACACAAAAATAAAGTATATCGAAGTAGTTTTAAGCACTTTCGAAACCAAATCAAACACAAACAAGCGAAGACGAAGTATTACGAAGTGATTGCGAAAGCGTAAATGACGAATGTGAATAATAAGAAAGTAATGAACTTCAATTAAACTTAATAAAAATTGAGCTTACAAGAGAAAATCTTAGTACGAAGATGAAACAAAGCCTCTATAATCAAAAAAAAAAAAGAAAAACAACTAAACCTAGGTGCTGAAGTAGTGTAAAAACCTTCAATCAACTCTCCGAAACAAAAACGTCAAAATTACGTAGGATTCAGAACCCTAATACATCAGAATTCATCCTATTTATAATAGTACATAACTCAAGGTTATAATGGTAAATTTACAATTCGAACTTTATCGTAAAAGTTTGCTGAAAGAGTCGTCTTGGACACCCAAGATAGGTGTGGGGCGCCTATGGCCTAGCTATCCAAAGTGTTTGATGAAGTCATCAATCAACTGCTCCAAAACCTCCTCTCGGTGGGTGCCCATCTGATTCACAGTGGGGCACCCGTGACCAAAGTGGGGTACTCGTGATTGAGGTGGGGCGCCCATGGTGAGTGCACTCCAACTGTTTGACAAAATTCTTCTGAGAACCAGCTTTTCTGCCCAAATCATGCTCTCGATAGGCGCCCATCTGATCTATGGTTGGGTGCCTATGCCACCAGTGGAGCACCCATGACTCTCCACCTTCATCCACAACTTTGGTTCCTTCCTCTTTAGCTCTTCTTTTCATCTTTCTTCCTCAAATGAAACACCAAACACCTACAAGCATCCACAAGTATGTAAATCAGTTCACTTCATTATAACTTATGAGATTTATGTACCTAAAACACTTAAAACCAATTGCAAAATCATGGTGAAATAACATTATATGTGCTCAATCAGATTTCTTTCTCTGCCTTCTTCATCTTCCGCTTCTTCTTGTTTGTCTTTTAGCTCAAAGTGTCTATCCCTTGCATCATCCCTTCTTGGTCGAGGACGGTATCCTTCTACTCGTGTCTTCAACTCATCGATATACTGCTTCAAGTGCCCATCCCTCATCAAGTCTTCCAGGTGAAGTTTGAGAGAACGGCTGATTACACTTGAAAAGTGTGATTACAAACTCCTCATTTTGATATTTATTGATACATTTAAGTAATTAACTTTGGAGTTTTATTATTATTTTATTACTTATAGCTTCTATCTTCTTAATTGCAGGGAAAATGGCGAAATAATTAAGATTAGCAGTGATGAAAGTGGCTGCTGAGGAGGAAAAAAATGGTCCGAAGTTCAAGATGGTTGAAGTGGTGTGTAGTTGAAATTCCAGCTTGACACCCTATTAGTATTTTGACCATATCTTTTCACTCACACTTTAGATTAACCTGATTCTTTTGGGGTTGGAAAGAAGACTCAAAGGGCTACAACTTTTGTGTTTTAGCCAAAGCCTGAATCCGTCGTCTTCAAGGTCAAAATTGCATTGGAAGTTGGGGACAGAAAGCTATCAGAAGTAAGACCCGACTTCAAGAGGAAGCAGAACTTTGGGAACCAAGGTTCTGTGGTCCGGACCCCCACCCAAATGGTCCAGACCACAGTATGCCAGGTGCACGAGTTTAATTCTCATCTTTTAGGGTTTCCTTGTAACCCTTTTATAATCCCTGTTGCACGACCAAACTGGGAGAGCCCTAGTTCAGTTTTACATACTTTAGAACAACCCTAGTTTTAGTTTTCATTTCTTTTTTAGAGTTTTAGATAGTTTTTAGAGATTTGTAATGTTCGTAGAATGCTTTGAAGACTTTTTAGAGTTTGAGTAGGCTTCGCTACAACAGTAATCTTTCGTTACAACATTCTAAATTCGATTACAAAGTATGTTTACTTTCGTTTTTGCTTTTAATAATATTGTTTCGCTATTTTGTTCATTAGATCTATTAAATATGAGTTTGTTGATTGTTTTCGTTTCGTTTAAAGTTATGTTAGTGTAGAAACCCTAGTTCTTTATTCAACGAATCAAGGAAAGATAGTTCATGACACACTATGGGATATGCGTAAACCCTTCGCATGGTTTGCAAAAACTCATGCATAGGGATCTACTATTTTTTTAAACCTATTTTAACTTGTTTCGAAAGCATTTGAAAACAAAAGCCTTTAACCATATTCGCTGAAATCACTGGTATGGGTTTTCGATTACAATTGGTCAAACATTTTTGGACAAATTAGAAATAGGATTTGAATTCAAATTTGATTTCGTTTGTTTGAAAAACTTTCGAAAACAAAAGTCTTGAACCAAATTCGTTGAAATCACTGGTACTGATTTTTGATTAAAATGTTCTCAATATTTGTTTAACAAACCCTTAATTCAGATTTGAACCCAAACATCCCATAATGAAGTAGTGAACTATTCGGACTTGAAAATTGGATCAAAAACCTCTTTAATATCGTGCTCGTTATTTAATTTAATTTCTGAGTTGATTTATTTGCTTTAAAATTTAGAGTAGATTGTTTGTTCGCACTTTAAAATTAAATTGAATTCCTTTAATTAATATTTAATTCATTTAGAATCTAAAACAAAAATTGAGTTTTATTAATAAATTTTGTGAACAAGTCTGGAGCTTTTAACAAAGCCCTCCCTGTGGAGATGACCTCGGTTCTCACCGAGTAAAACTACAACTGTCATTTTGCACTTGAGAGGTAGAACCCGAACACATTTCAGGGTCGGTCAACGGCATTCCCCAATTTGGTGCTCGTGGCCCCGATGGTAGGTGCAAAATTGCTTATCATCTCGTTTACTTGGGTCAGAGATCATCTTCCTCGACTAACAAAAATATGGCTTATCTTTAATCATCGGTAGGATCCTGTGAATAGGCTCCTTAAATATTGTATTAATTGTTGTAAATGCTACTTCTTTTCGCTCATCCTTTGCCCCCTTAACTCTCTTAGGACCCGACAGTTTCATATCTTTTTGATCAACAACCTTAATCTCATCTTCTACCTTAGCATATTCCTCTATTTTACATATAAGATCAGACATAGTAATGGTTGGTTTTTTCGTCGAAGACAAACATAGCTTTTCTGTCTTTTGTAATCCCAACTTGAATGAAGCTCCTGCTAACTGCTCTATGCACTCTTGTACACCATTATACAATTCCATATATCTCTGAGAATATTTTCTAAGACTCTCATTACTCTTCCTTCTCATAGTCAATGACACATGTGCTGATTTTGGATGTTTAGCATTGGCCATGAATCGTGCCACAAACTCTTTTGGCAATTGACTCCACCCATACACATTAACACATCGTTCACGCTCTAAAGTGCCACAGCTTGTACGTAATGGTGAAAATGATTCAGGAGGCCAGATTTGCCATCATAGATGGTAAACCTAGGAGTTATAAACTTCATGGGGGATGCCATCTCACATATGCTATTAGTGAAAGGAAAAACGAAAATTCAACCAAGTGCTCTTCTTGCCATCATCGTGGTCGTTTGTTCCCCCTTATCAAATTCGAAATACTGTGGTCTCTCCTCCACCTTGCTCTTCTCAGTGTCTTTTGATCTTTTGCGTGTGAGGCCATCACTAGATGAACTACTTTCTTTATCATCATGTCCCTGTTCCACATGCTACCTTTTTGACATTGTCTCCTTGTACCAAAGCCTCAATGACCTCTCATCTCATTCCAAACTTCCTCCTAGTGTGATTTGGACCTCTTGTGTTTGATTGAACCAAAATCTTACTACTTCACCACCCATTTGAGCATTCAAACCACCACCAAATTCCTTTCACGTCTGAGAAACTATTTTTGTGCGTCCAGATCTTCTGTTCTGTGGAACATTACGATAGATATTCTCCTAATAATCAATGTCCTCCGCTATTAATTCTTCAGTATCACTTTAAGAATTTTCTTACTCTGGAACACTAGAATTTACACCTTTCTATTTCTGGGCTTCCACTGCTCCACCTTGTGTATCAGCTCATTTTGTTTTTTCCCGAATCTGTTCTTCTAGTTCCATTTGTTGTTTTTTAGCCGCAACTGGCTCGGTAACTCTTGATCGAGGCAATAACATTTTTAAAGGTATATCCAAACCAAAATAAAATTCCTTAAGGTCCTGCGCATTGTTAGTAGTCCCATCTTCCCCCTACAAAAGGGGAGCAAGAGTTTCTTCTTCTTGCACCATTCCTTCCACGTCCACGTAAGATGTAAGCTTGAGATGTATAATGGAAAGCAAATCACTCCCCACAAATGGCACCAAATGTACGTAGATAAGAAATTACCTTCACTATTTTCTTCATAATCCCTTATTCGCCCTTCTAAATTCTCTAAAATCACAAAAAGAAAGTGAAAAGAAGGCTAGAGATAATCCCCCACCAAAATTTCTTTGATGCCCAAGTTAGTCTTTCATCATATTTTTTCATAAATCAAAGTAAATAGTGTTATCAAGTTTTTTCACGTATCTTATTTGATGTTAATTTTGATTATTTATAGATTAAAAGAATTTTCAAATAAATGTCAATAGAGTTTCAATGATTATAGGGACTATAATATTTTATTCAATCAAACTTTTATATTTATATTGATAATTTACTTTTAATTTCATTCCTTTATAGTCATTGCGTTTGATAGATTTGAAATTATAGTAAATATGATATGACACTTAATTACTCCTTGTGTCTTGTCTTGTTTGCGTGGCAACCTAACCATCTTAATGATATGGTAGTAATTGAACGAAATTAAATGCAACCCCATCTTTATTGTTGCATTTAAACTGGTATTCATAATTCACAGTGTGGGTCCCAACGAGCTTGCTCGAGAAGAACGGCCACATGTGCTCTGGCAATCTGATCAGAAAAATGCCACGTGTGCTCGGGCCAATTTGCTAATTATCATAAACTAACTTTTTGCACCAACATATATATATATATGTATATATAATTATTTATATTTATTCTGGTGGCTCGATCATTTTAGAGCACGCCACTATGCAGTAATCATTAATAATTATTAAAATATGTTCCATGTTTCATTATAAATTAGCTTTTTGCACCAACATATATATAATTATTTACAATCATTTATATTTATTCTGGTGGCTCTATCATTAAAAAATGTTTCATATATTATTATATAAATTAATTCTATCACAAATATTTTAATATAATTTAATCTTAAATTTATTTATTTAAAATCTTTAATTATCTAAACAATCCCTTAAGTTCGGGGAAGGACGGAGAAAAGACCGGTAGTATAGATAATTAAAAGGAATGAGGAAGTGGGGTGGGGGGCTGGGAATGGAGTTGTTAAGAGAAGTGACACCGGGGGGTTGTGGAAGGGAAGGGGGTCCAGGCAGATGCAGTGAGCAAGCAGAGGTCCTTCCAACCGAGCTTGAGAGTGCCGTTGTCCTCCACCAGAGTGTATCCATCGGAGGAGAACATTCCAAGGAGGAGAGTGGCTTGTGCAGCCGCGTTTCCTGCTAATGAGATCCCCATGAAACCAGACTGCTGAAGCTTCTCCTTCCAGTTGTTGAACTTCATCACCTCCTCCCCGCTCCCACTCCCAACTGCCAGAACATTCCTGATTTCCCTCGACAGCAGTTGCTGCTCCACCACATGCCTCTCCTCGCTCTCCTCCCCATAGCTAGCCCCCAGCGAGTCGAATAATGCCGAATAGTAGTGTATGGCCTCCACAAACCTTCCCAAGAATGAGCCCCCGCGGCTTAGGTCCTGCTCTACCACTGTCACCACTTTTGGTGCCAATCTGCACGTTTTCCCTCCACCCATAAAATTATATTAGTACACACAGGACAGGATCGAGGTCCAATTAATTTGTTCAACCAAAAAAGTTTGCCTCGAAGGCCAGTTATTTTTGATGTAAAATATTTTTATAAAAAATATTTGTTTGTACTCATATCTTTTAAAAATATTTTTTTTGAAATAAGTGTGAGTTTATTTTTCAAAAATATTTATGTTGAAATAAACGGTGCCTAGTTAGATATAAAATTAATTTCAAATAACTTTGTTTTAGTTTACTTAACAATCTGGATACATACATATGATAGAGATACCCGGCCACTAAAGCTCAGCTGACGAGCTTAATTATATAGTATATTTTTCTCACAGCATTAATGGCAGTTGTTGAAAACTATAAATACAAAAAAATAAAATTTCCGATAAGTCAATTGAGGGATTCGGCCACCTAATGTCTGGTTTCAAGCACCAGCACCCTCTCTCCCAAATCTATAAAACGATGCTTATGTGGTACTAAAAAAAATTTATATATATATATATAAAATCATAGATAAAAAGAACAGGAATATAAATAGGAACATTTCACAACATTTCTTTCATAGGATGTGAAAGTTATTATTTAACAGTCAACTTGTAAAATGTAAGAATTCGGAAGTTAATTCGCAATTCTGGAACTACATCATTTGTTAAAGTTCTGACAAATATTTAGTACAAGTTAACTGACGATTAAGTAAAGCGGGCATAAAAAGCTAGGGAGAGGTAGGTAATTTACTGAAGATATATATATATATATATGATATTACCTCTGCAAAAGGCATAGGGTATTGGTGTCAGAGCCAGTAACATCGTAGAGAGAATGCTGCAACCAGTGGATGGCAATGGCGTCGCTCTTGCTTATATTCAGCCTCTCCAGATCCAAGTTTCCAACTTTGTCGGCAATGGGAAAGAACTCGAAGGGAAGACCCAATTTTTCAGCGAAATTGGACAGGCGCTTCCCAGTGGCCTCTAAGGCTTCCAGGGAGGTGCCCAAGCCGGTAAGGCGCACGAAAGGGGGTCCCCGAGGCCTAGAAGTCAGGATTTGGAAGAGAGGCGGCCATTGAAGCCCTTGCATGATGTCCAGGTCTATGATGTGTACTCTGTCCTCCCTCTCAAAAGCTTCCTGTATGGCCTGGTTGGCCGTGAAGTGGGAGAACTTCACCAAGGGGCTGATTCCGTTGAACACCTCCAAGGCCCAACCCATCTTATTATTCTTCTGGCCAGCTGGTACTGTAATTGGCATTGGCTGCTGCGGGGTCGACCCATGATTATGACGAGGATGATATATCCCCAGACTCAGGCAGGAGTTCACAAGTCTCGCCGACATGGCCTCCGAGAAGTATGCTGCCACCCGCTGCGCTGATGTACCAAACGGCGTCGAGAGCTGAGAAATCTCCAGCACCATTTTATTCGCCTCCTCTAAGTTATCAGAATCTACAGCCTCGGCACACTTGAGGAGTAAGGTCAGGAGGTACAGACCTTCTTCATCGGTCTTCTTCTGGTTCTGGCCCTCATCATGACAACACACTACTACTTTCGTCGTCGGTGATGTTACTGCAGGTGCAGCTAGTGGACGAGAATCTTGCTGGGGCTGAGAATACTGCGCCGGTTCTTGATTTAACGAAGAGAGGACCAGTGTCACAGAAGAAGAAGAAGAAGAGCCGGTCCTGCCGCAGAACGTCGGACCTTGGCTAAGGTGTTGATAGTTTACTGGGCCGACGGCTGCTGCTGTGTTGGTGTTCGTCGGCGGTGTTAGTCCCCAGTTCAAATACTGATTCATCCCATCTCCATTCGAATCCGGAAAGGGATATGGTAAGTTGCCAAAGCTACCGAATTCCAGCTGCTGAAGGTGGTTGATGAGTTTGAACCCAGACGACCCAGGCCCTTGCTGCTGGTAATTATGATGCCCCTTCTGTAATATTCCTGCATCAGGCACAACCTCTTTTCTCCTCATGATCTTCTCAGAGTATGGATCCGTCGATAAAGAGCCGAGCCTATGCTCGAGAAGGGCAGCAAGGTTAGGGTTACAAGGGTGGACGATATCTTTCACGTTCTGAATGAGCTGAGTTATGGAGACTTGCGCGGAGCTGTGGAAGATATCCTTTATGTTTTCATCGATCCATGGAGTCGCCTCCGAGGCATCCTCTGTAGAAGAAGAAGAAGTACTGCTAAATGGTACAGCCCTCTCATTGGTGTCTCGACTTTTTTCAGCCGGGAACAAGGGCAGACCAGAAAAGACGCATACAGAAGAAGGGGAAGGGGACTGGTATTGAAGATATTGATCATGATGCCGCTGCTGCTGCTGGTGGTAATATTGGTTATCAAAGTTTGCGGTGGAAAGCCCAGACACAGGCCCGCCTGACGTCACATTCGAATTCGCGTTGGCCTGGTAAGGCACGGCCGGTAGCATAGTGGAGTGGTTGGAACGTGGGGGTGGGTGATCTCCGGAACGAATAGTCAGAACATCACAACCCAGATAGCAACAATCCGTAATGTCTGGAACGAAGAGAGAATTTGTGGTGGGCGGGGCTGTTGTGGGGTGGAGAAACCTATGGTACCCACTCGTGTGGAGTTCAATCTCAGAAGCTGCCCTCTTCCTCACCATCTTTCCGTCGGATAGGAGCCCTTTAGATCAGGTGCAGGCTTGGATATTATCATGTCATGAGAATGAGTTGACTCGACCGCCTTCTATTTTAGGATCGCATTTGTCTCCAAATACCATCGATGTTATCCCCCCGCATATCGCTATTCAATTGCTTGTGTTGTGACTGACTGATCCAAGCAACTATCCCATAAGAAAAAGAGGCAGGAAATGGTGGCTGCTCTCTTAATTGCTCCTCTCAATAAGGTTAGACCGGCCAGGTGTTGGTGGGTGTTTTCTTTGGTCATCTTATCGGGAAAGGAGTTACTTGGAGCATAAAGTTTTCAGGGGGACAACGGTAGAATTCTACCCATTCGAGGGCCCATTTTGCCCGAGACCACCACAAGTTACCATGCGCAAAATGCTGCTCTAGAAGATGGAGGAAGATTAACCGCAGCAAGGACTAGTAGCGCCTTTTCCAAATTATTTGCCCTTATCAGTTAAAGACTCTCCTTATAAGACTCTTTTATGAGTATTAAGGGGCCAAGTGGCCTTTTGTCTTCATGTGAGCCCGTCCTTACTCCTTCTCTGGATTTTCTTTTCGTTATAATTTAACCGTTTAAAATTTTTCTTATGTCAAATAACATTTTTTAAGCATCAAATATCAAAAAATTAATCCCATGCATTATTTCATAATATTATTCATCCCTATCATCTAATCCTATCAATCAAACGTAGCCTTTTAATATTGTATAACTAAAAAATATTAGCACAAATTACTTAATCCTTCGTTGAGATTTACTAATAATACAATACCTTTTTAAGGTATTAAAAATTATTTATACCTCGCCTATTTTTAAAATTGTGTAATAAATTAATCTCTACAATTAGTTAAATTTTAAATTTCTATTTTACTTTTATGGCTTAACCACAGCAAATTCATTACTACGTTTAGGTCATTATTAGTAAACACGATGGTTCAATAATAATGAGCCAGTTGGTTGAATTATTTTGGGAATAGATTTATTTAAGTACACACAAATTAGTAATGTTAATGAATTAATAAGAATTTATTTGATAATATTGTCATTTTTATTTTTATTTAATTATTTATGTTTTTTGATTTTTATTTTCTGTTGTTATTTTGTTCTTGAAATGAAAACTGAAACTGCATTGAAATACACTTTTATCGTAATTAATTTTTATTTTAATAAAATATTTATTTTTATTAATTTGTAAAAAGTTAATTGAATTTTTTAAAAATGTATTCAATATTAATTTAATAATATTATTTATTTAAAACAATTTAGTTTAGTAAAATATTCGAATAAAATAATTTATTTTAATATGGTGCAACAAAAATAGATAAAGTGTTAAAATTGACAAAATATTTATAATAGAAAAAAACAAGAGTGAAAATATATTTTTTTTGTCTACGTTCTTCTGTTTAAGTTTTTATTTTTTAAAAACAAAAAATTAAAAATTAAATTTAACAAATACATTTTTATTGTCATTTTTCAAAAACCTGTAAATATAAATAAAAAATATAAACGTTACCAAATGATACATAAGAGAAAAGAGATGATGATTTTCTAATCTGGTCATTTTTTATTTGATAATGAAGTCGATACATGATAATTGAAAGATATTATAAATGAGATATTAGAGTTGGGATTGGGAGTACGCTAAATTGAATAAATAATAAGTTTTAGAAAATAAAGAAAATAAAGAGAAGAAAAAAATTGAGTTAGTCAATCTGGAGTATAAAGACAGCAAAAATAAACTTAAGTTCTTCAATAAACAAAAAAGAGTAGATTTAACTCTAATAAAGTGGTAAATATAATTTTTCGCACCTTAAAAAGGAGTTTTATTATTAGCGAACCTCAAATAAAGTTTAAATAATTTACTCAAAAAATTATCATCATAAAATTTCATAACAACATTGTGGTGAGATGTGAGCCGTTGTTTTAAAATAAGGTCATAATTAAAAATAAAAATTATCGACAAAGTTGTTATTTATTTATTTATTTATTTATTGTTATTATTATCAATCACATCCTTAAACTTCCAATTCAAAAAATTAAAAGCTGCATATATAAGGGACATAAACCACACACACCCATCTACTCTCATTAGTATATCATTTTAGTAAGGTTTAGTTTATTTTTTAGTTAATCGAATAGTATTTTCCTTTAATACTTGACATGTTTTCGAAAGATATTCTAATAAAATTATTTTATGTGAATATTATTGTAAAATAATTCTTATTATTATTTAAATACATGTAAAGTGATGTCATTAATGCTAAAATTATAGATGTAATCGTTTAAATAATTTTAGCCATAAGTAAGAGTCTTTTCTTCCCTCTCATTGTTCCCGGCTTAGTTTGTTAATAATAATAATAATAATAATTTATTCACGGGCTATCAAAACTTGCAGCGAAGAGCCCAGCTGCAAAGCAAATCCCTGCCATGATTGTGAAATTCTGTGGAGGCAAAGGTAACAGTAGAAACGATGGACGTTTATGTTCACTTGTGGTTGCTCCTTTTGCTGGGATGGGCTGTGGCTTGTCCTGGCGTGTGTGACCTATATGCTGTGGGACCCGCTCCCAAGGCGAAGATGTCCCTCTTGTGGCGCCATTTTTTTTCTTTTAGGCTTTGAGGTGGGTATTGGATTACTAATACGTGAAATCTAACTTATTTAAGTCCTGTTTGATAATGTTTTTATTTTTTATTTTTTTATTTATATTTTTAAAATTTTGTAGACTGATAATAAAAATATATATGTTAAATCTGTTTATGGTTTTTTGTTTTTAAAAAATAAAAATTTAAACAGAAAAACGTAAACAGAAAAAAGTGTTTTCATTCTGTATTTTTTTCTGTAGCAAACATTTTATCAATTCTAATACTTTATCTATTTTTGTTACATCATATTAAATAAATTATTTTATTCAAATATTTTATTAAATTAAAATTATTTTTAATAAATAATATAATTAAATTAAATTAATATGTAATATCTATTATTAATTTATTTCTAATAAATAATTAAATTAAATTAGTTAATTTAATTAATAAGAAATATATATTATTAAATTATTTCTAACAAATAATAAATTAAAATATATTAATTTAATTTAATAAATAATTTAATTAATATAAATATATTTTATTATTTATTTTTAATAAATATCATAATTAAATTAATTAATTTAATTAAATATATTTATTAAGCTATTTTTAATAAATATCATAATTAATTTAATTAATTTAATAATTAATTTAATTTTTTTAATATGAATTATATTTTATTAAATTATTTTTAATAAATATCATAATTAAATTATTTAAATTATTATGAAATATATTTCAATAAATTATTTTTAATAAATAATATAATTAAATTATAATTAATACATTTTATATTTACTGGATTAAATGAGATAATATTTATATTTTATTCAATTGTTTTTAATAAATAATATAATTAAATTAAATTAATGTAAAAGGTATTTATTAAATTTAATTAATTTTTAAAAAACTAATAAAATTAAATATTTTATAAAAATAAAAAATTAGTAGTTATAAACAAAATTGTATTTCTAAACGCAATTTTAATTTTCATTTCAGAAACAAAAAATGACAATAGAAAATATAAACATATAAATGTAAACAGAAAAACGACAACGTTACCAAACGGCTCCTTAATATTTAACAAAAATAAAATAAATATTAGATATCATATCTTTCAAAGTAAGAGATATGCAATATTATGAGAGTATGGTATTGTATATCTTAGTTCATGACTGGATTAGTTTCTTGCCAAATTTAGAAATTTAAAATTATTTTTTGTCACATCTATTGTCAAATCAATTTTTTTATCGCATCTCCTATTCCATCAATCAAACATCAAAAAATCAATTCTCACATAAAAAAAAATTATTTATATATCCAATCCCATATATTATTAAATCTTTTGGTTTGCTAAAAATAATTGAAAAATCCTAAAAATCTCTGAAAGTATCTAAAAATTATTCACTTTTTATCTCACTGCACGAATTACGAACCCATAAATTATTTCACTTTATCTCATTTTATCTCACTTTTTGTCATTCCAAACCCATATATTATTCTGTAATATTACTTATCTCCTATCATTAAATCTCTTCAATCAAACGAACCTTAGCGTAATGGTAAAATACAAAAATATTAATATAGAAAATACTATAACTAACATTACCAAAAATACATTACATAGATACTAGTATTGATTTGTGTGATGAATAGAATTCTATAATTTTTTAATTGATAAAAAATAGTTTTTAAATATATTAATTATAAAGCATTTTAATAAATTTTCATAATTTTATAAAATAATTTGATTTATTTTCTTATATTTCTATTTTTTTTGTGTCAATAAATAAAAAATATAATTAGTGTTCTTCTTATACTGCCAACTAAAAAGCAATATTTAACGAGTTAGAAAAAAATAAAAAATAATAAAAACGCAAAACAAACCAAACAAATCTCCCGCTACACATTTTGTTGCTCCTAGATGACGAAGCAAAAAAGGGAGACGACGAAATTGTGATCGTAAACCTCCCTTGTAAAGGTGGCTATCTTGGTTGACTCGTCTATATCTTACCTAATTTTCGTCCCAAATGAGTGAAAGATTCGAAAATTTTTTGAGAATTAGATAAGCTAAGGGGATATTTTTTAAAAAATTCTTAGAATTAGATAGGATACAGGTATCAATCTATCCCCAACACGTATCTTATCTGATCCCAAAAGATTTTCAGATCCTTAAACTGATTTGTGTTAATAGTCTTAGGTTTAAATCTAGAGACTAGGAATTGAATTGATATTTATATAGTTTTGCTTGAATTTGAAATTTGGACTTGATACTTGAATTTGTAATCTAAAATTTGAAATATGTATTTTTTTTCCATTTTGGGTACCCAATTCCTGCGGGGATCCTTATTTCTCATTTGGGACTGGAATGAGAGGTAAAAATAAATTTTCAATAGGGATCAGGTAGAATATAGGGATTAATTTGAATTTAGAGATCAGATACAAAGATAGACGTACGTGACCCCTGTCTACCCTATGCCCATCCTTACTTCCTTATAACCTTGGGAGGAGCATCATGTTTTGCATTCCACAATTTTTTTTTTCACTTATTTGAACAGTTGATTTTATTTTGTATGTTTTAAGTAAATAACAACCTAAAATATATACATAATAATTTCAATTACGAACAAAATTAAAAAGAAAACATATTTTTGTAATTTTTTAGGTTTAAATTTGACCCTTTAAAAAAGAAAATTTAGTTTCATTCATGATAATATTTGTATCCCAACGTAATATAATCGGTGCAAATGGAGTTGGTTAGCTTATGATTATTTTACTCCCTTGTCACTAAATACACACTGACAACTATAATAAAATACACGGTGGATAATTGATAAACTCATAAATTTAGTAAAATTGATCTCTTAGTAAAATTTTTTAGTTGTTTCTATTAGAACCTATTAATTAACCACCCACAACTTGAGAGTAGTGTATAAGTCATTTTTTGAATTTTATAAGCTATTTATGTAATTTTAATTTTTAAACTTTTTATATGTACTAATATTCTTAAATATTATTAAAAAGAGAATTATTCCACTTGATGGTCACATGGAATAATTGCAATCATGATTCAAGTATTTATAATAAGTTTTGAGGTGATTAAAGTATAATGAGAATCATTTTCAAATGATCATTACATGGAATAATTTTTCCATTAATAAAAAGAATGACTACAAAAGCATAATAATTATGTGTATCGTGCACACATCAATATTTATTTTATATATATAACTAGTGCATGGTAAAAATATAACTTGAAACTCCATTGCACCCACAATGGAAGTTAGAAGTCCGCATACAAATAACCCTTGTAGGAAAAATTATTTTATGGAATGATAACAGTAAAATGACTTCTACAATGATTTAAAGATGTATAAAATGATAGTATACTTATTCTCAATCCAAAAGTCATGGGACAATCAAATGATGTAAAAGTTGTTTTGAATAATTTCTCCTTACATGGATTATAATTTTTCAAAGCGAAAAAAAAAATGAAAAAAAAAATCAGAACACTGTTGCAATAGGCTATTGGATGCTACCTTTATGTCAATATGAAGCCTTACCTAGAATAGTCAGCAAATGTCTGCTGGCGACAAAAGAGTACAAGAAACCTTGTCTGTGGGTAAATTAACAACAAACCAATTAATTAAGGGGAAGCTATTAGCTAAAAGTCAAGTGTAACTGCATGCGCGTATATATGGATAAATCCACTTTCATTTCGAACGTGCATGGGGATTGTTCGGCAATAATTTTACCTTCTTCTTCGTAGACTCCTCTTCTCCCTTGTTCATTAAAATCTCCTCCCGACGGCCTGCAAGCAAGAATATAGTAAAATAAAGCAGTCGGAGTTAGTCCCCGACCAAGGACACTCCGATGTTTAAATCAGTTTCTTGTATAGATATAAGCTCATGTAAATAAAGAGAGAGAGAGAAGAAGATCAGAGAAAAAGGAATCGAAAAAAGCCCTTACACTGTCTTGATTTTTGGTATTTATAGATAGAGTGTTTATCTTGCTTTTTGTTGATTTGACTATCACTTTATCTCGATGTGACTTAACGTGGAGGTGGGTGGCTAATATTAAATGCCAAATAATGTAAGCTTTGGGAGCCGTGTGAAAGTGTAGTACATAAAGAAACTATACCAAGTAACTAGCAAACTATCTAGTCCCAATTTAACCATAATATACCTCCCTGTTCGGGGGGTGTAATTTATGATCGGCAGACCACTCTTGTAGTCGGGCAAGCTATTTTTATACCTCACATGAATCTATGTGCGCTAACATAATTAACAGTGCTTCCTTAATTAATTTAATACATTTGCTTCCCCTTTGACAAGAAGGTCGATCAGTGGCGCGACTGATTGAGGAGAAGTAGATACATTGCATGGAGTAAGATGTTAGCTGATAACTTAATTACCCAAAAAAAAAAAAAAGATGTTAGCTGATAGCTATTTTGATATATTTATACTAATATGTTGAATAGTGAGAGCTTGAGGGGAATTGAGGTATGTTTCTTAATTTATTTTTATTAGATTTTTTTTTTTGTTTTATTTTGTTTTCATTTTATGTTTTATCTTTATTTTGTGTTTTCAGTGAGTTATTTTGTTATTATCAGAGGTAAAATCTGAAGGATTATTATTTAACACGTGTCTTGCTTTTATTTTTATTTTTTGTTTACAGAATCAAGACGTTTTATATTTTTTATTATTATTTAATAAGTATATAGCGGATCATGTATTTTATTAATGTTGAGAGTATTTAAAAGATTATTTTTGATTTAGTATTTGAATATTAATGTTATTTTTACATTTAAAATTTTTAAAAATTATTGACGTGTCTCAATTTGTTATTATATAGTTATTTATTTATTTTTAATAATTTATTTGGAGGATTAACAAATGTTTTATATTTTATTATTTTATAAATTTGTATTCGACCATTGTTTGTTTGTTTGTTTTTTTTTTTTTTTTTCCTCTATATTTAGTACCTAAGCGTTACATATTTTTTATATTAAATATTACATTATATGGTATATATATTTTTTTATTTTTATCCACAATAAACTTAAAATATAGTAAAAATGTACAGCTAAAAGATAGGAATATTATTGAGCTAGTTCATACAGGGTCTGTTTAGCAGGGCAAAAAATAACGAAAAACGGCGAAAGATATGGTTTGGGAAACGTTTAACATTTGATGCACACATCTCAAATCATATTTTTTGAAAATAAATATTAGGATTTTTGCTTGGACAGATTAGATTTCCGTTTAGACGGTTTCAAAATTTTGTATCAATCATGATTTCTTTGTAAACCAAACTGAACTCGAAATGCCATTAGTGTCAAAACGGTTTACAGTGGTCCGTTTGGATATAAGTTAGTAATGCCAAACTGTCAGAATGGTAGATACCATTCAGTAGATTAGAAGTTCATGGTGAGAATAGTAAAAAAATTTTTACAATTTGATTAGACAAATTCCAGTTATTGACTTTTTTAAGAAGATATAGAATTTTTTTGAATTTCAAAAAAGTAAAAAAGTGTAAAAATATAATAAAAATTTTTAAAAATATTTAAATAATTTTAAAAATTTTTAACAAATTTTATTCCGTCAGACAACCCATAACAGTAGAACATCAAACTAATGAATGGAAGCCATATATATCCACGTTACACAGGCTGGCCAATCAAGTCTCAGTTTATTGTAGTGGCGGGTCAGTGTTTAAGGCAGATAGGGATTTGATGTGGCTAAGAGATTACATATCGTGATGTCACATCGAATCCCAAGGGCACAACACAAAGCATTAATGCATGTAACATCTTCAATCACAAATATATTAATAATTAATTGCCTTCATGCCCATCATTAGTTATTTATTAATAATTATCCGTATTTAAAGGTATATAAATATAATTTAACATATAAATTATTTAAATTTATAAAGTATACTTTCATAAAAAAAATTATGAAGATTAAAATCACTAATCAAAAGAGATTAAGGTATTCATACATTATTTAATAAATATATAAAATTTTATCATATTTTTAAAAATATTAATTTAAAAATTCTTATATTAAAAGTATTAAAAAAGATATGAGAAAAGTGAAAGAGTATACATTTTTCATATAAAATGATAGAAAAAATAATTAAAGTGGAAAGAAAAATAAAATAATCCTGACGATTGAGCAAATGCAACGATTGAAAATATCCCAAATTTAAAATTTTGAGCTTCCTTAAATGATGTAAAAAGTATAAAAGTGTGTGTATTTAAAATTTAAGTATTAAGCATATTAACATTGAAATTTTAATTTAAATGTTTATTTTTAATAAATTTTTAAACAAAATTAAAGTTTAAATATTATTTTAAAAAAAAATTAATTGACTTTGTCTAATAGGTTTTCGTTCATTATTTAATAAATATATAAAATTTTATTATTTATTATAAATATTCTCACATTTTTAAAATATTAATTTAAAAACTTTGATATATAAGAAGCATTAAAAAAAAAAAAGAGAAAAGTGAGATATCATATTTTCATGTAAAGTGACTAAAAAGACAACCAAAATAGAGAGAAAAAGTAGTAATCTTGACTGTTAAATAAATCCAACAGTTGAAAATATATAAATGCCAAATCATGTGCTATTATTGTTTTATGGGTAGCACAAAGAGTGTAAAAGTATATATGTATTTGAAATTCAAAATTTAAGGACATTGAAATTAAAATTTAATCTAAATATTTATTTTTAATAAAATTTTAAAGAAAATTAAAATTAAAATATTTATTTAAATTTATATAATAAATTCATTCACTTAATTGGATATTTGTCCTACGTGGCAAGGGCACATTTTTTGTCCCATGTGGCAAGCGCTCAAGGCGTTGAGGGATGGAATCTTTTTGGTACATAGCACAAGTAATTTCTTTTTTAAATTTTGAAATTTGAAATTTAAAACTTATATGTAAAATTATATAAATTATATTTTTCTCAATTTCAAACTAAATAGAGAATTGATTATTTTTTAAATAATAGAGAATTAATTATTTTTCAAAGCTTCGCATATAAACATTTAAATAAACATTTTAATTTTCATTCTCTTTAATTTTCTTTAAAATTTTATTAAAAAATAAACATTTGAATTAAAATTTTAAATATATACACTTAAAACTTGAATTTCAAATACATACACTTTTACGCTATTTGTGTCTTCTATATAATAATAATAGCTTATGATTTGACATTTATATATTTTTAACCGTTGAATTTATTCAATGATCAAGATTACTTCTTTCTCTCTTCATTTTGATTGTCTTTTCGATCACTTCACATGAAAATATAATTTCTTGTTCTTCTCATATATATAAATATATATATTTTTTGAATACTTATTATATATCAAAGTTTTTAAACTAATATTTTAAAAATGTGATAATATTTGTAAGAAATAATAAAATATTATGCATTTATTAAATAATGAACGAAAACCTATTGGACAAAGTCAACTGAATTTTTTTATTTTAAAAAGTGATATTTAAACTTTAATTTTCTTTAAAACTTTATTAAAAAATAAACATTTAAGTTAAAATTTCAATATTAATGTGCTTAATACTTAAATTTTAAACACACACACCTTCACATTCGTGTGTCATTTATATAATAAGAAAGTTCAAAATTTTGAATTTAAGATATTTTTAACCGTTGCATTTACTCGATAGCAAAAATTATTTTATTTTTTTTCTATTTTAACTGTCTTTTCTGTCATTTCATATAAAAATATATACTCTTTCACTCTTCCTATATTTTTTTTAATATTGTTTATATAAAAGTTTTTTATATTAATATTTTTAAAAATGTGACAAAATTTTATACATTTATTAAATAATGTATGGATATCTTAGTATTATTTGATTAGTAATTTTAATTTTTACAGTTTGTCATGTAGGTTTACTTTATAAATTTAAATTTAAGTTACTTACACGTCAAATTATATTTTTATACTTTTAGACACGAGTAATTACTAATGTTTATATATGCAAAATTTTGATGGTATAGGACAAATATAAAAAAATAATTAATTCTCTATTTATTTAGAATTAAAAAATATATAATTTGTATAATTTTACAAAACATAATATATATATAAGTTTTGAATTTCAAATTTTAAAATTTGAAAAAGGAATTACTTGTACCCTGTACCAAAAATATAATAGCCATTCCATCCCCCAGCGCTTCAAATGTCCAATCAAGTGAATGAATTTGTTAAATAGATGTTAATCATCATTCATGAATAATGATGATATGTATATATGCATCTTCTGTAACTTTACAGTCACCCACCACTTCCACCTTCTGTCCTCCACCAGCATTTAACAGACGCTTGCATGCACTCTCCTAGCCAGTCTCCCCCTACAATTTTTTTTTTTTTTGTGGAGCTACGCATCATTGAACTGGTAGTAGTACTTCCAGCACACCACAAGCTCATGCAATGAAACATAAAAAGGTTGCGTTTTATATAATTGCCTTTCCCATCCTGTGAAAAGGGATCCAAATGTGCTTTCGATAAAGAATAAAGATTAAAACAAAAAACAAAATTTGAAGTAAAAAGTGCTTTATATAAATGAGGACAAATCGGACATAATTATTAGCACAAATCACAAGAATAAGTTACTGCCTGTCCAAAAATTTAGAAAAAGATAAAAAAGTTACAAGAAGAATCAAAGCACTGCCCTAATGAAAAAAAGTGCCAAATCATTGTTGGGCATGTTCTGATTGCTTCTATTTGGCTCCAACCTTGAGGACAATGATACCCTTCTTGTTAAGTCACTTGCCAGAGGTTTTGTTTTGGTGGGAGAATTAATGTCTTAAGGAAAGAGTTTTTAGTAGTTTCAAAAAAAGAAAGGAAAGAGTTTCTAGTAGTCAAGGTGTCCGTTTTATAGAACTATATCAATTAGATAAAGAAAATGCCTTTGTGCTAAGTCTGCAAGCCTAGAATTTACTAATAAATTTGATTGAGATGGAGCAAGGGGCTTGGAACCCAGCAAGTCGCACTTAAGTCTCCCACGCTCCGGGTTTGAATCCGTCCCTTTCCCGATAAATAAATAAATAATTAATTAAATATTATGATAATATAATATATATAAAAAAATATGGTGCGCGCAGTTATCTAGTATTCACGGCAACGAAGTGCAAAGATTAGAAATTGATCAGATGAAATCTTTCTTAATTTCTTAGCTTAGGATGAGGCTTGAGGGTTTGGTTTAATAATTGATGGGTAACAGTTTCCTTTGTTATAGAGAGACTTTTTTTTCGGTAGTAAAATGAAATTTAATAACGGAAGAAAGTATAATATCTACAGCATTTGTCTTTGATATGTAAAAAAATAAAACAAAATAAACATTTGTCTATACTTCTTGTGTTGGAAAATAATTAATTGTGGGCCAAATATGTTATTTGTGTGTTATAGGCTATTATAAAAATTAAGCCCATTTAAAGTGGTCTGCTAAGGTTTTAAAGTTTTGGGTTTTATAACATCTCAATTTTGTATGAGCCTTTAATGTGTAGATACCTAAGCCCATATTTCTATTTTATGATGGGCCGAATAAAAGTTGGGTTTCTACAGTTATTATAAATAGGTTATGATCTCCAGGTCATACGTAAGAGTTTTCTAATCAATCTGAGATCCCATCGTTAGAGAGAATTAAGAAAAGAAACCTACGTATTGGCTTGAAAGATCAAGAACCACAAAATTACATCAATGGATTCAGGTACGCTTCCGCATTAATTTATTTTCTTGATGATTCGATATGAATTAAATAATCAACATCTTGTATAGAGATAGAATTAATTAAGCCAATGGTATGGAATTTCACTATAATTTTGAGAACTAACGTGCATGTGTTATACTCTAGGTCGAATTAAAAAATAAAAATAAAATAATTCATCGATCCACCAGATAATAATGAATATAAAATTCTCAAAATGACAGAAAAGACTCAACGAGGAGTTGAAGGTTGTAATAAGTAAAATTTTAAGATTAAAGCTAAGGTTATGATTTAAACTAACCAGAATTAATGCAGGAAATATTGTTCTAATTAATCAAATACATTTGTGCATTTTATACGAATGCATAAAAGTTTCAAGACAAGTTATCAATTATAACAGGAACTAGATAGCTAAAACTATATCAATATTCTATAAATAAGTTAAATGGGTAATGCAAGCCCCAGCTTAAATATAGGATCTATTTAGTACATTGAAAAACGTTGAAAAATTTTAAAAATTTTTTAAAACTTTTAAAAATCATTTACTTTTTATCTCACTGCACAAATTACTAACTCACAAATTATCTTATTTTATTTCACTTTTTATCACTCCAAACACCCTATAATGTTGTTTACTTTTGACCCAAATCTTCATGGACTTTTTTCTCTAAGTCTTATTTTAAAATAACTATTTATAATGTTATTGTAAAACCATTAATCAAAGTCTTTCTCTACAAAAAAATCTTTATTATTTACTTATCAAAAAAATCTTTATTATTTTTTTAAATATTTTAAGACTAAATAAAAAAATTACTCGACTTATTTTCACCTTACATCATATTTTTCTCAACTTGCAGATAAAAAATAAAATAAAATAAAATAAAGAAAGAAAGAAAGAAAACAAAGTCATTACCTTTTCTCTCTTCCAAACAAATGGTAAAAAAAATATTATTATTTTTTTCCATTGTCTCCTAAGGCCCCGTTTAGTAACGTTTTTGTTTTCTATTTTTCTGTTTATGTTTTCAAAATTTTGTAAATTGGTAACAGAAATATGTTTGTTAAATCTATTTATATTTTTTTGTTTCCAAAAGAATGAAAACTTAAACAGAGAAACGTAAACAGAAAAACGGTGTTTTCACTCTTTGTTATTTTTCTGTTGCAAACATTTTGTCAATTTTAATACTTTATCCATTTTTGTTACATCATATTAAAATAAATTATTTTATTCAAATATTTTATTAAACTAAAATTATTTTTAATAAATAATATAATTAAATTAATATGTAATATCTATTATTAATTTATTTCTGATAAATAATTAAATTAAATTAGTTAATTTAATTAATAAGAATATATTTTATTAAATTATTTAATAAACAGTAAAATAAAATATATTAATTTAATTTAAAATAATTAATTTAAATAATATTAAATATATTTTATTAAATTATTTTTAATAAATATCATAATTAAATTAATTAATTTAATAATTTATTTAATATGAATTATATTTCTTTAAATTATTTTTAATAAATATCGTAATTAAATTATTTAAATTTTTATGAAATATATTTTATTCAATTATTTTTAATAAATAATATAATTAATTTATAATTAATATATTTTATATTTACTGAATTAAATGATATAATATTTATATTTTATTTAATTATTTTTAATATAATATAATTAAATTAAATTAATGTAAAATATATTTATTAAATTCAACTAATTTTTAAAAAATAATAACATTAAATATTTTATGAATATAAAAAATTAATAATTATAAATAAAAATATATTTCTAAATGTAATTTTAATTATTATTTTAAAAAATGATCATAAAAAATAAAAAATATAAACATATCAATGTAAATAGAAAACTAATTTTTTTTATTTCCTTCTAATAAGCTGTCGGGTGGTGACCTATCCAATTTGAAAGGTCCAAATACGTTTCAATTTTTAGCCGATGTGGGATGACCAAATCCTCTCCGCCCGGCCGTGACGGTACCCGCAATTTTGGCTCAAATCTCACCCCACCGCCCCCCCCCAAATCACGTTCCGTACCGTATATCTCCATAGCGGCATCTGAACTGTACTGACGGAAGTTTCATTCCGCTCGATTTCATCTCTCAGAAGTTCGTCTCTCTCGCCCCTCAATTTGAAATCTAACCCCGATGCAAGTTTGCTACTGCCATTGATCCTCGCTGTGTTTCGAATAATTAATTTGCTAAACGAGCTGAGGTAAGAATGAATATTGGTTCCGATCTATTGTTTTCAAAAGCCCTTGTGCTTCAATATTTGGTAACATGAATTTGGTTTGTGGGTTTATTCAGTTTGTTTTCATCATTTCCACTCCGTGGTGCCGTTTGGAGTATTAACAACTTTAAAAAAATTTCAAAAGACTTTAAATGTTTTAACTTTTTCAAATGTTGAAAAATTTTATTTTTTTTAAATATTTGTTAAAATCTATTGGAACAAAGTAAAATGGTACATTTTATTAGATTTTGCCATATCTTTTTAAAAGTTAGACTGATATTTGTTTAAAAAAATTTCATAAAACTTTAAAAATTTTAAAATTCTTCACTAAAATTTTATCACATGTTACTTTATATAATTTTTAATAATTTTATATCAAATCAAATATAAATATTTAATCAATATTTTAAAATAATTTTTTACCCTTCAAATTTCAAAAAAGTTTCACTTTTAGTTTTTTTTGTTGATTTTTTTTATACTCCAAACACGGGCGGAGCTACATGGGGGTAAGGGGGCAAGTGACTCCCTCAATTTTTAAGATAAAATTACTAAAATGCATTCTTTGTTATTTTAATTTTATTTAAAATTAAATTAATTAAAAATTAAGATATTTTGATTTTATTAAAAATTTAAAGTTAACTCAAAATTTTTTAACATATAAGAAGCTTAAAAGAAACAAATTTTGTATTTTTTGTAAAATAAAGTGTATCCTTTTAATATATTATTGCATATTTTTGTTTATATTATCAGTAAATTTAGCATATAACACAATAAATTTTATAGATAATAAAATTTAATAATAATTATATTTTTTGTAGTGAGGGATATTTCTAATAAACTTCAGGTGCTTGAACTATTAACTGTGAGAAACATATTCACTAGTTAATATTCAAGAATAATTTATTTCTCTCTAAAATAATATCGTTTTTCTCTTACTCTTAATCAAAAAATAAGTCGATTATTATTTTTTCTTGAGTGTTTGGTGCCTTCCTTGGTGCCTCCCTTGGCTCCACTCCTGACTCCAAACGACCCTTATATATATGTGCGCGTGTGCTTATACCATATACTAAAAAAATTTTTGAAACTCCAAACAATCCCTATACGTGCCGCGCATCACACTACTAGAAAAATACTTTATACCAAAAAAACTACCAGAACTTAAGCCAAACTGATGTGGCCTGGGGCGAAGTCAAGCAGATTTTAGAGGGGGTGAGTTGAAAAAAAAAAGATTTTAAAATTATTGTTTAAAAATTTTTTCACTAATTTTTTATTTGATAATTTTAAAATATGTTATCCGCATCCATTAAAAAAATAAACTGCAAAAAAATTGTTTTATTAGTAAAATTCATGCATGTATTAAAAAAAAAAAAAAACTTTTGCTTTTAAGTAGTTAAAAAAAAAAAAAAAGAATTCAATTACAAGACAAATGTAAGATGCGAGGAGAGTTAAATTCTGTATCCAGGAGGGTCAAATTCTGTATCGGAGAGAGTCAAATTAATAATGTTGTGATATGGTAAAGAAGGTCATGTGACCCCTTACCTATACCTCCATGAGGAGCAAGGTCGTAAGCATCAGATTTGTGTATTTATTTATAAGTTTGTGTTAATTTTTTTCTTCTTTTATTTATTTAAATTGTCCAATATTCTTAATAATTTTATATTTAAAATAACTTTAATCCGTATTTAACTATAGGAGCCTTAATATCATTTTAACTACTCCTATAATCTCTTTATATTATTATTCATGTTCTAAGTTATCAAAGGTATATGTTACACTTTCAGACTTCTAGTTATATAAATTGAGGGCTGACTGTCCAAACGTATGAAAAATTTTGAATTATATCTCTAGTTTTATAAAATAATTTATAATTTATTTGTGTTTTTTTTGATACCCTAGAGTTTAAAATATTTGAGCTTTACCATTAGTTTTCATAAAATAATTCACAAATTACTTTTGTTTGTCCACTCAATATTTTTCCCCTTTTGTAAAAACGAGACTCATAAAAGTTGTGCCCTAATCATACAAATTTGAGGAGAAACATATATATATTTCACATAGCAACCTAATTATGCAAAATAAGAGGCACAAAATTGTGCCCTACAACCAGTCCAAAATGGAGGATATAGTATATTATAAGGAGTGGGATGACATATCATTGATCCTTGAATTTCTTCTCACCCAAATTTAAAAATTCAAAATTATTTTATATCATATTTCCTATTAAATTACATTTTTTATCCTACTTTATATCTGACCGATCAGATACCAAAAAAATAATCTCATATAACTAATCTCATGTTATATTCAATCGATTTTATTCATTATTCTATGTTATTACTTATCTCTCATTATTCATTTTCCCTCAATCAAACACAGCTTAGGAGATTATGTGATTGTCATACAAAGTATTGTAGGTCTCAATCTTGGTTAAGTTGTTGAAAGCATAGATTCAAGTCGGATAATTTGTTTATAAATTAACCATCGTAGAATATCACATTTTCCTTTTCATGTTTTGAACATCACATCTACCATTAATCGACCTATCTAATGAAAAAATGTCAGACACAACTTATGATGCCTAAATTAGTAAATTAATGAATGGGTGTACTTGTTGTTTTTCTTAGGATATGCTCATATAATTGCCATCAGTCAAACTTTTTTTTTAATTATCTATTTCAAGATTATATATTCTATAAATATCTTTTGGTGACACTCTTTTAGTTTTTTATGCATGCAGAATTTAGTATTTTATTTCATTAATTTCTGCTATATTTTTTTTGGCATACACTCTGCGCCCCCCCCCCCAGACTGAAATACTGGATTCGTCCCTGGTTTTATATATTTTTCTTTTGTTTGCAGCTCGTGCAGGTTACTCACCACACTTCGCATGAATAGACATATATTTATGCATTTTTCTGGCTTTCATTATTAAAGATGTTGGCCATGAGTCCTTCAAAAGACCTTTTTGCTATTTTGCTGGATGATTTTGTTTGCGAAACCACCAAAACACTGTGAATTGCGGCAATTTCCTATTTTGAAGGCCCTTTATTTTTTCATGGACTGGCTTTTGCTAAAGGGAAGGACAACCGAGCAGTCAACAGACTTCCGGAGAATACATATTATCTATTGGTGTTTTCATTTTGTTTATCGTATTGATAATTTAACTTGATAGGGTTGCTCCTTTACAACCTGTAAGTCGTGTGTTCAATACTTGAATAGAGAAGCTTCTAGAGTGCTCTATAATAACGACATATGATCCAAAACCTTAGGAACGATTGTGGTGTCCAAAAGAGAACCTAGAGAAACAAAAAAATATGTAGAGGGAGGGAGGGAGGGGTCAACCAGGTATGTGACTGCAAACTTGCCGAACAAAGACAAAAGAAAGGTTACGGCCGGAGTGGGGGTCTCTAGCCGGAAAACTCTTCGATACTTAAGTCAGCAAGTAGCTTATGAAAGAACCTTTAAGAGAGAAAGCAAGTAATGCAATAAATTAACAATTGTCAGCTTACCTGCTTGTGGAGTGGAATGTTGTATTTATAGCAATGCAAATAATAAATAAAATAATACTTGTGATTTGGATGTATTCATGGCTTCTGGGTACCCTTTTTTCTTTTTTTGCTTAAATGCATTTCACTTCTCATTTAATATCCCATACCTTTCATTAAATGCGTTTGGTAGTTAAATACGACTGCATAGCCGGAATTCAGTTGTCAAACTGTCTACCTGTCACATATGTTAACTACTTGTAACGAGACAAACTGATTTAGATTTCCTTCACAGTAATAAATACATAGTCCAGTCATAAACTAGGGTGCATTTATTAGTGCAAGCTCATATTAATGCTGTGGGACCATTACCTAACATTATTAGCCGCCAATTGAAGGGCCGAACAAACTTACTATTTGAGATCCTCAACTAACGCCACGTGGCAACATACTATTCATCGATATTGGGAAGCCAAGGTAGCATAAGTCATTTCTGTTATTAGCCACGTGTCCCAATCTATAAACGCTCGTCAATGACGGCCACGCCGACGTGTCAACTTATATACTGTTCAGTAGAGAGGCACGTGTCACTGGTCAAAATGTTCGGTCAATGACCACGTGTCCTAAACATATTTGTTCGGCATTGGGCCACGTATCACCTCATACACTTGTTCGGCACTCCACGTGTCCAAATGTTATTTTACCCAACATTTTGCCCCCACTCTGGTTGGGGAAACTATATTTCCCAAGCAAAGTAGTAGGTAACAAAGACCTTACCTCATTAGTCCTTTCAATCTTTTCGTGCGATTTGTCGTTTAGTAACCATCTGACGCGTTTCAAATCCGATTGGCCACTTCCCTTTCCTAGTAATGACACGCGTAGCGCTTTTTCAGGTTTTCACCTGTCGCGCCGCCTACCGACCCCCCACAGCCGCAATCCCCCAAACATTTATGGCCGAAAATTCAAAAAATGTGGTGGTAATTAAATATAATTTTACCGTCCGTTGCCCTTTTTCGTGGAGCCGCTTGTCTACACTCACAGATATACATACTATAAGTAGAAACCATCTCCATCCCCTCATCCTTCCTGCTGCGATTCGAGTTTTCTGGCATCTTTTGCTTCTTCTCTCCAGCTCTTATTCCTCCAGTCTTTACCTCCTTTCTCAAATCTTCATCTGCGTGTGAGTAAATCTTTCTAAACCAAATTCTCTCAAAATGGGTAGACTCGCAAACCAACTAAATTCTGAAGAAAAATTAGAGTTTCAAGGACAAATACCAGATTCCCCAAAATGTGGGAATCAGGCTCGCCCGGAAAGGCGAACGCGAGCCAGGGGAGTCCTTGTAGCGGCCATCACTGAGGGTGGCCTTAGGTTTCCATTTCATCCCTTCTTTTGCTCTGTAATGAGCATCCTAGACCTTGACCTAGGAACCATCACTCACAATTTCTATAGGATAGTGAATGGGGTGATCGAAATAAACAGATGATATGGATTCCATATCTCTGAATGGATCTGTCTGTACTACAATTCTATCCAGAAAGTGAGAAAGAATGAGAATAGGTGGTATTTGAAGTCTCGCCAGAGAAAGCCTTAGTCCATATGCTACCTGATACGATTAAATCAGAAAGTGACCTGTGCATCGTTACAGGTCATTGGACACACGATCCTGACGAAGATCGTTACCCAATTGTCTCGCTGGTTTGATTAGGCCCAGGTTGGTTGGCTTCAAATGCTATTGGTTTTTTGCTTCTTTTCTCACCTTATGATTTTTTGAAGATGTACTAAAATTCTGATTTGATCTCTTTGTAGCGAACAAGCCAAGAAGTCTTGGGCCAAGGATATTCGTGCAGACAAGAGCCACCTTGACCAAGTCTTCAAATTTCTCGGAGGGCCAGACCTTTATCCTTTCGCGAGATCAGTCCCTGTACTATTCAACTCCACACCCTTCTACCAAACTTTCATCGCTCCCCCACAAGGTTTTACGACCGGGGAGGCCATCAGACAGCTCCAGTGGTGGTTTAGAGCCATCGCTGAAGAAAAAGAAAGGTTTTTTTGTAGAGAAGCACCCTGAGTGGGTTCCACCTCCCTTATTCGCCATCCCTTTGGTGACCCAGCAAGTCTCTGAGCCTACCGAACAGTTGATGAGGCGCAGACTCGTTCTATTGAACGAGGAGGAAGAAGAAGAAGAAGAACTAGAACCTCCTCCAGCCTTCGAGTACATCTCTGAGGAAGAAGAAGAAGAAGAAGAAGAACTTGATTCTCCTCGAGCTTTTGAATACCTTTCCGATTCGGAAGGAGAAGAGATGGCTCCAAAAATTGACTACAAAAAGCTCGCTCAGGAAAGAGCCAAGCAGCAAAAAGTTGAGGATGCTAAGAAGAGGGCTGAGGAGCGAAAGGCTGTTGGCAAGAGAAAGCATGAAGAGGGAAAGGCTCCTGCTCCTGTCACTGCCGAACAAATCCTTAAAGTCAAAATCGAAAAGGGTAAGGAGCAGGAGGCCCTTCGGCTCAAACCTTCTGATGCTCCTCAATAGAAGAAGGCTAGAACTTCACCTACTGGGGAGATTCAAGTCATTGAACCCCCAATGCCAACAAAGGAGCCCTCTGAGAAGGATGTAGCTCCTCCCAAAAACGCACCGCCTAAGGCCACAGAGCCTAGTTCCTCTCAACCTACGGGTCTTGTGCCTCTTCAAATGAGTATCTATCCAAGCCAGTACGGGACTCTTCCCTTTTCATCCCACAAATTCTCATTCCAAGCCTTGAATTTCCACAAGGCCGTCCATTCACCATTCAGGACACAGCCTTTAACCATGCTGAGACGTACCTTAAAGGGGTCCTCCCTCCTCGTGACGTCCAAACTACAAGGAAAAATAAGCTAGAGGACATTCACAACACACTGATGAAGAATGCCATCTATATAAGTATGATGATTCTTCCTTTGGCTTTCTCTTTTTGTTCATTTTCTTTCTAATGAACTTTTTCGCTTTTTTTTTCTTACCAGACTTTCCTTTACACAATGGAGTTGATCGCTCGGAGCCAAGCCTTCCAAACCAAGGTTGAGCTTGACAGGTCAGACATTAAGGACTTGAAAGTGAATGTAAGGGGCTTAGAGAAGGAGAAGAAGAATCTCCAGATGAGCAATGATGCCTTGGTGGAGGATAAAAATCAGATCCTTAATGAGAAAAAGGAAGTGGAATAGCAACTCAACTGAGCTCTTGCCTAAGTGGAAGCTGGTAAAGCTCGCGTGGAACACATCGAGAAAATTTTGGGCAAGAAGGACGAGGAGCTACTAGAGAAGATTGGAAAGCTTTCAAAGACTGAATTCGAACTATCTTCTTCAAAGGCCGAACAAGAGGGTCTTACCAGAGAGCTGAACAACTCCAAGGCCAAACAATCTGCGCTCAGGCGAGAGATCGGAGCTCTCCGAATCGAGCTAGCAACGAAGAATCGCGCCCTGGAGGAGAAAAACGGTGCGCTTCACGCTGCCGAAGAGAAGGAAAAAACTGAGGTTGAAGCTCAGATAAATGATTGTGTGGAGCAGATGAGGGACGCTCATAATGAATATTTTCTAGAGGGTTGGGAGGCGGCTATGAAGAAGAACAACATCGATCACGCCAACCCCATCTACAAGGAGGTCCCTTATCCAAATCCACACCGGCCAACTCCCCAATTTAGTTTTGAGCATCCACCTCAGATCCCCTCAATCCAAACTTTTGAAGAAGATATTGAAGAGGGCGAGGTCGAGGTCGAGAGCTCCCAAAAGGACACTTCCACGTGAGAAAAAGAGATCAACCTAGTTGTGGAAAGTGATCCTTCTAAGAAGAGAGAGAAGTGAGCCCCTTCCTCTTTTTTTTTTATGCTCTTCCATTTGTTCAACTGTAAAAATGTATCAAACTTTGTAAACTTTCTGACTTGAATGAATGGGAATCTTTGAATCTTTTCTGATCTTTACTTCGGTTTATTTTCTGTGTCTTCATTTCTTCAGAACTGATGATGCACTCATTGAAGAGTACTTTGATTTGCTTGCCGATGAGATCATAGGAAGAGCAACCGAAGAGTACCTTGAAGTATTCTCCCACGAGATAGCAATGAATTCTTTTAACAAATGCCGACTTCCTAGTTTGACTTCTGTTAGGGCAGACTCTAATACTAATACAAATGTAAAATAATTCTCTGTCCCATGTAAGATGACTTCACTTGTACTTACAAGTATTTGCAATAAAATTTCATGTGTTACATTCTTTCTGTGAATGACTTGTTGTCAAAATGCTTGTGTTTGTACTTCTACTTTCAGCGAACAATCTTTAAGAATTACGTTTCACTTAAATTGCTTTGAAATTTGACTAAGATGCTTTCATAGTTGGACTTTCCAAGAATTATTCATATGATAAGTTCAAACTTTCTGATAAGAGGGATATAGCTTTAACACATCAAAGGATAGTTTTTCACTGACCGACCCTAAAAAGTGTTTCGGGTTGTACCTCTCAAGTGCAAGAGGGCAGTCGTAGTTTTAAAACTCGGTGAGTCCGAGGTCGAATTCACAAGGAGCCTAATGTTATTTAGTTTCTAGGATGTGAAAGGAATTCTAAAAAAACTAAAGGGAAGCAAGTTTGGAAATTTAAGTTTTCTAAGTTCTAGGGTTCAGTAAAATTAAAGATGAATTCAATTTCAATTAATTAAGATTAAAATAAACAGGAAAATCTGAATTTCAAGATGACTTAAGCTAGATAGCGAAAAATTAAAATAAAATTAATAAAGCAATTATAAATAAAACTAAGTTGGATTTCAATTCAATAAGAATAAAGATCTTGATCCAACGTCAAGTCCGGGTAGTTCACTACTTTGCCTTGGGGTGTGTTTGTTTGAAGAACAGGGTTTAATTTGAAAATTATTTAGAAAATTGTAATTAGAGGTCAGTGCCAGTGATCTCAAGTGTATGTGGTCAAAGACCTTTGTTTCCTAGGATTTTTCAATTAAACTCCAAAAATTAATAAAAATATGATTTTTAAGTCTATTCGAAAGTATTTGATAATTGGTTACGAAAATTCATACCAGTGATCTCACACGGATTTGGTTAAGGATTTTCGTATTCGAATGTTTTCGAAATAGAAAAAAATAGATTTGTGAAAGGTAAATCCCTTCGCAAAAGGTTTCGCAACCTACGCGAAGGGATTACGAACACTCCAAGGCTTTTCGTGAACTACCCTTTCTTGATTTGTTGAATCAAGATTAGGGTTTTACGCTAAAACTACTTTAAACATCACAAAAACAATAAAAGCACAATCCATCATGCGAAAAAGGAATCGAAACAAGCAAAACATTATATTACGAAGTAAATTGAAATAAATCGAAGTAAATCGAAGTGCAACTTACAATGTAACTCGGATGTAAAAGAAAAGATGAACAAGTAATGCGAAGACAATGATGAAAACTCCAAAACCTCCATAAATCCACACGTCCAAGCGTACAAATCACTCTAAAATTAATCAAAACCTGACCATTAGATGGACGGTCCAGACCCCCAAGTATCTTTATTTCTTATTTTTCTTCCTCCTTTAGGTTGGGTCTTTGGGCTAGTCTTGGCCATCCAAGGTGAGGTTTGAACCATGACGTTTCCTTCAGTTTTCTCGGCCATTTCCATAGCTATAAACTTCGATATCCTTGCCCTTTTCTCTGCAAATAAAACAATAAAAGTATAAGTAATACGATAACACTAAAACTTCAACTTTAATTATTTAAATGCATGAATAAGTGTTGAGTTAGGGAGTTTGTAGTTACACTTTTCAAGTGTAATCATTCACATACCTCAATGAGCTCGGCCGCCTTTGAACTTACATATAATAGCAGAGACTTTCACTTTCTAAGAGGTTTTGCCTTTGATATCAATGCCGAGCTTTCTTGGTAGGGAGTTTCACTTTCTGAGAGCTTTCGTTTGTTTGTACCAACGCTCAGGAAATTTAGCGTGGTTCCCTTTCGATAATCTTTTCAATAAACTAAGGAACTGAATCTCAGCTTAAAGAGATCACCTGGTTTGTCAATAAACTAGGGTTGAACCAACACCCCAAGGGGTGTGGTTCCCTTTCGATAATCCTTTTCAATAAACCCAGGAACTGAATCTCGGCTTAAAGAGATCACCTGGTCAGTCAATAAACCAGGGTTGAACCAGCACCCCAAAGGGGTGTGGTTCCCTTTTGATAATCCTTTTCAATAAACCAAGGAACTGAATCTCGGTTTAAAGAGATCACCAGGTCAGTCAAAAAAGCACCCCAAGGGGGTGTGGTTCCCTTTCTGTACCAATGCTCGGCAAGCAAAGCGCGGCTCCTTTTCAAACCAACACCAGATGGGGGTGTGGCACCTTCCTGCAAAACACTAATCTATCATAAGCTTTCGAAATTACTTCTGCTTTTATTCGCTTTCATGAAGAAATCTTTCAATGAATGTATAACAATTCTAGTGATAATACAGCTTTAAATGGGCTATATTACATGGCCTTTTGATCGGCTTTCCTTCCATGTCGTTCAATCTGTAAGCCCCATTGCCGAGTACCTTCGAGACGAGGAATGGTCCTTCCCAATTAGCTCTCAGCTTTCCTTCCGTAGGATCTTTCCTAGTACCCATCAGCTTTCTCAATACATAATCTTCAACCTTAAACTCCCTCTGCCTAACGCTTTTGTTATACTTCCTTCTTGTTTCTTGCTGGTAGTTGGCTAATCTCAGTGCAGCAAGTTCCCTTCTTTCGTCAATCAAGTCAAGACTCACTGACATTGCTTTGTCATTCTCCCTGTGGTCAAAGGCTTGCGTTCTGATGCTCGGCAGGCCAACCTCTAGTGGAATGACCGCCTCTATGCCATAGGCTAGAGAGAAGGGAGATTCCCCAGTTGACCTTCTTGGAGTTGTTCGGTAAGTCCAAAGCACAGACGGGAGCTCATCTACCCACTTCCCTTTTGCTAGTTCTAACCTCTTCTTGATACCATTGAGGATGACTTTGTTTGTAGCTTCAGCTTGTCCGTTGCTCTGGGGGTATGCTGGTGTTGAGTAAATATTCTTGATTCCATACCTGGAACAATATTCCCTAAATGGGGCACTATCAAACTGTATCCCATTGTCGGAAATAAGTGTTCTAGGGATGTCGTACCTTGTAACGATGCTCTTCCAAACAAATCGAATAGTGTCGGTGTCCCTGATGTGGGCCAAAGGTTCTACCTCCACCCATTTAGAGAAGTAGTCAGTGCCGACCACTAATCATTTTCTGTTTCTCGAGGCAGTAGGCAGCGGTCCAATTATGTCAAGCCCCTATTGAGCAAACGGCTATGGGCTAGTCAGAGGGCTGAGTTCTTGTGTTGGTTGATGAAGTATGGGAGCAAACTCTTTGGTACTTCTTGCATTTACGGACATAAGTTTGGGCATCCTTTCCCATCCTCGACCACTAGTATCCCTGTGTAATAGCTCTATGTGCCAATGACCTGCCCCCAGTGTGTGCCCCACAGACTCCTTCGTGTAGTTCATAAAGAAAGTCTTGTACCTTATCAAGATGAACACAAAGAAACCAGGGACCTGTGAAGGACTTTTTATACAGCTTATGGTCTGGAGAAAGCCAGAACCTCGTAGCATTAATCCTGAGTTTCTTTGCTTCTGTTTTGTTTACTGGGAGAGTTCCATCATTTAGTTAAGAAATGATTGGATCCATCCAAGATGAAGCCACTTCGATGCATGCCACGTCTCTGCCCCTAAAAATGCTCGGCCTCTCAAGGACCTCCATGAAGACTCTATTAGTCAGCCTTATCTGTGGTAAGGCGGCCAGTGTTGCAAGTGCATCCGCATGAGCATTGTGATCCATTCCAACTAGTTCCACGCTCACCTTATCAAAATCTTCAATCTTTTTTTTCGCTAGCTCTAAATATTCTGCCATCTTCTCATTTCTGGCCACATATTCGCCCTTTAGCTGATTCGCAACCAACTGAGAGTCGGTCTTCATTACTACACCCTTTGCCATTAAACACTGAGCAATGTTGAGCCCAATTAGGAGAGTTTCATACTCTGCCTCATTATTGGTAGCTTCAAACTTAAGCTTCATTGCATATTCAATAGTAATCCCCTCTGGGGTCGTCAAAACAATGCTCACGCCAGCTTCCTTCTTTGAATAAGAACCATCAACCTCCAGTTGCCAAGGTTGAGGGTTACCACTGTGGTCGACGGAAGCCTCAGTTCTAACTTTCACCTGCCAAACTTCATGTACCAAACCTGGGGCTGGAGTGGTAAATTCTGCTACAAAATCGGCCAAGACTTGCGCCTTTATTGCTGTTGTAGGAACATACTTTATATAAAATACACCCAGGTAAACTGCCCATTTAGCCATTCTTCTTGATATATCAGCCCTTTTTAATAAATGACCAATTGGCTGGTCAGTCACGACCTGAATCGTGTGGGCATGAAAGTAATGGATCAATTTCCTCAAAGCCATCACTAGTGCCAAGGTTAACTTCTCCAGGGGAAGGTATTTGGTCTTTGCCCCCTACATTGTCTTGCTTACATAATAGATGGGATGCTGTTTTCCATTCTCTTCCCTCAACAAGACAGCACTGACCGCATGTTCTGAAATCGCCAAGTATAATTGCAAGATATCCCCCGGCTGTGGAGTTGAAAGTATTGGAACGGTTGTCAGATATTCTTAAGTCTGTCCAGTGCCTTATCTACTTCAGCATCCCATAGCATCTTATTTACACCTTTTAGCAGCTTAAAGAATGGTCGGCACTTGTCAGATGATCGGCTAATAAACCGGTTGAGCGCCGCCACCATCCCTGTAAGCTTTTGAACTTCTTTTTTGGTGTGTGGGGGAGAAATCGACTTGATAGCCTGGATCTGTTCAGGATCTACTTCTATCCCTCTCCTACTCACCAAGTGGCCCAAAAACTTTCCTGAGCCAACACCAAAGGCACACTTGGTAGCGTTGAGCTTTAACCCGTACCTGTCGAGAGTGGAAAAGACATGCTGAAGGTGCTGGAGATGAGTGTTCAACTCCTTGCTCTTCACCACCATATCATCGATGTAGACCTCCATCATCCGACCGAGATCCTCTTTAAATATCTTTGTGACTAATCGCCAATAGGTAGCGTTGGCATTTTTCAATCCAAAGGGCATGACCCTATAATAGTATACCCTTCGCGGGGTAATAAATGAAGTCTTTTCCTCATCAGGACCATACATGGGATCTAGTAGTACCCCCTATACGCGTCGAGGAAGGACATATTGGAACTTTCAGCTGTGGAATCAACGAGTTGGTCAATCTTTGGTAAGGGAAATGGATCTTTTGGGCAAGCTTTGTTCAAGTCGGTGTAATCTACACAAACCCTCCATTTCCCATTTTTTTTTTTGACAACAACCGTATTGGCCAACCATTAAGGGTATGAAACTTCCCTGATGGCCTCGGCCTCCAGCAGTCGACCAACTTCTTCGATGACAGCTTCGGCATGCTGAACCTGCTGACCTTCTTACCTTCTGTACCACAGGCTTTACCCCTGGATTAACATTTAGCTTGTGAGTCAAAACCTCAGGGGAAATACCTGGCATTTCTTGAGGAGTCCAGGCAAATGTTCCAATGTTCTTCATGAGCATCTCTGTCAACTCCAGCTTTTCTTGGGTACTTAAGTTTGACCCAACTAGGAAGAACTTATCATCCTCGGCGGGGCCAACTTGGAACTTTTCCAAGCCCTCGACACATTTCTTCTGTGGATCACCACCAACATCATCAATCTTTGGGGCGTCCTCAGGCAATTCTGTCAATTGGACTTGTTCGAGGATGGTTTTGGACTTGAGGGCTGCGGTGAAACACTTTTGAGAGATATCCTGGTCCCCTCTGACTTCAATCACTTCTTCGCCATGGGGAAACTTTAGTATCTGGTGATAAGTTGAGGGAACCGCTTTCAAGACATGGATCCACGATCTTCCCATTATTGCATTGTAGAAAGAAGGGGAATCCACTACCGTAAATTCAACCTCCTGCTCCACTGGGCCCACACGTACAGGGATAATAACTCTACCCAGGGGCCACACGGGGGTAGAATTAAACCCAATTAGTGGGCATTCTGCCGGTTCTAGATCTTTCTTCAATCAGCCCAAGCTTCTTAAACATGCTTAAAAACATGACCTCAGTTGAACTGCCAGTGTCAACCAGGATCCTTATCACTTCTGATTCAAACATCCTCAATGTAATTACGAGGGTATCATTATGTGGCGTCCGAACCCCAGAACGCTCGTCCTCGTGGAAAGTGATTTCCTTTACAGTTTCCTTTCTTAGACGTTTGCTAGGCTAACCAGCAACACCCAAGATCTCCCGTGCTTGTGGAGCTGGGGAACAGTTAATGACGCTTTGGGGGCGTTACTCCATATGAATGACATGAATCATGGGTGGCCTTGGGACTTCCCTCCGTGGCCTCACTCTTGGCGGGGGTTGGGTGTTTTCAGTGTTATCTCTCTTAGCCGTCTCATCTCTAGGCCTTCTATGCTCCCTGTCCCGAGGAGCAACACCTCCCGTCCTGGTTTCATCTATAAATTCTCTCAGATGTCCATCCTGCACCAGGCCCTTCAAATGCTGCCGTAATGATCGGCAGAATCCAGTGCGGTGCCCCATGTCTCGATGGTAGGCACAATAATCCTTCGATTTCTCTTGCCAGGAAAGTCAGGCAATTTCCCTGGCCACCTAAAATATGGCTTACTTTTAATTTGCGGGAGGATCCTGAAAATAGGCTCCTTAAACACCGTATTAATTGCCTTGAAAACGGACTTTTCTTCGTCGGGGAATTTGACACCTTTTCCCTTGCCTTTGTTTCCCCTTTGGCTCTGAAATCTTGCTTCCTTCTGCTCGGCCGGCCTAGTCTTATCCTCCACTTTGGCATACTTTTCAATTCGACACATAAGGTCAGACATGTTTGCTACGGGCTTTTTGTTCAAAGACAGCCACAGCCTATCCTCCTTCCGTAGCCCCAACTTGAATGACGTGACAGCTAGCTGCTCTGAACACTCTTCAACTTCATTGTACAGCTCCAAATATCTCCGCGAGTAGTCCCTCAAAGACTCTCCAGCCTTCCTTTTCATGGTAAGAAGAACATCAGCGGTTTTTGGCTGTTTAGTGTTAGTCAAAACCAAGTGGACAAACTCCTTAGCCAGCTGCTGCCAACTTCGGATGCTTCTCAGGGGCAACTTATGGAACCATTGAAGGGCTGTATCCCCTAAGCTGGAGGGAAAAACCCTACACGTGAGATTATCATTATCGCTCCATAGTGTCTTGGCCTGCATGTAATGACGATAGTGGGCCAAAGGGTCCGGCTTAATCTTCCCATCATAAAGATTAAGCCTTGGAGTTTGAAACTTCTCCGAACGCTCTGCTTTATTGATTTCCTTAAACGAATGGGAGGCTGAAATTCTCCCTAAAGCTCTTCTTGCTAACATGCGCGTACTTTGGCCTGGGCATCCCATTCCACTATCTACCCCCATTCTTCCATCTTTACCTTCCTGCCTTTTTGTGCCTTGCAGATGCTTCTTCCTCATCAGAGGAATCTCCATAATCTTCATAGCGTTTCCTCCAGGTCAGTGATTTTTTTTCGTGCGAGCCTTTCTCCTGATGTACCCTAGGGAGCGCGTCAGCGTCAAACTTTACACCACATTCTCCAACAAACTTAGAAAGGTGGAAACCTGTCTTGAGAGGGGCAACATCACGTCGTGAACGAGAGCGCACTTCATTCTGCTCCTGCATACCTCCTTCATCTTGATCAGTAGGGACTTCATAAAGAGCATTGTAGCTTTCTTCTAACTCTGAATCAGAGTCGTTAGGATCAAGTTCCTCACGCACAACGGGCTTTCCCTTTTCCTTGCCCAGCTCCAGGAGAATTTCCTCCAACTCAGCTTGCTTCTCGTTGGCCTTAGCCAACAGTTCCTCCCGTCGCTTTACAGCTTTTGGATCTTCTGAGCTCTTTCTTCTCGCGCGTTCTAAACCTGGAGTCCGGATTACTAGCGCACTTCCTCTGGTCTTAGCTAGAGTGGCATCATCCCCTTCTCGTGGAGAGTGTGGGGAAGTAACATTTCCTCCTGAAGTCATGGTTAAATGGTGACAGGGAAATCGGGTGAAGGAAAAATGCTAGGAATCAATAAGAAAGGGCTAAATATCGAGCCTCACGGTGGGCACCAAATGTTCGATAGCAAATTTTACTACCGAAACTGCTGACCCAGGCCAACCGGGTATGCGATTGCAAACTTGCCGAACAAAGACAAGAGAAAGGTTACCGTCGGAGTGGGGGTCTCTGGCCAGAAAACCCTCCGATGCTTAAGTCAACAAGTAGCTTATGAAAGAACCTTTAAGAGAGAACGCAAGTAATGCAATAAGTTGGCAATAGTCAGCTTACCTGATTGTGGAGTGGAATGTTGTATTTATAGCAATGCAAATAATAAATAAAATAATACCTGTGATTTGGTTGTATTCATGCTTCCAGGTACCATCTTTTCTTTCTTGCTTTAAATGCCTTTCACTTCTCATTAATATCCTATACCTTTCATTAAATGCGTTTGGTAGTTAAATACGGCTGCATAGCCGAATTCAGTTGTCAAACTGTCTACCTGTCATATCTATCAAGTACTTGTAACGAGACGAACTGATTTAGTTTCCTTCACAGTAATAAATGCATAGTCCAGTCATAACTAGGGTGTATTTATGGTTGCAAGCTCATATTAATGCTGTGGGACCCATTCCTAACATTTATTAGCTGCCACTTGAAGGGCCGAACAAACTTACTTTTGAGATCCTCAGCTAACGCCACGTGGCAACATACTATTCATCGATATTGGGAAGCCAAGGTAGCATAAGTCCATTTCTGTGTTAGCCACGTGTCAAATTCATAACACTCATCAATGAGGCCATGTGTCGACTTATATACTGTTCGATAGAGAGGGACGTGTCACTGGTCAAAGTGTTCGGTCAAGACCACGTGTCCTAAACATATTGTTCAGCATTGGGCCACGTATCACCTCTTTCACTTGTTCGGTACTCCACGTGTCCAAATGTTATTTTACCCAACATAAGATAAGCAGAATCTCAGAGCTAATGTATGTAGTGGGCTTCTTTATACAAAACGCACATATACATGAGTGAACAAGTCCCACTATATTTGTACTACTATGACGTGAGTGTTCTAACCACCCAAGGGGATATAATCCCACTCAACCATCCTAAAAGGAGTGTTACACACATGCTGGAGCTCATCTGGTGTTATTGCGTGCATGCCATATCAGATTGTGGATGAACCATGGATCCCATGCAACTACCTTAGATCAATATCTTAGTAGGACCCTCTTTTCAACGGAGAAAAATGGTTTCGAGGGTAGAATTTTTTATAGGGTTTTTGACTTTTTGCTTCCTCGCGTATGATAATGTATAATTTTATGTTGTACTTTTGGACTTGGTTATTGTTATCGTTGCATATTTGTTTATGCATATGTATTTTTGTACATGTGCCTCTAAGGGGTTTTATAATGACTAGGTTGAAAATCCTTGTGTTAATGTATATACTGAAGTAGATGATCTTAAATTCATAACTTCAAATTGAGGTGTTTTAAATTAATGATTGAATCCCCACCCAACTCCAAGCTAGCTTCCTAGATGTGACCTTGAAGACTAAATGGTTGTAACAGTAATTGCTCTAGTAAGGGGTTCACTACAAGCAATATCATAAGAAATTATGTGCAATCTGCTTGGAAGTAGACTGAACAAGTCCTTTGTGCCATCCCCCTTCCTGGTTTTAATCTGTAAAAATCAAACTTACTAGTATGTCAAAATCAAGAAGAAATTTGATCAAGGTTAGTGTTGAACAATCTTAAGACTGATTTTATAAACTGGAAAAAATTTTCCGCAAAAATATAAAATCAGAAAATTTTACAGATTGATTAACAACTGTTACTTTTGGGTTTTAAACGCCCTAAACCTCACAAAACACAAAGACACTCACATCTCTCTATTTCTTAAAGACATTACTATGTGGACATGTATACATTAGTGCACAATATTGTTTTTATTCAAATAATTCCACCGAATAGGGAAGTTTTGCGTGGATCCATTTAATATGGATTTGCCAATATCAACTAATTAATTTTATAGCCAATTAATCCTAGGTTTAATTACAATCCATGGAAAGGAAAAGGAGAGATGATAGGTGTATGGTAGCCAAAACAGTTGTACAGTGTTTTATTTGTAGCTAATACAAAACCCTAGGCCAAGTAGGAGATAAACACAACTTTTTGACTCGATCGGGACTTATAATTTTGCCAAATTGCCAAAATGTTCAAACTTTAATTTCCAGGGTGATTTCGGTTCGAAAAGTAAAATGCTGAAATTTTTTGTGCAGGAAAATGTTCAAATGTTTTCTTGCAGAAAAATGTTAGAATGATTTTAAGATGGGAGTTTGGGGCCTTGAAAATGAAAAACATTAGAATGATTTTCTTACTGCAACGTTTTCTGTTGCAAATTGATTTCTTGCCTGTTTCTAATCCAATAATATTGAAATCCTTCCCAACTCCAAATCACTAATGACTTTGGTTGTTTGATTGCTTTCTTGATCTATTTTACCTAGTATTAACATTACGAACAAGTAAAAGATCAAGTGCACACATCTTCATCAAAACCATGTAATTATTTATAAATTTTACACAAACTTTACAAATATAATCAATTATTCACAACTTTAGGTAATGATAAGATATATTCAGTCTTAAGTATCTCTCTCCTGTCAAGTTTTACTCTATTTTTGATCCCTGTTCCTAGTTTTCCCCTAGTTATTTTCTGTATATTTTGTCTTAGTCCTCAAACTAAAACTATTGAAGTTTGATTGCAAAAATTATGATACATTGACCAGTCGTTATAGAATCATTGGCATTACCAAAGATCAGTAAATGGTAGAGAGAGCTGGAAAAAGGCAGCACAAAAGTACATAATAAAAGGGATATAGGGGTCGGAGAAAGAAAGAAGTAAGAGCAGGAAAATTGACGGTGGTGAGTAGAACAGTACCAAGCATGGCAATTGTATGGAATAAATGGTTAAGGAAGAGCATCCAGTCACTATCAACATCAAGGGCTCTAAGTACCTTAAAGGATGGCCCCACTCATCAAATCAGAAAGTTTCATTCTCTTCTTTCAGTTGACCTCCCTGATGAATGGACTTCCAACACCATTCATTATGATGCGCCATCTGTAGGAGGATGCCGTAAGTATTTTTTGGGTTATCTCCCTTGATTTTTATTCTATTTTTGTAATTTACTATTAATTATTGCCAACTTGATTCTCAAATGGTTCAACACTCCAATTGCTGTAAATTTTCTGACGTCTTTTAGCTTTTCATCTATTGATGATGTTTAACTGAGTTTTCAAATAGAAGGTTCCTTGGGTTTCATAAGATTATATTGAAGAGTTTCTTAGCCCTTACATTGACTTCTAAAGTTGAATTATTTCTTAAATTTTCTGTATTTCACTAATATTCACAAAAAAGCACTTGCTGTATGTGACTGAGCATTTGTGAATGTTGCATCAAGAAGTCTATTCTTTTAAAATAAACGAGGAAATACAATGTTCTTGTAAGACTGACTTAAAATGAATTATTTATGACTTCCATTTACCTTTCAAATTGAATTTGAAACCTTCCTCCATTACACAAGACACTCGCAATTCTCTAACTCTATTTATGATTATATCCACTCCTCACTATGAAGAAGGGAACTTAGCGAACATTGAATTTGTAAATCAGTAAAGTAGGACTGTTCTTTTGGAAGTTTAGATGCTGCATTTTATTTTCTTTTGTTGCTTTTTATGGCTATTGACAGGCAGGAAATTCAGGGCTTACATGGTGTATAGAAAGGTGTGAGATTGTGGCTTAATTAAATTGGACAAAGGCAAAATTTTGGTTTGTTATATGGATGCTATAGAGTGTCACTAAGAACAGCATGTTTGCTACTTTGGGTTCTTTAGGTGCAACAGAGTTAAAAAGAATTAAAAGGGGAAGCCTTAGGCTACAGGAATATTATAATGTTACAAAATATATTGAACAGAATAGATCTAGTCAAGACTTTCATAGGGTTGGATGTTTGGAAAAATTAAGAAACAGGGAAAGTAGAATATAATTAGGAATTACTCCAAGAACCTTAAGAAAGTAGCATATAATTTGGAATTACTCCTAGAAACCTCAGGCATCACACCTAGCATTTATGGCATCATACTATCTCAACACATATTTTGTTGGATAACGGTTTGTCGAAATTATTGTTATTATTTTATTGATGTTGAAACTATGTACCTTTTATATGCTTACAACAATACTAACCTGGGAGGAATTTTGATTCCAATTTAAAAGTAAAATTGACTCAATAAAACATATAGATGAACCAAGAAATGGTTTTTGACCCATGCCATAACACCCAGTAACTCTGTAGCCCGTCTCCAATGTGGGTGGGTCCACCTTGCCATGTACCACCAATTGGAGCCTCGTCCAATGTCCAGTGTGAGTGACATTTGTGGAAGTTCCTTTCTAACAAAGTTCCCACAATGGGAGTTCCTTTGCTTCTCTTGCAAGAGACCTCCCCTTTGGGGAGCCCCTCGTGCATGCAACCTCCATCAAATATTTCCTCTCACAAGCCTCCCCGAGTGGCTCAATAGCTTTGCAGTTAGCTTCTAAAAGGCTTACTCCCTCTTGGCCTTGGGGTAAGGCCTAGGTAGCTTTCCAATGGGTTGTCCTCTCATGAGCACCCTTAAGGGTCTCATGGCCCTTTTTATATGTATGGGATCATCATAGATTTGTGGGCAAGCAGCTAGAACTAGGGGTTCTTTGGACTCCCCCGATTAGTCTAATGGATAGGAGGGGTAATGCAAGACAACATTCCATGAGTGCATGCTCATCCTTGGTGAAGATTGTCTAATACCTAAAATAGCATCAATTTTATCTGTATATGCCTGTTATGAAGGTAATGGAGTACAAGGAACAGGATAGTTGATATCAAGAGCATCAAAAGAGGAAATGATTATTTGGGTGTGTAGTGGCCATTAAGAGCAACCAAGTCTTCAACATTAAATGTAGAGCTAAAACCAACTTAGGGGGAATATTAGTGGCATATGCATTTGATGTCACGTCTTAGATTCCGTAACCTGAGGCACGATCTAATGATTGCATGTAATCACAATTAATCACAATAAACCTAAAACAAAGCCATACATTCACCCTAGAGCATACAACAATAAAAAAAATAAATAAAATAAAGTCCCAATCCATGCCTGGGCAACTATGCTCCCACATATACAGGATAGGCTTGACCAGCATTTACAATCCAATTGAATATCAAAATCATAATCATATAAAAACATCTTCTCAAAGATCAAAAGAATAATTTGTATACAAAATACTGTCTGAATATATAAAATTAAGCATCACTAGTATCGACCAAGGGTCCTATGTAAGAGTGAGGCTCAGTACCTGCAATAAGATTGTTAGAAAGTGAGCAAAGGTCCACTTGTGCTCACTGAACAAATATATAAGTGTATGCAATATCATGACCTAGTATGCTACTATCATGCATCACATAGCTTTCCATCACATTAGGTATAAATGTTAATTTAACCATTAAGGTTTCAGTTCCACATTTACCATCATAACACCACACAAGCTTGCACAATCAAGCTTGCACACTCTCAACCAAAGTTAACTCAATTTTAGAAATTCCACTTAAGACCTCACACCTTTACCTACATTAATTATCATAAGAGGAGAAAAAAACCATCCAAACATTGGTTATACACACAAATACATATATTCACACAATGCTTCATTGCCAAGCAAAAAAAAGGGTAAATGAGAGAATAGGTGGCTAGTGGAGTAATCAATACCTAGCATAGGTTGGACGACAAATAGAACGAAGGCTGACACCTTTTCGTGAATCTGGAAAAAGAAGAGTAAGCTACAGAACTATCTAATCTAGACTAGATGTGCGCACGTAGATACTTGGACTAGATTCTGCACCTAATAATGGGGTTTTTGTGTGCATGCCACTACTAACTTGGTTGTTCACACAAGAGAAAGTAAATGTCATGCGCACAGCCACTAAATTGACTAGGTTGTGCGCATGAGAAGACAACATTCGTGCATGACCGCCTCTAATATTGCGTCTAGAAATAACCCCCAAGTGCAATGGTGTGTGGTGCAGTTTTAACTTAGTGAGACCAAGGTCGAATTCTCAGGGAACTTATGTAATAGTTTCTAAGTTTTAAAGGTTATAAACTTACTACTACGTAATTAAAAATTGAAAGGTTTTCGATTGTTTTAAGAGGATCAATTTTCTAAAATTTTCTAATAAATCAACCGTTCAAAGAAATTAAAACAATTAAATGAAATTCAACTAAAATAAATTAATAATAAACGAGCTGCTTGAATATTAAAACTAGCAATAAATTGAATCAAAAGAGCAAATCAATTTAAGCTAAATAGAAATTTAATAATTGAAGACTTGATTCAACTTTCAATTCTGGGTGGAATCGCTTTTCACAATCCGATATGTAAATCACTACAATTTAAGTTTCATGTTATGGAAAAATAAATCGAAAAAAATATTTTCATGAAAATTCTTAAGTTTCCAAAACACGGATTTATATTCACGTCTAGGATTATAAATCCAAAAAATTTTCTTTTATAATATTTTTGGGTTCAACCCTAATTTATTTATTACGAAAATATATATGAATATTTAAATAAAAAATCCTTGCCAGTAATTGCAGAGAATATAGTCAAAGGTTTTTGTTTCCGAAATTTTTTTTCAATAATAAATAAAATCATATTGAAAAGAAAAAGTAGAACTATGTATGAATGTGATAACATCACATATATAACCCTAAACACGTCGGATTGATCTAACGACCTACCTTTCCTTGATTCGTTGAATCAAGTCGAGAAGGATTTACCCAAGCATATTTTAATCGCAAAAAAAATAAATAAATATAGTAAGAAATAAAACTTCCATTAAATCAAAATAATGAAATACCGTACTTAAGGGTAAAACTGTAGCCGAATCGACGAATGTGAAAGATTGGAATGTGGATGGATGTTCCGATCGTCTGGGAATAATGCTTTACGTCGTCAATAGCGGAAATTCACCGAAGATGGACAGGGTGAGAGTTAGCGTAGCCCGAAGCGACAGAGAGAGAAGGTGATTGCAAGTTTTGGGTCCAACGAAGGGTAAGGGAATTAGGTTGTGTGTCTCTAGAGTGTTGTTACAGAGAGCGAGTTAGGACAAAGGGACTGGCTTACACAAGTCAAGGACAATAGTCCTTTGGCCATGTGGCTTATTTTGCAAGGTCTGGTATATTAGTAGGTGAGGGTACTCCGGCGAAGTGGTGTTAGCACTCTTGCTTGGTCGGCTGGTACAAAGTTCGTGGTTGTATAGGTACGGGGCAATTATGAGGTGGAGGATATGTTTTGTCATGTAGTGATTTTCTCTCTTCTTGGGTTGGTCGATGATGTATTGACGGATCCCCCAACTCTACCCACCAAGCCGCTCGTCCCTGATGATCTCGCAGGTGAGTGTGCACTAGTAAACCCTTTGCAGGTGACCGTTAGACCTCACTCCTGGCATTTGGGTTAACTAAATGCTTAATGTTTGGAATGCCCTCGACCTTAAATGCCCCCGATGAAGGTGGCACAACCGGTGCAGATGGTGTGACGGGTGGGTGGTGCCGTCTTACCCAATGAAGGGTGGCTGGACACCTACATTAATGCCTCCTACACGCGCACTCCGGATATGATAGCAGGTGTGCACGGGCATATATCGTATCATAAAACTTGCCAGAATAATTAAAGGCTGCCACCGTGATTTTCTGAATATTTGAACAGGCACTTCATATGAAAGGTTGTCAGGTAACTTTTGGCCTTCGCGGTGTATCCCAATCCATAAATGGAAACCCTTAGTCTTTAAAAGAGTTTTCCTATTCATTTTGTTTTTAGAAGAGCTCATTCACACTTTTAGAGAGAAATAGAGTTCCCCACTAGATTCTTGTGAGAGAGGAAAAACACACGCTAAATTCCTTCACAGAAACACCCGCTAAAATCCTTGTAAGGGCATCTGCTAAACCTCCTTCGACGAAGACCCGCGTGGCAGATCGACAAAGTTCAAAACGTTAGAAGACTCGTAACCGTCTTGAGATCTCGACCACACAACTGAGGGTTTTACTCAGGGTTTGCGCACCAGTGTCCTTTGCGCGCTAGTGCTTTCACATAGGTTGTGCGCATGCCAGTGTTCTCGTGACTAAGGTGTTCGTGCGGAGGGCTTTCACGAAGACTTGTGGCTGAGGATTATATCGTGAAGACCCGCAGCTGAGGGTTGCATTGCGCATTGAGGGCTTTCACGGTGCAGCAGGTTGCAAAGACTCATGAGACAGCTTCGCGTGGTGGGCTAAGCGCGTAGGGTGTTGCATGGTCCGCTTCTTCGCATATGTTGCGCAGTCATCTTCATGGACAGCTTTTTCGCGTAGGGTATTGCATGGTTAGTACACTTTTTTTTTTTTTTTACTTGGCTTCACTTGACACGGGCTTTCTTTGCAGGGCTTGGGTGTTGCGCACCTGCGAGATTGAGTTCCCGCAGCTGGTTCTTCACGGGTTTAAGGCTTGCGGTGCCATAGGTACCAAACCGAACTAGACTAGTGAGCTTTTTTTTTTGGCTTAGGTTTTGCCATTGGTTTCTTTCACACGTGTGGGGTTGAGTTCCTGCTACTGGTTGTTCACAGCTTTGAGGCTTGGTGCGAAGACTCGCACGATGAGTGTTTTACACAAGTTGTGCGCGTCCTTGGTACCGCGGTTGACAACTTCGCGGGGGAGGAAGTACTTAGCGTGACTTAGTCAAGCACACAAGGTGCTACCACAGCTGATAACTTCGCGAAGTAAGGAGTATTTAGCGTGACTCAATCAGGCACACAGGTGATCTTGGTGAGTTTTTTTTTTTTTTTTTTTTTGAGCTTTTTTTTTTAAATGTTCACGCTCGGTTTCACAAGGAATTTCTTTATAGGGCTTTGAAGGGTGTTCTTCGCGGCAAAGGGTCTCCGCGCAGCAAAGGGTGCGGTGGGAGTGTTTTGAGTCATTGCTGTTTGCTAGTTAGATAGTCTGAACTTTATGGAGAAACCTTCCCACGTCGAAAATCTGCCTAGGGCGAAAGTAAAAGGGTCTTATTGTAGACCCCCACCTCTATCTGCCAAAAGTATTGGACCTATTAAGCCAATTATTGGATTGCAAGGCGAGATATTCACGGACTTTTCATAGAGCAATGAGGACTTGTTATTTGATGATGATCACTCGGTGCACGGTGATGGCACAGTGCCCGTTCCCAGCTCGGTGCCAGTTATATATGTTAAGCTATCTGATCCGAATGCCAGATTAAAGTGTGGTGTAGATAAATTAGTTCCCACCATTCCTGAGGAAAAGTGAATGGTTTCGCGCTCCATATCTACGAGGAAATATTTTCTAGGATCAAAGGTTGCTTTTTACCAAGGAGACTGCAGAGAGGAAAAAATTATTCGTAATGGAAGAAGAATCAATGGGCGGACATAAGATCTCTCCTTCTTTGATTCCATTTTTTGGGTTGGAAAGGGGAGATTATCCCCATTCGTTTTGTCATTTCATGAACTATATCTCCCCCGGCGAAGGCATAGACCCTTGGACCAATTATATTCTTACACGGAGTCCCTTTACTTCTGTTCTAGTAAAGGCGCGTGTGTTAAATGTAATTCGCTCTTGTATGGTTTGTGCATTCGAAGGAACACACAAGCAATGGAAGTATTGCTTTCTCGATAGAGTTCTCAAACTCATACTTTCATCACTGTTATTGGAGAGATAGCTCCCACCTTAGAGGATGTTTATGTTTTGACTGCCTTACCTCTATGGGGTGAGGAAAATATGGTAACTTCAAGAGTATCTGAGGAAGAGCGTCTTGTTATAGATGCTTTGCTTGAGGCCCATTCTGGAAATAATAACTTGGGTAGTTTCTTTGGAAAAGATGGTTAGTGGAAGAACGTCCGTGGAGGCACCCGCACCAAAAATACATTTGGGAGATGGATGAGGTATTGGTGGAAAGATTATGCAAATGCCCGTAAGGGAACAGGTGATTGTGAAGATAGGCCACAGCTTAATTCTCCTTATCATCTAGCCACCTATCTAGTGGCGTGGCTATCACGACATATACTAGAAGGTCCTCCTGTTGATGGTGTGAACCTGCGGGTGTTTCCTATTGCAGCCAAACTTAGTGGTGGGAAAGCTATCCCATTGGCTCCTTTCTTTTTGGGCAATCTGTTTTATCGCTTGGACTTGATGCGAGAAGGGTTGAGTCGGTCTGTTGGCAGGTATGACTTACCTTGTTACATTTGCACGCCCATTTTGCAAATGTGGTTGTATGAGTGCTTCCCTACTTTTGCACCAAATCTTGTTAAGTGGACTTCGGAAACAATGCTTAAGGAGGGGGACCATTGGTGAAGTTAAATGAACCACGTTCTGCTCATTGGATAGGTCAAGGATTAGGCAATAATTTATCTGTGGTGATTGATCGTGATGGCGAATTTGTATGGCGCCCATATGTGAAACCATGCATGGGTATCAAGTCTTGGGATTATATTTTTCAGTCTGAGATTTCCGTTAAGTATTTTCAAGTTGATTGTTGGACGCTTGAGGTTATGACGTGGTTGACATGGCTTCTGCCTCAAAGTCTTCCGGTATTAACTTATGACGGGTGGAAGTCTATCGCTTATAGGCCTCATCAGACTGCTTGGTAATTTGGATTTGATAAGGGGTTTCCTCATGCATGTGGGATTCGGACCCCCGCGCAGAGTTTTAGCTTGTTTTGTGCTCCTCGAGGTTGGGATGAGCTAAAGTCTATAGTTGTTTGTTTCTAGCTGCCGCGGAGTAGTCGCCAAGGCAGGATGTCCATGCGATGCCGCCTTAGATGGTATTATCAACTTGCTAAATTTTTTAATTATGTGAAGTCTTTTCCTTCAAAGATTAGGGTACCCGCGGTGCTCCGAGATGATAACAGTCTGACTCCCTTGAAGTCTGGCCATTCTAGAGGTAATGTTGTGTCTCGTTTTTGCGAGCCATTATATTTGATAATGGGTGTTGCAACCGCGGGCATGCCTTCTGGTGTTACAGTGGAAGACCCTGCCACATTGAAAGTGACTTTGGGTGGTGCTGGGAAACGAACAAGTGGACAAAAGCTTCGCCCCCGTCCTAGAAAACGATCGAAGTCATTAAGTGGTCTTTTTTTTTTTTTTTTGAAGGTTCATTAATCTACGGAAGGAAAAGAATGCTATGGGCGTGCCGTTTAGTCTACCTGTGGTGGTGTCACGGGGAGAAAAAGGGGCTCACGAGGAAACATCACAAGCAAATGAAGCTATAGTTGTTGTAGAGTCCCACGATGATGTTTCACAGGTTGTTCTTGGGTTAAGGGCTGAGCTTGAACACCAAAGGGCCGTGGAAACACCCCCAGTGCTTTCAAGATGTGTTGCCGTGGAACCCAGTGGCTCTTTTGCCCCAGTGATAGAAGGTGAGCTAGGAATGGGAGATGAAGGCACTTCCCTAAGTGATGAAAATGATGGTGAACATGATGATGGAGATACTATTGATGCGGATAGCTGTCCGTTTAACACTCGTATTCGGCTTCAAGGCTTTACCGTGGGTGCAAGCAATGAAGTTGGGGATTCAGGTAGTGAAGAACATATAGTCAATGGTGAAGAGGCAATGGTTCGCGAAGGAAGTCCTTGCTTGTCTAGCGGAGGTTCTTTTCAATGTGAACAACCACTCTGATTAGTATGCATTATTGCACAATTTTATATCTATTGAGCATACTAATTATACAATTCTGCATGTTATTGGCGAGATTTTAGCTTAATTATCTCATTTCCATGTATTCTCGTTGTTCGTGTGCTTCAGGTGATATAATTTGGTGTTTTAGCCCGAAATAACACTAAGAGTGCATATGAGGAGGAGCCAAAGCAAGCCGGAGTAAAGAAGTACACGCTCCAACATCTAATCAAAGGCGATGTGGAACCCTTTCATCAAGCACCAACTACTTCAAGGGATATTTCAGATCCTACACAAGCTAATGTCATCACTACTTCATTTTTTCCTGGTGCTAGCAAGACTGCTTGTGGAGGTGGGTTTGAGGTAACAGACTGTGATGGTGTGGGCGCCATGCAGCGGCACACGAGGTCTAGTGGCGTAGCATCTAGTGTTTTGGATGAGGCTAGCTTGTTTGAAGGGGTATCCGAGGCTTTTCTGCCTTTGTTTAGCTTTGTGTATCATTACAAAGCGCCCACATTCTCGAACTTTGTAGAGCAGAGCGCTATTGTGCGGCGTATGACACTGTAACATTTTGGGCTATTTCTTCAGGACATGGGCGGTAAGTCTATCAATGAGTTAACTCTTGAAGAAGGCTTTTGTTTTCAAGAATATTTAGCTGTCTTTAAACGCACTGGATTAAATGTGGACTGGGTGGAAAAGCAGTTAAATGTTGTCATGAAGTTACTTCGGTACAATCATGTTGAGGTTGAATTGAACGAAGTCTGCAAAGATATAGAAAGCATCGCAGAGAAGCTATGTAGCTTATAATGTAGAGAACAGCTTTTGGTTACTGAATTGGATGCAGTACGTGATGGCAAATGCGTGCGTAGGGCATATGATCTCGGCAAAAGAATTCCGTAAGGTTTGCTGGATGAGTCTCCTATTAAGCATGAGGCTCCATGCGAGTTGGGCTTTGCTAGATTTGCTAGGCCTAGTGATCGGTCTTGAGGAGTTTTGGCGTTTCAGTTAGGTATTAGTATGATGTATTGTTTTGCAATTTTCGCTTTTTATGTTGTATTGCTAGACTAAAATTTAGTGGGATGTGAATGTTTTGACTATTAAAATTGACTATGGATATATATATATTTTTTATGCCACTAAGGAATTTCAGCGGGAGAAGACTTCCTTCTTGGAGATTCATAAGGCAACTAAGCGCCAAGGGGCCCTAAAAGGCAACCTTGGGGGGTTCCATTCTGTTAAGGAGCTCTCGTGGCGGAGACTTCCCTTCTTGGAGACCCAAAAGGCAACCAAGCACCAAGGGACCCTAAGGGGCGACCTTAGAGGTTCCATTCTGCTAAGGAGTTCCCACAGGAGAGACTTCCCTTCTTGGAGATTCATAAGGCAACCAAGCACCAAGGGACCCTAAGGGGCGACCTTAGGGGGTTCCATTCTGCTAAGGGGTTCTCGCAAGGGGAGACTTCCTTTCTTGGAGATTTATAAGGTAACCAAGCACAAAGGGACCCTAAAGGGTAGCCTTGGGGGGTTTCATTTTGTTAAGGAGTTCTCGCAAGAAGAGACTTCCCTATTTGGAGATTTGTAAGGCAACCAAGCGTTAAGGGACTCTAAGGGGCGACCTTGGGGGTTCCATTCTGCTAAGGGGTTCCCGTAGGGGGAGACTTCCCTTCTTGGAGATTCATAAGGCAACCAAGCACCAAGGGACCCTAAGGGGTTACCTGGGGGGTTTCATTCTATTAAAGAGTTCCTGTGCCGGGGGGGAGGGACTTCATTTCTTGGAGATTCATTAATTCTTGGAGAAAGTTTAAATTCTAAAGTACAAAACTAGATTATTTGATTAAACTGAAATGATTTTCATAAATTTAAACATTTGGGATTCATGCTTTAATGAGAGATCCTTAGGCGTAACACATCTTTAACCATTTGACATTAATTGAAGGGCTCATCTTGTTCGATCCTGGCTGTGATGCGATAGTATCTACTTTCATTGACTTCTTTGATGACGAAGGGGCCTTCCCATTTTGCAGAGAATTTCAAGGCCAACATCCCCCTCATCATGTGAGTCGCCGTTTTTAAAACTAAGTTCCCTTCTTGAAATCTTCGAGGTTTGACCAGGGCATCATAAGCTCGAGAGATACGTTGCTAGTAAACACGTAAATTCTGCTTAACCTTGTCTCTTCTTTCATGAAGTGCTTCCGGTTCCGCATGTCTCGAATCGGGTATCATTTTACTCCATAATGCTGTTCTGGCTGACGGTACCGCGATTTCCACCAGGAGGACTACTTCTGTACCATAAACTAAAGAGAATGGAGTCATCTGGGTAGGGAGCTTCTTGGATGTACGGTAAGCCTAGAGAGCCATGGGCAGAGCATGAGCCCAGTCCGAATGGTAATCACGTAGAGTTCTGCTCAGGATGGTCAACAGTGTTTTGTTAGTAGCTTCGGCTAGACCATTTCCTTTTGGATAGTATGCTGAGGATTTGTGATGTGTTACATCGTATTTGGCTAATAACTGTCCTACGCTGTTGTTCACAAATGGGGTACCATTGTCTGACAGGATGATGATTGTACTTCTCAATGTACTTCTCAACAAATTATGAGTTGTTGGGTAAATTTATATCTTAAAAAGATGAGAAAATGTGTTTAAATAGATTAATGAGAATTTCTTGTGAATTACAGATGTTTGGGACGAAAATAACAAAAGTTGGACCAAAATGGAGGAAATCAGGAAAGTGGTTCAAACACTTGTTCGAACCACAGTCCGTTCGAACCCTTGTTCTAACCACAAATGGCACAACAAATGAAATAGCAACAAAATTAGCTAAGTGTGGAGAAAAGTGGTTCAAACCCTTGTTCGAACCATAGGCTTTTCGAACCATGGTTAGAACAACAGAAGCTAGTGCAGACAAAGACATGAAGAAATTGACTAAAGAAAAGTTGTTCGAAGCCCTATTCAAACCACATTTGGTTCAAACCTTTGTTCGATCAACAGAAGGGTAACAACACTTGGAGGTGAGAAAAAAAATTCTAAGTATGGAAGTTTTGTTTGAACATTGGTGTGAACCAGCCCTTATTCTAACGTTGGTTCGATCAACAGAAGCCATGCAAGGTCCAACTGGAGCAAAAATGACTAAGTTTTGGAAACTGGTTCGAACCTTTGTTTGAAAGATCAGCTTGTTTAAACATTTGTTTGAACCAACCTCTGATGCGAGAATTCTGTAATTCAGCTTTTGGTAAAGGAGCAATTGAGTACTTTCTCGTAATGTATTATATATAGACAAGTGAGGTTGTTTGGATAGAGAGACTTTACGTACATTTCAATCTTAAGATTTCATTTTGTAGAGAGAGAGAGAGTTTTAGAGAGAGAAAGTGGATCAATCTTCATTTCATTGAATTCTTGTATCAAAATTTTTGTTTTATGAATAGAATTGTTTCATTTTCAAGTATTTTCCACTTTCATTATGTGTGAGTAGATCTTATTCTTGGATTCAAGACAAGTCTCATTGTTGATTTGTATAAATTTCAAAGTAATGAGCTTAATGTTAAATTCTCATATGTTTAAGGATCAATCTATGTTTGATTTGGATCTATTCTTGATTTTGGGTTGAGATTTCGATTGAATTCTGAATTTGTATGGTTTATGATTTTTGCCTATGAATTTCTACTTGGAATTATCATGCATCTCTATTGAATTTGTTGGTGATTGCTAATTTTAGAATTCACATGTAAAATCTATAGATTATGCATATAAGGTGTTCGATTTGAAATCTTAATCAGATTTTGTTCTTAATTTCTAGTTCAATTCAGATTTAGATTGTTCTAAATTGGTTTTATATAAGAAATGTCTTCCGATCTACCCTTTTTGAGGTGTAGATTGAGTAATCAATTCCTTAGATTTTTATGTAAATCACTATCAGCTTGTCTTGGATCCAAGACTTTCTTTAATTTGCTTTCTAAAAAAAAAATTTATTCAATCCCCCATTTCTAACAACCAATTCAATCTCTACCATTTATTGTGAGGCTAAATTTTGTCTACAACTTTTTAAAAAATTGTTTGTTCACTGATATTTGGTTAAGACTCTCCGTGGACATGATCCAGTTCTCACCGGTTATTGTGCTTCAATAGACACCCTGCACTTGGGGTCGAGCCAATATTGAATAACATTGGAATCGAGCAAGCGGATAACCTTTAGGATTCCAAAGCGGCAAATAATGAATTCCCTAATAAAATTGGCCACTGCTCCCCCAGTTGCACTTCGCATAGGGATCTCTTCTATCCATTTTGTGTATAACTCTGTTGCAGCCACAATCCATATATTTCCTCAGGAGGGCAGGTTAATAGGACCAATGAGGTCCATGGCCCAAGTGTGGAAGGGCCATGGAGTCCCAATTGTCCTAAGATCAACTGTTAGGGCATGAATCAAGTGTCCATGTGCTTGGCACGATTGGCACCTCCGAACGAACACTTGGGCATCCTCCTCATGGTGAGCTGGTAATATCCTGTGGAAAGTAAATATAAATACAACTTCCTTGCACCTTGATGTTTTGGGTCATGACCCACTTCTAGGGCTCGTTGAACTTTTTTCCCAGCTAAATACTGTAGTGGTTTGCCTTCGAAGCTATGTTGATACAACTGTTCTTCGTGAAGAAAGTACAAATGACCTTTTTTCTTGGTTACCGCGGCATCAGTCTGGTCAGCTAGGAGGGATCCCTCCTTGATGTAGTAAATGTAGGGTTGCCTCCAATCTGATGACGTGACGGGGAGCTACATTCTGCTTTTGTGGGATTTTCTTGGCATGTCGCGCATCGTTGTTATTCTGCCGCTGCATCTTTGGCCATGCTAAGCCAGAAGTATCGTTGCCTCTAAAGTTTTCTGTATAGGCTGATTCCTTCCACGCCACATGATTGTTGATGAATCTTGCTAATTTTCTTTTTAGCTGCTAGTTCGCCAATGCATTTGGCTGGGTATCCTCTTGGTGCGCGACAATAAAGTATTCCTTGATATGGAGTATAATATTTTAGTTCTGCTGAAGGGATCTTTCTTTCAGGTGAGTTCAACTCCTTAACGATGGGAGTCCGCCAATCCACCACGTCTTCTTCAGGGAAAATATCTTTAACTGAACAGGAAAGTTCTCTTTTCAAAACTTCAATCTTTACAGCCCTTTCCCCTATTTTTACTTTCAAAGCAAGGGTTGCCAAGGCATCAGGATGGCGATTCTCAAAACGTGGTGCATGCTCTACCCTTATCATAACGAATCTATACATGAGACGTTGGATAATCGTTCGATAAGAGGCAAGGGCCGGTTCCTTGATGGCATATTCTCTGTGGGTTTGTTTGATCACTAGCTTTGAATATCCCTTGATGCAAAGTGTTCCCACTCTGACATTTATCTTTGCCATAAGTCCTAAGGTCAATACCTCGTATTTGGCTTCATTATTAGAACAATGAAATCCCAACTTGTAAGAAAGTTTAACCTTTTTTTTCCTTTAGGGGATGTCAAGACTACTCCTGCACCGCCGCCTTTAGCTGTTGACGATCCATCAAAACTCAGGGACCACTCCCGCTAGGATGCTTTAGCTGCTTGAAAGTTCTCACTAGGGAGTTCTTCTGATGGCGGTTCAAATGTTACTGATGGGAACTTGGCTAGAAGGTCTGCTAGTGCTTGGCTCTTCACTGTTCTGGGCGTCTTGCATGTGATGTCATACTCCCCTAGTAGCAACATCCATTGCGTGGCCCTTCTTGAGAGGGCAGGATAAGACAACAAGTATTTTTTTGGGTCACACTTAGTGATGAGGTGCAGAGGATAGGACAAGAGGTAATGTCGAAACTTTCGTGCCACAAATACCAAAGATAAGCAATGCCGCTCAACAGGAGAATGTCGAGTCTCCGCTCCTTGCAGCACTCGACTGATATAATACACGAGTCTTTCTACTCCTTCTACTTCTTGGGCAAGGAGGGCACCAATTAACTTAGGGGTAAAAGTGAGGTACAAGATCAATGGCTTTCCTGGTTGTGGCGAAGTCATTGTTAGTGGGGAGGTCAAAGCTTTTTTTATTCCTTCGAAAGCCTTTTAGTGATCTTCTCCCCATTCGAATGAGGAGTCTTTCTTGAGTAACTCGTTAAGGGGTTCAGTGGCCTCCGCCATGGCCGGGATAAATCTTCATAGATAAAAGATCCTTCCTAAGAAAGCCTTCAACTCTTTCTGATTGCGCGGCTGCGGCATGCCTTGAATGGCGACTACTATAGATAGATCCGGATCGATTCCATGATGATGAACAACACATCCTAGGAATTTTTCCGCTGTAATGCCATCCGGATCGATTAGGTACTTGGAACATTGAGAGTTTAACTAGGAAACTTATGGAAGTGGTGGATACAATGGAAAGGAGACGAATCGCAATTGCTTGCTTGTAAGAGACAAGGTGGGTGGGACAGAGAGCTAAAGAGATTAAGAGGACTGGGTATAAGTTATGGTATACGGGACTTAATAGATCGGGGAATGGGGTCGGCATAGTAGTAAGCAAGGACCTAAAGGAAGATATAGTTAATGTAAAATGCTGTGGAGATAGGATTATTGCAATTAAGTTAGTGTTAGGAGAAGTGATAGTAAACGTAATTAGTATTTATGCCCCCCAGGCAAGCTTAGGAGATGAACATAAGGAGAAGTTTTGGGAAGACTTGGAAAGAATACTATTAGAGATACCCCAAGGAGAGATGGTCTTCATAGGAGGAGATTTGAATGGTCATGTAGGATGCGACGTAGATGAATACATAGGAGTACATAGGGGATATGGATATAGTAATAGAAATGAAGCAGGGAAGGATATTTTGGAGTTTGCAGTGGCTTATGATCTTATGATGGTGATGAACACCTTTCTTAGGAAGAGAGAGGAACATTTGGTGACATATAAGAATGGCTCCTCAAGGACACAGATTGATTTTTTTTTAACTAGGAAAAAAGACCGCGTAGCTTGTAAAGATTGCAAGGTTATATCGGGGGAGAGCTTGACTTTGCAAGGTTATATCGGGGGAGAGCTTGACTTCCCAACATAGGTTGTTGGTCATAGATGTGCAGTTTCAAAGGTAGATTAGAAAAAAAGAAGTTGTATAGACGCTCAAGGACTAAATGGTGGAACTTGCAAGGTGATAAACAACTAGCATTCAGGGAAAGAGTACTAGAGGAAGACGTTTGGGCGGTAAATAAGAGTGTAAATAATATATGGGATCAGGTAGCAAAGTGTATTAGGAGGGTAGGGAAAGAAGTCTTAGGAGAATCCAAATGGAGTCCTCCGACATAGAAAGAGGCATGGTGGTGGAGCGAGGCCATCCAAGACAAGATAAGAGTTAAAAGAGAATGTTTTAAATCTTGGCAAAATGATCGAAATGGAGCAAACTTGAAGAGGTATAAAGAAGCAAAAAGAGAAACCAAAAAGGTAGTTAGTGAGGCTAAGGCAAAGGCATTTGAGGATTTATATAGGCTACTTAACACTAAGGAGGACGAAAGAGAGATTTTCAAGCTTGCCAAATCCAGAGATAGGTGGACCAAAGATTTAAACCAAGTTAAGTGCATTAAAGATGAGGATGAAAAGGTATTAGTAAAGGAATGGGAGATAAAGGAGCGTTGGAAGAGCTACTTCTATAAGTTATTTAACGAAAGCAGTAGTAGTGACATACAATTGGGGCAGTTTACCACTTTTAGGGAAGAATTAAATCATATGTTCTATAGGAGAATCAGTAAGGAAGAAGTAAAAAAAGTATTGGAAAAGATGAAGAATGGGAAAGCGGTTGGGCCAGATGGTATCCTTATTGAGGTTTGGAGGTGCTTAGGGGAGTGTGGCATAAGTTGGTTGACAAAACTTTTTAATGTAGTGTTAAAGAGCAAGAAGATGCCTTATGTATGGAGAAAAAGTATTCTTATACCCATATACAAGAACAAATGAGATATTCAGAACTGTGCGAACTACCGTGGGATTAAATTGATGAGCCATACGATGAAATTATAGGAGAGAGTTATTGAGAGAAGACTAAGAAGGACAACGTTTCAGAGATTCAATTTGGTTTCATGCCTAGGAGATCAACTATGGAGGCTATCTTTCTCCTGAGGAAGTTAATGGAACAGTATAGAGAAGGTCAAAAAGAATTACATATGGTGTTAATTGATTTAGAGAAAGCTTATGATCGGGTTCCTAGGGAGATTCTATGGAGAGTATTGGAAAAGAAAAGAGCGTGTGTTGCATATATTGAGGCGATAAAGGACATGTATGATAGAGCCATGACATCTACATGGACAATTGGTGGAGACACTAAAGAGTTTTCTATCACGATTGGTCTACACCAAGGCTCAGCGTTAAGCCCGTACTTGTTTGCTCTAGTTATGGATGAGATTACAAGACATATTCAGGATGAGGTGCCGTGGTGTATACTATTTGCAGATGATATTGTTTTAGTAGATGAGACGAGAGAATGAGTGAATGCTAAGCTAGAATTGTGGCGGGAAACGTTAGAGACAAAAGGGTTTAGGCTAAGCCAATGCAAAACGAAATATATGGAATGCAAGTTTAGTCAAAGTAGAGTAACTGGTAGCATAGAAATAAGTTTAGTCACAAAAAAGATTGTAGAGAAAAAAAACTTTAGGTACCTTGGATCTATGGTGCACTAAGATGGAGGGATTGATACTGATGCAAGTCATAGGATTCAGGCCGAGTGGACCAAATAGAGGAGTGCTTCGGGGGTCTTGTGCGATCGAAAAGTCCCCTTCAAGGTGAAAGGAAATTATTATAAGGTGGTAGTAAGACCAGCGTTACTATATGAATCAGAGTGTTGGGCAGTAAAGCATAATCATGTTCAAAAGATGGCAGTTGCGGAGATGAGAATGCTAAGATGGATGTGCGTGATTACAAGGAGAGATAGGATTAGGAACGAGGAGATTAGGGACAAAGTAGATATATCACCAATTGAAGATAAAATAAGAGAAAATCAATTAAGATGGTTCGGCCATGTTAGAAGGCGTCCAATGGAGGCACCTGTTAGAAGGTATGAAAGCATGGAGATTGGTAAAAGTAGGAGAGGAAGAGGAAGACCCAAGAGAAGTTGAAAAAAAAAACTATTAGACATGACCTTGCCTACCTGGATTTAATAGAAGACATGACCCTAAATAGATTTTATTGGCGTCGTCAAATCCATATAGCCGACCCCACCAAATGGGAAAAGGCTTTGTCTGGTTTGGTTTGGTTTGGTTTAGTTTGGTAATGCCAAGCGTGCATTTCAACGGTTCATCCAGAGACGACACTTGCAACATCTATCAAACACCTTTTGCAAATCTTTCAAGTGACTTTTCTCTTTCCTAGACTTCACCACCAGATCATCGATGTAGAATTCAAGACATTTGTGAAACATGTCATGAAGTATTGTGGTTATAGCTCGTTGGTACATGGCTCCTGCATTCTTCAGACCAAATGACAAGACTGTGTAGAAAAAGTTTTCGATTGGAGTCTGAAAAGCGGTCATGTCTGCATCATCAGGAGCCATTTTGATCTGGTTATAGCCGTTAAACCCATCCATGAAGGAGAACATATGGTGACCCACGGTAGAGTCAATGAGTGTGTCTATGTTAGGTAGCGGGAATTCATCTCTTGGGCATGCTTTGTTGAGATCCCAAAGATCTACACAAACTCTGATCTGTCCATTCTTCTTTACCTCTGGTACTATGCTTGATAGCCAGAATGGGTGTTGGATGGGTTCAATAAATTTAGCTGCTAAAAGCTTCTCTATATCTTCTGTGATCTTCAATTCCACGTCTAGCTTATAGAATCGAATACCTTGTTTCACTGGCTTTGCATTTAAGACCACATTTAAGCGGTGGGTGGTCATCGCCCGATCGAGACCTGGCATCTCATTGTACTTCCATGCGAAAACATCTATATAGGATCGAAGCAGCGATAAGGGCGCGTCCTTCTTTTCTAAGAGAAGATCTTTACAAATGTATATAGGTCTCGATGAATCTCCTTCTATAGCTAAGTTCACCTCTTCAGGTTCTTGTTTCTGTGGGCGCGGCCCATCTTGAAAATATTCAGGTGCTGGCAAGATATCTTTGCTAATGACCTCTCTTGACTCCTTGGTACCTCGAGGGACCTTTAAAAGGAATACTTCATCACGAAATGCTTTCCTCCGCTTTTCTCTTTTAACACTTCTATTATTTCACGGGGCCATAAACAATGTGGACAGGAACATGCTTTCTTTTTTTTCTTAGATAGGAAGGCTATGTTTGGTTGATGATGTATGGGGGTCGCCATTACATCCCATTACATTCCGCAGTGGTTACCCCAGACACCGTCATAAGCAGTAAACGACTTTGCCATCAACATGTCTGTATCAGGTTACGTGGCTTTCTGTGGATTCGAAAGGAAGTTCCCTCTTCGAATGCTTGCTTGTGGGAGGAGCTTTACTCATTTCAGACCATTTAGGAATTTTAATCCCGTGTGGTGGATTAGGTACATCCTCCTCATTCATCTGAGAGTAAAAGATTGCATCTTCCATGTGCGCTTCATCAGCGAGAAAGGGTTTGCAAGAAACTTTGATTATTACCACTTTGCCATACCAGATGGCTTTTACACACTGATGGTACGTGGATGGTATCGCCGCCCATAAGTGTGTGGTAAGAAGTAGGCGAGTCGATAACAAGAAATTTTGTAGGGGATTGAATTTCTCCTACCTTGAGATTTACCTGGACATATCCCATTGACTTCTGTCCTTGGCCACCGAAACCATTGATTGTGATAGGCTCTCTTACCAGGTGACTGTTTGGGATTCCGGCAGCGCAGAAAGTGGCCAAAGAAGGATGTTAATTGACACTCCTCCATCCATAAATCCCCGCTGAAATTTCATACCATTGACAATTATTGGGACATAGAGGGGACGACTATGGGGATGGAGTACCTGCCTGTCTACTTCTGTAAAGTTCAGGGGGGAACTATTGTCTTTGAGGGCTCTTTTCACAGAACCATTTATGGCCATACATTCTTCAACGTTATCTTCTGCTAGTCAAAGCAGCGCTTTCATTGTTGCCAAGCGAGTGGAGGATGAAAACCCAAATTGGTCAAAGAACTGTTTGAACTTCGAAGACTTGCTAAGAATTTGTGTTGTTTTGTTTTCAAACTCTGGGTGGTTTGTTGGGTCATGTATATCTATTTTACATGTCGCTATCTCCTCATGTTCTTCGTGGTGCGATATCATCATCACATGACGCTGCCTGTCTTGACGGCAAGGGAGTGGGTTTTTTAACACATCCCGCAGGGTTACCTCCAACCCCTTCTCTCAGACCATTTTGTGAAAGAAAGTTTGAAAGGCCTAGCAATCCTTGGTTGGATGTCTCGTCGTACGGTGGTACCAATGGAAACCTAGTTGTTCTTCTTCTTGCCTTGTGGGAAGATTCTTTGGTGCGGGTAGGATAAGGGCGCCATTTGTGACCCATGCATTCAAAAGAGCCCTAAGATCTGAGACAGAGAGGTGAATTTGGAATGGAGGTGGTGCTAGGTTGTTTGTGCGAGGCTTCTTGTTGCTGTCTTCCTTTTTCTATATGATAGTTGTGCTACGGAGGCTGCTGCTTTGAATATAGTGTGGTTACAACAAGACAGGTGTTGCCAATCCTTCGAAGTTAGTCAATCCCTTGGGGAGAAAAGAGTAGTAGGGGAGGGAAAGAAGTTGACGCGCTAACCCTCTCACAGTTTCACTTAGATTTCTAGCGGCTATACACAAGCTCAAGAAATCTTGAAAGTGATGATTCGCCAAATGAACTTTATACTGACCATTTATTCCTTCAATGCATGTCTTCACAAGTTGGTCTTCTAAGAGTGGGTCTTGGACATCAACCGCCTTTTCGTAGAATCGTTTGACATAAGTGAGAAGGTCTTCTCCATACTTCTGTGACTCCCAGATTAGATGGAGGTTAGTGAGCCGTTCTTCCACATAAAAAAACTTTGCATGGAATTTTTTCACAAGATCTTCCCAGGAGGACACCGATCCCGCAGGGAGGTTGGTATACCATGTATACACTTTATCAGTGAGAGACGTAGAGAATTCTCGAAGACAAAGCATCTTGTCTGAGCCATAAACTCCCAAAGTATCAATAAACCTCACAACATGTTCACGTGCGTCCCCCTTTTTGCTGTCAAATCTCACAAACTTGGGCACAACGTATCCCTGAGGGTAAGGAAGCTTAGCTATCTCAGCAAGATAGGGTGGTCGAAGGTCAAAATCAAGTGAAGGAATGTTGGAGCTTTCTTGATGAACGAGGTCTCGGACATGGGATTTCAACTGTTCCAAGGTGAAAATGGGCATGGGACTAGGCGCGAGAAATGACACACCCGTTGGTGAAGGAAGGCTTAAATTGGGGATGGTTGGTTGAGGTATAGTAAAGGCAGGAGCATGGGTTACCGGGGTTTCATTTTGGGATGAAGTGGACCCCCTGCAAGAGGCGGGATTATGTCGCCCGTTGGAATTGTAGCATGGGCCCCCAAAGTTGGATTAATTGTTGGCCCACTATTGCCAGGAATTTGAACTGGAGGTTGTTCGCCAAGGCTGTTGCTGTTATCTGATGTAGGGTTGTTTCCTGAGTTAGCTAGAGCTGGAGGCACGGCTAATGGTGATACCGTCAAAGGTTGTGGCAAGGGGGACATTTGCCTCTTCTGCAAATTTAGGATAGCTTGCATAATGGCTTGGTGGGTAAGTTGAGCTTCCCCTTGTGATTGCTGGCAAAGTAATACTTGTTCTGTGATGGTCCGGAGTTGGTCCGCCATGGTGGCTAACGTTGGTTGTGGCACTACAACCTGTTGTTCTTCTCTATCCTCGGAGCTAAACTCGACGCCGTCGGGAGCGTTGGTGCTGGTTGTACCAGTGGCCTTTTCATGGGGCGCCATGAACAATGTTTAGCACTAGTTCCCCAGTGGAGTATAATGTGAAAGATCGAAATGTGGATGGACGTTTCAATTGTCTAAGAATAATGCTATACGTCGTCAATGGCAGAGATTCACCAGAGATGGCTAGGGTGAGAGTTAGGGCAGCTCAGAGCGACAGAGAGAGAAGATGATTGCAAGTTTTGGGTCCAACGAAGGATAAGGGAATTGGGTTATGTGTCTCTGGAGTGTTATGGATGAGTGTATTTATGGAGAGCGAGCCAGGACAAAGGGACTGGCTTACATACGTCAAGGACAATAGTCCTTTGGCCTTGTGGCTTATTTTGCAAGGTCTGGTACATTAGCAGGTGAGGGTACTCCAACCAAGCGATGGTAACACTCCTGCTTAGTTGGTTGGTACAAAGGTCGCGGCCGTATAGGCACGGGGCAATTATGAGGTGGAGGATAAGTTTTGTCATGTAGTGATTTTCTCTCTCCTTGGGCCGGTCGATGATGTATCGACGGATCCTCTAACTTTAGCCACCAAGCCACTTGTCCCCGATGATCCCGCGAGTGAGTGTGTGCTAGTGAACCCTTTATGGGTGATTCTTGGACCTCGCTCCTGACCTTTGGGTTAAACAAGTGTTTGAGGTGAATACCCTCGACCTCAAATGCCCCGGGTGAAGGTGGCGCGACTAGTGCAGGTGGTGCGATGGGTGAGTGGCGTCATCTTACCCCGTGAAGAGTGGCTGGACACCTACAATGAACAATGAAAATTAAATCACTCCACAAATTAAATAAAAGGCTCTCAATTGCATTCTCTCTCTCTCTCTCAAAAAGTAAAAAGAACAGTGTATATGTAAAAATGTGTCTGACGGTTGAAGAAAAATACAAAATATATAGGCGACTCTGGAACCCTAGACCTAAAAAAATATGTACGTCATAGTCACTGGTGTCTAGACCGCTCGACAAGGGTATCCAGATACCAGTGAGGTTCAACTTTATCTACTCTGTGCCTCTTTACTACTGTCCGGACAGTAGTGACTTCTTCAGTCTCTTCATCATTGTTTATTTCAATAATTTCAACCTCTTTCTTGTATTTTGAAAACAAAATACAATAAATAACAAAATATAACTAAAAATTTTAAAATTAATTGAATAAATGCATAATTTATGTTCCAAATTATGGTTTGTAATTACGTTTTTCAAGTGTAATCAGTGCGCATGTAAGGGAGAAAGACCTAACACTTCCAAACCTGAACGTCCAACTTTAGACTGAATAACGAGCAACCAAATCAATCCATGCATCAATTAATTGCAAGATATTAAAATAATATGTCTAAAATAAAGATAAATTGTAAATAAAATAATAATAAATAAAGTACGGGTCATTACATTTGGACTAGCTTGCTTTAAAGTTTTAAAAGGATCAACATCTTGAGGTTATAATTTGGAAGCGCTGCTGGACTAACGTCATTCCAATCTAAAAGAGAAAGAATAACAATTTTGAAATATATAGGTAACTATTAGATAGGCAAGGAGTCATATAGGGTAATCCAGCAGATAAGGACCCTTAAGATTGCTCGCAGTCTGCCTCAATCACAACAAACATAAATGTAAAACAACTCTAATACAATGAACTCATCTGATTCATCAATTCTCCCAATTGGGAAGAAACTCAACTCTAATGAGTGACAAATATGTGCTCACCTAACCACAAGCTCCATTTCATAATTCCTAACCTTAAATTCAACATGCCTCCTGTATGTATTGGCGCGGGGTTTATAAAAGGCATTACTAGCTTCCAGTTATTTATTTATCTCAAGATCTGCTCGTTGAGTTAAGGACCCTCTTCGGCCCCCCTTCTTCCCCGAAGCAGCACTCCCGTACGCATCCGAAGCAGTATACCCATATACACACGCACAAGCATACACATAATCAGGCACGGCATATGCATCATCAGACGTGGAAGGAATTTTCTCATTTATTATTATTACATTACACTGTCACTAGGTTAGGTCAGCCCCCCCTTTGATCCACGGTTTAACCTAACCCTTGCTTTAGCCGACACTGATGCGTCAATTGTCATGGACATAGTTGAAAACTAGAATAAAAAGCCAGAATAATGAAAAAGAGTTAGTTGATCCATCATCAGACAATTAACCTTTTATATATATATATATATTTGATGCCAACCGACTATCCATGACTACATAATATAGTATTGAGAATAAAAAATTCTAATTGACAGTAAGATAAAGCAAATATAGAAACAAATCTCCTATTCTAACACTCTTCTTTAAGTAGAGCATGCAAATTAAACATGTCTATTTTGGCAGACAAATACTGAAAAAAGACTCAAGGCAAAAGTTTGGTAAAAATGTCGCCCAATGGGGACTCTGAACGGACAGACAGCATGCAAAGATCACCCTACACCAAAAGATCCTGAAAGTGACATGCACGTAGTTAGTTTATTGTATTCCAGTCACAATGTCTTCATCATTCCGTAACTAATTTTGCATATGTTTGTCCTGAATTTTCTATTGTTTTTGTTCTACTCCATCTCATCAATTGTTAACTTCCGTTGTTGAAATTTTTTTTTTTTTTTTTTTTTTTGTCTTTTTATTCAACCTAGCCAATGAACACAGAGCTAGGGTAATTGATGGGAAGTTGATGGCCAAAAAAATTAGAGCAGGAATAGCTGGTGAAGTAATCAGAATGAAGGAGTCCATTGGGAAGGTTCCTGGCCTGGCAGTGATTTTGGTAGGTCAAAGAAAGGACTCTCAAACCTATGTCCGCTACAAAACAAAAGCTTGCAAAGAGGCTGGAATCAACGTTGTGATGACCAAACTACCCAATAATTGTACAGAAGATGAAGTTCACAAGGCTTTGTCGAGTTTTAATGATAACCCATCAATTCATGGTATTGTTGTGCAGCTTCCTCTGCCCAATGTAATTTCTCCAACTTTTTATAAAGTTGTTGAATTCAACTTCAGTAACTTACATTGGCATGAAACACAGCCACAAAGAAACGTGGAAATAAGAATACGAAAATTCCACAATGCCCCCCCCCCCAAAAAAAAAAAAAGAGCGGGACATGGAACAAAATAAGTTGATATATATCCGAAGGATGTCAGACATGTAAATTTTCTTTAAACAATTGCAGTATGTGGTAAATGAATCTAACAATCATGCATAGGGTAGTTTATATATTGATTGATATACAGCTTTCTGAGCTTATCTTGCGTGTGTGTTTTCCCCCAAATTGTAATTCTTCTCTATGGTAAAAAGTTTTGTTTCATGCTTCATATCTGCGTAAATGTGAGAGGCCAAAACTCCTAAATTTTTTTATCTCACATTTTGTATGTTTAATTATGCATTGAATTTGTAGATGTTATATTTATATATACATATATCTAATAAAATGATATATTTTGGCGTATCGAATCCATATTTTCATTTTTATTTTTTTGAAATCATCGTATACATGGTCATATTCATGCATATTCGTGTCCCATACACGTAACTGTATCTGTGCCTTTTAGGTTGTGACAATCTCTGGTGCATACCGGTAGATTTTTAAGAAAAATTTTTGGCATTGTAGAGGAGTAACTAAATGTCTGCAACAGCATCTGGATGAGGAGAAGATTATGAATGTGTTGAGCCTAGAAAAAGATGTGGATGGCTTTCATCCATTGAACTTGGGGAATTTAACGAAGAGGGGAAGGGAACCATTGTTCGTTCCTTGTGCTCCAAAAGGTTGCATTGAGTTACTTGTCAGGTCTGGTGTGGAAATCATAGGTAAGAAAGCAGTGGTGATTGGGAGGAGCAAAATTGTTGGATTACCAGCATCTTTGCTCTTGCAGGTAACATATTTCCTGTTCTTTCTTTCGAAAATATCGTCTCCCTTTTTTTTTTTTTTTTTTGCTCCTGTTACTAGACTAAGTAGGCATTTCCTGAAACGTTGGCAGAGGCACAATGCAACAGTAAGCACCGTGCATGCACTCACAAAGAACCCAGAACAAGTCACCAATGAAGCTGACATTGTGGTTGCAGCAGCAGGAGTGCCCAATCTAGTCCGTGGCAATTGGCTTAAACCTGGTGCAGTTGTTATTGACGTTGGAACATATCTTATTGAGGTACCAATACGTTCATTGTCAGGGATATTGCCCGAGTTATCTAATATATGAAGTGGGTTAGGTGCAAGTTTGTGAAAAAGAAAAACTGCTTAGACATTAGAATTTTAAAGTGAAGTTGTCAACATTAAGAAGCAAGGAGCAGAATTACCATTTTTCAATGTGCAAGAATATTTTTTTTTTCTTTGTTTAAACTATTGATATGGGCAGGATCCCACTAGCAAGCATGGTTATCGGATGGTAGGAGATGTTTGTTATGAAGAAGCAGTAATGATGGCATCAGCAATCACCCCTGTGCCTGGGGGTGTGGGGCCTGTGACAATTGCTATGCTCCTTTCCAATACTCTGGATTCTGCTAAGCGTACCTGCAACTTTAGTTGACATGCACCTAGTTAATTTTGTTTTTATTTTAGGTTAAATTGCATTTGCAGGATAATATATTACGAAATGTATTCAGTATCTTTATGATTTGGTTTAGAGACGAGAAATTATAAAATGTCTAAATTATTAGTCACTTTATTTGACGTTCTTTTAGATTCCATTAGTCAGTGTACAATGAGTTATATGCATAATTCTCTGTATGGAATTTTGTCGGGTTTATACTTCAGTCCAAATTGTTGGAGGCCAGAGTAATTTTATATATGTTTTTCTACGCTTGTTTTCTATGTACTTACACATGATGTTGACAATATATTTGGGGTAATGTAAGTGTCCGAATGTTATAGGGCAATTTGTTAAACTTGGTGATGCAGGGGATTGGGAGTGAGAATAATATTATGTTGACATAGTAACCTTTTATGACAATTCTTTTACAAAAGCTATTAGAAGTACTGATGTTAAGTGAGTCGAGAGTAGGAATGCAAATTGCAATCCACTCGTCTTATCCAACCACGAAAGTAAGAATATGACATCCCATATTCCAGTTGGTCTTGGACCCACTTCAACAGGGGTGCATCATGTTAGCCTGAATTTGTGGCTGTTTGTGACATTACCCATGGAGTCTTTGGCTGTTGGATTCCCCATAGACACTCTCCGCTTACTTTTGAGTTTGGCTATTTAAGAGAACATCTTATTGTAATTTGAAATTCTTGAATTGATAATTTTGAATATGAATATGCAGCTTATGAGCCTGCCGTCTCTTCCTTTTCGAGTGTTCTTCCTTCTTTTGGTTAATTTTCTCTTCTTTTCTTTATTTCTTAATCATATTGCATCATGTTTGGTATCAGAGTTGTGTTAACAAAGAACCATTGTTATTATTCATGTGAGTCCATCGAATTTCCAGAGCACCATCTACCTCTGTTTTACAAACTGGTGGTCATTGACTTTGTAAGGCTTCGTCTCGAAGTTTCACCCCTTTGTGTTCGGCGTCAGAAAATTATTTCCTATTACATCATACACCCCAAGACGACCCCAACATCATCCTTTCCATTGTTCGAAGTCCTAGCTCCATGAACTGACCCATCGCAACACCCGAACACCACTAATGGCTTCGCATTGCTTCGCTGACTAAATTGGACACCAGGAAACTAGCCATGAGTTGCTGTCAACTTTGCGCATCAGATCTAGATGCGGAAACTCTTTCTCGCACGAGTGCATTGATCTAGTGGCCGATGGCCCGTAGCCACTCTCAATCACACTTGCCTCCTTTCCTCCTTCAGGCGTCCATGTCGGTGTCCCTTCTGGTGACCGATCGGCCGGCGAGACCCAGAACACTCCAAGACACATGGGGCCACATTTTGGACATGGCAGGACACTTTGTCAGTTATTTTTCGACTAATTTTTTGCGAACAATGTGCACTCTGTCACTACTTAATGTCATTATAGTTCATGTTGTGTTCGCTTTTGAAATCATAATTGTTTCTTTTGATCCGCCAAAAAATAAGAAGAGCGAGAATTTTGATTTGATCATTTCCATGCTCCAGTTATTCATTGAACTCATGTACCAAGTCGAGTTGCGTAGTGGTCATCTTGTGACTAGTAGCAACATAGACCCTTCGGTAGATTTCCCTTTGGCCCAAATGCTTTTAACAATTCAAACTCAATTAGACGCCCTCCAAACCAATGTAATTTCTAATCAGCAAGAAATTGAGACATGGTTGCTAAGTTGCGGCCCTTGAGAGACTCCGCCCCCTTCAGATTGAGAAAATTTAGATGTGTTTAAAAATCATAACTGTTGAAGATGTGCTTCAGCTGCTACAACATTTTCCAAGCTGAAATTTTAGATTTTTTTGTTATTTTAAATTTCTTAGTTGTTTGACTGTTTCAAATAACTTGGTCAATAGTAGTTGCTGATTTTTAGAAAATTGTTGATCATGGAAACGTATTCCATGTAGTACCTTATTTTTCGTTTCTTCAGTCAGTATTTTTGCTGTATTTAAACTCATTATTAGTCAATAAAAATTCAAACTTTACACAACAAATTTCTGTCTTTTTCTCTTGCTTTTATCAGTCTTTCATTCTCTTTAAAACTCCAACAAACTGGTATCAGAGCAGTCTTCTTGAGGGACCTGTGATTGAGAGAATTTTTCTTTGCTTTCTTCTTCCATGGATTCAGAAGCTCCTTTTACTGCACTAGCACCACTAGTCTTCAATGGTGAAGGTTATCATGTCTGGGCAGCAAGGATGGAGGCTCATCTGGAGGCAATTGATCTCTGGGAAGCTGTGGAGGAGGACTACGAAGTTCCTCCATTACCTGTAAATCCAACGATGGCGCAAATCAAGAATCACAAGGAGAAGAAATCAAAAAAATCAAAGACAAGAGCTACGTTATTTGCTGCAGTCTCTCTTGAAATCTTTGTCAGAATCATGACAATCAAATCAGCTTTTGAAGTCTAGAATTTCCTGAAAAAGGAGTATGAAGGAGATGAGAGGATTAAAGGAATGAAAATTCTGAACCTGATCAAAGAGTTTGAGCTCCAGAAGATAAAGGATTTTGAGACAGTGAAGGAGTACTCTGACAGATTGCTTGGAATTGCAAACAAAATAAGATTACTTGGTTCTGATTTTCCCAATTCCAGAATAGTTCAAAAAATTCTTGTAACTACTCCTAAAAGATTTGAAGCTACCATTTTGTCGCTGGAAAACATTAAAGATCTGTCAAAAGTTAGTTTGGCAGAATTGATGAATGCTTTGCAGGCACAAGAATAGAGAAGGCTCATGAGGTCTGAAGGGTTTGTCGAAGGTGCATTAGCTATGAAAGCTCAATCTAGTCAAGGAGGAAAAGGGAAGATAAATGAGAAGAACAAGAAAGGAAACTCAGGTTCTGATTCACCTAATACCCGTAAGGGAACAAAATCTGATTTCTCTCCTTGTAAACATTGTGGAAGAAAAGGTCATCCACCTTCCAAATGCTGGAGAAAGCCAGACTAGCAATGTCAAAAATGTCAGAAAATGGGACATCATCAAAGAATTTGCAAGAGCAACACTCAACAAAAGACTGTGACACAAGTGAATTTACAGCAAAAGAATGTTGCTCAAGTTGTTGACGAGGAAGATGATGAGCAACTCTTTTTAGCCTCTTGCTTTGCAATCTATCATTCAAATGAGAAGTGGCTCATTGACAGTGGTTATACCAACCATATGACCTTTGATCGTGATCTCTTCAAGGAATTGGACACTTTAGTAGCTTCCAAAGTGAAGATCGGTAATGGAGAGTACATTGCAGTCAAGGGAAAAGGCACAGTGGCAATTGAAAGCATTTCAGGTACAAAGCTTATCAAAGATGTGTTATTTGTACCTAACATTAGTCAAAATTTGTTAAGTGTTGGTCAGTTGATTCAAAAAGGTTTCAAAGTTATCTTTGAAACAAATCAGTGTTTAATCAAAGATGCAAACGGTAACGATGTATTCAAAGTAAAAATGAAAGGGAAGAGCTTTGCACTTGATCCATTGGAGGAGGAGCAAGGAGCATTCTCTGCAACAAAAGTCTATGCGGACGTCTGGCACAAGAGGCTTGGACATTTCAATCATACGACTATGGTGAATTTGCAGAGAAAAGAATTGGTATTTCCTAATCAACTTTGAGAGCTATTGAAAAGCTGCAATTGATACACACTGATGTTGCTGGACCTCACAAAACTCCATCTCTCAATGGAAGTAGGTATTTCCTAATCTTCATAGATGACTATTCCAGAATGTGTTGGATCTATTTTCTTAGATTCAAGTCAGAAGCTGCTGGTGTGTTTTGGCAATTCAAGCAATGGATTGAAACACAAAGTGGTCACAAAATCCAAGCTTTGAGATCTGATAATGGCAAAGAGTACACCTCCAATCAGTTTAATCTTTTCTGTGAAGAGGCAGGGATTGAACATCAACTCACCGCTCCGTACACTCCACAACAAAATAGAGTCAGCGAGAAAAAGAATCGTACCATAATGGAGATGGCTAGATGTTTGATGTTTGAGAAGAATTTGCCAAAGGAATATTGGGCAGAAGTGACACACACTGTAGTCTTCCTTCTCAACAGGCTTCCTACAAAAGCGGTAGCAGAAAAAACTCCGTATGAAGCCTGGTATGGTTTTAAACCTTCTCTAAAAAGTCTCAAAGTATTTGGATGCTTGTGCTTTGTTTATGTTCCTCAGATGAAAAGGGATAAATTGGATAAAAAGACAGAAGCAGGGATCTTCGTTGGCTATAGCACAATCTCTAAAGCTTACAGAATTTTCCAACCAAACACTAAGAAAATTTTGATAAGTAGAGATGTGCATTTCATGGAGAATGATGAGTGGGATTGGAAAGGAAAACAATCAGTTGTGGTTCCTGATCAAATTCCAAAATTGCAGCTCAAAGAAGGTATGAGATCACTTTCTTATATTTATCAGAAATGCAATGTTGCTGTACTTGAACCTATAGATTTTTTGGAAGCTGAGAAGGATCCAAAATGGATTGCTGCAATGAAGGAGGAGCTCATGATGATCAAAAAAATGAAACATGGAAGTTGGTGAGAAAACCCGTAGATAGAAAAGTGATTGGAGTAAAGTGGGTATTTAGAACCAAGTTAAATCCTGATGGCTCAATCAACAAGCATAAAGCTAGGCTTGTTGTAAAAGGGTATGCTCAAATTTTTGTTGTTGATTTTTCTGACACTTTTGCTCCTGTTGTCAGACTAGATACAATCAGGTTGTTGCTTGCAATAGCTGCACAAAATGGTTGAAAAGTCTATCAACTTGATGTTAAATCAGCATTCTTGAATGGTTTCTTGGAGGAAGAGATTTACGTTGAGCAACCTGAAGGATTTGCTGTGAAAGGGCAAGAAGATGATGTGTACTTGCTCAAGAAGGCCTTATATGGCCTGAAACAGGCTCTTAGAGCCTGGTATAGCAGAATTGATGAGCACTTAATGCAGCTGGGTTTTAGACGAAGTCTCAATAAAGCAACACTCTACATCAAAGGTGATGAAATTAATTTTGTTGTTGTTTCATTATATGTGGATGATTTGCTGGTTACATGAAGCAATAAAGAACTTGTGAGAAAGTTCAGAGAAGATATGAAGCAAACCTTCAAGATGACAGATTTGGGAGAGATGGCTTACTTTCTAGGAATGGAAATAAAGCAGAAGAATAGAAAAGTGTTTATCTGTCAAAAGAAGTATGCTAAGGAAATTCTAAAAAAATTCAGAATGGATGAATGCAAGAGTGTAGATACTCCAATGTGTCAAAAGGAGAAGCTAAGCAAAGAAAATGAAGCTGAAAAAGGTGATGAAACCTTCTACAGAAGTCTAGTTGGTTGCCTGATGTATCTAATAGCTACAAGTCCTGATATCTTACACTTTGTAAGTCTATTATCTAGATTTACGAATTGTGCAACTGAAACACATCTTACAGCTGCTAAAAGAGTCCTTAGATATGTGAGGACACTGGATTATGAAATCAGGTTTTGTAAATCAGGATTGTGTTCTGCAAGGCTATTCTGACAGTGATTGGGGAGGGTCACTTGATGATATGAAAGTATTTCAGGTCACTATTTCAAGTTTGGTTCAGGTGTGTTCTCATGGTACTGTAAGAAGCAAAATACAATGACACAATCGACAACAGAAGCTGAATTTACTGCAGCTAGTGCTGCTGTAAATCAAGCTTTATGGTTAAGAAAATTACTAATTGATTTGAATCTGAACCAAGAAGAATGCACCGAAGTGTTTGTTGATAATCAACCTGCAATTGCCATCTCTAACAATCTTGTTTTTCACGGGAAAACTAATTACTTCAATATCAAGTTATTTTTTGTTAGAGAAGTGCAGAAAGAAGACTCAGTTGGTTTAAATTATTGCAAATCTGATCTTCAACTAGCTGACATATTTACAAAGCCTTTGCCAAAAAGCAAGTTTGAGTTTCTTAGAGAGAAACTTGGAGTTTGCAGCAACCAAAGCAAAGAGGAGTGTTGAAGTTATGCTTCAGCTGCTGCAATATTTTCCAAGCTGGAATTTTAGATTTTTTTGTTATTTTAAATTTCTTAGTTGTTTGACTGTTTCAAATAACTTGGTCAGTAGTAGCTGCTGATTTTTAGGAAGTTGTTGATCATGGAAACGTATTCCATGTAGTACCTTATTTTTCGTTTCTTCAATTGGTATTTTTGCTGTATTTAAACTCATTATCAGTCAATAAAAAATTAGACTTTACACAGCAAATTTCTTTCTTTTTCTCTTGCTTTTATCAGTCTTTCATTCTCTTTAAAACTCCAACAATAACCATCGCGGTGGGAGAAGTGATCAGATGCACTCTAGGTATGACAATGGATTTAGGGTTTAAGATAGGAATCATTATTATTATTGTTATGATGGAAAGGCCTATAATCCGTTTGAGGAATGACTTGTTAAAAACATCAAATCAGATGCCTAAACTTTTAATAGTTGTTTAGATCCTTCTACCTTTGGCCAGTGGCTTGGGGACGTGATCGATTTTTAACTGTTTAGCATACTTGGGGACAAAAAGGTAGAATTTGCTAGCATAAATTTGACTAGCAATGTTAAACTTAATTAGGAAAGTTGGAGGATCTCATTGTAAGGCGCCATGCGCATCCTGTTAAGTTTTGGGTTGTAATAAAGCGTTGCCTTCAAGAGAAATAGTTGCTTAAATCTTACAAGATTATTTTTTAGATTAATGATACATGGTTGAATACATAACCAATTTTGATGATTTTAGGATGAGACATAATGTCATTGAAGGTGAAGCCATGACCTTAAACAGATTTAGACAAGGCTGTAGGATAACTTTCGGAGAGAATTAGTCCTTAAAGGTGTCACTACTTTTAACCATGCATATTTCTTAATTAAAAAACAAATATACTAAAATGATTGTGATACAACATTTTAATTAATAATTGTTTTCATAGTAGTTAAAAAGATAAATTTACTAAAATGATTTAGATGTGACTGTGTCATACGTGCGTGATAATATCGTGAAATGCACCTATGTTAAAACTATTAAGCGTGTGTTTGGCGCATTCAAAAATATTAATAAACTCTAAAAACTTTTAAAAGTTATTTACTTTTTATTTCACAACACAAATTATGAACCTACAAATTATTTCGAATTATCTCATTTTTTGTCACTCCAAACACCCTCTAAATAAAAAGGTAAGAACCTCCAAAAGCATTTATAGCACAAACACTTTTGACCATTTATTAAAGTTATGCCATTTGTTAAAAAGTTATTTATAAAATAAACTTTGATCCTATTGTTATTAAAAAAAATAAATCAACCCTTTTTTATTTTAATAATAAATAAATCTAATAAGAGGTTGTTTGGAGTGTTAAAAAAAAAAGTTAACAAAAAAATTTGTTGGAGTTTGGAGTATAAAAATATACTCAAAAAAAAGTTAACAAAAATAAATTTTTTTGGAGTTTGGAGTGTAAAAAAGTTATTTTTAAATGAAGGTTAGATGTTTGTATTTGATTTGATATAAAGTTGTTAAAAATTAGATAAAGTGACATATGACAAAATTTTAGTGAAAAATCTTAAAAAGTTTTGGAATTTTGTGAAATTTTTGTATACAAATATCAATCCAACTTCTTTCAAAATCTACCAAAATTCATTAGAACACACTATAATAGTTTGTTCCAATGAAATTTACAAATTTTTTTAAAATTTTAGAATTTTTTAGAGTTTGAAAATTTTGAAGTTTTTGGAATTTTTGAGAGTTTTTTGAACTTATTTTGAGCTTTGAATGGTGCCTAAATCTTTAGAGTCATACCATGACTCACATATTATTTTATTTTATCTCATTCTTATTTCATAGTATTATTTTATCTAATACTTGTTTAATTTATGAGATATAATAATTATTATTTTTAGCTTATACTTTTGAAAAAAATTATCTCTTTCACAATTAATTATATGTTTATTATTTTTTATTTATTTTCATTTAAATTTATTGATTTTTAATTTTATTATATCATATCTATCAAATATAAATTAGATAAAATAAAATAGCATTTGAGTTGGTGTGATTCCAAAAGTGTTATTAGATTTATATAGGTAGAGTTTGGAGTGATAAAAAATAAGAAAAAAAATGTGATTTTGGGTATTTAAGGATATTTGGTTTTTCTTTTCAAATTGTGTTTTTTGAAGATGAATAATGCCAAAACCGTTGAACGATTTCTCAAATCCATTCTAACAGATTCAAAAAAATGTTTCTTCTCTCTCTGAACAAAACAAAATCGTTAGAACGGCCTTCCAAATCCGTTCTAACGGATTCTACACCGGTAACTATTAGAACGGTTTATCCAAATCTGTTCTAATGGATTTTAAAAAAATGAAGATAAATAAGGAATAATGGTACTTGTTTGAAAGTTTTTGGCACGAAGAATATGATTGCAAAAAAAAAAATTCACACTCGGTTAATCTCATTACGAATTTTTCATTTTCTTAATGAAATATTGAAGGTAACTTTGGTTTACTTTTCTATTTTTTGTTTTAAAAATCTCAAAATAAAGAAACAGAAATTACTCTATTTTCATTATTTTAAATTTTTCATTATTCGAAAATTTTCTTTATTTTTGATTAAAAACACTCAAAATGACTTTTTATCATTTTTCATTTCGTGTAAACTTATTTTCTGTTTTCTAAAACAAATTTTGAAAACACAAGTGACCAAATACGTTTTCAGATTTTTTGTTTTCAGATTTTTTCTTGTTTTCTAAAGCATAAAATGGAAAATAAATTCAAAACAGAAAATAGAAAATAAAAACAAAAAATAAAAAATAGAAAAACAAACCAAATGAGCTTGAAATTTTTTGAAATTAGTAAATGTGGAAAAAAGTAAAAGTGTGATAAAGAATTTTAATGATTTATAGAGATTGTTGGAGTTTTATGAAATTTTTTTGGAGTTTACTAGCACTCCAAACGCACCCTAATAGTGTAGGATTTATTTATTACCAGAATAAAAATAAGTGACCTACCCAAAAATAAAGAATAAAAATAAGTGCGTAACACCCTATGATTAGAGGTGGAATCAAACCGAGCCGAACTAAACTTTAACATGCTCGAACTCGACTCGAGCTGTTTATACTGAGCTCAAGCTCGATTCAAACTTTTATATAGGTTTGAATTTGGTTCGATAAAAAAGAATTTAAACTCGATCTCGGCTCGCGAATAGTTCGATTAAATAAAAACGACATCGTTTTTATTTAAAATATAATATATTAAAAAAATATAACAAAAATATTATTAAAAATATAAAAATATTATTAAAAACATATATATATTATTCTAACGAACCTACTCGCAAACTTTTGAGCCGAGCTTCTCTAGGGGCTCGAGCTCGAATTCAAAAGAAACCACAAATCAAACTCGGTTCGAGCTTATTTTAATCACGAATTGAGTTCGAGCCGAACTTTTTTCGAGTAGAGTTCGAATAACTTGCGAGTAACTCGGTTCGTTTCTACCCCTCCCTATGATATACCATTTCGTGGCACCTCCTCCAAACAAGGACGGGCCGTACGAGACAGAAGGGCCATAATCAGCTCGCATCGCAACAATATATCAGGCTGTGTGTGATGGGATGCAAGAAATCAAGGCACTAACCGGCAGAGTCGAGCCAATGCAAAACCGTAGGAGGGAGGAGTGGCTTTCAAGCTAGGCCACTCAGCTTTTATGGCTCCGTTTCACTACAAATAAGTTGTCTTATTAAAAAAAAATTTTTATCTTTTATGAATAATATTTATATTTTAAAAAAATAATTTATTTAAAAAAAAGTTTATTTTTTTTAATTTGTAGGGCAGACTATATGGGCCTATTTAAGGTACATCAATGACTAGGAAGCGAAGAGTTTTGTTGATATTCTTTTCTTTTGTACAGTATATACATATGGGTATGGCACCAAAAGCCCAAAACTGAAAGTTAAGCCCAAAACTTTTTTACAGTTCACTGAACGTTTAAGCCCAAACCTTTTTACATTTATAGTGATCGTGATCGTCGTGTCATACGCTTTTAACTTCCTCAGCACCGAGGCAAGGTGTGGTTACTCCCCAAGGGAAGTGAAATTACACAAGCAAAATAAACTGGTGAGGATCACAATAACTGGTGAGACGCACGTGTTCTGCCATACACGTAAACTCAAATTAGATGATCACGTTTAACAGTTCAACAACATATCCCATGGCTGGGACACCGCCTCTTTCCAGGAGGGAAAGAGCCAGTTCGCTCTCATGCCACCCTCTCAATCCAGTGGCCAGTTTCCCTAATGTCTCCTGCTTCACTTGCTGAATCCATACCGGAGCCAAACTAACCACCAAACCAACTAAACAAGAGACATAAGCTTTCCAAGTCACAGGATCACAGCCAAGTGATATGTTCCCATCCAACACCCCCGCCACAAACTCCATGTGGACTGCAAACCCGCGCAATCTCCTGGAGAATGCCCATGATGATGGCTTGTCACTGACACCCCATATCAAAGCACCTGACAAGACCAATAAATATGCCATGGAATACCCCTCCAGTATCAGGGAGACAGCATCCACCACCTCTCCATATTTCTCATCCCTTGCAGAAAGCAACCAGGTTGGGATAGTATCCTGATATAATTCCTGGACCAGCTGGAACCCATCTGCAACGCACAACAGGCTCGCACCAAGTGTGGCCACCTCCTTTGCCCTGGCAATGGAAACTGCTAAAGATGCTCCGGTGGACTTCAAGCGGCCAGCGGAATCTGAGCTTGTCCGTTTGGTGGCTAATTCCCTGGCAGAATTGGCTACAAGCTCTACAATTATGTGACTCAAATGTTGGACGTCTTGTACCGTACGGCAAGATCGGAGGTAAAGAAATCCAGGTGCTACACGAGGACAAACACCTGGAGCTGAGACAAAGCTTCCCAAGAGACCATTCACGCCATTTTCACTAGTCAATGGAGAGGCCAAAAGGTGTAATGATCCAAGAAATGAGGTGAAGCAACTCCTCAGAAGCTGAGTAACTGCTTCCTGGCTTTGTCTGAAAATAGAGCGAGAACAAGATACAACAATAAAGTCGTGCCAGCGGCGAACCTTCTGGGCCCAAAGAGAGCCAATTATAGGCATGCTAGGCCAAGGGCAACCCGATGCACAGTTCTCCAAGGCAAGTCCAGCAACAGCATGGATGTACTCTAAACTTTTATCAAGTTTAAAAGTAATGGTTAAGCTGACAAGAGCTGCCATTGGTAGTGGAAGCATTGCTGTTGATATCCCTACAAAATATATATATATATATATATATCAAGAAGGCCTCGGCAATTTCATGCAATGTGTATTTTGTATTAGTGGCACAAACCTCTTCTAGGCTTTATAATGAACTAATGGAACAGCAGAGGATTTGGAAGGGTTAGAAGTGGGTCTTCTGCGCAAATTGGATATTGAGGTAGCATATGACCATGTTTGTAGGGGTTTTTTTATTTTTCTTTTGGAGAAGATGGCATTGTGGAGAATATAGAACAGATTTCATATCCACCTGATTTTGTGACTTGTGAGGATAAACATAGTAATAAAATAAAACCAATGTTTGAGTCACTAAATCTATGTATTGAAACAAAAACACTCAGCCTTCTGGGTTACATATTCAAAATTGAATACCAACAGAGTGTTGCCATTTTTTATGGAAGTGTTTTCCTACAATAACAGATTAATGCAGACAGAATGCCTAAGTGACTAAATCAGGCCTTAGTGCATGGATATGGGTGCAGATAACAAAAGACATGGCATTAGTGATTGAGAAATAAAATAACAGTATTTTGGCATCATCCATGAATCATACAGTTTAGACTTCAGGACAAATATGCCACACACAATATATTTGTTTAACCTACCAGAAGAACAGCTTGGAACACTAACACCAACAGCGCCAAGAATTTCTTTTATTTCAGACTCAACTAATATAAAGCTTGCTGCAGGACTAGGCCAGTCTATTCCATTCATTGACACTGGTTTCCATATACCACGAGTCAGTTCTGCAGAGAAGTAACTAATTATAGCAGCAAGAGAAGCAGGCAGAAAGTCGACAAGGTCCCTCAGGCCTGCAATTCATTCTTGGGCACATCAAAAGCCTGCTAGTTGATCAGAATGTATATATACCATAGAAAATGTCTACAGAAATTTTATCTCCAAAATTCTAAATATCGTTAACTACCAAAAAAAATAAATAAATATCGTTTGTTTACAGTTGATTATTTAGACAGAAACCAGGAAAGAAATTGAAAAGTAGGCCATAGAAAACAAATAAGCTAATTAGCAAGCCTTTAATGAACCTGTTGTCAGATCCCGTGATGAAAGCCTTCCATGGGCACAAGCTGTCAAAATTGCCTCAAGAACAAACGGGATGGCTTCCAATACCTCCCATGCAGGGAGCGCAGGTCTCTGGTAAGTAGTATCTTCTGCAACACTAGCTGATGGGCCACCAACACTGCTGCTGGATGGTGTGGAAGAGTCGCTGGGCATGGCCCCGCTTTTAGTCATTTTCCAGTAAATCATATTCAAGATCTTATTAGCAACTTGATGAACTGGATTCCCACTAGAGAGACCAGAAAGTGTTGAGGCTATGCATGATTTGTTTTGACAGTACCAGGCCCGTAATTTTGGATAAGAATCAATATACATGGGCTTATCCATTGTTGATCCATGCATGTTTGAACTGCTTCCCATTTCATCCTGAGCAGCATCATTATGTAATTGAATGCGGCTATTGCACAGCAACAAAAGATATTCCAGTGTAAGCTCACCTCCAATTGCCCCTCCTCGCCCAGTAATACACTTTTCAAGGGGAGGTCTGTAGAATTTCCATAGACGAAGAAGAAATAGAAATGCAGAAGAAAAGACCATGTAAATTGAGGATTCATCCCCTGTGCTTGAATTATAACTTGATGTTGGAATAAGTGACCCAAAAGTCTCACAAAGGGGCATTAGAGAAGCTGCAACTTCGGGCACCTTAGGACAATAACATGAATCGATAAGAATCCAACAGTAAAATTCATGTACAATTGTTTAATCCACCTTAACAGAGCTAAGAACTAGAAGGGCAATTAGATGTTGTGGAATGAAGTTTGTTCCAACTTCCAAGATCATAGCCATACATAGCAATAAAAGAGTCAAATGTTGACTAGGTCCCACTTACACCAAATATCAAAACATTTGCTTCTTTCTTCCTCCTTTTCCTATTTCATTTATTTATTTAAAACATTTTTTTTTATCCCCTATTGAAATAGTCAATAAGGGAAACAAAAGTTCAAATTACATATACATCCAGAAGTTGAAAACCTGCTTTCAACAAGATTAAACTTTTATTCAGAACTATTCCCTTTAGCCTCGTAGCTTTACTAGTATAACAGCTCAAATAGAAAAATTCATACAATTAGAAAGTCATTCATTAAGAAATTTCTGGAATCATTTTAATCCAGAGTCCAAACAGTAATGTACCGAATTTATGTGAAAGTCAGCCTAAAAAACTAATTTCTAGTGTCTGTTATTCCAAATATCACCCTGTGGAGTCTTTTACTTTAGACTTTGCTCTTCAGAAGCCAAAGATGCCTTGGGAGTAAAAAATATACCTTTGTTTTTTTTTCTTTCTTCTCAATTACTTTTACGTGAGAATTAAGTTTGAACAACCTTTCACAAAAAAGTTCAATTTGATGAGGGCACTGTGTAAGGGAACACGGCTCACTTATTAGAAAATATCTATAGCTCAAAACAGCTACCAGACATTTCAAAAGGCTGAGAATTAGCTTAGAAGGCTAAACAATACTTTTTCATTTAAGCTCATGAAATGCAGATGCTACTTGCTAGTATCCAAGTCCTACGAACTATCCTCAGCTGTGGACCTTATACAACCCTAACCCAATCTTATACAACCTTAACCTCCAAAATATATATATTGAAATAGCTTGATCTACATTATTGGATCCATTTACTAATAGTTTAAGTTTTTAGGACAATTGAGGACTTAATATGGTATCAGAGCTCTAGTTTCCAATAGGTCCTGAGTTTGGATCTTGTTATTTCCCATTTATTGTTGTGCATTATGTTTGCTTGTGTTAGTGCACCTTGTTTGATTGGTTTGCTAATCTCCCCTCCACGAACAAATTGGGGTTGCTTGTGAGGGGGAGCATTGAAATAGCTTGATATACATTGTTAGGCTTATTTCCTAACAATTTAAGTTTTGGGGACAATTAGTGACTTAACTATATACATTATGCATTATTTAATATTAATGTCAACATTTGGACATTCATGAGCTTACTGTGCCCACAGTAGAACTTAGCACCATGATTGTAAAGCCACAGTGGCCCACTTGTAATGAACAGATTGAAACTGCATATTGTACGAACTGAAAAATTATAGCATAATAGAGCAATACCAGAAATATACTCAACTTACCACACCATGCAAAGAAAGAATATGTACAGTATCAATAGAGGAAGCCCCAAAAAGGATTGCACTCAGCATTGACATATAATCAACCAGATGATTCATTGACCCAGTGAAATTAGGAGGTATAGGAGGAGAAAGAAGCTTGACCACAAAATGCACCACATATTCCTGCAAAATAACAATTTTGAAGAAACAAAGATTTAAGTTTACATGTGGTTAGAATCCTAAATTTGCAAACATAATCATGACATTGCAAAGCAATCTCCATTAAGACAAACTGGAAATGTGATTTCACCCCTGCTCAGCCATTCTCATAATGTACAACGTAAGACACTATGTTTGTTACTTATTAAATAAAAAAAAGTGGGATGCTATGCAAAAGGGGGGTTGAATCAATTGCCCATGGATTAAGGATATTCACTTTGAACCATTTTAAGGACATAGTTCACCAATACTAACATATAGCTATCAAAAGGATCAAAATTTTGCTTTAATAGGCCATTTTGATTAGTATAGAACTTGAAAAATTTTGCACCCATCACAAAAATATGAAAATACATGGTACATTTAGAAGTACAAATTGAAATTCATCTAAATATGTAAAAGCCTAATAATTAATTAATTAAACAATTTATTATTTTGGTAAATTACATTGTATTTTTATGGGTTCTATCATGTCTCCATGGAGAAATTAGGATTATTATTCCACTAATGTTTTCATTTTAGTCTCTTAGGAAATGGAACTGTTTTCAGCTGCTCCGATGGAAAATGTGGAGTATGGCTCTTAAAAACTGGCACTTGTTCTTTGTTGCTCTCATGCAGCCATGCCAGAGGCTTTTAAGCCTTCACTCTTTTTCATATGACAATCAAGTTAATTTTTAATATTTTATATGTTATTTGTGAAGTAAAAAGAAGAACCATTTTATCTCAAGAGATTCCGCAAACCACAAGGGCATTCCAACTCAACAACCTTCATGTGCACAACGAATCAGACTCATAGATCAACTCAATTTTATTTATAGCATAAGGAGTGAAGCTATGATGCTTTTTCTGGTCACGTAGACATACTAATGTTTTCAAGAAAGGTCCAATACTCCAAGGTAAATTATATTCAGTACTTGGAAAGCTACCTCATACCTGAATATTCCATCCACGACTGAGGGAGGCACCACATAGAATCTTCGCAGCCGCTGACTTCTCCTCCTCCAGCCCATTCAATGCAATATCATACAATTTCTCAACCTCTGCTAAACTTCAAGAGAGTGTAATGTATATTCAATTCAAGCAAAGGATTTTCCACTGAAAGAGAAAAACCCCCCACCCCGGCAAAAAAGAAAGGACAAAAAAAAAAAAAAAAAAAAAGCTAACTCCTTTCTGAATACCTTGAAGCAGGAGTTGTCATGAGGGCATTAATAAGGGGACCGGTTAATGGAGCTCCTTGCATAAATGCTGACCAAGGAGATTTATGAACAGGTGACGGATCCAGGAACAAGGTTACCGATGCAGACACATAGCCAGGCCAAAAGTATGCTGATGTATCAATTAACTTTCTCGCAAGACAAGCTTCCACTATGAGGTGCCTCATGTCACCACCTGCAAACAATGGACAATGAAAATCAAACAAAACACAGGAATCATCAGCACAGAAAGAGGTCAAACAAAAACTGAGAGATGGTTCAATAGAATTTTTGCATGTGTGACTTGGTCATTAGAAGTTGAGAGAGAAAGCATATCAAACTCCACAAGTTAGAATGGTTACCTGATTTTACAGAAATATCACTACGACCACCTCCACTTGTTCCATCTTTCACATTCTTAGAATTAGATATGAAGCTTGCTGCTTTAGCAGCTGCATCATTAGCTGCATTAACAACTGATGCAGGAGGGCATAAGAGTGCAGTATAGTGTCCAAGCACCTGAAGGGAGGAAATCAGTCCCTGTTTCCTCAAGGCATGATCATTGCCAATTGTTCCATGTCCATACCCATTCTCCATATATATGGATGCTAATCCTCGTGGAAGAGAAGAACATAATGCAGAATCATCATCCAGAACACGAGCAATTGCCAAGGGAGTGATAGACAAAAGGGCACAAAGGCGTGAATCAAGATGCGGAACTGGCCCTTCCAGGGGATCACGTTCCTGCAATAAGGATAAAAACAAAAATGAAGGGGGCAAAAATCATCTATATTTTGGTTCCATCAGAAGAAATGTTTTTTTATGGATTTATCTTAACTCGTTGCACAAGCCGAAGAGCTGAGAGCCAGATTGCCAGGAATGTATCATGCCAGCTTGCCCTGTTAAATATTTTGAGCGTATGGATTGTTTCTGCACGTGGGTAATCATAATTAGAGATGCACCAGAGACATTCAGCTATTTTAGGTCAAAAGTAAAACATTTATGACAAGCTCCAATGCACAAGGCAGAGTAAGATGGAAGAAAAAGTTTTAAGAGGATTCACCTGTAAGCATATCAATAGCAGATGTGACAGGAAATTGTTTCCCATCCATTGCATTCTCCAAATATATATCAAAAGGAATCCAGCATGCAAATCTACCAGATTCATAATTGCAATTAAGTGCTGGCTTACATGATCTATTATCAATCAGCATGCCAATGAGCTGGCGCTTGTTTAACTGGTATTCAAAGCCCATAGCCTTCTGAATATTTGCAGACAATTTTACCAAAATCTGGCTTCTAGTCTTCAAATTTGGGGATGATAACTTATGATCTTCAAGAAATTGCATCCTCTGCAGGAGGCCTTTGAATTTTTCGGGCCTATTCTCATCCCACACCACAATCGAGACGTACAAAGAAAAATTATGAAAATAAATAAATGAATAAAGAAAATATTTGTAAGTTAGTTAATGATATTCCAATAGCCAATAAATATTACACCAAACCATACACATCCATGGCACATGGCCAAGGGGACGACTGTTTGGTTATTACGGAAAGTAAAAAATAATTAGGACTTAATCAAGCAATCTCCCATAAGATGACAAAACAATACTTCAAACTTTTACTCAACCCCAATGACAGCAATACTTCAAAAAAGACACAACTTCCAACCTTTACTCTAATCCCATCCCAATACCCAAAAATTAAAAGAAAACTCAAGCCATTCAAGCGATGGAAGCCAAGTAGCTGCTAGATAAGGTTATATTTTAAGTCCATTTAGAGTGTGGAAGCTGTGTAGAATCCAGTTCCAAAAAACGAAAAAAAAGGCCTGCAGAGTAGCAAAGGAATTCAAGGAAAACTATATGCAAAAGTGGAGGACATACATATTCAAGTAAACAAGACGGAGTAGAACAATAGCCTTTCTGTTTTCTGTTAGTTTTGCCAACACCTCAAAGGCCATAAAAGAATTTGAATTCCTTATGCATTCATGATGCTTGTTTGTTTTATACATTTGATTTCCTTTAGAGTCCACATCCATGTTCTGGCAATCATCAATTCTAACTGCTCCACTTGCTCTGTCAAAAGATGTCACTTTGAATCCCCAGTCACACAATGTGCTGTCAATTAAGCTAATGGCAATGCTGAAGAAGCACAACACCAGTGCATGTCCGAGCCCCAGAACCTGAACTCTGTAAGTTTGGGAAAGCTGAAGGGCAACATCAACAGATTTTATTATCCTGCAACAATCGAGAATGATAAACTGAACAGATTTGAACCAACAGCTACCGAATCACTGCACATGATTCAGTACACCATGCTTCGATTGATAAGATAATTCACCTGGAATTTGCACCAGCATCAAAAATTTTAAACTGGACAACCCAGACCAAGACAAATCAGATAGGAATAGAACCCCTTCCCAGTTTGGTCAAAATACTTGAAACAAAACATAAATAGGCATCTAAGACCTGATTGTGCATGCTTCACAAGCACGCTGTAGGTACCTGGGTCACGACTTGAGGGCTCAGGTTCATTTTTTTTCAGCCCGCAGCATAATTATACCCCATCGTTAATAATTACCAGCCGCCGGAATGCATCCTTATAACATACGTTGCCACGGGAACACCATTCCCACAGATAACTTACTTTCCGGACTTGGAACAAGGACTGGGGGTTTCTCCAGCTAACCTAACAAACATGCAGGATCATCGGGGATTCAGCGGATTGGAGGCTAAAATCAGAGGGTCATTGGGATTCACCCAACCAATCTAGAGAAAGAATCAAGTGGGGAATCCTTATCCCATTATGGCACACTAAGTTAAGGCTGAACATCCTCCTAACGGATTTAAAACCTTAACTTCCGCCTAAAAGGATTCTGTCCTCACCTACATAAACCCTCCTCCTCTGAAGGGTCTCATAGGAAGCATTCACTATTCTCATACTCTCACCTACTACTCTCTCCCTCTCTCTCTTGTTCCAGGTTGCCCTAATTCTCACTCCTCCACCGGACTCCAGTGACCTTTCCATATTTGGTAGTTAACATTATTCCCGGAAAATTTAGGCCCCTCCAAGTCTACCTACCCCCCACAACTTACACATGCAAAGCAAGAGAGTCAAAAAGCCTTTTTTCTTAAAAATTCTAATAAATAATAGCCTATCATGTTATGCAAATGCTGCCTCTGGGTAATAACTTCACAGCCTCTTCACATCCTAATCCAACTAGGAGGGGAGCCTCTGCATTCAAACATACTCAGAATCAACAACTATGATATTAGATGGATTCTGGTAGCACTTGAATCCTCACCCATCTGAGAATCCTTTCTCCACTAATGCAGCACATTTTTTCAATCGAGATATACATGGTTCTCACCTAGGGTGTCACCTTTGGTCCCACACCATCATGCGTGCCATATCATTAGGCCACACCATACATTATTCCAAATCTCCATCTTAGACTTGGTATAAATTATCATTCTAGAGATTATTTTTAAAGAAGGGTAGATCTTCAAAATCTAGTTAGTAAGGTTATTACCCACGTAAATATTAACTTATGTGCATCTTTTTTTTTTTTTTTAATCATTTGAGGGTGAGGTTTTGAGCACTTACCAATCAGAAAAGTGCCACAAGTGCAAGCTTCCATGCTACTTAAAAATTTTTTTAAAGCCTCTGAAATTACCAAGTGAAAAAGTGCAAATTTCGTCAACCTGAAAGATGCCACAAGTGCAAGCCTCCATGCTGCTTCAAAATTTTTTAGCCCTCCCAAATTACTAGGTGAAAGGTGCAAATTCCATCCATCTCCTCCTTGTCTACCTATCTCTTCACGTCTCTCTTCAAGGACCACGGGCAAAGTTCCACCCAACTCCTTGTCCGACTCCCTTCATGTTTCAATTTTCTATGTCCTCATCTAGTACAAAATCTTACTGCACTAGCCTTTCTCACCATCACCACCTATTCTTACTCTCCATCAAACCCAAATACACTACCTTATCCAGTGGTAGACATGCGAACACCTGTCATTTTTACAATTTCGAAGGATGAAGTGGATAGAATAGTTTATGATTGAGGATGGGATGTTGTGAGGGATAATGTGATGAAGATTTTTTGCAGATTTTTATAAAAGAGGGGAGTTTGTTAAAAGTTTGCATGTCTCTTTCATTACCCTCATACCCAAGAAAGGTGGTGCTGAAGACAATCGGCCAATTAGCTTAATTTGAAGCATATATAAGTTAACTGCTAAAGTGATTGCTTAGTTGAATGGTTTGGCACACCCATTAGGGTTGTCTTACATTGTATTTATAATGCTAGGAGATGTGTAAAATATGAAAGTAAAATAATATATGATCCTACTCAAACTAGAAAAAGATATAATATCCCTAAATAAAATATACTATCATATCTCTAGCATATAATTCTAACATTTCCCTCAAGTTGGAATACATATATCATGTGTTCTAAGCTTGTTAAATATATTTAGGATGCTGGCAAGGGCACTCTCATTTTTTAATTTTGGGTGCTTTAACCTCAGCAAAAATTTGATTTCTCTTTTCTTTTAACAATTAGTAAGGGCACTTCTCTTTAAATTAATCCAAACCCTATCCTTCCAATCTCTTCTTTGCAAACCAATCTGATGATGAAGAGTATTGACAGCAAGACAGCATAAACTTGAAGACAGCATTAACGGCAGGATGGCATACAATTCAATATGAAGATGCAGCAAGATGGCATCAATTCAGTATAATAAGGCATTTTTATCCCATATGCCCATTTGTTGTTTAATCTCAATATTTTGTAGGTGTTGGAGATGCAAGCTTTGAAGTTTGGAAGAGTTTTGACAAAGACAAAATGAATACAATAAGAATGAATGATCTTAATATTTTATGTATATCATTTATTAACAGTCTTATGCTTAAGAGTAGACCCATTTGGTTATTATACAACAACTATTATAGAAAGGATTTACCCATTTAATTATATAGCAATATTATTTAGAAAAACTATTTGTCCCGATGGTTATTCATGCTTCTGTTATATTATCTATACACTGATTTTAGAGACATTGAAATAGAATTCTTGTTACTAGAAAAAGTAGCTTTGTAAAAGAGAAGTGCCCTTACAAATTGTCAAAAGAAAAAAATTATTTGGATTTTTACGAATAACGTGATGATAGGTTCAATTTTGGAAAAAAAAATACTTATTTAGGTATGAAACCATACTATTTATGCCATTAAGCATGGAAATTATTATTTGAATATTTATGTTCAATAATTTGAACAAATAATAATTAGCTAAACTGATCCCTTGTGGATATTGGGATTGGAATAGAAGTCCGGCACGTACGGAATATGTTGGATGATTTATATCATTTGATGTTGGAAGTGGTATCCGTCTTAAATTTCAGACTCATCATTCATCATTGGATTGGGGATAGGCGTTTGAAAGATATGTTTCTAGACATTTTTGTCTTGGCTTTGAATAAGTAAGCTTCAGCAGTGAAGAATTATTAACTGGAAGGTGAAATCATCATTTGGAATATAAATCTTAGTAGAAATTTAAACAACTAGGAAGTTGATAGTTACAATAACCTTCAAATGTTATATTCGAAAAAGTTAGGGAATGGGTTCCATTCTTTTCACCAGATTGCTTATAATTCTAGGACTTTTAAGGTTAAGTACTTTTACGGAATTTTAGAGAGTGGGAATGAAGTTGAAAGGTGGAAACATCGTTTGGAATACAAATCTTCGTAGAGATTTAAATGACTAGGAAGTTGATAGTCACAATAATCTTCTTCAAATGTTATATTCAAAAAAGTTGGAGAATGGGGTCCATTCCTTTCACCAGGTAGCTTATAATTTTGGGAATTTTTAAGACTAAGTACTTTTACAGAAATTTTAGAGAGTGGGAATGAAGTTGGGTAGTGGAAACATCGTTTGGAATATAAATCTTCGTAGAGATTCAAACAACTAGGAAGTTGATAGTTACAATAATCTTCTTCAAATGTTATATTCAAAATGTTGGGGAATGGGGTCCATTCTTTTCACCAGATAGCTTATAATTCTAGGATTTTTAAGGCTAAGTATTTTTACAGAATTATAGAGTGGAGATGAAGTTGATTTCCCCCAGAAAAGCAAGTAGAAGTATGGAGCTTCTCCAAGAGTGACTTTCTTCATGTGGTGCTTCCTTCATGGCACAACTCTTGCCATTGACAATATCATTGCAAGGAGGATATTGGTGAAATAATGTTGCCCATTTAAAATGGATAATAAGTCAATTAATCATTTATTTGGTCATGGAAAGAAGTATTGTGGGATTTGGTTCTTTTTTGTTTTGATATAAATTGGGCTTTTCCTAAGGAGGCGAATTGAGTCTTTGAGGTTTGGCGGGCGACAATGATCATTCATAAGAAAGTTATGACGTTAATTCAATTTTGTTTGGGTTGGCTAATTTGGACAGAGATGAATAGAAGGTGTTTTCAAAGAATTGACCTTCCCATAAATAGATTAAAGAGAATTTTTTGTCAATTTTGCATGGATGGATTTGGGGTCAGGACCTGAATTTACAAGATTTCGTATGTTTTATAGAGTATGAACGTTTAGTGCATGGTCTGTATTTTATTTATGTATTTGGGTGGCATCCCCTTAGTGCCTTTTGAGTAAATTATATTTACTTATCAAAAAAATTGTTGGGTATGGGGCTTCATATACTCAACATGGCCAATCAATGACTGGTATGGCTTTCGGATCCACTGATCATGTGGTGAATTACTCAAACCATTTGTGGGGCTACTGTTCTTGTCTTCAGTGAAAGACAACACATTCCAGTATTTAAAAGAACAAAAACGCACATGTATGGAGAAAATGAAAAGGGTTCCAAGCAGAAGCATGCAGAGAAAGGTGGTTTCCATGCACTACCATGCAAAAGTTGTCTCCCCATGTTCAAAACAGATGCCAGCATTTAAGAAAAAATTATGGAAAACAAATAAAGTACAAGGAGAGATTCTATTACTATCTTCCAACGAAAAAAAAAAAAAACAGTCATATCTACTTTATTGCCAGAAATATCACAAGTATGTTTCTCTATCTGAAAGTGTGTATTGTTTGTATGTGTGAATTTAAAGTTGTTTATGATATAGACACTTACTTCTCTTTACAACCATCTGTCCCAAGCCCACCAAATGAAAGTGCGTATCTGCCCAAAAGTTCAAGATAGAGCCTATATGCCCCCGGTTGAGACCATCGATGAGGAATAACCCTGTGATACAAATGAAAAAGAAAGATAAGAAACCTCACCACCTCTCTAAAAAGGGTATGAGCGTCCCTATTATCCCCTCTCAGTTGACCATAAATTTTATTTATATTTAATAAGTAAATTACAAAGGCAATAAATTTGATAAACCAATTTAGGCTTTGTTCGAGAAGTTGCAGCTTCTAACTACTCAACTTTTTAGGCTTTTTCTGAAATAATTAAATTCATCCTCTTACATTTTAAACTTTTTTTAAACCATAAAGGGCAAAAATGTTAAAATAATGAAAAACTAAAAAGTTAGCTTTTTTTTCCATTTCCCCAAAAAAAAAAAAAAGAAAAAAAAAAACTCTTTAGTAGCTAGCTAGTAGCCATCTACAAAAGAGCTAGTTTTTTTTTCCTTCCCAAACTCAGCCTTACTTTCATGGCAGACGATTAAATCTATTACTTAGCCAATGAGCTCACACGCATAAACCCATATTACGTATCTTGGTCAGTTAAACCTATAGATCCTAAATTTTCCATGTCAGGCCATGCTAATAATAGAATTGACCCTTGACTTGATAAGAAAACTTCTACTAATGGATCAATGTTCTTCTCTTTAATAACTTCCAGTGGAAATTAATTGTATTCATTGTAGACATGCTTCATGGTTGAATTTTAGACAATTAATTGGTAGCTAAAACACGTACCAATTTTTTTTCTTGGATTAGTATGTAGTATGTCATTCACAAAAATTCCAGAAGGTCCATTACCCATTTACACAAGGCACACACAATTACCACTAATTTCCATTAGACATAATACATGCAAAACAATTTTTGGTTAGAAAACTTAATACTTCAACTAAAAAGTAAAATTTTTAAATCCATGATTATTATTAGAGGGTGGACTTAGTTAGTTTAAAAAACAATGCGATGTAAGAGCAAAAGATCACCGGCGGAAGAATCTTTAAGGATAAGAGCAAAAAACTACATATAAAGAGAAAAGTAGGTAGTTCATAGATATACTTTACATGTTTACTAGGACTTCTATCTTGGAATTAATAAAAAGCACACCAATTACAGCTAGCAAGATGTTAAATTCCACATAGAAGTATGAAAAAGTCTCCGTTCATGCATATAAAATATAATTTAGACAACAAGGCATCTAGATAATATCTGGCAATTAGAAAGATCTTTTAATGTTATCTAGGTGATTAGACTTGGACAAAACCAAGATAACATTCAGACCGAAGAAGGTGTTATCACCTTTAATTTTAAAGTCATATAATGCATGTGTGGAAGGGGGACAGATCTCGGATGCAATGGTGGCTAATGAACTCATCGATACAAGGTTGAAGGACAGAGCCCAGGTTGGTTTGCAAGTTGGCTGCGGAAAAGGCATATGATCATGTATTTCGGGATTTTTTTGTCTTATGTGATGGGAAGGATCGGGTTTGGGGGAAAATAGAGGTGGATTCTTTGCTGCGTATACATAATTAGATTTTGTCCTCATCAATGGCACGCCGGAAGGGTTTTTCAGTTCGTCAATGGTTCTTACACAAGGGGGTCTACTATTCCCTTATTTGTACATTCCAGTCATGGAAGCTTTGAGTAGAATGGTGTGGGCACTAGAGGGATGCTTTAATGAGGACTTCCAAGCAGGCAGGGGCAAAAGAGATAATCTTAGGGTGATTCATTTACTAATTGCAAATGATTTGATTATTTTTTGTGGAGCGAATCCGTTGCAGCAGGACACCTGAGATGTGTGCCTTTCTGCTTCAAAGTGGACTCAAGCTTAAGGGTGATTTAGCAAAGTCTGAGAGTACCCTATTTGGGGAGGTACCCAATTAGGAAGACCTTGTTGTTGTCATGGGGTACAAAGTTAGTTCCTTTCCATTGACCTATTTGGGGCTCCTACTTAGAGCTCCATATAAGTCCAAAATTGCTTGGAATGGGTTGTTAGAGAAATTCAAGAATAGGCTAAGAAAGTGGAACAATAAATATTTGTCTAAAGGGGCAAGTACAACCTTGATAAAAAGCACTCTGTCCAACCTACATAATAACTATTGTCATTGTTATTACCAAAAAAAAACTATTGTCATTGTTTGAGATGCCTATAGCAGTGTCCAAAGTTTGACATGTTTCAAAGGGACTTTTTGTGGGGATGACCATGGGGAAAGGCTTCAAGTACCATCCAGAGGATTGGAGCACTGCTTGTCGTCCGGTCAAAGAAGGGGGAGTTGGCATTAAGCATATGAAACAATTCAAGAAACTTCAGAGAAATATTTTATTTCATCTTAAATTTTCATTGTAACATTGCATATTTTTGGTCTTATTGACAATTATTACTATATGGAAGCAAATTTCTTTAAGTAAAGGTTATAATCATATAGAGTATCACTATAGAGAAGTTCTATTGTATTAAAGGAGCATCAAGGAGATGCCACACAAAAGAGGGTAAATTAAACATTTGTATTGTCAATAAATTTGTCATAGTAATATAATGTACATATAAGTACGACTTATATGTAAATGATGTTCATTACCTCATATTCTCACCTTCTTAAATTGCATCTACACCATTTTGTAGAATTAAAAAGGTCATCTGCTAGTGCAATAAATATTTGAAGAGTTTGTATTATGATATACCTATCAATCTACATGATTACTTAGGAATTAGGATTACACAAACACTGATTCTGAAAGGTCCTGTCCAGACCAATTCAAATTGTTCAACAAGAGCACCTTATTCTGAAAGGTAGACTATTTGACCACTTCCAACCATCATGATTCTCAGCCTAAAATGTTTTGTCCATAAGGACCATCTGTCAAAGAATGTTTACCAGTATTAAGTCTATAATCATACTACATCCCTGCATGGATTGGTAGAAGTCACACATCAAGGGACTACACAGGCATACATTCTTATGGTAATGTTTGTTTGATGGATTTGGGAGGGAGGATTGGATAATTTATCCAATTGAAACTCGTGCTCTTCCCCCCCCCCCCCCCACTTGTTGAAAGTTTTCCCGAGAAATTTCCTCTCATGATAGGATCACATTGGATGTGCTAAACAACCAATATATCCACTAGCTCAAATGTAGAAAACAGGGTGGGTCCTCTGCCTTTTTGCACAAACCATAGAACGGTTAAGGGAAATTGAGGATAATTACTATTGGAGTGCACAGACTTCTTGCAAAACAAACAAGGTAGATTTCCCGAGATGTGTGACACTTGCTAGTGGGGTATGTCAGTGGCAGTATCATATGCTTCTTGGTTTTAAATCCCCTAAGGACTTGAACAACACTGTTAACTTGAAACATCGCAACCCAATAATAACTGAACCTGTTTGTTCCATTACAATACACCAGAGTCCAGGGACCCTCCTGCCTGGCCGCCCTGAATTGACCTCCAAAGAATCCGGAATTAATTAGAGAACGTTGACTCTTAAGCAGAGAACTGAGGTTTCGCATATCCGTTAATAACACAAGCTATTGAATTGTTGATAAACGCAACAATGCACAGTGTGTCTGAAGAATAATCCTTTTATTCTAGAGATAAAGGAAAAGAGAGTTTTTTCTTGTTTTACTGTTAATAGTAAAACTTTTTGTGAAAATACAGTCGGGCTAGAAGTATTTATCGAAATGCTGTTAATGAAATCGTGATCTAAGATTGCGGTTGTTTGGTAGCTGGTAAAAGAAAAAAACGCTATCTCAGATGACATTTCTAAAGAAACAGTACAACCGCTATCTCATATGGCGATTTTTGTTAAGCCTTAAGTCACTTTCTGAAATCGCAGTTTTTGGTCTAGATCCAAATCGGGCATCATAACCTACAAGGGTCTCTCCCTTCAAGCCTCGTCCAACTCACGGAGTTGCAGAGGTTCAAAGTCATGGGCAACCAGCTCACCGATCCGCTGCCAAGCCTCGCCGAGATGAGCTCACTTAGCTACCTCTTGCTCAGCAACAACAACTTCACTTCCATTCCATCCGATTTCTTCGTCAGCATGACGTCCCTTGTAGAGGTTTATCTCGACTACAACCCCTTCTCGGCGTGGCAGATACCTGACAGTCTTCGAACCGCCTCGAACCTCCAAGTCTTCTTGGCTGACTCAGCCAACATCACCGGAAAACTTCCTGATTTTTTTGGCGGCGACGCCTTCCCGGAGCTGAAAAACCTCCACTTGGCGTTCAATAATCTCGAGGGTGGTTTTCCGGCGAGCTTTTCAGGTTCTTCGATTCAGTCTCTGTGGTTGAACGGGCAGCGAAGGAGTTCGAGGCTCAATTGCAGTGTTATAGAATATGACTCAATTGGCCAAAGTATGGTTCCACGGAAATTCCTTTTCGGGTCCCTTGCCAGATTTCCTTGCCAGATTTTTCAGAGCTAACGTTTTTGCAGAACTTCAGTGTGAGGGACAATGCCATTACAGATTGTACTGTTCCTTTAGAAACGCCATCTGAGATAGCAGTTTTTGCTCTCTATTCTTTTAGAAACGTCATCTGAGATAGCGTTTTTTCTTTTAGGAGCTGCCCAACAACTGCGATCTTAGATCGCGATTTCATTAACAACATTTTGCTAAATACTTCTTGCTCAAGTGTATTTGCACAAAAAATTTTAACAGTAAAACAAAAAAAAAACCTCAGGAAAAGAAACTGAAAAGGTGAAAACAATGTTCCGTGTTTGTAACTATTAGACACGTGATTATTTATTTTCCTTCTCTTTCTTTAAAAGAAAATGATAGAGGCCCGTATTTAGACTAAACAATAGTGCTGACGGTTGAGTGAGTCCATTCTTGTTGAAGTTGTTTAGAAAAATCACCAACTCACTTTGTTTAATCCAGAAGCAGTAAATTTACATACAAATGTGTGTGGGTGCGCGCGAGGGTGTATGTGTAGAGAGAGAGAGGGGGAGAGACCTGGAGGTAAGGAGAGCAAGGACTTGGAGAGGAGAGAGGAGAGCGGAAGAGAGGGCTTGGTCGAGAAACTTCCAGAGGAAGGGATTGCTGTGATTGGGGTTGGAGTCGTTGGAGAGGCAGAGCTCAGAGACAAGCAAGTGTCCCAATTCGGCACTGGGGAGACCTCGACCCGCAGAGCACACGCATTTGGCCACTTCCATTGCCCACACCAGCGGCGCTTCTTTCTTCTGGTGACATTCTTTCAGAGTCTCCAGAACCCGCTCCTCGAATTCAGTATTCCCAGCAATACCCAACTCCCCCCCATCACCACTGCTACTCCCCATTCCTCCCTCCTCCTCTTCGCACCAGCCACCCCTCTCTTAACAGTTTAGTTCATAAATGAATTGTTATACGTGTTGTTATCTATGATGTGGGCGTGGAGCCGCTAGTCTGGGCAGATTTGGGTGAGCAAGCGGGTAGGTGCACGCATGCGGCCAGGTTCAGCTAATTTCGTTTCATTCCTTGTTAAATAAAACGAAAACCAACAACCCATGGCTTTCAGCATTAGGGGAACAGCTTAAATAAAAGGGTGAATTATACGTGCTTTTAAATATCAGGCTTAAAATTTACATAAATTCCCTTATCTTCAAAATTTACCAACTCCCTAGCCCCCTCTCTTGATTTCCGTTCAAGTTTTAAAAAATAATTTAAAATTAAGTAAATTATACTTATTTTCTTTAAACATTAGACATAATTTAAAATTTTCTTCCAAACATTTAAATCTTTCACTTACTTATCTCAAATCCTAATATTTAGAACACTTACCCTCTTCCGTTAAATTGAATCATTAAATATTAACAAAATCAATCAAGTCAACCAAATTTTTTGCCTAAAGACAAATAAACCCCAACAAAATGCAAAACCAAAAACGAAAAAAACATTCAGTCCTGTGTCCCCAGAGGCCCAAGCGATGACTTGGATTCCAATGATGGAGTACTTGGTCAAAGACTTAGTTGCCACGAACTCTATGATTCTAACGCAGTGAAAGATCGAGAGGTCAACTCGTCGGATCGAACAGCGACGCTGGTGGGAGCTCCTTGTAATCCTTGTCACAGGCTTCTCTTCATCCCCGTAGGTGTGGTACCTCTTTGGTCTCAAATTGTTACCCCAAAAACACACCGCAAACTTCTCGCAAACTTAGCTCACACACATATATGTATATATACACACTACTATATATGTATGAAGATATATATATAGTAGAGAAAGAGTGAGAAGAATGCTTTCCCACCGTTCTTGATAGAGAAACAACTTTGAAATTGAAGAAAGGGAGAGAGGGTTTTGCCGAAGATGTAGAGAATCAACGATTCGTCAACCTATTTGCAGACGGAGAAGATTAGAGAGAGAGAGATTGTGTTTCTTATGTAATGCATCAAAAGAAATCTGAAGTTTAGATCAGAAAAGAAAACAGCGGCATCTCTTTCGATTTCAACCCAAAGTTGCAGCTTCTCTTCTCTCCTATAATCCACTAGAAACACCCCCAACAAACCCACAATTTGTATTCGAATCTCCATTGAAATCCTCCCAATCCTCCTCCGTTTCTGTGGTCGTCGCCGTCGTTCGATACAAACCCTCAAAATTTAAGTAGGAATGTGAGAATGGAAGATAATGATGTTCTATTTTCATCCGCACACTGTAGGTCCTCTTAACTGATATTATCCGTTATAAGAGTGGTTACCTGCTTCCCAAGGAATCACCCATCTTAGTACTTTTTTTACTGGAACAAGTTTAACCTCGGAATTTCGATTAAATCCACTGTCCCCACGACTTTAAAGCGCATCATGCTAAGGATAGAGCTAGAGGTATTCTATAACATACCTCAATCCTCGACTCCTTTATGATGTGGGACAGTTGTTGCATCATTAAAGCCCCCCAGTCGAGGACTAAGGGACTAGGAATGGCGGGCTCATGAAGCTTTCGGTTTTCACAGGCGACGCCAACTGATGAATCAGTAACTTTGTAATTTCCAGAAGATCTAATCCAAGTCCAAAAAACTATCTTGAATGCCGGTGTGGTGTTTGTCAAAGAGCCTCCAATATTTAATTTAGCAAAAAAGTTCAAAAAATATTTTGGTGGAATTTCAGTAAGGTAAAATGTTGTTGTACCTTTGTTGCTGTGAAGTGTTGGTTTAAATATGCAAGACCTTCACGCGGAATGGTTTGCATGCAATTATATGTAATTGCATGTAACGTACTCTTCCTCTTTCTAATAGGATGATGCAACTTGTATTGTAAATCTCAAAGTTAGTTCCTTAATCCATTGGCTAATATATTCCATCTGATACGGTTCCTGGCAACACTTTTACAAGCATATCTGTAGAAAATGTTAAAAGAGGGTTGTATGCATGACTCGTGACGTAAGCTACTTTAGAGTGACTGATCAGGAATATCCTTACTTGGGTCTCCATTCGGGTGGTTCAGGCTAATCGATAGAATCCTTGCTCCGGGGTACTCGATTGGGTGGCCGAGACGGATCGGGAGAAGCTTTACTCGAGTGGACTCAATCGGGTACGGATCGAGCAGGAAACTTGCTCAATGCCTCTAGTTGGGATGGGACCTCCTTATATCAAGAAAGACTATGGCTACGGCGACGGTTTGAATGGGCGGGTGGGAAACAGAGAAGAAGGGTGGAAACGTTTGTGCTTGGTGGCTGGATTCATTCTTTGACTAGGTGTAATGGTAAAATTGGCAATCTGTTAATGTTTAACAAGTTTTGTTTTAAATGGGGGAGAAGGTATTGAATGGGAGGGTTTGGTTTTGTTTTGTTTTTTATTTATAATTAGGGGTATATTTGTCTTTATGTAAAAATTTTGGTTGATTTGGTTGGCTCTGTTAATGTTTACTGTCCAAACTAACAAGGGTAAGTATTTTAAATATTAGGGTCCGAGGGTAGTAAGTGTAAGGTTCAAGTGGCTAAGAAAAGTCCTAAATTATACCTAATGTTTAGGGGAGGCAAGTGTAATTTACTCTTTAAAATTTCATTTTTTACCCTCTTTTTAGCATGTTCATGTATTAATTTATAGAAACATACGCATATATATCTATCTATACTAGTGTTGACTCGTGCGATACATAAAATTGTATAACAATTTTTATGAATAAAATATAATTTTTAAATACAGTACAAAATATTTTAATAAAATTACATAATTTCATAAAATAGTTAGAGTTATTTTTTTTAACTAAATCTTAATCCAATCTAATTCAATCCTAAAAAATAAAATTTGATCTAGAATATTTATTAAATCATAAACTTATCTAATTGACTAGATCTCTTTTTTATTTTAAATTATTTATTAGTTTTATTATACCTTTTTATTTTTTTAATTCTTGACTTATTTTACAGAGTCAGAAATAATATTAGTATTAATTATATTAATCGGTTAAAAATTATCAACATGACTAATTTAAATTTAAAAATATAATTTTTTTGAGAATTTTTTCTAAAAATAAAGTATTCACAAGCTTAAATAATATTTCAAATTTTATTTAATTTTTTTAAATTTATGATATAATAAATTTCAAATATGCATTTTTTTGTGTTTAAACAAAATATTTCAATTTTTATTTGTGTTTTTAATTTAACTATTAAATATATTAAAAATACATAAATTTTACAATTATATTGAATTTATAAGTAAGTGGATCACCTTTTAGAACTCATTAATTCATTTATATGAAATTTATAAACAAGTAGACTCTTTTTCAGGACCCATGAAATCTTTTACATTTATAAATTATATGCCATAATTTTAGTACTTTTATAGAAAAAAAGATAAAGTGAAATTGTAATATTTTAACGATATAAGATAAATAAATAAAAATTTTGTGAATGAGAAAAGAAAAGAGAAGAATAGGAAATGAATGAATTTAAAAATAAAAAATAAAAAAATAGAATGGCACGTGTTACGTAGAATTGAGATGAAGGAAAAGAAGACAGAAAAAATACATTTGTTTTAGTATTATAGTAAATAGAAAATATAGATTCATAAAAATAACTCAAATATTAAGTATTATTATTTGGTTAAAAATTGTGACATGATGAATTTTAAATTAAAATTAGAAATTTTTCTAAACAGAAAAATTATTCTTAGACTTATATAATATTTCAGAATTTTTTTTATTTTTTAATTTTAGCATTTTTTGAATTTTTAAGTTTAAAATATAAAAAGAGAAATTATTATAAGAAAAATTATGTTTTTTAATTTGATTAATATTTAATAAATTTTAAATATTTTTTGCCTGGATTAATTATGTAATAAATTTTACAACTACAATGAATCAATCAATAAGTTTCATTTAAGGAACTTATGAACATGAATCCGTTTTTGAAATTTACGAAAGTGGCTCTCTTTTTGAACGTATGAATTTTTTTACATTTATTAAAATTACATGCCACAACTTAATACATTTATAGGCAACAAAAAAAAGTTATAGTATTTTACCTACGTAGGATAAAAAAATAATAGTTTTATAAATAAAAAAAAAAGAAAAAGGTATGAAGGAAATTAAAAATAATTAAAAAATTTATTAAAAAAAAGTAGAATGACATTGAAGAGACATGCCACCTAACAATTAGAGTAAAAAGGGAAATGAGAGAAGAAATATATTATTTTAATATTATGTTACAGAACATTCATCGCCGGCGACATCATCCATCGCCGGCGACGAAAATCTCATTCCGGTGACGCCGCGATCTGACCCACCTGGCCATCTTACGCCCCTTCTCCTCTTCCATGCAGTACCAGAAAATGGCTCAATCGTTGGGTTGAGGATTTAAGAAGTCACTGCTCCCCACCATTTCTTGGAATCGAATTAATAAAGAAGATGATGAGAAACCCATAAAATATGAAACCACAATCGGACCATTTGCATAGCACTGCCCCCTGTCGAAGGAACAACTCGTTCGTCAGCCCTGCGCCGTGAACCCCCACCATCGGGTGGCTCCTGTCAATAATCTTAAAGATTTCTCACCAGCGTCCCCTGAGTTGACTCCAGTGTAGTCACGTCAAAACCATAAAATGTGAAACCACAATCGGACCCATCTCCGATTTTCGAATCAGACACAATCGGATTTTGGTCGACGGCGGGCTGGTTTAGGTTGACGGCGGAGAGAGAGACCTGCAAATGAAGAAAGGATAGAGATACCCCATTCCGGCCCGATCGTGCACGGTTCCAACAACGGTGGCGGCTTCGATTCGATTCGATTCGGAGGAGGATTTCCGCCGGCCGTCAAAATCTGGACCGGCTTCTCCGGCTTGCACCGCGTGGAAATCTGCAGTGCAAGATCAACGGCTGGGGTATTGGGCTGCACTCGAAAAATCTGCAGTGCAAATCAACGGCTGGGGTATTGGGTTGCAGCGTAGGATCAATGGTTTGATTTTATTGCATTTTAATGCGAAAAGTCTTTTTATATTTTATATTAATTGTGATTTAATTAAATTTTTTTGATTTTTATTTTTATTTTAAAATTAATTTTAATTAAATTAAATTAAGACCCTTAAATCAATATAATCAAATTAAGACTGTTAATTTTTTTTTACCACAGTTCCTGTGGTAAATTTTTTAGATTTTTCACTGTAACTTCTCAAAACCTGTCTTTTGGTCCGGCAACATTGAGTTTTAGAACCCTTGAATTAAAATTTGATAATTCAAATTCATTCGAGTATTTTTAAATTAAAATATATAAATGAATCTGCACCATTAAATTAATTGAACGATTCAAATCTAATATTTGGGTTATATGTCCGTAATAATTTTTGTGACGTAGGTCATTTACTTTCCCATCTGTATATATTTATGTATATGTATATATGTACATAATCTTTAATATATATATATATATATATCAAAAAGAAGGATAAAAATAAAATATTAAATTATTTTTTAAAACTCTGAGTAAAATCAAAGTGACAATAACTTTTTAAAATAAGTGTATTTATGTAAATTTTAAATATTAAAGAATTTATAAATAATTAGTCCAATATTTTAAAAAAGTGTGTATAATTTATCCAACTGAAAAAAAAAAAAAAAATTCAACCGCATGCTAGCACTTGCGTAAGTGGTGAAAAGTAGCCTATATTATTATTTTGGTATTTATAAAAGTAAAAATAAATAATAATAATAATAATTATAATAATTATATGTAATGTACTCATTATCGCTTAATTAAGCTGCTATCGGGGATGCTTCCATCAATCAGTTGCAAACTTTACAACTAAGGGTCGGTTTGGCGTACTAAAAAATTATAAAAAAAAATTTTATAAATCTCTAATAATCTCTCTATTTCTAATTTTTCTATCATTATTAATTTCAAAAAATTCTAAAATTTTACTAAAAAAATAAAAAAATCTAAAAGTAAGTTAACCGAATGTGTACATTTTTATACAATTATATTTTTTGTGTCAAAAACTTTCAAATGAGTACTATTGTCGCTATTTTTTGTGAATTTTTTTAAATTCATGGGAATGGATTTGGAAAAAGTTCCTTTGCTACTTTTCAGAAAAAAAAAGAGCGCCAAAATTAATCTCAAATCACATTTTATCTCAATTTATCTTGTTTTTTCTTATTTCAAATGGGCCTAATTAGCATGCATGTTGCAACCCTGATTCCACGTCTTTGTTCCGCTTTCGGGTTGTCGAATATCTGTACACGTATGCTCTCTTTCCTCAAAGTCAACCGGCCCCTATCAATTAATTAAAGGTAAATTACACCTAGACCCTCTAATTACACATGGATCCTCTTAATATTTAAAAATTATAAATATTTATCTTATTTTGGAAAATTAGTAATACTTAGATCCATCTATTTGTGTGCTGTTAAAATTTTTATTAAAATAATGACATCAAGCAAAAATTTTTCTCAACATATCAAATTTACCCTTCCTAACAATTAAAATTTATACTTGTACACTATATATATATATATATATATATATAAAGTAGATGGAGGATCCAGTCACCATCGCTGGCGGTGTCTCCTCCGCCCTGACCATCGAAAACCAAGCTTACTGCCCGAGCCGACTCGAGAATGAGTCCGAGAATCAAGGCCAAATCATCAACACCATCAATTGATTGAACTCTTTGTTAGATTTATTTTCCTTTGGTGCCCTTGAAAGCATGTTTTTGTAATGACATTTTATTTTTCTGGTTAAAATAAAACATTTATTTATTTAAGCATACACTATTGTCCCTTATTTATAAAGTATGTGATTTAAGTATTGGGCATAAGATATCAATACAAAAAGATTTAAATCACAAGTTTTATAAATTAAAGTAAATTCACAGCTATTAATGAAACAGGTATTTCATTATGTTAAAACTGTAACTTTTCTACTTCTTAATTGGGTGATTTATCTTGATCACTAAAGTGGTGACTTTGAGTAGGAAAGTTAGTATGTATATGTGATATACATATTGAAATGACTATTGTAAATTATGATTTGGTTAATAAATGTCTTTAATCATAATTTACATAAGTTTTAATAAACTTAATAAACCTTAATCCTGAGTTTGTAATGGACTCACATTCATAAATTAAGTCTATTTGAGTTATCATGGAGTGAGATCTTATAAATGGTCAAAACCTCGATAACTTGGAGATTTAATTTCATGAATCGTGGGAACATATACTTACAAGATGAAATCCATTAAAACGCTCACCTAAGCTATTTATCTTTTTGATCATTAAATCTGTAGTCGCAGTTTATTCAATAAATTATTTATTGAATAACAATATTTATTTGTAAATTATTTACAAATATGAAAATATTGAGAATAATCAAAATTAAGATAAATCGTAACTTAGGATTAAATATGTAATTAAGGGGCTCGATATTTAGCTTAACTTAATTACGAGCTTATAATAGAGGGTTAATTAAGTGGATATTATTGGTCTAAGATCGAAATTCATTTTATTAAAAGTTATTTTAATTAAATGAATTTTAACATGGACTACTAAAGTGCAGCTCAGGATTTTTAGTGGAATAGCCCTGAGTTAATTTAAAAGATAATGGGTTGTCATGAGATGACAAGACCCAAATATCTTTTAAGTTTGAGCTAGGAATCCATGGACCTTCAGTCCCCAAGCTAGCTCAATTTTATCTTGATGGGCCAGGTCCAGCTAGCTAATTATCTATAATTTATTTATCTAAATAATATTTTTCTCTTTTTCTTAAGAAAAAATAACTTGTAAATAACGATTCTAAAATTCTTGTTTGATGAATGTCAGTTTCAGATATTCTTTGTTTTGTAATAGATAAACGAGTTCTATACCAAGATAATTTTTGTTTATAATAATTTAATTGAAACACAAGATGAAGCGAAATATAACTGATAAAAATACAGATGATGTAAATAAAACTTTATTAATAAAAAATGTAAATACAATCTTTAATATAAGAACTTACTTGATACAAATGACTAGACTTGATACATCAGAGATAGCAGGATAAAGGGTAGGAAGTTTTGAGGAAACTAAAACAGAGGGTTTTGTTTTTCAGAAAGGCTCTGAATCTAATCTCTGAATTCCTTCCCTCAATGTTCTCTTCCGTCTCATTTTATAGAGAGGAAAAAGAATCAGGCTACAGTTTTTTCCGTGATGGGTAATGATAAAGAGCCTGACTTCTTTTACAAAGATGACATAAAGATAAAGCTAAAGGTGATAAATACATAAAGTTGACATAAATCTGAAAAGTGACATAAAGCTTGATAGCAATAGTTTCTTTGTTATGTGAGACTTGATGGCCTTTGGTTGGCGAGACTTGATGGATGATTACAGGCGTGCAAGTCTGCAGTAGTCTTGATGATCATTTTTTGGCTTTTGCTTTTGTTTTCTTTTTCTATTTGATAGGAGTTGATGGGGTAGCATTCAACACCATAGCAGTCGTCTTCATTATCGTTACCAAGGTTAACCGAACTGAAGCTTTCAGCTGATGAGTTAGAGTTCTCACTTGATTCTTGTTCTTGTTCAGATAATGATTCCAATGCAGCAAATAGTTGCTTCTTTAGTTCTATTTTTGATGAAGTAGCTGCAAGCTTTGATAAATTCTAGCTCTTCTGAAGGAAGAATTGTGTAGCAGATAATGATGATAATGCTGGATGTTGCTGAAAATATCTTTCGATGGTTGGAGGAGTGACTCTGTCAATCTTGAATTGTTCCCACCACTTGACTTTGATTCTTCTGATTAACGATGAAATGGTTGGGCCTTGATGAAAATATTCCCATTGGACAATCCATGCTAGGGAGAATTGTTGGAAAAAATAAAACAAATGGGGAAAATTATTCATAGGGAAATGAGAAGGGATTTTAAATTAGTCTTGATAAATCTGGAGTCCTTGATAAGCTGGTTTGGGTAAAATTTCTGGAACTGGTCCAAACATATTCCACCATTCAATGAACCATGGTGGAAGGGTTTGATCAAATTTATTTTGGAAATAAAACATCCAAGAATGCCTGAAAGTTTTGTTTTGATGATAAAAAGTATGATACCAGGCTTTTTGATAATCCCAATAGTTATAAGTGGATGGTACAAAATGTTTGGAGAATTGGCGAGGTTGATTTGGGTGTGCTCCCCAATCTTCATTGGTCAGAATTTTGATAATTTGGCAAGTAGAATAAGCTATTTGGGTTGGATCAAATTTGTCAGGGTAATGTTTGAATGATACAGACTCAGTATCAACCAAGATAAATTCATAGAATTTCTGGATTTTCATGGAATTTGAGGTGATGAAATGATTATCTGGTAAAAATATGATTTGGAGAAGGTTATGGACAGCTTGGTGATTGGGGGGATTTGTGAATGGATTTTCATATTCCTGGTGGGGTCTAGTAATGAGATATGTTTGTGGTTTAGGAAAATACTGTGATTTTGTTGACGGATAAATTTGAGTTATTGGTGTGGGGTTTGTCAACACCACCACATTTTTTGATGATGAAGGTATGGGGCCAAGAGCCACCATAGATGATGAAGAGAGACGTGGAGCCACCTCTTTTGATATTCCAGTTGTGACTGTTTGAGCAAAGCTCTTATCAGCCACTTGATTTAATATCTGTTATTGTTATTTTTCTTCTTTAAGTAACTGGGTATACCAGTCACTAGGAGATAAGGGAAAAACCCTTGGAATGGTAGTTGGTAAGGGTGTGGATTGACTGGAAGATGGTTTAATAGGTACCATAGCATATGATTCTTTGGTAGTTGTTTGTTGGGTTGATGAAGAATGTTTAATAGGTTTAGGAGGCATAGTTTCCCTGCAAGAATTCACGGGTAAGGAAGTCAGGGATGGAATTTGCTTCTCCTTTGATATATTCAATTTTATAATCAAAAACTGATAAAATAGCTTGCCATCTTGCAAAAATCTGTTTTGATGCAATGTTTTGAACATCTTTTTGTAAAACATGCTTAGCAGCCTTACAATCAATTCTGATTAAAAATTCTTGATTTAATAAATCACTTTGAAATTTTTGAATACATAATATAATAGATAAAATCTCTTTTTTAATAGTACTATAATTCTTTTGGGCATTAGTCCATGTTCCTTATGTAAATCGGACTAATTGTTCTTGATGGTGGCCAGGAAGACGTTGTTTTAGAATACCACCGTATCCTAGATCTGATGCATCTGTTTCTACGATTTTATAGGCTAGAGGGTTTGCTATATGCAAACATGGCAAAGACTTAAGATGTTGCTTGAGTTGTTTGATGATTTGGGTATGCTGAGGAGACCATGGAGGAGGATTTTTCTTAAGTCTTTCTCTTAATGGAGCAACAATGATACTAAGTTTTTAATAATATTCTGAGATATAATTAAGGCTCCCTAAAAACCTTTGAAGTTGTTTTTTATCTTTAATTTCATTAGGAAATTTATTTGCAAATTCTAAAGCTCTTTCAATTGGAGTAATTGTTCCTTGATCAATGTAATGTCCAAAAAATCTTATCCTAGTTTGAAAGAGATTAATTTTTGATGGAGAAAGCACTAAACCATTTTTCTTTATAATATAAAGGAAAGTGTTTAAATGCTTCCAATGAAATTGAATACTATTTGAGAAGATTAATATATCATCAATGTATACTATTGAGAAATCAGAATATGGGTTAAAGATGTCATTCATGATTTTTTGAAATTCACTTGGAGCATTTTTTAATCCAAAAGGCATTACATTCCATTCATATTGTCCAAAAGGGACAGTGAATGCTGTTTTATATTTATTTGATTCAGATATCTGGATTTGCCAAAATCCAGATTTTAAATCAAATTTTAAATATATTTTAGCATGTACAAGTCTTTGGAGGAGGTCTTGCTTGCTAGGGATTGGATATCTTATCCATTGCAAAATATCATTCAAAGGTTTGTAATTTATTACTAGCCTTGGAGTTCCTCTTTCTATTTCAGCATTTTTATTTACATAGAAAGCAGCACAACTTCAGGGAGATTTGGATGGTCTTATTAGTTTTTTATCTAATAAATCTTAGATTTCCTTTTTGCAGTAATCTAAAAGTTCTTGATTCATTTGGATTGGTCTGGCTTTTGTTTTAATTTTTGATTCTTGGAAATCTTTAATATAAGGAAGAGTAACTATATGACTTTTCCTATTCCAGAATGCATTTGAAATGGTGGAAGAAACTTCTTTGATTATTTTATTTTTAAAATTCTCAATTGCCAATTGCAACTGACCATCTTGAAGTTGAGTTTTGATTTGTTGGCATATTTTTTCTTGTTTTAAAAACATTAATTGTTTTTCTTTTGATATGATTTTTGAAATATTATCTATTTGGATTTTTTCTATGTCTATATCTTTTAAAATATTCAAATCTTTAATATTTAGAGGATTAAGAAATTCAAATATAATTTCTTGGTCAAATATATTGGTAGAAATTCCTTTAGGAGATACAGTCATAGGTTGGATAAGATTTAAGAAATGTGTTCCTAATATTACTTCTCTATTTAAAATCTTTTACTAAAATATATGGAGTTTTTATGCATATATTTTGATTACATACATGGGCTTTTGTTAATTTATATTTGACTTTTAATGGCATACCATTAGCAGATGATAGTCTTTCTTTTGTTGGTTTAAAATATTTTATGGGTACTAATCCTTCCTGTATACAGTTAAGGTCAGCACCAAAATCAAAGAGTGCAGTAGTATTAATAGTATATTCTTTATTAATTACAATTTTTAATTTTACATTCCATTTTTGGTAGGATATTTGGGTTAATACGAAAATATCATATTTTTTATGTTCTTTACTATGAGTTAACAAGGTTTGTTGATCAGAGGTTGAGACTATAATATCATTAGAATATTGATTTTTTAGAATTAATACTTGTTTTGTTAATTCTTGAATATCTGATTTTGATAGTCCTAGTTCCTGTTTTAGAGTTCTAATCTCTTTTTTGATTTCTTTTATTTCAAGTTTAATGTCTTCTATTGGAATTTTTTGTGATTTCTGAGGTTGTTTAGCATTTTTTAATATTGAATCTAGATCGTAACAATTTTCTACAACCTTTTTTTTATTCTTCTTAGTCTGTTAAAGGTTTTCTTTTAATTTTAATAAATAATTTATTTTCAGATGAGGGTCTTCTATATCTTCAATCATTTCCATAATTAGTTCTTGTTCTCTGGTAATAACATTACAATGACAGTTTTGCTTGATAATTTTGCTACTAGATGAATCATCAGATATTTCTGTATTAGATTCAGTTGATGATGTGATATTATCTATTTCAAAGTCATCTTGAGAATTTGATTTTTCATGTTCTGATTCAGAATTACTTAACATCAGTATTTCTAATTATTTTTTGAGGTGTTCATCAATATCTAAGGAATTTATTTTACTTTTTAATGGACAATTATTTTTATAATGTCCTATTTTTCCATATTTATAACATGTTGGGGGTATTTTCTGATTGTTAATAGGCTTTTTCGATTTTTTTTTTTAATGTTGGAATTGATTTGGTTTATTTTTATAGAATTTTTTGTAAAAATTATCTTGACTAGGTTGTCTTTTCTTTTTATAATAGGTTTTTGGTATTAGCTTTTTATCTTTTTTATGTTTTCTTGATGGAGGTAAGTTTTGTTTAGCTAATCCAAATTGTTCACAAAATGTGCCTAACTCTTTATGTGATTATGTTAATTCTCTTTGTAATCTTTGGTTTAATTGGAAGTTAGTACAAATTTCAAATGCTATATCTTTTATAGTGTCTGATATATCAGGAAATGTTAAATATTCATAAGGTATTATGCCTTCATTTTGTTCTCTTAATCTAGTTTTTACTTTTTCAGCAAATAATCTTGGTAATCCATCAATAAATTTTTTTTTCCAGAACGGGAGACGCTGATCATCTCTCATTCCAAGTTTTGTTAAAAATGTTTCTTCATACTAGTTATAGTCTCGAAGTTTTGGACATTTTAAGTTTGTTAAGATTATGGACGATCTTTCTTCAATTTTTAATGTGTTTCCTATAAAATATTTAACAATAGAAAATATTAGGGTATTGACAGCATCTTCTATTATTGTTGGATTATCATCTTCATCTTCGACTTTTATAGGTTCATTAAATTCATCAGTTTTGATAGCATTTAATATATTATTTTTTTCTGATTTAGTAAGATATTTATCCCACCAAGTTTTGAGTCTTCCAGAAAATCCGGATATAAGAATTTATGCTACGGCTTTATCAAAACATTATTTTTTCATTTTGTAAGCACTTGCAACCATTGTCATTTCTTGTAATTTATTAATCTGTTGATATTCTGTTAATCCATCTAAATTCCATTTATAGATATGAAATAAATTATAGATAATATATATAAGATGATATGGTTGGGAGATTTTCTCAAGATACCATATATTCTAAATATATATTAAGATGATATATATAAATAAGATATGTGTGAGAGTGGATAAGAGATAATATCTAGAATTAAAGATCTTCTCTGATACAAACTCTGTATCTCACTCTTTATAAATATCTTTTATATATCAATTAACCAAGAGATCTGAAAAGAGTGACCACACACATCCATCTAGAGAGATAATTTGAGAATAGTTTGGAAGGCTGAATCGCTGAAAGAAGGTAATTCTGTTGTGCATCAAGAAAATTTTAAAGAAGTTCATCATTTCATTCGAGATATTTTTCTCAACCCTATACTATAAAAACCAACACTCTTCTCTCCAAGTCCTCGTCTATTCTCGTCCACTTGCAGACCTAGGTGCTCGAAAACTGTGACACTGAAATTTGATTCCAGTAATGCCCTTTGAGTCAGCAACCAAGTGACCTGATGACTTTACAAAAAGTGTTGCTGGTCATTCCGGTGACATGTCATCGACTACGAAGATTTAGAGCGAAACTACTCAGCTCTGTATCTCTCTAAGGTGAAGTTTGGTTTGAAAAATAAAAATAAAAATAAAAGTTTGTTTAAAAGTATAGTGATGAAATTTTGCTTGGAAAAAGTTAATAAAAATTAATTTTTTATTTTTATTTTTCATCTGAACACTATCAAAATTGATCACTGGTGATCGTTGGTGCTGTTGCAACAACGTTCGTTCTTTTCTATTTGCAAAAACACATGCACTGTCTCCGCTCTTAGCTCAAAACCCCAAGAATTATCATCGCATGGCAAGGATCAAGCCCTTGTCTCACCTCTCATTGTCCCCAAAAACCCCAATTTGATTCGATCTCTAACGGTTAGATCTAGTTTGAATTCCCACATTATTTCTCCCAACGATCAATGGGGCACCTGGACTGTTCTCTTCGCCACTAGCGCTTTGGGTCTCTAGTAATTTCAGCAACCAAACATGAGATCCGCGATTTATTTTTTTTCTTTTTTCTTCTTTTCCATTTTTTTCTGATTTGTCAGGTATTGTGACTTATTTGTCGGAGGTAAGAGAAAATAGAGATTGGGAAAAGATTGAGTGGACTAGTTAGCATTTTGATTACGCTTGCAGCAAGTAATTTGGGGATTATATCAATTAAAGTGCCAGCAAATTCTGTTGTCTTAAGCTTTATGCTCCCTCTGGTTGTTCCACTACTGTTGTTTCGAGCTGATTTGCATCGAGTAATACAGTCTACGGAGAAGCTGCTAGATCCTTGTCGGTGGCACCCAATGGAGAAGTGAGAGTAAGGCGGTGAACCCGCCAAGCTAAGCACTGGTTACACCAGCAGGTGAAAGAAGACTTACTGGATCTGGACATCCAGTTTAGAAGTCGGTCTTCTGAAAGGTAGAAAGAACAGTAGGGGCACAATTATCTTTACAATAAAATTTTAACGGAGCTAAACTTTAAATTAACGGAAGGGATTGGTTGTTACTAACTTTTCAAAATCAGGGATATCTGTGTCATTTTAAAATATTAGGGGGTCCATGTGTAATTATGTTAATGTTTAGGAGGTCTAAGTGTAATTTATTCTTTGATTAAAAGTCGTTGGGGTCGGTTGGGAGGTGGATCTGAGGGAGAGCCCTAGTTCGCCTTCAGATCAGAGGATTTTCCGATAAGACAATATTACCTTCGCGTTTATATATATATATATATATATATCGTATCGGGTTATTCTCTGCCTTCTCTAACCACTTCGATTTGATTCCCGATTTGTTTTATTAAGAATTTTCACCGGGGCCAAAAAATAAAAAAAAAAAAGGAAAAGAAAAGAAAAATGGAAGTAGAATCTTCTGCTACTTCATCTTCTTCGAAGAGGGAGGCGAAATCAATAGCACCTGTTCTCCCCACTGATGGAAACACTAGGAAACGCCGCAGAAGAAATACGTGTTTGGCCGTGATAGCGGGGGTGATATTATGCTTGGTTGTGGTGATCTTGATATTGGGGTTCACCGTCTTCAAACCTAAACGTGCCGTTACCACCGTCAATTCTGTGACTCTCAACGATTTCCAGCTTTCTCTGGACGTTGTCAGGTTCAAGGTTAAATTGAACGTCACCCTCGACCTGAATCTTTCCGTCAAAAATCCCAATAAAGTCGGATTCAAGTACACCAACAGCTCCGCCTTGTTGAAATACCGCGGTGAAGTGGTCGGCGAGGTTCCCATCCCCGCTGGTAAGATATCCGCAGACCAAACCCTCCCTCTCAATCTCACTCTTACTTTATTGGCGGATCGATTACTCTCCAACTCCAGTGTGTATTCCAACGTCATCTCTGGTACGTTGCCTCTGAGTACCTTTGCCAGGATCTCTGGCAAAGTTTACATCTTGAACATTTTCAAATTTCACGTGGTTTCAGACACTTCTTGCGATATCAATATCAATGTTAGGGAGAGAACTGTGGCTAATCGGACTTGTCAATATAAGACCAAATTGTAGAGATCCATTTCTTTATTTAAATAATTAAATAACTAAATTGAAAAAATAATTCATGCAGCCACTTGTATTTATCCTATATTTATGTTCTGATGCATTTTGTAGCATTTTTGAGATATACGCAGTGGAGAACTTGCACTTTATCTTCTTTTATTTATTCCCTTGTGAGCTTATTGTTTGCAAATTTGTTTGTGGATGTATGGCTGGATGCATGTGAAGGTACAGTTGTTGCTAGCCTGTAGTCAACAATTTAATAGTACAGCCAGAAGAAGAGTACAATCTTTTAACAAAATATTAGTATCCTTGAGATGAGGACAAAGTTCTCTATCATTGTGTTAGATAATTGTGATTGCCACGGCGTATATATTATCCTCCTTTTACGACTGATTGAGGACAGGACCTTGCCCCATAATGTTAAACCTTCTGCATAAAAGGCCACTCGCTCGAGGTACCTTTACTGACTTGTAAGGATAGTGTGGTAGAGACTAGGAAATAAAGTGGAACTTTCAGAAATATATGTTGTATCCAATGTCCAGAATATTTCAGGTAAATTGTCCTCCGTCAATCCTAATCTCTTAGAATAAAATGCCTAGAAATTTATAATATCTGAGTTTACTTCTAGGCTTTGAGTCTCTCCTTGTATTTAAAAAAAAAAAAATGCTTAGAATAGTTTCTTTTATTTTACTTCCAAATATTTTCCCTCTAAAATGTTTTTGCTTTTCTATTGATTCCCGGTTCAACCTGACGACTACTGGGAAATCATATCAATCTTCTCGACCCTTGCAGAAAATCTCAACCCGCTATTTTTTTTTTTAGTTGGTTTTATCAACTGAATTGTTGTTTTTTACTCTTTAAAATTTAGACAGGATGAACACTATTCCTGGAGTCATCTAAGACTTCTATGTTCTGTATTCTCCAAATTTCTCCTGAGAAACCCTATTGACATCCTTGTCATTGTGGAGTCATAAGGTTTCTCTACATGGTTGTCTTCTGATTATTCCACTTGATGAAGCATTTGGAGCTTTTTGGATGATGCGAGGCTTGCTGTTTTCAAGGACCCATCTATGGCCCTGGCCCTCGTGAATTGCAGAGTTTTTGTGCCTGTAGGTTCCGAATAGATTTTATTTATTTATTTATTTTTCCTTCTTAACATTGAAAAGCTCTCAAAACAATAGTTGACGTGGATAGTGCTTTATAGACTATTTAAGAAATTATAATTAAATAATGAAAGTATTATGTCAAATGATATGTCTGAGAATATGCGAAGACGAATGGTACACTTGAACCTGCCAGGAGAAGATGGCCTCATGTTGAAGCAATATGCCAATATATATATATATATATATGTATATATAAAGGCTTTGAACTGATCTTATGTTGGTCCATTTTCTTGGTAACCTGTCCATACTCAATCTTGTTGATATTCACTGAGAGTCTGAGAGGACAAATCCAACTGAGAAATGGAAAATAATTTCCTTTTAGATTTTCTATTGTTAGGGCAAAACCACTAAATCTATTAAGTCTATTCTGTTGCTTTGGACTCTATTGGTACTCAAGGAAGGTGAATTGATTATCCACCAGACTTTCATTTTAAGAGATTTTAATGGAGTGTTAACAGATGCTTTGTGTAGGTTTCACCAATGTAGTATTATATTGACGGGAACTATTTAGTTTTCAAGCCAAAATGTAGTGAAAAAGATTGGCAAATTTGAAATTACTTATTTATTTATTTATTTATAATTTTCTTTGCCGGTGTAAGTTGCCTAGAACTTACGTCAATCGAGTGTATAGACTGTTGAAAATTCAAAATCAGTGTATGTGTGTGTGTTTTTTTTGTTTTTTTTTTTTGGTTTTTTTTTTGGGGGGGGGGGGGGGGAGGCTGGGGAGGTCCGTAAATATCTAGCAAATGGAACTGGTGTAAGAAAAAAATGCAAATTTGTTGGTGGTTTGTGACTAGGTTCCGTATTCCAATATATTATATGAAGACTACAAAAATAAAAGAGTCAGATTAATGTAAATATCTAACAAGCTCAGGACTAGAATTTGAGTTTAGTGAATATTCCTTGGGGGGTGAGTTATAGGGCTTCTTCTAAACATTAGGTTGTATACAAAAACTCTCTCTTATATTAAAATCTTACATTAACCTCCTTTATTTTGAAAATATTGTTGTAATTGAACTCTTTTAGGGTAATTTTTATTAGTTAACCGTGTAGCACCATTAAAATATTGTGTTTAAAGACATTTTTAATCTTATCTTAAGTATTAAGGACAAAACAGAAGGTTTAAATTTTTCTTTACACTCACTATCGCTCTCCATTCAACTTCTCTACTTAAAGTGTGGTTAAAAAAAAAAATTCCTTAATTTTAATATTGTTAAAGTCTGTGAAGTATATTATTTCATATATCTTAAAATTTTCAAATTATATTATTAAACCAAACCCTTGTTCTCTCAAGATTTTCATCTACCCTCTAAGATATGTTTATTTTAACCAAATAAATAGTTAAAAATATTCCAATTCCCTATCAAAATTTTTGTTGGTGTCTATTAGTGGGGCATGAAGCAGAGCATCAAAAGCAGAGCACCAAAATGTGTGGAGTTGTGCCGCAGATTCTGCATGTGGTTGAGTGTTTTTGTGTTGCAGTGGCTGAGCCATGGCTCTCGGGTAAGGACAAAGCTATGTATGAATATTCACGATCTTAAAAATCATAGTAAATGTCCAATATTTTCAATTGGATGTTTTTATACGTAGGAGATTCTTCCGCCCAACCGATTCTCCGCCCAACTAATGTTGTTAAAATCAAAATTTTACTTAAAATTGGTGGAGAATCGGTAAAATCGAATCGTAAAATCATAAAATTTTATTTACAACTGACCTTATAAAACCATAGTCTATATAACATAATATTTTAATATTTAGAGTTTTCAATTTGATATGATCATGTGATCCAATGGAAAGATACTTCTCTTATGACTAGTAGTGTGGGTTTGAATCTCACATTCGTAAATTAGCAAAAACAAATTTCCCAACAAAAAAAAAAAAAAAAACTTTCTTACAACAACAAATTTTTCATAAAAATCTATGAAAATAATGAGAAGGTAGAGGGATTTAAAAAAATGAAATGAAAGAAAAAAATGAATAAGACTGGAGAGGTGAATCCATACAATCTAGGGTGACTCGTTGGAGACTTGCACCGATAGAAAATGACTTTCTAATATCCAATTTTCGCACTAGCAGCAAGGCTCGTACCACATATCGTTGCACTCGAAAAACTTTTTCCTCGCACAAATGTTTGGTCTTTGCTCCTTCATCAAACTGATCTATTAGCGTGAGGGTTTTGAACTTTGCTTTTTAGTTTCGCCTCCATTAATTTGTTATAATTATAAAAAAAAAACTAACATTTGTAAAATCGTAAAATCGTATATGAAATTGTAATTTTATCGATTTTATTTCTTAAAATTGTTTTTTTATCTATTTTACCCCAAAAACGATTTTGATGCGATTTAATAAGGTTTTGCACTATAAAATCGTAAAATTATACAATTTTACGATCTAAATTGGAATTTTAACAACTTTACTCCTAACCCCCTCTACCACAAAGTATTGACCTTAGCTAATTCGGTCTCCTTTGTTAAAGATTCTTGGCTCCATTGCTTAAGTGTGGTCTCCTGCTGCACCTTCCTGGGTTGGAGTGGAGACTCGCTTGGTTCTCTACATTGTAGCTGCAGGTGGAGATTAGGGATGTTTTGATCTGGTGCTTGGGGTTTAAATGAGGCTCATGTAACTCTTATTGGACTGGTGCAGGGTAAACATAGAGTCAGTTTTTTCCCACCTCTATTGAGTAAAACATGTTGAGCCAAAATTTTCTTTGTATAAAATTTACTTGATTTAGATTAAAAAAGTCAAGCGATTTTATGAAATCATGTGTTATGACTCGAATTCATATTCAGTTTTACTTTCAAAAGTAGTTAATAATTGAATCTAATTTTTGTTATTATTTTTGTACTTTGATCTATATATATATATATATATGTGCAGTTGTTGAAATAATTTCGAATGACTTCTTTAAAATGAATTTCTTAAGAAGTCAATTATTTAATATCAAAAACTCAGTTTTGATTCTTTGAAATATATCTATTATTTATTTTATCTTTATTCTTTATGTATATATGTTGTATTTTAATTAAAAATTATAGTCTTTCAACCATTGATTATTTATATTATTTTATTTATTCAATTATTGTTGGGCAAAATAATACTTAGATGTACGGATGCCGAACAAGTGAAGTCAATGCGCCACGTGGCCCAATGTCGAGCATATTTGTGTGAGCCACATAGTCATTCACCGAGCACGTTGCATCGTGACACGTGGCGTCCTGCCGAACAGCTGATTAATGGCACGAGAGTTCCACGTGAGTGTTATACACGAACACATGTCTTAGGGTTAATATTCCAAAGGATACCCTAAACCTCAGCACCAATGAATAGTATGTTGCTACGTGGCTATAGCCGAGGACCTCAATAGCTTGTTTGTTCGGCCCATCCATTGGCGGCTAGTAAATGTTGAACCTAGGACCCACAGCCTTTAAAGAGGGCTTATGACCATAAATGCACCGTAGTTAAGACTGAACTGGGTATTTATCTCTGAGAAAGTAACTAAGTCAGTTCATCTCGTCACGAGTAGTTGGCGGATGTGACAGGAAGACAGTCTGACCCTGAAATTCTGTTGTAATGCCGTGTTAAGCCACCAGAAGCATTAAATGAGAGGCATGGTGTATTAAATGAGAGGTTTGAGGCATTAAATGAACGGGAAGGGCATTTAAAGCAAGGATGGAAAAAAAGGAACACGGAAGTGTGCGTAATGTCAAATCGCAGGTTTGCTTTAATTATTATTCAAGTTACTATAAATAGAACATTCCACTGAACAACAGAGGTAAGTTGATTATTGCCAACTTAAGCTGTTACTTATTTCTTCTCTGAAAAGCTCTCTTCTTTGAGCGACTTGCTGACTTAAGCATCGGAGGGTTTTCCGCCCAGAGACCCCCACTCCGGCCGTAACCTTTCTTTCTGTCTTTGTTTGGCAGGTCGGCGATTGCATTTTCGGTTGGCGTGGTCAGCAGTTTCGGCGGTATTTTTTGCTGCCGAACATTTGGCGCCCACCGTGGGGTCGTTGTTTAGCCCAGTATTGTTGTTCACCAGCTTTTTTCTTGTTTCTTTGTTAAGTCTCTAGTATTTGTCCACATAATGACTTCAGGAGGAAACACTACTCCACCATCATCTCTACGGGTAGGGGACGGTTCCACTCCTGCCAAAACTAAAGGGAGTGTGCTGGTTATCCGGACTCCAGGTCTAGAGCATGCCAGGAGAAGGAAAATGGAGGACCCTGAGGCACTGAAACGGAGAGAGGAGTTGATGGCTAAGGCCAATAAGAAGCAAGCAGAATTGGAGGAGATTCTGCTGGAATTAAGTAAAGAGAAGGGAAAGTCTACTGCTAGCCATGCAGCCGATTCTGATCGATTTGACTCAGAATCTGACGAAAGTTACGATGCTCTTTACGAGGACCCCACTGAAGAAGATGACGGGGACGCTCATGAACAAGAGGAGGTACGTTCCCGCTCACGACGTGATGTCACTCCTTCCAAAAAGGGCTCGCGTCACGTTAAAATAATAACAAAACGTGGCGTGAGATCCGATGCTGACCTGCTCGCCAAAGTGCACCATAAAAAGAGTTACTCCAAAAGGGCCCCGGAGGCACACTCAGAAGAAGCAGAAAGCTCAGAGCAAGAAGAGGTAACTTTGAAACGAAAGAAGGCGGGTAAAGCAAAAGTAGAGGATTGGGGGCAAGAAGAGGAATGGGGTGCTCAGGGCCAGAGCACACGTATGATGGCAAGGAAAGCCTTGGGGCGGATCTCTGCCTCTCCATTCATTGACGAAATAACTGACGCAGAGCCTCCGGAGAAGTTCCAAACTCCAAGGCTTAACCTCTATGATGGAAGAATTGACCCCCTGGCCCATTACCGCCATTACATGCAGGCCATGACATTATGGAGCAGCAACGACCATCTTATGTGCAGAGTATTCCCTTCCAGTTTGGGGGATACAGCACTTCAGTGGTTCCATAAACTACCCCCTGGCAGTATCCGGAGTTGGCAGCAACTGGCAGAGGAGTTCGTCACTCGGTTTTTGGCTAACACAAAACAGCCCAAAACAGCTGACGTTCTCCTCACGATGAAAAGAAAACCCGGGGAATCATTGAGAGATTATTCCCGCCACTACCTGGAGCTTTACAACGAGTTGAGAGAATGCTTGGAGCAATTGGCCGTAACTTCATTTAAGCTAGGGTTGCGGAAGGAGGATAGGCTGTGGCTCTCCTTGACCAAAAAGCCCGCGGCCAACATGTCAGATCTTATGTGCCTGATTGAAAAATACGCCAAGGTGGAGGACGAGACACAGCCGGCCGAGCAAAAAGAAAGGAGATCCCAAGGCCAAAGAAGAGATAAAAGCCGGGGAGGAGGCCGCCGATTCGTAGATGAAGAGAAGTCCATCTTCGAAGTAGTCAATACGGTGTTCAAGATATCGATTTTCAAGATCCTCCCTCAAATAAGAAGTAAGCCATATTTCGGATGGCCCGGAAAGCTGCTGGACTTCCCTGGAAAGGAGAGTTCCAAGAATTATTGCGCGTATCATCAAGACAAGGGGCATCGCACCGGAGTCTGCCGATCGTTGCGGCATCATCTGGAGGAATTGGTGCGCAAGGGCCACCTTAAAGAGTTCATAGATGAGGGCAGAACTAGAGAAGCAACCCCACAGGACAGAGAGCCAAGGAGGCAACGAGAAGAGACTGCCGGCGAGGAGACTGCCGAGGAGGTGTAACCCCCACCAAGAGCCAGGGCACGTAGAGATGTCCCAAGACCTGCAGTCATCCACGTGATCCATATGGAGCAGCGACCCCAGAGTGTCATTGACCATGCCCCTAATCCACAAAGTCAAGAGATTTTAGGCGTGGCAGGCCAGCCGAGCAAACGTCCGAGAAAAGCCGTCATGGAGGGAATCACCTTTCATGAAGATGAGTATTCTGGTGTTCAGCTGCCGCACAATGACGCCTTGGTAATCACTCTGGGCATGTTCGACTCCGAAGTAAGGAGAATTCTGGTGGACGCAGGAAGCTCAACAGAAGTCATGTTCCTGAGCTTATTTAAGAAGCTCGGATTAACTGAAGAGGATCTGGAACCGACAGAGTGCCCACTCATAGGATTCAATTCTGCCCCTATTTGGCATCTGGGCAGAGTTGTCATTCCTGTCCGTATGGGTCCAGTAGAGCAAGAGGTTAAGTTCACTGTTGTGGATTCCCCTTCTTCCTACAACGCCATAGTAGGAAGGTCGTGGATTCATGCTTTGAAGGCGGTCCCCTCAACCTACCACCAGGTGCTGAAGTTCCCCTATTGTGGGGAAGTGATTTCTATTTTGGGGGATCAAAATATTTCTCAAAAGTGTTTCACTGCAGCCCTAAAATCCAAGACCATTCCCGAGCAAGTCCAACTGACGGAGCTTCCCAAGGACGCCCCGAAGATTGATGATGTCGGCGGTGATCCACAGAAGAAAGCCATAGAAGGCTTGGAGAAATATCAAATTGGCCTCGCTGAGGATGACAAATTCTTCCTGATCGGTACAAACCTTTGCGCCGAGGAGAAACTGGAGCTAACAGAGATGCTCTTGAAGAATATTGGAACATTCGCCTGGACTCCGCATGAAATGCCAGGTATTTCCCCCGAAATTATGACTCATAAGTTGAATGTGAATTTAGGGGTAAAACCTGTGGTACAAAAGGCAAGGCGGTCAGCTCTCCAGCATGCGGAGGCTGTCATAGAGGAGGTCGGCCGATTGTTAGAGGCTGAGGCCATCCAGGAAGTCTCATACCCGGAGTGGTTGGCCAATACAGTCGTGGTCAAAAAGAAGAACAGGAAATGGAGAGTCTGCGTAGACTACACAGACCTGAATAAGGCCTGCCCGAAGGATCCATTCCCCCTACCAAAGATCGACCAACTTGTTGACTCAACCGCTGGATGTTCCAGGATGTCGTTCCTGGACATATCACCAGATCCCCATGTTCGGCCCTGATGAGGAGAAGACTTCTTTCATAACCCCTCGAGGCATATACTGTTACAAGGTTATGCCATTCGGATTGAAGAACGCTGGAGCCACCTATCAATGGTTAGTTACGAAAATATTCAAAGAAGACATCCGACAGACGATGGAGGTCTACATTGATGATATGGTGGTGAAAAGCAAGGAGCCGAACACTCATCTCCAACATCTCCAGCATGTTTTTCTACCCTTGATCGGTATGGGTTAAAATTAAATGCTGTCAAGTGCGCCTTTGGAGTTGGCTCGGGTAAATTTTTGGGCCACTTGGTGAGTAGAAGGGGAATTGAGGCTGATCCTGATCAAATACGTGCCATCCAATCTGTTTCTCCTCCACGCACTAAAAAAGAAGTCCAGAAGCTCACAGGGATGGTGGCGGCGCTCAATCGGTTCATCAGTAGGTCATCTGACAAGTGCCGACCATTCTTCAGACTGCTCAAAGGAGCCAATAAGATGTAATGGGATGTTGAGGCGGACGCGGCACTGGAGAAGCTTAAAGAATACCTGACAACTGTCCCGATATTATCAACACCGCAGCCGGAGAATATTTTGCAACTATATCCGGCAGTTTCAGAACATGCAGTCAGTGCCGTCCTACTGAGAGAGGAACAGGGGAAGCAGCATCCTATCTACTATGTGAGCAAAATAATGCAAGAGGCGGAGACCAGATACCTTCCCCTAGAGAAGCTGACTTTGGCATTGATAATGGCGTCTAGGAAGTTAGCCCATTACTTCCATGCACACACCATTCAAGTAGTCACCAATCAGCCAATTGGCCATATTTTAAAGAGGGCTGATGTGTCTGGTCGGGTGGCAAAATTGGCAGTTTTTCTCGGGGCATTTGACATAAAATTCATTTCAAGAACTGCAATAAAGGCTCAAGTTTTGGCCGATTTTGTAGCAGAATTCACCACACCAGCCCCTAGCCCAACAGAAGAAGTATGGCAAGTGGAAATAAAGTCTGCCCCAGCCGAACACGTTGATGCCGAACAACCTTGGTAAATTGAGGTTGATGGATCTTCGTCTAGGAAAGGCGGCGGTGTAGGCATTGTTCTGACTACCCCGGAGGGGATCACCATAGAATACGCAATAAAGCTTGAATTCGAGGTCACTAATAATGAAGCAGAGTATGAAGCTCTCTTAGCCGGGCTCAACATTGCTCGGCGATTAATGGCAAACGATGTTGTAATAAAGACTGACTCTCAGCTGGTTGCCAATCAGCTAAATGGTGAGTATATGGCTAGAAGTGAGAAGATGGCAGAGTATTTACAAGTGGCAAAGAAGAAAATTGAAGGCTTTAATAAAGTTAGCGTGGAGCTCATTGGGAGAGATCGTAATGCTCACGCTGACGCACTGGCAACGCTGGCTACATCTTCTCGAATAAGGCTAACTGATCAGGTTTTCATGGAAGTTCTAAAGAGGCCGAGCATAACGAAAGATGAGGAGGTAATGTGTGCTGACTTAGCCCCATCTTGGATGGATCCAATCATTGTTTACCTGAAGGACGGGACTCTCCCCCGAGGACAAAACAGAAGCGAAGAAGCTGCGAATAAAAGCTACCAGGTTTTGGCTCTCTCCTGACCATAAGCTATACAAGAAGTCCTTCACAGGTCCCTATCTTCTTTGTGTTCATCCTGACAAAGTGCAAGACTTCCTCTATGAGCTTCATGAATGGGTCTGTGGGGCACATACTGGGGGCAGATCACTGGCGCACCGAGCAATCACACAAGGGTATTGGTGGCCGAAGATGGGGTATGATGCTCAAGCATATGCTCGGAGATGCAAGAAATGCCAAAAGTTCGCTCCCATTCCTCACCAGCCAGCCCAAGAACTCAGTTCGCTGACTAGTCCTTGGCTGTTCGCTCAATGGGGACTCGACATTGTGGGACCCCTGCCTACTGCTTCGGGAAATAGAAAGTTTTAGTGGTCGGCATCGACTACTTTACTAAGTGGGTAGAAGCAGAACCTTTAGCTCACATCAGATGCTGATACCATTCGATTTATTTGGAAGAACATCATTACCAGGTATGGCATCCCTAGGACACTTATTTTCGACAATGGGACGCAATTTGACAGTGCCCCATTTAGGGAGTATTGTTCTAGATATGGAATCTAGAATATTTACTCTACACCAGCTTACCCCCAGAGCAATGGTCAAGCCGAAGCTACAAACAAGGTCATTCTCAATGGGATCAAGAAAAGACTGGAAGCGGCAAAGGGGAAATGGGTGGAAGAATTGCCATCAGTGCTGTGGACATACCGAACAACCCCTAGAAGATCAACTGGAGAATCTCCCTTCTCTCTGGCTTATGGAGTTGAAGCCGTCATCCCGTTGGAAGTGGGCCTGTCGAGCATCAGAACTCTAGCATTTGATAAAGGGGAGAATGATAAAGCTATGGCAATGAGTCTAGATCTAATTGATGAAAGAAGGGAACTGGCCACACTGAGGTTAGCCAACTACCAACAAGAGACAAGGAAGAAATTTAATAAAGGGGTCAGACATAGAGAATTCAGCACTGGCGACTGGGTGTTGAGAAAATTGATGGGAAGCAGGAAAGATCAAACCGAAGGAAAGCTTGGAGCTAATTGGGAAGGACCATTCCTCGTCTCGGAGGTGCTCGGCAATGGTGCTTACAAGTTAACTGACATGGGAGGAAAGCCGATCAAAAGACCATGGAATATAGCCCATCTAAAGTTGTACTATCATTGATATTATTGTACATTTATTGTTAAAGACTTTGTACATTTATTGAAAAGCCATTCTTTTGTAAACAATTAAAGCAATTTCAAAAGCTTGAGACAACTCCCTGCTTAGCAAAAAGACGCCACATTTCTTTGAGTGGTGGCCTGGAAAAGAGCCATGCTCGGCTTGCCGAGCATTGGCACAAAAAATGCCACATCCCTTTGGATGTTGGTTCAACTCTGGTTTATTTATCGACCAGGGATTCTCTTTAAACTGGGATTCAATTCCCCAGTTTTCTGAAAAAGATTATCAAAAGGAGCCACGCTCAACTTGCCGAACATTTGTACATTCCTGGTTTATTGACTGACCAGGTATTGTCTTTAAACTGGGATTCAATTCCCCAGTTTTCTGAAAAGAATTATCAAAAGGAGCCACGCTCGGCTTGCCGAACGTTGGTACATTCCTGGTTTATTGACTGACCAGGTATTCTCTTTGAACTGGGATTCAATTTTTCAGTTTTCTGAAAAATTTATCAAAAGGAGCCACGCTCGGGTTGTCGAACGTTGGTACATTCCTGGTTTATTGACTGACCAGGTATTCTCTTTAAACTGGGATTCAATTCCCCAGTTTTCTGAAAAGGATTATCAAAAGGAACCATGCTCGGTTTGCCGACCATTGGTACAGAAAGAATCCACATCATTTCTGCTGTTAGCCCAATCCTGGTTTATTTATTGACCAGACATTCTCTTTAAGCCAAGATTCAATTCCTTGGTTTATTGATTAGAAAGAAAAGAAGCCACGCTCAGTTTTCGTAGCGTCGGTACAATAGAAGCAAAAGCTCTCACAACACAAAGAATCATTACAAGGAAGCTCGGCCCTGATGTGAAAAAGTCCTCGTATCATAAAGATTCACTTCTCCGATGCTCGGCATGAAATTGAAAAGCGAAATTTTGTCAAAAAGTAGATTCCTCCGTTATTATATGAAAGCTGGAGGACAGCCGAACTCATTGAGGTATGTGAGATTTATTAAAGTTATGCCTCTTTAGCAAAAGCTTGAAGTTACTTGATGAAAAGCAAACAACTATGTGAATTTGTTATCCTTGAAAGACTTGATGTTTAAAGCATTTCTGTTAAAACTTATGGTTGCTCGGCTAATTGGTACAAATCCATTCACGGTACATATTTCAACACAAGCATAAAACATATAAATAGAAAGACAGACTCCCAATAGGAAACAAAAAGCTTTTATTACGTGTTTCAGAGTACAATTACAATATACTTTACATAATTGTCAATCGAAGAGGCTATCCTAAACCCAAGATGAGGCATTAGCATTTGTTATAAGGGTTTGTAGCTATCTCGTATGAAAAAACATCAAGGTACTCCTCGGCTGCACCCCCTATAACTTCGTCAGCAACCAAGTCAAAGTATTCTCCAATCAATTCATCAGCAGTTCTAAAGAAGCAAAGACATGGAAAAACGAAGCGAGATTAGAGAAAAACCAAAAGTATTTTCATTCATTCAGAGTCAAAAGCTTTACGTAGTTTGTTACATTGTTACATCTGAATTGAATAAAAAAGCAAAACAAGAATACAAAGAGGCTTACTTTTGTCCCTCCTTAGTGGGATCACTCTCCACAACCAGGTCAATCTGTTTAGGTGCTTGGGAGGCGTCCTTCTGGGCACTATCCACCTCAACCTCCCCCTCGTCGATGGTTTCTTCGGCAGTCTGAAGTGAGGGAGTCTGAGGTGGACGTTCAAAGCTGAATTGAGGAGTAGGGCGTTCAGGATCAGGATAAGGGACCTCTGTGTATATGGGGTTGGAGTGATTGATGTTATTCTTCTTCATTGCAGCCTCCCAACCCTCGAGGAAAAAATCGTTGTGAGCATCCCTCATCTGATCCACGCAGTCATTAATCTGTGCCTCCACATCAACTTTGGCCTTCTCCTCGGCTGTGCGGAGGACAGTTTCCTTTTCTTCCAGGGCCCGAGTCTTAAGTGCGAGCTCTGCTCGGAGTTTGGCAAGCTCCTGCTTCGATTTGCTCTGCTTGGCCCTGGAAGTCTCCAACTCCTTCAGAAGTATCTCTTGCCCAGCCTTCGAGGAGGATAGTTCGATCTCGGCTTTATAAAGTTTGCCCTTGACCTCCAGTAGCTCTTCGTCCTTACGGACAAGGACTTTATCCATGGACTCTACACGAGCTTTGCTCCCTGCTATTTGGCCAAGGGCATCATTTAGCTGCCGCTCGAGTTCTTTTTTCTCATCTCCAAGCTGGCTCATCTCTTTCGCCAGAGCATCATTGCTGGATTGGAGATTCTTCTTCTCCTTCTCCAAGGTCCTCACATTTGCCTTTAATTCCTTTATGTCTGACCTATCCTGCTCGGCTCTGGCATTGGAGGCTTGGCTTCGAGCAATTAGCTCCATTGTGTAGAGAGAAGTCTGTGGAAAGAACAGAGAGTTAGAAAAAGCATAATAGCAAAAGGATGTGCATAGAGGAATATCATTATACTTACAGAAATGATGTTCTTCATTAAAGTCTGGTGGATGTCCTCTGTTTTATTCTTTCTTGTGGCGTGAACATCCCGAGGAGGGAGAACACCTTTGAGATACTCCTCGGCATGATTGAAAACTGTATCTTGGACGGTGAAGGGTCAGCCTTGAGGGTGCTCAAGGCTGGGAACGAGGATTTTCGGACGAATAGAGGGGAGTCTCGAACCGGATTGGCCGGATACTCGATGGCGAGAGGTACGGGCCTAATCGGCTGAGAAGGCGATGGCTCAGTGGTCTTTGGCGGTGCGTCTTTGGTGGGTGGCACACCCTTAGGAGGTGCTGCCTCCTTACCAGTAGATGCCTTCGGCAACTTCGGTTGCTCGGCGACTTGAACCACTTCGATTTGTTACGTTCTGGCCCTTTTCTGCTCAGGGGGACCAGATGGTTTCTTTTGAGCTGCCTCCTGCTCCTTCCCCTTCTCTATTTTTACGTCAGTATCTGATCAGCAGTTGTAGGAGTAGGGGCCTTCCCCTCATCAAGGTTCCTCTTCCCAGCGGCCTTATGCTCTTCGGCCTTCTTCTTCTTTTCTTCATCAACTCTTTGCTCCTTGGCTTTGGCCAAAGCAAGTTTTCTGTAGTCGATTTTAGGAGCCATGTCTACCCTCTCTTCTTCTTCTGCTGGATCTGAGAAGTACTCGAAGGCTGGGGGCGGTTCAACCTCTCCTTCTTCTTCTCCTTTCTTCTCCTGGTTAAAAAGGACGAGTTTCCGTCTCCTAGGTTGCTCGACGCGGACAGGAGTCACTGCTTCAGTAGCTGGAACTTGTTCGGCTACCAGCGGGATAGCAAATGGAGGCGGACGAACCCACTCCGGGTGCCTCAAGGCGTAGTAGTTCTCCTTTTCTTCAGCAGAAGCCCGGAACCACCACTGAAGACGCCTGATAGCCTCCGAGGTTGCGAAACCTTGAGGGGGAGCGATGAACGTTTGGTGAGAAGGGATGAAGTTGAACAGAATTGGGACTGCTCTGGCGAACGGATAAAGATCCGGACCTCCAAGGAATTTGAACACCTGTTCGAGATGATCCTTGTCAGCACGAAGACCAGTAGCCCAGAACTTCTTTGTTTGGTCGGCTGCATAGAAATTAAATCAAATAGTTAGTGTGCTTCCAAGAAAATCAGAAGTCAAAGAAGAGTAAGAACTGGTAGCATTCGAAATCAACCAACCTGGGCCCAAAGAAACCAGAGGGACGATTAGATAACGATCTTCGTCTGGATCGTGTGTCTAGCGACCCGTGACGACGCACAGGTCACTTCCGACTTAATCGTATCAGGCAGCATATGGACCAGGGCTTTTTCTGGTCGGGATTTCAGGTACCACCTGTTCTCATCCTTCTTCACCTTCTAAATGGAGTAACAGTAAAGAAGATCCCACTCGGATATGTGGAATCCGTATCGTCTATTTATCTCTATTACCCCATTAACTATCCTATAGAAGTTGTGGGTGAGATTTCTAGGGCCGAGGTCTAAGATGCTCATCATAGAGCGAAGAAAAGGGTGTAGGGGGAATCTAAGACCACCTTCGGTGATGGCTACTATGGGAAACTCCCCTGTTTCGCGCTCGCCTTGTTCGGCGAGCCTAATGTTCACATACTGAGGAATTTGGTATTTCTCCTTGAAAACTCTAATTTTTTCCTCAGAGTTTAGCTCGTTTGTGAGTCTACCCATAATGGAAAATTTGAAATAAAAAGGATTAACTCACCAGGAACGAAGAACGACGGGAAGGAGGAAAGCTCTAGAAGATGAAAACTCAGAGGGAAAGAAGCAAAGGAAATATGATGGCTCGAATCGCGGAAAGGGAGTAAAAGAATATGAACCCAGTATATATGTATATGTGTGTGTATTTGTGGGGGTAACTGAAGCGTTTCCAATGAAAAGGCAACGAGCGGCAAAAATGACATTTATTACCGCCCCAATTTTTAAATTTCTGACCACTCATATGTTAACACCCCGAATCTGAGGATCCGCGTAAGCGGCGCGGCAGATGAAAAGCTGAAAGGGCACTACGCGTGTCATTACGAGGAGAGAGAAGAGTCCAATCAGATTTGATGCGCGTCAGGAGGATACTAAACGACAAACTGTGTAAGGAGATTGAAGGATCAGTAAGGTAAGGTTACTTTGCTCTGCTACTCTGCTCGGAAAATATCTTTTTCCAACCAGAGTGGGGGCAAAATGTTGGGCAAAATAGTACTTAGATGTACGGATGTCGAACAAGTGAAGTCAATGCGCCACGTGGCCCAATGCCGAGCATATTTGTGTGAGCCACGTAGTCATTCACCGAGCACGTTGCATCGTGACACATGGCGTCTTGCCGAACAGCTGATTAATGGCACGAGAGTTCCACGTGAGTGTTATACACGAACACATGTCTTAGGGTTAATATTCCAAAGGATACCCTGAACCTCAGCACCAATGAATAGTATGTTGCTACGTGGCTATAGCTGAGGACCTCAATAGCTTGTTTGTTCGGCCCATCCATTGGCGGTTAGTAAATGTTGAACCTGGGACCCACAGCCTTTAAAGATGGCTCATGACCATAAATGCACCGTAGTTAAGACTGAACTGGGTATTTATCTCTGAGAAAGTAACTAAGTCAGTTCATCTTGTCACGAGTAGTTGGCAGATGTGACAGGAAGACAGTCTGACCCTGAAATTCTAGTTGTAATGCCGTGTTAAGCCACCAGAAGCATTAAATGGGAGGCATGGTGTATTAAATGAGAGGTTTGAGGCATTAAATGAACGGGAAGGGTATTTAAAGCAAGGATGGAAAAAAAGGAACACGGAAGTGTGCGTAATGTCAAATCGCAGGTTTGCTTTAATTATTATTCAAGTTACTATAAATAGAACATTCCACTGAACAACAGAGGTAAGCTGACTATTGTCAACTTAAGCTGTTACTTATTTCTTCTCTGAAAAGCTCTCTTCTTTGAGCGACTTGCTGATTTAAGTATCGGAGAGTTTTCCGGTCAGAGACCCCCACTCCAGCCGTAATCTTTCTTTCTGTCTTTGTTCGGCAGGTCGGCGATTGCATTTTCGGTTGGCGTAATCAGCAGTTTCGGCGGTATTTTTTGCTGCCAAACAATTATCATTGGAGAATGTTATTTTCTTTTAGAACTTATTTCTTCAAATAAAAGGAAAGAAATGGAATCAGTCTCTTTAACATATGATGTTCGTTTGGAAAAAAACACCCAAAATGTAGCATTTTTGGTAGAACTTTTTCGTCTTATCTATTATTTTTAAACTAAATTTTAAATTTTTTTTATTTTGACAGTTTTTAATTATGTTATTGATATATTTTTTAAAAAATACAAAAAAATGCTTACAAATAGAAAAAAATATAAACGGCTAAAAATATTAGTGTGTAGTTTTTCTTATTTTTAAACATTTCAACGTGATGTTTTTAAAGAATACGTGAATAACATGCGTAAAAATTATCACAATAACAAAAACATAATAATTCTAATTAAAAAAAAAGTTTAATAAGACAAATATTCTTTCAACAAAAAAAAAAAAAGAAGCTAACTTCGGTTTATTTTTTCGGCGACTAAGTCTGCGGTGGGATGATCCAATGTGCATTAAAGTAACCTAGTGGTGGTAGCGACAGGCACCAGTAGCAGAAATACTAAGGGCAGGTTTGGTTTGATAATTTCTATTTTTATTTATTTATTTTTTTGGAGAAATGGAGACACCCTTTATAATTATTAAAATGGTAAAATTATCATTCACACAACATTTTGACAATTTATTCAAACAAATTATTTTGACAAAATAACATTGCTCATGAATTTTAATTTATAACCTAATTTTTAGAAGGGAAAAAAAAGGGTCTCAATATTAAGGTTCACTTGATTTTATTGCCTACGTTTGTAAGGATTGTGGTCAAATTTTATATGATCTGAGGGGTATAAACATTTTATAATAAATATGTGAAATTGTAAAATAATTTTAAAAATTTAAGGAACTGTTGTAATTCTATTTATTAAAAAATTATTTCAAATATCATAACATCCGGTGTATGAGAATATTTATGAATTTTTCCTAATTGGAACAAATGCTTTTACACTTACAAATTACAATCAATAATAAAGATAGTAAATTAATAATAAAGATAGTAAATCAAAATTTTGACCCTACATTGTAATGTTTTTTAAACAGTATTTTTTATTTCCGTAAAAGACACATGTACTGCTACCATTAAAAATATTAAATGTAAGGATTATAAAAGAATTTGAAATTATGTCGACCAAAATGATAGGACGATAAGTGAGCGAAATTATTCAAGAAACATGAAATAGTAGTCATATCGGCCAAAGTTAATAAAAGCAAGGCCGATATTACGACAACTGGTTACATGAGTAAATTAAAAATAATTGGTTAATTACATTGTTTTCAACTGTTGAATTTTGAATAGCGAAAATAAAAATTAAAATTTATATCGGTGAGGAGAAGTTAATGATAATTAGCTTTAATTACAGAATATTTTGGTTGGCTGAATATAGATTAAATAAATCTGTGCGGAACCATTGTCACAACAATTGGCCAGGATAGTTAATGAGAAAGAGTTTTTCAATCACACGTCTCCCTGAGAGACATTACTTTTCTTACACATTATTTTTTCTGCACTTTACTTTCCTGCTCTTTATTTTTCTGCACCTTCAGAGTAGTTCTTCTTCCTCCTCCATCGACAAAGACGTGGTCTGTGTATTGTTTGTCATTTGCATCCATCATCTCTGGAACTGAAGTGTTTTTGAAATTTTGATCAATGGAGATTTTGATGCCCGTATTGTTAGCTTGTTTGATTTAAATTACTTCCCTTTGTAGCTTTATTACACACTACTAGTTTTGTTTTTCATATAATGTATGTTTAAAAGTCTTGAAAAGACAAAAATTTCACGATGACGCTCGTCTAATTTTATATTCAACAACATTATCCATCTTTTGAATCTCTAAAATTCTGACACACCTATGCACACATATACACACAACGAATTATTTGAGCGCAGACAACTATCCTCATTCATTTTGTAAATCTTTTATCATAAAAAAAAAAAGTCTGAAGTGAGTACGTCAAAAATAATATACTATATTGTCTTATTCGAAACTTAATTAGGCACCTCGTTGAACGGGTTCAGAAGTTATTGCCGGTTGTGTCCGACTTTGACTTTTTCGGCTTTGGGAAAACCTTGAGGTCAACTTACCCCCCCCCCCCCCCAAGAGAGAGAGAGAGAGAGAGTAGAAGAAGAAGAAAATTAGAAGTCGCATTCGATGGGCACTTTTGCTTCCATGACAAGGATAATTTTTAATGAAAATATTTAAATATTAATGTTATACTTATTCTAATAATTTTATTGTAACCATCATTTGAAATAATTTTTTTTTTCTTTTTACTCTTGTAAAAGTGGCACTTTTTTCAATAAATAAATTTCAATCTTAATTTATAATTTTAAAAATTTTCATTATTAAACTAATCTTATCTATTGTTTTGGTAGCTTGATTTAAACTAATATTATTTAATTTATTTTAAATGAAAAATAAAAATTGTAAGCAATCTTTAGTTGCCATAATATTATAGATATATATATATTTAAATTTAGAGATGTCATTGATAAAAAATAATTTAAATTTTTATAATAAAAATAATCTTTATTTTCAAAAAATTATCCATTTTAAATGGTAACGGGAATAGAGTTGGCGATCGAGGTCCACGAGCAAGGCAAGCAAAAATCTCAACAAAACTAGGCATGAGAAGAACGAATTTATACAGACGAAGGGTGATAACATATTTGTGCTCTAAAAAGAAAAGAGAAAAAAAAAAATAGGCACAAAAGGTTAGAAGCAAAAGACTGGAGATGCATGCTTGTTTTGTTTGTGGTTGGTCGGCTGAACTATATGACAAATTGCGGGGAACATAGAAATCTATATGATATTATTGTTTTATTATTAGAATTGAACATGCATAATTTTTATCAAAATTTTACTTTAATTAAAATAAAATTATAAAAAAATTACAAAAGTGGCTCAAATAATTAACAATAATTAGTTAAGTGTATCTAAATAAATAATAACTTACAATTAAAGAGCATTTAAAGAAAATAAAAAAATTATAAAGATAGTGACTAATTAAAAAAAATTTAAAGAAGACCAAAATATAAATAAATGAAATTACTGAATTATGTAATAATTATAAAAATTTACTTTTCAATATCACTGAAATTATAATTAAGTAGTTATTGGAGGAGTTTAAGGGTATTTTAAGAAAAAGAAAAAAAAATGTTTCACTAAAATAAAATTTTATAAAATTTAAAGTTTTATCATTACTCTTAATTTCTAATTTATTTAATAGCATGGATATAAATATAGATAAAACGAATTTTAAAATGAGAAAATGTTCGATTTGTCATTTTCTCTTTCTAAACCTCATTAAAAAAAATAATTATCTAAACCTTTAAGCATGCGTCTTATATAACATATAATATATATATATATATATATATATAATTGCAAATAAATAAATAAATAAATTATACGTAGTACTCATGAACTATCTAACCTCTTCCAAACCTTTGATTTTTCATAGATGAACATACGCTTACAACATTTTTAGAAAATTGTAATTTTTATCTCTAAATGAATTAAGGGGTGCGTTGAAGTAACAAAAAATAAGATAATTTGAAATAATTTTTGGATTCGTAATTTGTATAGTAAATTAAAAAATGAATAATTTTTAAAAATTTTAAAAAATTTTTAAAATTATTTAACATTTTACATTGTATTAAACGGATCCTAAATTGAATTACTTTTCTTAATTCTCTTTTTTCTCTGCTATGAAATAATTATACACAGAGACAAGTAAAAAATAAAAAGTTAACAAATTTTTTACCGGACGGGATAAAATTAAGAAGAAACCATAGTTGAAGCATTCCATGTGAATTCAACATTAACAATAAATGGTTACCAAGTCACGGGCTGTGTGCATATATGTATATATATATTATATAGTTTATTATTTAAAGAGTAGGAGTGGACGGATGATGACCGGATCCGGCTCCAACCAAAATAAGACTATTCTCATTCAAAGCTGAGGTGCCAGTCGTGTTAAAATTATTAAGGTTTCTAGACACGGGAGAAGTCAATAATATTATTAAGGTGTTTAGTTGGTAAAAGTTTTGTTAAAAAGTACAATAAAGTATAAAAATTTGATATAAAAGTGATATGTGGTAAAATTTAATTGAAAAAAAATATAAAAATATGATAAAAGTTTGTGGATTTTAGTTAGTTTTGCCCAACTAAACATCTATATGTACATATGAACAAGTGTTTGGATGACAAAAATAAAAGGAAAAAATTGTGTAAAAATGAAATGTGATAAAATTTTATTAAAAAAAGCTTAAAAATTTTGATTTTTTTTTTTTTTTTTTTTTTTGTAAATTTTGATAGAATTTGAACTCCCAAACACTATATAATCGATGATAATTAGGTTTGGTTTGGACGGCTGAGCGTCAAATGCGCGTGGTCTCGATCTCCTCCTCAATATAACGGCAACGGCTTTGATCTCTCTTTTTCCAATTCAACCCCCCCTCCCAAAAATTCTTATTCCTTCCTCTGACCTCATTCATCAACTCATCCATCCATTGCCTCCTTCCTTCCTTCCTTCTCATTCATTCCGCCTGCATATATACAGACGCAGAGACGGAGAGGTAATTGGTTGGTTGGTTTGTTGGTTGGTTGAGGAAATTTAGTGCAGAACGGAGTAATGAAGAAGCAAGCCACTCTTACTTGTTTCCGCTGACAAACAAACAAACACATCAGACCAAACGATCATATTACTCTCTGCCCTTCTCCTAATTCAAATCCCCTTGGCTCTACCGATTTCAACGACTTGAAGAAAGGGACGAATTATTAAATAAAGAGGCGGCATGGAAACAGGTAACCACGGCCTTAGGAGGAATATAAATAATGGTTGTTCGTCCTCTTCTTTTCGACTTCGATGCCCGAGTCTCAACTCCCTCCGTCTCCGCCGCATATTCGATCTCTTCGACCAGAACAGTGACGGCACCATCACCGTCGATGAGCTCAGCCAAGCACTCAACCTCCTCGGCCTCCACACCGATATCTCCGACTTGGATTCCATGGTCAAGTCCCACATTCAGCCAGGAAACATGGGCCTTAAGTTTGAAGATTTCGAATCCCTTCACGCATCCTTGAACGACACATTCTTCGGGATGGATGATGATGATGAGGAGGAGGAGAAATTGAAGGAGGTGGAAGGTTATTCAGCATCAAAGGCGAAGGCAAAGGAGTGGCAGGAGGAGTCAGACCTGTCGGAGGCGTTCAAGGTGTTCGATGAGGATGGGGACGGTTACATATCGGCCAGGGAGTTGCAAGTGGTGCTTGGCAAGCTTGGACTCCCCCAAGGCAGAGAGATCGACAGAGTGGAGAGGATGATCTCGTCCGTTGATCGCAACCACGACGGTCGTGTTGATTTCTTTGAATTCAAGGACATGATGCGCAGCGTCATCGTTCGCACATCATGACGCGCTTGCTTGATTTGCTTGCATTTATCATCTTCGATCTTTCTTTCCATTGTCTGATGATGCTCCTACATCTATCTATTCGTTTGCGGTTGTTGTAGCAGTAGGTATGTCATGTAAGTGTGTATGTATGTACGTATGTTTAACGATGGAGTATTGCCTCCAATTGGTTGAATTGATTAATCATGATGATGTCATGTACCTACCTCGGTCTTAATTAGGAAGGAAAGATGGGAGTGATTTCCATCTATCAGTTTTAATTTTGTCATCAAGTGTCTTTGTCATTTTTCTTCAGCCGAGCTGAATATACATTAATTCATGTCTCTGTTCAGATCTTGCTCTCTTTCTTCCTTGCTAATAATCTCAATCTCTGGTTTAGATGCATCAGAATCACTGTCGGCTTTTTTAGGAAAAAATAACTTCCTTTTATTTTCTTTTTTCTTTTTTTTTTCACCAAATGTGGATTTTTCTATATTTTAAACATTTTTTGTATTTGTTTTTTAAATGTGAATAACATTTCTCAAAATATCAAACAAAATAAATAAATAAAATTTTTGGTTAAAAAAATTATTGGGCAAAATAATACTTAGATGTACGGATACCGAATAAGTGTAGTCAATGCGCCACGTGACCCAATGCCGAGCATATTCGTGTGAGCCAAGTAGTCATCTGCCGAGCACTCTACATCGTGACACGTGGCGTTCCGCCGAACAGTTGATTCATTTCACGAGAGTTCCACGTGAGTACTATAAGTGAACACGTGTCTTTGGGTTAATATTCCAGAGAATACCCTGAGGCTTAGCACCTATAAATAATGTGTCGCTACGTGGCTATAGCCGAGAACCTCAATAGCTAGTTTGTTCGGCCCATCGATTGGCGGCTAGTAAATGTTAAGCCCGGGGCCCACAGCCTTAAAGAAGGCTCGTAACCATAAATGCACCATAGTTATGACTGAACTGGGTATTTATTTCTAAGGAAGTAACTGAGTCAGTTTTTTTCATTACGAGTAGTTGACGGATGTGACAGGAAGACAGTCTGACCTTGAAATTCGGGTTGTATTGCCGTGTTAAACCATCAGAAGCATTAAATGAAAGGCATGGTGTATTAAATGAAAGGTTTAAGGCATTAAATGGACGGGAAGAGCATTTAAAGCAAGGAAGGAAAAAGGGAACACGGAAGCGTGGATAATGTCAAATCGCAGGTATACTTCATTTGTTATTTAGGTTACTATAAATAGGTCATTCCACTACACAATGAAGGTAAGCTGACTATTGCCAACTTACGTTATCACTTATTTCTTCTCTGAAAAACTTTCCTCTTTGAGCAACTTGCTGACTTAAGCATCGGAGGGTTTTCCGGCCAGAGACCCCCTCTCCGGCCGTAACATTTCTTTCTGTCTTTGTTCGACAGGTCGGCGATTGCATTTCCGGTTGGCGTGGTCAGCAGTTCCGGCGGTATTTTTTGCTGCCGAACATTGGCGCCCACCGTGGGGCTCGTTGTTTAGCCCAGTCTTGTTGTTCTTCAACCTTTATCTCATTTCTTCATCAAGTTTCTAGCATTTGTCCACATAATAACTTCAGGAGGAAACACTACTCCACCATCATCTCCACGGGTAGGGGACCGTTCCACTCCTGCCAAAACTAAAGGGAGTGCGTTGGTTATCCGGACTCCAGGTCTGGAGCACACCAGGAGAAGGAAAATGGAGGACCCGGAGGCATTGAAAAGGAGAAAGGAATTGATGGCTAAGGCCAGTGAGAAGCAAGCAGAATTAGAGGAGATTCTATTGGAATTAAGTAAGGAGAAGGGAAAGACTACTGCAAGCCATGCAGCCGATTCTGATCAACCTGATTCAGAATCTGACGAAAGTTATGATGCTCTTTACGAGGACCCCACTGATGAAGATGACGGGGACACCCATGAACAAGAGGAGGTGCGTTCTTGCTCACGACGTGATGTCACTCCTTCTAGAAAGGGGTCGCACCATGCTAAAACCATTGCAAAACGTGACGCGAGATCTGACACTGACCTGCTCACCAAAGTGCATCACAAAAAGAGTTCCTCGAAAAAGACTTCGGAGGCACACTCAGAAGAAGCAGAAAGCTCAGAGCAAGAAGAGGTAACTTTGAAACGAAAGAAAGCGGGAAAAGTAAAAGTAGAGGATTGGGGGCATGAAGCGGAATGGGGTGCTCAGGGCCAGAGCACACGCATGATGGCAAGGAAAGCCTTGGGGCGGATCTCTGCTTCTCCATTCATTGACGAAATAACTGACGCAGAGCCTCCAGAGAAATTCCAAACTCCAAGGCTTAACCTCTATGATGGAAGAACTGACCCCCTGGCCCATTACCGCCATTACATGCAAGCCATGACATTATGGAGCAGCAATGATCATCTCATGTGCAGAGTATTCCCTTCCAGCTTGGGGGATATGGCACTCCAATGGTTTCATAAACTACCTCTTGGCAGTATCCGGAGCTGGCAGCAACTTGCAGAGGAATTCGTCACTCGGCTTTTGGCTAACACAAAACAGCCCAAAACCGCTGACATTCTCCTTACGATAAAAAGAAAACCCGGAGAATCATTTAGAGATTATTCCCGCCGCTACCTGGAGCTCTACAACGAGGTGGGAGAATGCTTGGAGCAATTGGCCATAATTTCATTCAAGTTGGGGTTGCGGAAAAAGGATAGGCTGTGGCTCTCCTTGACCAAAAAGCCCGCGGCCAACATGTCAGACCTTATGTGCCGGATTGAAAAATACGCCAAGGTGGAGGACGAGACATAGCCGGCCGAACAAAAAGAAAGAAGATCACAAGGCCAAAGAGGAGATAAAAGCCGGGGAGGAGGCTGCCGATTCATTGATGAAGAGAAGTCCGTCTTCGAAGCGGTTAATACGGCGTTCAAGATGCCGATCTTCAAAATCCTCTCTCAAATAAGAAATAAGCCGTATTTCAGATGGCTCGGAAAGCTGCCAGACTTCCCCGGGAAGGAGAATTCCAAGGATTATTGCGCGTATCATCAGGACAGGGGGCATCGCACCAGAGTCTGCCGATCGTTGCGGCACTATCTGGAGGAATTGGTGCGCAAAGGCCACCTTAAAGAGTTCATAGATGAGGGCAGAACTAGAGAAGCAGCCCCACAGGACAGAGAGCCAATGAGGCAACGAGAAGAGATTGCCAGGGAGGAGGCTGTCGAGGAGGTGCAACCCCCACCCAGAGCCAGGGCACGTAGAGATGTCCCAAGACCTGCAGTCATCCACGTGATCCATATGGAGCAGCGGCCCCAGAGTGTCATCAACCATGCCCCTAATCCACAAAGTCAAGAAATCTTGGGCGTTGCAGGTCAGCCGAGCAAACGCCCGAGAAAAGCCCCCACGGAAGGAATCACCTTTCGTGAGGACGAGTATTCTGGTGTTCAGCTGCCGCACAATGACGCTTTGGTAATCACTCTGGGCATGTTCGACTCCGAAATGAGGAGAATTCTGGTGGACGCAGGAAGCTCAATAGAAGTCATGTTCCTGAGCTTATTTAAGAAGCTTGGATTGACTGAAGAGGATCTGGAACTGGCAGAATGTCCCCTTATAGGATTCAACTCTACCCCTGTGTGGCCTCTGGGCAGAGTTGTTATTCCTGTTCGTGTGGGTCCAGTGGAGTAAGAGGCTGAGTTCACTGTTGTAGATTCTCCTTCTTCCTACAACGCTATAGTAGGAAGGTCATGAATTCATGCTTTGAAGGCGGTCCCCTCAACCTACCATCAAGTGCTGAAGTTTCCCTATGGTGGGGAAGTGATCTTTATTTTGGGGGATCAAAATATTTCTCAAAAGTGCTTCACTGCAGCCCTAAAATCCAAGACCATTCCCGAGCAAGTCCAATTGACAGAGCTGCCCGAGGACGCCCCGAAGATCGATGATTTCGGTGGTGATCCACAGAAGAAAGCCATTGAAGGCCTGGAGAAGTATCAGATTGGCCCTGCTGAGGATGACAGGTTCTTCTTGATCGGCACAAATTTGAGTGCCGAGGAGAAACTCGAGTTGACAGAGATGCTCTTGAAGAATATCGGGATATTCGCCTGGACTCCGCATGAAATGCCAGGTATTTCCCCCGAAATTATGACTCATAAGCTGAATGTGAATCCGGGGGTAAAACCTGTGGTACAGAAGGCAAGGAGGTCAGCTCTCCAGCATGCGGAGGCTGTCATAGAGGAGGTCGGCCGATTGTTAGAAGCTGAGGCCATCCGGGAAGTTTCATACCCGGAGTGGTTGGCCAATACAGTCGTGGTCAAAAAGAAGAATGGGAAATGGAGAGTCTGCGTAGATTACACAGACTTGAACAAAGCTTACCTGAAGGATCCATTTTCCCTACCAAAGATCGACCAACTCGTTGACTTAACCGCTGGATGTTCCAGGATGTCGTTCCTAGACGCTTATAGGGGATATCACCAGATCCCCATGTTCGGCCCTGATGAGGAGAAGACTTCATTCATAACCCCCCGAGGTATATACTGTTACAGGGTTATGCCATTTGGATTGAAGAACGCTGGAGCCACCTATCAACAGTTAGTCACAAAAATATTCAAAGAAGACCTCGGACAGATGATGGAGGTCTAAATTAATGATATGGTGGTAAAGAGTAAGGAGCCAAACACTCATCTTCAACATCTCCAGCATGTTTTTTCCACCCTTGATCGGTATGGGTTAAAACTAAATGCTGCCAAGTGTGCCTTCGGAGTTGGCTCGGGCAAATTTTTGGGCCACTTGGTGAGCAGAAGGGGAATCGAAGCCGATCCTGATCAAATACAAGCCATCCAATTTGTTTCTCCTCCGCGCACTAAGAAGGAAGTCCAGAAGCTCACAGGAATAGTGGCGGCACTCAATCGGTTCATCAGTAGATCATCTGACAAATGCCGACCATTCTTCAGATTGCTAAAAGGTGCCAACAAGATGCAATGGGATGCTGAAGCAGACGCAGCACTGGAAAAGCTTAAAAAATACCTGATATCTGTCCCGATATTGTCAACACCGCAGCCGGGGGATATTTTGCAACTATATCTGGTGGTTTCAGAACATGCAGTCAGTGCCGTCCTGCTGAGGGAGGAACAAGGGAAGCTGCATCCTATTTACTATGTCAGCAAAACAATGCAAGGGGCAGAGACCAGATACCTTCCCCTAGAAAAATTGACCTTGGCATTGGTGATGGCGTCCAGGAAGTTAGCCCATTACTTTCATACGCACACCATTCAGGTGGTCACTGATCAGCCAATTGGCCATGTTTTAAAAAGAGCAGATGTATCTGGTCAGGTGGTAAAATGGGCAGTTTTCCTCGGTGCATTCGACATAAAATTTATTCCAAGAACCGCAATAAAGGCTCAAGTTTTGGCCGATTTTGTAGCAAAATTCACCACACCAGCCCCTGGCCCAGCAAAAGAAGTATGGCAAGTGGAAATAAGGTCTGCCCCAGCCGAACACGTTGATGCCGAACAACCTTGGCAAATTGAGGTTGATGGATCTTCGTCTAAGAAGGGCGGCGGTGTAGGCATTGTTCTGACTACACCGGAAGGAGTCACTATAGAATACGTAATAAAGCTCGAATTCGAGGTCACTAATAATGAAGCAGAGTATGAAGCTCTCTTAGCCGGGCTCAACATTGCTCGGCGATTAATGGCAAACGATGTTGTAATAAAGACTGATTCTCAGTTGGTTGCCAACCAGCTGAAGGGTGAGTATATGGCTAGAAGTGAGAAGATGGCAGAGCATTTACAAATGGCAAAGAAGAAAACTGAAGGCTTTAATAAAGCTAGCGTGGAGCTTATTGGGAGAGATCATAATGCTCATGCGGACGCACTTGTAACACTGGCTGCCTCTTCTCGAATAAGGCTAACTGATCAGGTTTTCTTGGAAATTCTAAAGAGGCCGAGCATAACGAAATATCAGGAGGTAATGTGTGCTGACTTAGCCCCATCTTGGATGGATCCAATCATTATTTACCTGAAGGATGGGACTCTCCCCAAGGATAAAACAGAAGCGAAGAAGCTGCTGATTACACTCGAAAAGTGTAATTACAAACGACACTTTTGCACACTCATTTACATGTTTTACTACGTTTTCCTCATGATTTATCACTATTTTATCACTTACGTAAACCATTTTGTCAATCGCAGGAAAAATGGTGAATTCAACGAAGAAGACAGTGATTTTGACAACTCCAAGGAGGAAGGAAACAAAGGAGAACAAAGCGTGTCAACAATGGTTCAAGCTTCCCCAAGAGTTGGCTTAAATGGAGGAGCAAACATTGAAGAAACCTATACACTGTGGTCCAGGACCCCCTTGCTTGATGGTCCCGACCACAGAAAGCTGGAGCTGTTGAAGAGGATTTCATATACACTGTGGTCCGGACCCCCTTGCTTGATGGTCCCGACCACAGAAGCTCGCCTTCCAGCAGATTGAATAAACCATACACTGTGGTCCGGACCCCCTGAGGGACGGTCCGGACCCCCTTATACGGAATTGTTGCTCCGCGTTTTGAATGATTAGGGTTTTGTGTTTGCTTATATATATGACACTGTGTAGCCGAATGAAGGGGGGCTGCTGCATGTTGTTTTTCTTCCTCTCCTCCTACTTCTCTTAGGTTTAAGTTTAGTTTTAGTTATTTATTTATTTGAAGATTTTGAAGATTTTTTATTCGTGAATGTTACTACTCTACGTACTCCAAGTTTTTAAGACGATTGTCATTGCGATTGCTACTCAAGTTCTTATTTCAAAGTTCGTTTTCAAGTAAGTTAATATTTCATTCTTGCTCTTCATTAGTTTTTGAATGTTCGTGGATGATTTTTATGATTAATGCCATTAGTTTGTTTAATCTTTGGATGCTTTAAAATATTAGGGTTTCGTTTAGAGTTTGATACGAATGCTGCACGTTTTGATCTTAAGGTTTAACTTTAATTAATCTAGTATTTCGTTTTGGTTCATTATTATTAATTGAATGTTCGTAGGTAGGTTTTACATTCATTAGGACTGTTTTAATTACGTTTTTGAAGCTTTAACAGTTATGTCTTCATCTAAGCCTGTTAAGTTGTTTCAAAGCATGCTAGGGTAAAAACCTTTGTTCTTGATTCACTGAATCAATGAAGGGTAATTTGTTATGAACTGAGGGATGTACGTAGATCCTTCACATGGGTTTCAAAAGCCTATGTGAAGTGATCTACTATTTTCAAACTTGATTTGTTGTTTGGAAAACCTTTGAAAACAAGAGTGTTTGTTCATATTCTCTGTAATCACTGATAAACACTCTTGATTATAATTTTCTTGATAATTTTTAAACAATTTAATCTAGATTTGAACTCGAGTATTTTTATCATAAAATCTTTCCAGTTTTATCTTCCATAATGAAACGTGAATTTAAAACTGTGTATCGAGGAATTTTGGAATGTATTGAAAATCTTTCCCAATCCATAGATCCTTTGACGTGAACTATGGATTGTATTTAAAATCATCCCTTGGTGAAATAACAGATTACTTGGAATTGTGAAGGTTGAATCAAGAACCCTTTTCTATTAGAATTTCAATTTGATAAAATCACTGCTTTAAATTTCTTATAAATCTTGTTTGCAATTAGATTAGATTATTCTTTAAATTTAAGTTTAGTAATTTTAATTTGCTGAGTTGTTTAAATTAGTTCGAATTTTATTTAAGTTGAAACATTCCTTTAATTAGTAATTACTTTGCTTTTAGTTTAATTTCTCAAATTTCAACTCTATCAAATCTAATTTAAGTTAATTGCAACTTTAATTCTAATTCAATCCTACAATTCATATTTGAACTTAGAAACTGAAACACATAGGCTTCCCTGTGGATTCGACCTCGGACTCACCGAGATTAAAACTACACCGCACACCCTTGCACTTGGGGGTTAATTAGCACTGCACTATTTACGAGCGGTCAAGTTTTTGGCGCCGTTGCCGGGGAACGCCAATTTTAGTTTTTAGGTTCTTAGAATCTTTAGGATAAAAAAAAAAAAAAAAATTTAAAACTTAAAAATTTGAAAGTTGATCTCTCTTAGTTAAATTTTTCTTAGAAAGATTCGCTTGGCTTATGCACGGTTGGATTAGAGGGGAAGACGGTAGATTGTTACGCCCTGAATCATTAGCTGTTCCTTTAGAATTAGAGTCCTCTTTAGGAGAAACTCAAACTCCTAGAATTCCTACTCCACCATTAGAAATGGCTGCTGAAGATCAAGCTGTCGCAGCAAGACAATCCTTGAGAGATATCTTGCAGCAGAATAGGCATACTCCTGAATCCTGCATAGTTTGGCCTGTAAACCAAACTTTTCACTTTAAACCAGGGATGATCCAATTGTTACCTACTTTCCATGGGATGGATTCTGAGAATCCATATGACCACTTAACTCGCTTTAGGAACATTTGTGTCACTATAAAGGATCAAGGATGCCAAATAGAGCTGGTATTTCTTAAGTTATTCCCATTTTCATTGCAAGATAAGGCTGCTAGATGGTTTGAATTCCTACCATCTAATTCCATTCGCACCTGGGATGAAATGCAAGCCAAATTCTTAAAGAAATTTTTCCCACCTAATAGAACTGATGCAATTCAGCATCAGATTCTGAACTTCGCTTCACAACATGGTGAGACATTCTACCAAAGTTGGGAGAGGTTTAAAACTCTCTTACATTCCTGTCCTCACCATGGATTTGAAGTCTGGCGTCTAGCGAGCATCTTCTACGGAGCCCTGACACCACAATTGAAACAATTTGTGGAAACAATGTGCAATGGGCAGTTTTACGATAAAACCCCTGAAGAAGCTTATGAATATTTTGAATTCTTAGCTGAAAATGCACAAACTTGGGATACCACGGGACCTCAGAATACTCAGAATATTAATGGTACTCCTATTCGAGGTTTGCATCACTTAAGTGAAACCGATGATCTTAAGGCAAAACTAGCAACTCTGACCCGAGAAATAGAGACCCTTAAGATTAAAAAGGACACACCTATAGTTAAAGAACCCATAGCAAATGTCTATTGCGTAGCTTGTGATAGCCAATCTCATAGAACGGATGATTGTCCTAGTATGCCCCTGTGTAGAGAAGTCGTGCAAAATCAGCTATCTAGTGAACTTCCTATCCATGCAATAAACCAATACCGACCTCCATATCGTGGACAGAATTTGGGAGGAAATCCCTATTCTGAAACATATAATCCGGGTGTGAGGAACCATCCAAATTTTAGTTGGAGAAATGATGGAGCAGCTCAAATGCCACAATCTTATCACCCTCCACCTCCTCCAAATCCTCAGGTTTCAGTCACTAATCCAGGATTGCCTCAGAATGTGGGACCTTCTCATACTCCATATATTCCCCCAAATAAGAGGTCCACAGAAGAAACACTTCAACAATTCATGAACACACAATCCACACTTTGGGCTCAAAATAATAGAACTTTGGACGACATTAGGGGACAGTTGACTCTTTTAACCCAAACGTTGACTACACAACCTAAAGGTCAATTCCCTGCTCAACCACGTCCAAATCCAATTGCCCAAGTGAAAAATGTTGAAGGGTCTTCCAATATGCCTGGCAATATTGAGCAGGTACAAAACATCACGACGCTTAGGAGTGGTAAAACTATAGATAAAACCATTCACCCTAAGATGGTTGAGGTTAGGGAAGAGTTAGAACCTAAGCGGATGTCGGAAGATAATAGGAGGGAAGGAAAACAACCCATAGGCATGGAAGAAGAAAAATCTAAGAGGGAAGAGGAATCTAAGAAAGAGAAGAGTGAGGAAGAAAAAGGGGAGAATCAAAAGGAAAAAGAATCTATCTTAGTGCCTAGGGAGTATATCCCTAAAGCACCATTTCCCCAAAGGTTCTTGAAAGCTAAGAGAGAAGCTCAAGCAGCTGAATTGCTAGAGGTTTTTAAACAAGTAAAAATCAATATACCTCTTTTAGATGCAATTAAACAAATCCCAGTGTATGCAAAATTCTTGAAAGAGCTATGCACTGTGAAGAGGGGACTGAATGTTAAGGAAAAAGCTTTCCTAACAGAACAAGCAAGTGCTATTCTTCAATGTCGCACACCCCCGAAATATAAGGACCCTGGGTGTCCTACTATCTCTTGTTATATAGGGAAATTCTTTGTTAGTCGAGCACTTCTTGATTTAGGAGCTAGTGTGAACTTACTTCCCTATTCAGTGTACGAGCAACTAGGATTAGGAGAGATTAAACCTACCCGTGTGACTCTGCAACTTGCAGATAGATCTATAAAAGTCCCACGAGGTATAGTTGAAGATGTACTGGTGCAAGTGGAAAATTTTTATTTTCCGGTGGATTTTATAATCCTTGATACACAACCTACTAACCAGTTTGTCAGCACCTGATCAGACACCTGTGATTCTTGGACGTCCATTTTTAGCAACGTCAAATGCTTTGATTAATTGTAGGAATGGATCCATGAAGATGTCCTTTGGTAACATAGAGTTTGAAACAAATATCTTTCATGTTACCAAACAACCAAAAGAGGTGGCTGAAATACAAGAGGTAGACGTAGTCGAAACCATCGTTCAGAATTACGTTGATAGGGAATTCATAGAAGACCCTCTAGAAAGAATACTATGCAGTGATATAGAAAAAGGGGATTTTATGATACCTAGTGAACTTAGCAACATGCTATATGAATGGTTAGACGTTTGCCCATTAATGTCAATAGGTAATTGGAAACCGATGTTTGAAAATCTAGGGCCACTATTGAACAAAGCTCAATCTTCGAATGTGAAAGCCCCAAGTCCCGATAGGAAACCATTACCTTCTAATTTGAAGTATGCTTTTCTAGGTGAAGGAGAAACATACCCTGTAGTAATATCTTCTGAATTGACTACTGACCAAGAACATACCTTGATAGAGCTGTTAAAATCCCATAAGAAAGCATTAGGGTGGTCAGTGGCAGATTTAACAGGTATAAGTCCACTCCTTTGCACACATTACATTTATTTAGAAGAGGGTGCCAAGCCGGTACGACAAATGCAAAGAAGGCTCAATCCAAATATGAAAGAGGTAGTACGGGCTGAGGTACTAAAGTTGCTTGATGTAGGGATAATTTACCCAATTTCTGATTCCCAATGGGTAAGTCCTACACAAGTGGTACCTAAGAAGTCAGGTATTACCGTAGTTCGGAATGAAAATAATGAGCTAGTCCCAACGAGAGTGCAAACTGGCTGGCGAGTATGCATTGATTATAGGAAACTCAATGCAAGTACTAGAAAAGACCACTTTCCTCTTCCATTCTTAGATCAAGTTTTAGAAAGAGTGGCTGGGCATGCTTATTACTGCTTTTTAGATGGCTATTCGGGCTATAACCAAATAGAGGTAGCTTTAGAGGATCAATCCAAAACTACATTCACCTGTCCCTTTGGCACCTTTGCATACAAACGAATGCCGTTTGGCCTATGTAACGCCCCTGCCACTTTTCAGCGTTGCATGATTAGCATATTTAGTGAGATGGTAGAAGAGATCGTCGAAGTATTTATGGACGATTTCTCTGTCTATGGTGACTCATTCGAGCAATGCTTGCAACACCTTGATCTAGTATTAACTCGATGCGAGGAAAAGAACCTTGTCCTTAACTGGGAAAAGTGTCATTTTATGGTGACACAAGGCATCGTTCTGGGGCACATAGTTTCAAAAGAAGGTATTCAGGTAGATCAGGCGAAAGTAGAGCTGATTCAAAAGCTTCCCAAACCCCAATCAGTAAAAGATATTAGATCTTTCTTGGGACATGCTGGATTCTATCGAAGGTTCATTCAATCATTTAGTGAAATTTCCAGACCTTTGTGTAAATTACTAACACAAGATACACCCTTTGAATGGACTGATCAATGCCAGCAAGCTTTTGAAAAACTCAAGGGATGTCTAACTACAGCTCCTATTTTACAAACTCCTGATTGGTCACTGCCATTCGAATTGATGTGCGATGCTAGTGACCATGCTATTGGAGCTGTACTAGGACAGAGAAGAGATAAAAAAGCACATGTGATTTATTATGCTAGTAAGACCCTTAATGACACTCAAAAGAACTACACAACAACTGAAAAAGAATTACTAGCAGTTGTTTTTGCCCTTGAGAAATTCCGATCTTATCTCATTGGTTCAACAGTCATCATCTTCACTGACCATTCTGCACTTAAGTACCTGTTGACCAAGAAAGAGGCCAAACCACGATTACTCCGATGGATATTGCTACTACAAGAGTTTGACCTCGAAATAAGAGATAAGAAAGGTGTAGAGAACGTGGTGGCGGATCATTTGTCACGTTTACCAGTTGAAGTCTATCCTAAAGATGATACTCAAATCAATGATAGCTTCCCTGATGAACAGCTATTTCATGTGCAAGCAATAACAGCCTCTACCCCTCCTTGGTATGCTGATATTGCTAACTACTTAGTGACAAGACAAATCCCGGATGAATGGACTTCTAAAGATAGGAAGAAATTCCTTAGGAATGTAAGAGTTTTCTTTTGGGATGATCCGTATTTATTTAAATACTGCCCTGACCAAGTTATCCGTAGGTGTATTCCTGACTGGGAAGTCCAAGGAATAATTGAGTTCTGCCATTCTCAAGCGTGTGGTGGCCATTTTTCCACGAACAAAACAGCTGCAAAGATATTACAATGTGGATTCTATTGGCCTACGTTATTTAAGGATGTTCATCAATTCTGTACCACCTGTGACAGATGTCAACGGCTAGGTAGCTTGACTCGTAGGAACATGATGCCTCTATCTCCTATTCTTGTTTTGGAAATATTTGATTGTTGGGGAATAGACTTCATGGGTCCTTTCCAAGCTCCTTTGGGTATGAATTCATATTAGTAGGAGTTGATTACGTTTCTAAATGGGTAGAAGCAGTAGCTGCTAAGACAAACGACCATAAAGTAGTTCTTAAATTCCTCCATGAAAACATATTTTCACGCTTCGGGGTACCTCGAGCGATAATTAGTGATGGGGGGAAACATTTCTGTAACCGACCTTGTAGGCACTCTATTTCTTAAATATGAGGTGGCACATAAAGTAGGAACTCCATATCACCCCCAGACAAGTGGCCAGGTAGAGCTTGCGAACAGGGAAATTAAGACAATCCTAGAAAAGACGGTTAATCCTAACCGCAAGGATTGGTCACTACGATTGACAGATTCCCTATGGGCATATCGCACTGCATATAAAACTACCTTAGGAATGTCTCCCTACAGGTTAGTTTACGGTAAACCATGCCATTTGCCCGTTGAATTAGAACATAAAGCTTATTGGGCAATTAAGAACTTCAACTTTAATCTTGATGAGGCGGGGTTACACCGTAAATTACAAATTACAGAAATGGAAGAATTACGGAATGACGCTTATGAGAATGCCTTATTATCTAAAGAGAGGATAAAGAAAATACATGATCGGCATATTGCTCGACGATCATTTCATGAAGGCCAAAAAGTATTACTTTATCGTTCACGACTTCATCTATTCCCAGGGAAACTACAATCTAGGTGGTCAGGTCCTTTCATAGTAACGCATGTGTCAGATCATGGAGCCATTGAGATTGAAAATCCAAAGAATAAACATCGTTTTAAGGTGAATGGGCATAAGTTGAAACCATACTTACAAAACTTTGCGGCTTGCATCGAAACATGGGATCTTTTAGATCCCCCTCCTTATGAATAGTCCGCATTTAAGTATTTGTAGTGTATATTAGTAGATCTAGGTTAGCTTGCCGTTTATTTATTTTAGTTTTTTTTCTTTTTAGTTAGTATTATTAGGAAAATTGAGAGAATTAGAGCAACAAGCAAGACTTAGAGCCATTACTGTGGTCCGGACCCCCTAGGGAATGGTCCGGACCCTGCAAGGAGGGATGTAGGCCGAGTATACTGTGGTCCGGACCCCCTGAGGGACGGTCCGGACCCTGCGGGTGTCTTTAAAGCAGATCGGTTCCCTTTTCAGCTCAATTCGGCAGCCCTCTCTTCAATTCTCTTTTCAATATTCCCTCTCTCTAGCAAAATATAACCTAGAAATCTTCTAACCGTGCAAGATTCTTCAAAAAAGAAGTTGATTCAACTCCTATTTCAGCCGAAATCAACTATTTTCTGCACTTTCACATCATCTATAAGGTATGTCTTCTCCATTCTTCAAGCCCTAGTTCGGTTCTTCCATATTTGTTCACCTCAAGCTTCAAAGCTTCAAGAGTTATGTTCTATCTCACCAAAACACTTTCTTTGGACATTAATATTCAAGGGTAGTATTAGTTTGAATTAGTTTCCAAAGTTTGCATTTTTTTTCTACCGTGGGTTTGATTTGGATCCATAAGAACATTGTTTGGTGATTTGGTGCTATTTCTTAAGTATTTTGTTTAGTTGTCATTAGAATGGGGCCACCACATTTGGGTGGACATAGGATTGATTAGAATGATTCATTATTTCTCCTTGTTGGGTTGTAGTTCCTATGCCCCCACGGACTAAGCATGCTGCCAATCGACGACTTGAGCCTGTCTTTGATAGAAATCGATTTTGGAGGGCAGAAGCTGAACTTAGTTACGATGACAACTGGGTAAACAAACCAGTAGTGGTTGAACGGTGTTGGAGTATTGAACATTTTAAAAGTGAAGACTTTCTATTAGAACAAAACTTTGAGGGGCGACAATGGCTCGGTATAGCTAAGTTCAATGCCTACTGTGTGGTTGACTTGGTTCGAGAATTCTTTGCTAATTTCAAAGAAGGATCCATTAGTAAGAGACGAGGAAGAGAACGCCTTGTCAGTTGGGTTAGGGGAGTCGAAATCATTCTTACACCGGATGATTTAGCCCAAGTTTTTCAATTACCCCGGGTTCAAAGGCCTGAATTTTCTTATCCAAATGAAGGGACACCACCTTTCCTGAATTTAGTGTCGGAAATCGTCTCAGAAGGACAAGAATGGGAGGCAGAATATAGAAAGCTAGCCTCAATACTTACTGATAAATACTGGGCTCTGCACATATTTTCTTGCACCAATTTACTTCCTCAAAATCGAAATTCAGACTGCACACCTCTTAGGGCCAGATTGATCTATGCAATTGGTACTGGAATGACTATTGATTTACCCTCCTACCTATGGAACCATATTGCTTATGTTTGCGAGCAACCTAACTCGTTGACAGCTTTGCCCTTTGGAGGTGCCCTCACAGAGATCTTTAGGAGGAAGGGGGCCCAGGTTACGGATGATATGCCTATAGCCTTGGGATTGCAACCATTTACTATAACTTCTTATTCCAAATCCCGTGGCAACATGGCTACTAAAAAGAGGAAAGCCACAACGGTTCATGAACATACGTCAGCACCTATATTGGAGGAAACCGAGGAGGGCCAGGAAGTCACCAATACTGAGTTGGCTGATCGGCTTGATGTTTTAGAAGGGCGCATGGATCACATAGAGAAGAATCAAGAAGAAGATCATCAGTTGCTCCTACGCATCCAGCAGTCTCAGCAGACCCAGGAACATTTGCTGAAAAGTGTCCTGGATCACCTTCGTGACTCTTTTCCACCTCCACAGTGAGAGGACCTTGTTATCTTTGGGTTCTGAGAGTTTAGGATTTTGATCACTCATTGTGTAATTTGTTACTCCTAAAACTCTTTTAGGGTGCATTTATTTTCTGGGATGTAATTATTGGATACTTATGCTACTTTTGATTCTATGGTGATGTATTATGCCTTATTTGCTTTATGTTAATTTCCTTGTGCTTGGATGAACTATCACCATTGGGTTTTTTCTGAGAAGGGGAGTGCTAACAGTGAGGTTGAAAATGGAATTGACAATAATTTAAATGAATCGAATGTGGATGATTATGGAATTCCTTTACAGTTTTTATTTGAACTTCGGCAACATTTAGACCTGAAGGATGCTATCAGAAGGTATGTTCATTTCCATTTTTATTTTATTGCTTTTCTTTTCTTTTTGTCTCGTTTTTTTTTTTATTTTATTCTTCTGTTACTATTATTAACCACTTGCATTGCCATGAATATTTCTATTCTTAGTGGTTAATATGATAGATGCATGTTAAGTCTTAGTTATGCTTTACTGTTATTGTACCTCATCATGCTCACCTTGCACACTACATCCTCACATATACTTCATAGTTTTCACATTGAGGACAATGTGACATTTAAGTTGGGGGGTAGGGTCGCATGATGAAAAGATTTTACATGAATGAGAAAATTTTTTGAAATTTTGAAAATCATTGTTATTTATGACTTTCTTGAATTTGCATGACTAGACTGTATATGTGTTCTCTTAACTAGTTTAATGTTAGTATCAGTCATGAAAATAATGAATGGTTTGGTTTCAATCTTGAAGAAGGCACTTTAATTCAAATTGAGTATAAAATTGCCTATTGCATTGATAATTTGTCATTTTGAAACCATTATATGAAAATGTATTAAGGATTTGAATTCATGAGAATTAGTCATTCAAGTATGCCAAGATATAGGTGGAGACTTAAAACCCCATACTTTTGTGAGCTTTAGAGCCTACTCTTTTATTCTCGAGGGTTTTATACTTCAATTCTTTATGACTTCTTTCATCTCACTTTTCTTGAATAGCTTCATTACATTACTTTGTTTTGGTATTAAATGCACAAGATGCTATTTTTGATTTACATGTCTGGGTCAATGCCTCTAAAAAAGTGTTAGAAACCTAGAGAGTGATGTTAGGCCATCTTTCATACATTTGGAAGCTTATAACTTTTCTTTTATTACATTACCCTTGGAGCCACTTTGAAGCCTATGAAAAAAAATATATATATATATATATATATATGAAATTTCTTGTTTTAGCCACATTGATGTCCTTTTAGCCTTAGATATATAGGTGAGCCCACCCTTGCATGTCTTGGGATGTTTGTGCAAGAATTGAAACAAGGTGTATAAGGGAGGAGCTTATATTAGAAAATGTGTAAAAAAAAAAAAAAAAAAAAAAAAAAAAAAAAAAAAAAGAAGAAGAAAAAAAAAAGAAAAAAAAATAGGGACATAGCAATTCATAAGTTCATTATTATTAGTCCCATGAAAAAAATAATAATAATAATAATAATAAGAACAGCTTCAATGTTTAGTATTCAAGGAGTTGAAAAGAGAGAAGTTGGGGGGTTTATCATTGCACTATCATTGTAATCCTTAGACATGCACTTTGATTTTCCTATCCTTTGTTTGTCTAACCAATACCCCATGGCCAAGCTACAACCTAGTAAAGACCTAATGGACTTTAGGTGAACAACACTTATAAGAGCATTGATCTATTTCATGTGGTTGATAATAGTTCTCTTGTAATGCATTAATACATTCCATTCACGAAGCTATGCAACACTCCATATCTTAATTCTTTCAGTCACTTCGTGAATTGGGTTCATTGTACTTATTTGACATTGCATTCGTGCATGAACCATGAGAGTAACCTTGTTCGAGTGATTTTATTTGTGAGTGGGCATCCTGGTGAGAATTGAAGTCAAGGCCACAATCTTAGAGTATATTTGATGACTATTTTGAATGAATGATATGAATTGATACATTTGAATTAATGGGTTGAGAATTAGGTAAGTTTGACATGCATTGGGAGGTTTTATGCAATTTTTGGGTGTAGTGACTAATTCTTTATTGAGATTGAACCAGAAATTGTTTGAAAGACTTTTACTACACATTGAACTAGTTTATTGAATTTTGTGGGTAGATTCACTGCAAACCTTCACGAGACCTTACTCGTCCACTAGGGGGAACCTAGGGGTTTAAAGGGCTTGCTACACGTAGCTAAGTGTAGCCGTGTTTCCAACGAAAAGAGAATATTTGCTTCACATTCCAACAAACTGCACTGCTAGGGACTAGCAAGACTCAAGTTGGGGGGTGTGATTACACTCGAAAAGTGTAATTACAAACGACACTTTTGCACACTCATTTACATGTTTTACTACGTTTTCCTCATGATTTATCACTGTTTTATCACTTACGTAAACCATTTTGTCAATCGCAGGAAAAATGGTGAATTCAACGAAGAAGACAGTGATTTTGACAACTCCAAGGAGGAAGGAAACAAAGGAGAACAAAGCGTGTCAACAATGGTTCAAGCTTCCCCAAGAGTTGGCTTAAATGGAGGAGCAAACATTGAAGAAACCTATACACTGTGGTCCGGACCCCCTTGCTTGATGGTCCCGACCACAGAAAGCTGGAGCTGTTGAAGAGGATTTCATATACACTGTGGTCCGGACCCCCTTGCTTGATGGTCCCGACCACAGAAGCTCGCCTTCCAGCAGATTGAATAAACCATACACTGTGGTCCGGACCCCCTGAGGGACGGTCCGGACCCCCTTATACGGAATTGTTGCTCCGCGTTTTGAATGATTAGGGTTTTGTGTTTGCTTATATATATGACACTGTGTAGCCGAATGAAGGGGGGCTGCTGCATGTTGTTTTTCTTCCTCTCCTCCTACTTCTCTTAGGTTTAAGTTTAGTTTTAGTTATTTATTTATTTGAAGATTTTGAAGATTTTTTATTCGTGAATGTTACTCTACGTACTCCAAGTTTTTAAGACGATTGTCATTGCGATTGCTACTCAAGTTCTTATTTCAAAGTTCGTTTTCAAGTAAGTTAATATTTCATTCTTGCTCTTCATTAGTTTTTGAATGTTCGTGGATGATTTTTATGATTAATGCCATTAGTTTGTTTAATCTTTGGATGCTTTAAAATATTAGGGTTTCGTTTAGAGTTTGATACGAATGCTGCACGTTTTAATCTTAAGGTTTAACTTTAATTAATCTAGTATTTCGTTTTGGTTCATTATTATTAATTGAATGTTCGTAGGTAGGTTTTACATTCATTAGAACTGTTTTAATTACGTTTTTGAAGCTTTAACAGTTATATCTTCATCTAAGCCTGTTAAGTTGTTTCAAAGCATGCTAGGGTAAAAACCTTTGTTCTTGATTCACTGAATCAATGAAGGGTAATTTGTTATGAACTGAGGGATGTACGTAGATCCTTCACAGGGGTTTCAAAAGCCTATGTGAAGTGATCTACTATTTTCAAACTTGATTTGTTGTTTGGAAAACCTTTGAAAACAAGAGTGTTTGTTCATATTCTCTGTAATCACTGATAAACACTCTTGATTATAATTTTCTTGATAATTTTTAAACAATTTTAATCTAGATTTGAACTCGAGTATTTTTATCATAAAATCTTTCCAGTTTTATCTTCCATAATGAAACGTGAATTTAAAACTGTGTATCGAGGAATTTTGGAATGTATTGAAAATCTTTCCCAATCCATAGATCCTTTGACGTGAACTATGGATTGTATTTAAAATCATCCCTTGGTGAAATAACAGATTACTTGGAATTGTGAAGGTTGAATCAAGAACCCTTTTCTATTAGAATTTCAATTTGATAAAATCACTGCTTTAAATTTCTTATAAATCTTGTTTGCAATTAGATTAGATTATTCTTTAAATTTAAGTGTAGTAATTTTAATTTGCTGAGTTGTTTAAATTAGTTCGAATTTTATTTAAGTTGAAACATTCCTTTAATTAGTAATTACTTTGCTTTTAGTTTAATTTCTCAAGTTTCAACTCTATCAAATCTAATTTAAGTTAATTGCAACTTTAATTCTAATTCAATCCTACAATTCATATTTGAACTTAGAAACTGAAAGACATAGGCTTCCCTGTGGATTCGACCTCGGACTCACTGAGATTAAAACTACACCGCACACCCTTGCACTTGGGGGTTAATTAGCACTGCACTATTTACGAGCGGTCAGCTGCGAATAAAGGCTACTAGGTTTTGGCTCTCTCCTGACCATAAGCTATACAAGAAGTCCTTCACAGGTCCCTATCTTCTTTGTGTTCATCCTGACAAAGTGCAAGACTTCCTCTATGAGCTTCATGAAGGGGTCTGTGGAGCACATACTGGGGGCAGATCACTGGCGCACCGAGCGATCACACAAGGGTATTGGTGGCCGAAGATGGGGTATAATGCTCAAGCCTATGTTCGGAGATACAAGAAATGCCAAAAGTTCGCTCTCATTCCTCACCAGCCAGCCCAAGAACTCAGTTCGCTGACCAGTCCTTGGCTGTTCGCTCAATGGGGACTCGACATTGTGGGACCCCTGCCTACTGCTTTGGGAAATAGAAAGTTTTTAGTGGTCGGCACTGACTACTTTACTAAATGGGTGGAAGCAGAACCTTTGGCCCACATCAGAGATGCTGATACCATTCGATTTGTTTGGAAGAATATCATTACTAGGTATGGCATCCCTAGGACACTTATATCCGACAATGGGACGCAATTTGACAGTGCCCCATTCAGGGAATATTGTTCTAGATATGGAATCAAAAATATTTACTCGACACCAGCTTACTCCCAGAGCAATGGTCAAGCCGAAGCTTCAAACAAGGTCATTCTCAATGGGATCAAGAAAAGACTGGAAGCGGCAAAGGGGAAATGGGTGGATAAATTGCCATCAGCACTGTGGACATACCGAACAACCCCTAGAAGATCAACTAGAGAATTTCCCTTCTCTCTGGCTTATGGAGTTGAAGCCGTCATCCCGTTGGAAGTTGGTCTGCCGAGCATCAGGACTCTAGCATTTGATAAAGGGGAGAATGATAAAGCCATGACGATGAGTCTAGATCTGATTGATGAAAGAAGGGAACTGGCCACATTAAGGCTAGCCAACTACCAACAAGAGACAATGAAGAAATTTAACAAAGGGGTCAGACATAGGGAATTCAGCACTAGCGACTGGGTGCTAAGAAAATTGATGGGGAGCAGAAAAGATCAAATCGAAGGAAAGCTTGGAGCTAATTGGAAAGGACCATTCCTCGTCTCGGATGTGCTTGGCAATGGTGCTTACAAGTTAACTGACAGGGACGGAAAGCCAATCAAAAGACCATGAAATATAGCCCATTTAAAGTTGTACTATCATTAATGTTATTGTACATTTATTGTTAAAGACTTTGTACATTTATTGAAAATCCATTCTTTCGTGTAAGCAAGTGAAGCAATTTCAAAAGCTTGAGACAATTCCCTGTTTAGCATAAAGATGCCACATCTCTTTGAGTGGTGGTCTAGAAAAGAGCCATGCTCGGCTTGCCGAGCATTGGTACAGAAAGATGCCACATCCCTTTGGATGTTGGTTCAACCCTGGTTTATTTACCGACCAGGGGTTCTCTTTAAACTGGGATTCAATTCCCCAGTTTTCTGAAAAGGATTATCAAAAGGAGCCACGTTCGGCTTGCCGAACGTTGGTACATTCCTGGTTTATTGACTGATCAGGTGTTCTCTTTAAACTAGGATTCAATTCCCCAGTTTTCTGAAAATGATTATCAAAAGGAGCCACGCTCGGCTTGCCGAACGTTGGTACATTCTTGGTTTATTGACTGACCAAGTGTTCTCTTTAAACTGGGATTCAATTCCCCAGTTTTCTGAAAATGATTATCAAAATGAGCCACGCTCGGGTTGTCGAATGTTGGTACATTCCTGGTTTATTGACTGACCAGGTGTTCTCTTTAAACTGGGATTCAATTCCCCAATTTTTTGAAAAGGATTATCAAAAAGAGTCACGCTCGGCTTACCGAATGTTGGTATATTCCTGGTTTATTGACTGACTAGGTGTTCTCTTTAAACTGGGATTCAATTCCCCAGTTTTCTGAAAAGGATTATCAAAAGGAACCATGCTCGGTTTGCCGACCATTGGTACAGAAAGAATCCACATCATTTCTGATGTTGGCCCAATCCTGGTTTATTCATTGACCAGACACGCTCTTTAAGCTAAGATTCGATCCCTTGGTTTATCGATTGGAAAGAAAATAAGCCACGCTCAGTTTTTGTAGCGTCGGTACAATAGAAGCAAAAGCTCTCACAACACAAAGAATCATTTCAAGGAAGCTCGGCGCTGATGTGCAAAAGCCCTCGTATCATAAAGATTCACTTCTCCGATGCTCGGCATGAAATTGAAAAGCGTATTAAAAGGTAGATTCCTCCGTTATTATATTAAAGCTGGAGGACAGCCGAACTCATTGAGGTATGTGAGATTTATTAAAGTTATGCCTCTTTAGCAAAAGCTTGAAGTTACTTGATGAAAAGCAAACGATCACGTGAACTTGTTATCCTTGGAAGACTTAATGTTTAAAGCATTTCTGTTAAATCTTATGATTGCTTGATTATTGGAACAAATTCATTTAAGGTATATACTTCAACACAAGCATAAAACATTTAAATAGAAAGGAAGACTCCCAATGGGAAAAAGCGAGAATGAGAACAATCCAAAAGCTTTTATTATGTGTTTCAGAGTACAATTACAATATACTTTACATAGCTATCAACTGAAGAGACTATCCTAAATTTAGGACGAGGCATTAACATTTATTATAAGGGTTCATAGCTATCTCGTATGAGAATACAACCAGGTCAATGTATTCTCCAATCAGTTCATCAACAGTTCTAAAGAAGCAAAGACATGAGAAACCAAGCAAGATTAGAAAATATTGAAGTATTCTCATTCATCCAAAATCAAAAGTTTTACATAGTTCATCACGTTTTTACATCCGAATGGAATAAAAAGCAAAAGACAAAAAAAAAAAAAAAAGAACTAAGGGGCTCACTTCTCTCCCTCCTTAGTGGGATCACTTTCCACAACTAGATCAATTTGTTTAGGTGCTTGGGAGGTGTCCTTCTGAGCACTATCCACCTCAACCTCCCCTTCATCGACAGTTTCTTCGGCAGTTTGAATTGAGGGAGCTTGAGGTGGACGTTCGAAACTGAACTGAGGAGTTGGACGTTCTAGATCATGATATGGGACCTCTGTGTATATGGGGTTGGTGTGATCGATGTTATTCTTCTTCATTGCAGCCTCCCAACCCTCAAGGAAGAAATCGTTGTGAGCGTCCCTTATCTGATCCACGCAGTCATTAATTTGCGCCTCTACATCAGCTTTGGCTTTCTCCTCGGCTGCTCGGAGGGCAGTTTCTTTTTCTTCCAGAGACCGAGCTTTAAGTGCGAGCTCTGCTCAGAGGTTGGCAAGCTCCTGCTTTGATTTGCTCTGCTTGGCCCTGGAAGCCTCCAACTCCTTCAGAAGTATCTCCTGCCCAGCCTTCGAGAAGGATAATTCGATCTCGGCGAGAGTTTGCCCTTGACCTCCAGTAGCTCTTCGTCCTTACGGACAAGGATTTTATCCATGGACTCCACACGAGCTTTGCCCCCTACTACTTGGCCAAGGGCATCAGTAAGCTGTCGCTCGAGTTCTTTTTTCTCATCTCCAAGCTGGCTCATCTCTTTCGCCAGAGCGTCATTGCTGGATTGGAGACTTTTCTTGTCCTTCTCCAAAGTCCTCACACTTGATTTAAGATCCTTTATGTCGGATCTATCTTGCTCGGCTTTGGCAATAGAGGCTTGGCTTCGGGCGATGAGCTCCATAGTATAGAGAGAAGTCTGTAGAAAGAACAGAGAGTTAGAAAGTGCATAATGGAAAAATGATGTGCAGAAAGGAACATCATTATACTTATAGAAATGGCATTCTTCATTAAAGTCTTGTGGATGTCCTCCATTTTATTTTTCCTTGTGGCGTTGACATCCCGAGGAGGGATGACACCTTTGAGATACTCCTCGGCATGATTGAAGGCTGTGTCTTGGATGGTGAAGGGTCGGCCCTGAGGGAACTCAAGGCTAGGAATGAGGATTTGTGGAACGAATGGAGGGGAGTCTCGAACCGGATTGACCGGATACTCGATGGCGAGACGCACGGGCCCAATCGGCTGAGAAGGCGATGGCTCAGTGGTCTTTGGCGGCGCGTCTTTAGTGGGTGGCACACCCTTAGGAGGTGCTGCCACTATGCCAGTAGCCGCCTTCGGCAGCTTCGGTTGCTCGGCGACTTAAACTGCTTCGATTTGTTGCGTTCTGGCCCTTTTCTGCTCAGGGGGACCAGAGGGTTTCTTTTGAGCTGCCTCCTGCTCCTTCCCCTTCTCTATTTTTACCTTCAGTAGATCAGCGGTTGTAGGAGCATGGGCCTTCCCCTCATCAAGCTTCCTCTTCCCAGTGGCCTTTTGCTCTTCGGCCCTCTTCTTCTTCTCCTCGTCAACTCTTTGCCCCTTGGCTTTAGCCAAAGCAAGTTTTCTGTAGTCAATTTTTGGAGCCATGTCTATCCCCACTTCTTCTTCTACTGGATCTGAGAAGTACTCGAAGGCTGGGGGTGGTTCAACTTCTTCTTCTTCTTCTTCCCCCTCCTCGTCCAAAAGAACGAGTCTCCGTCTCCTTGGTTGCTCGGCAGGTTCAGGAACCACTACTTCTGTAGCAGGAGCTTGTTCGGCTACTAGCGGGATAGCAAATGGAGGCGGACAAACCCACTCCGGGTGCCTCAAGCCGTAGTAATTCTTCTTTTCTTCAGCAGAAGCCCGGAACCACCACTGAAGATGCCTGATAGCCTCCGAGGTTGCGAAACCTTGAGGGGGAGCGATGAACGTTTAGTGAGAAGGGGTGAAGTTGAACAGGATAGGGACTACTCTGGCAAATGGATAGAGATCAGGACCTCCGAGGAATTTGAACACCTGTCCGAGGTGATCTTTGTTGGCACGAATACCGGTGGCCCAGAACTTCTTTGTTTGGTCGGCTGCATAGGTATCAAATCAAACAGTTAGTGTGCTTCAAAAAAAAAAAACAACAAAAAAAATCAGAAGTCGAAAAAGAGTAAGAACTGGTAGCATTCGAAATCAACCAACCTGGGCCCAAAGAAACCAGAGGGACGATTGGATAACGATCTTCATCTGGATCGTGTGTCCAGTGACCCGTGACGACGCACAGGTCACTTTCTGACTTAATCGTATCAGGCAGCATATGGACCAAGGCTTTCTCTGGTCGGGATTTTAAATACCACCTGTTATCATCCTTCTTCACCTTTTGGATGGAGTAACAGTAAAGTAGATCTCACTCGGATATGTGAAATCCGTATCGTCTATTTATTTCTATCACCCCATTGACTATCTTGTAGAAGTTGTGGGTAAGATTCTTAGGGCCGAGATCTAAGATGCTCATCATAGAGCGAAGAAAAGGGTGTAGGGGGAACCTAAGGCCACCTTCGGTGATGGCTACTATGGGGAACTCCCCTGTTTCGCGCTCGCCTTCTTCGGCGAGCCTAATGTTTACATTCTGAGGAATTTGGTATTTCTCCTTGAAAACCCTAATTTTTTCCTCAGAGTTTAGCTCGTTCGCGAGTCTACCCATAATCAAAGGTTTAAGATGGAGATGATTAACTCACAAGGAACGAAGATCGACAGGAGAGATGAAAGCTCGAGAAGATGAAGACTCAGAGGAAAAGAAGCAAAGGAAATCTGATGGCTCGAATCGCGGAAAGGAAGTAAAGAAGATGAACCCAGTGCATATGTATGTGTGTGTATCTATGGGGACAATCGAAGCGTTACCAATGAAAAAGCAACGAGCGGTAAAAAATAGCATTTATTACCGCCCCAATTTTCAAATTTCTAACCACTCACGTTTTAACACCCTGGATTTGGGGATCCGCGTAAGCGGCGCGGCAGATGAAAAGCTGAAAGGGCACTACGCGTGTCATTACGAGGAGAGAGAAGAGTCCAATCAGATTTGATGCGCATCAGGAGGATACTAAACGACAAACTGCATGGGGAGATTGAAGGATCAGTAAGGTAAGGTTACTCTGCTCTGCTACTCTGCTCGGAAAATATCTTTTTCCAACCAGAGTGGGGGCAAAATGTTGGGCAAAATAATACTTAGATGTACGGATGCCGAACAAGTGTAGTCAATGTGCCACGTGGCCCAATGCCGAGCATATTCGTGTGAGCCACGTAGTCATCCGCCGAGCACTCTACATCATGACACGTGACGTTCCGCTGAACAGTTGAGTCATTTCACGAGAGTTCCACGTGAGTACTATAAGTGAACACGTGTCTTTGGGTTAATATTCCAGAGAATACCCTGAGCCTTAGCACCTATAAATAGTGTGTCGCTACGTGGCTATAGCCGAGAACCTCAATAGCCAGTTTGTTCGGCCCATCGATTGGCGGCTAGTAAATATTGGGCTCGGGGCCCACAGCCTTAAAGAAGGCTCGTAACCATAAATGAACCATAGTTATGACTGAACTGGGTATTTATTTCTGAGGAAGTAACTGAGTCAGTTCGTTTCATTACGAGTAGTTGACAGATGTGACAGGAAGACAGTCTGACCCTGAAATTCGGGTTGTATTGCCGTGTTAAACCATCAGAAGCATTAAATGAAAGGCATGGTGTATTAAAGAAAGGTTTAAGGCATTAAATGGACGGGAAGAGCATTTAAAGCAAGGAAGGAAAAAAGGAACACGGAAGCGTGGATAATGTCAAATCGCAGGTATACTTCATTTATTATTTAGGTTACTATAAATAGGTCATTCCACTACACAATGAAGGTAAGCTGACTATTGCCAACTTACGTTATCACTTATTTCTTCTCTGAAAAACTTTCCTCTTTGAGCAACTTGCTGACTTAAGCATCAGAGGGTTTTCCGGCCAAAGACCCCCTCTCCGGCCGTAACCTTTCTTTCTGTCTTTGTTCTGCAGGTCGGCGATTGCATTTCCGGTTGGCGTGGTCAGCAGTTCCGGCGGTATTTTTTGCTGCCGAACAAAAACCATTTAAAATAAAAACTAAACCCAAAATAAAACAACTTATTTTAAATTATTAACCTGTCATTTAAAAATAAATATTATCAAATCTATATATTCTTGATTGAAACCCTATCATCTAAGATGGTAATGGCCGCCTCACATCACGAATATATACAGAAAACATATAGCTTGGAGCCGATGACGAGGACCAGGTCTCCTACTTAAATTATGCTTTAATCATCGAATTTATGAATTACACATGAGTTAAAAGAATTTATATATATATATATATATATATTATCTATTTTTTACGAACCTAAATAACATACTTAAAAGTTAATATTAATAAAAAATCATATAAAATAATACAAAAACAAAAGAGCTAGTAGTTCCCAAACTAAGTTTTTAATTTGCTAAGATAAAGACTTTTGATTATGGATCCAACTTAACTCGCATCACAGTAATGCTATATACCCAAATAAATTGCATAATTTTTGTTTTTATTTCTTTTATTACTTGAAGTGTTATTTTATTGATTAGACAAAATTTTAAGGATACTATTGCAAATTAATTGTCATAGAACCAATTATAAGATGACATATTAATTTGATATATATTTATATATATTTATCACACTTTATTTGTGTACTTTTTTAACATTTTATATATATATATATATATATTATATGTGGACAGAATGCGTGCGGAATTAATTTAACTTGTTTCCTGGCAAGCTCGAGCGTCGATGGGATGAATTATGAATATCATCAAAATGACAATTGATTAATAACTGAATTTGACATATACATGCATAGCTACACAAGCTAGTATTAATTTCGGGATTTGAGTTCAAACGCACCATGAGTGGTAGTTCCATATATTTCTCATTAGTGTTGTTTGGAGTAAGAAAAAATGAGATAAATTGAGATAAATTGTGATTTGAGGAGAATTCGTAATACGTGCAGTGAGAGAAAAAAGTTGATGTGATATAAAGTTAACAGAGATTTATAAAAATTTTTAAAAATTTTCATCAAACCATTACAAACCAAACGGGACCATTAATTAATTATTGCTACCTTTTAAAAGTGTCACATTTATCCCATTTGGCCAGATACGTTAATTGGCTTGCTTGTCAGAAAGTGATTAATATTGTAATTAACAGCCTAAGGTTACTATTACAACTCGCATACATATAAATGCAAAATTAAATAAAGTAAACAAAATATTCATGAAACAGAGAAAATAAAAAATAGGCACCCAGCGTTACATCAACCATACGTCTACAAAAAACAAATTAGCAATAATTTATAATATTTGCTTGTTGACTGCATGATGACAAGATTATAAATCCATTATGAAGTGTAAGGCACAAGCTAAATAAAAATTTACAGAGGGTGTCTTTGCAGCGAGAATTTAATAAGAAAAAAAAAGGAATAGCATAAAAATTAAGGATGTAAAGAGGTAGAATACCTGCTTAATTAGCTAATCTCATTACTAAATTCATTTATTTTTTATTTACTATTACCATCCCGAACTCATTTATTTTTTTAATTGAAATTCCAAATTCGTCCTACCCTAAATCCGTGAAACCCGTCCTAAACCGCAAGATCTATCTATGTTCAATTGATCAAATTACCTATTAGGTATCCGTTAAATATCGGATTTGAGATAAAAAATTAAAAAATTGGCAAGTAACAAAAATGTTAAATTTATTAAATTGAACAAATTAATTGGTCAAAGAATCTCTGAGTTTTTTTTTTTTAAGGTAAAAGAAATATACTATAAATAATATAAATAAATATACAAAATATATAGGAGTATGCCCCTAAAACAGTACAATAAGAATTACAGTTTATAAAAGACTTTTAAACTCAATATGGAATAATTCATAATATGTGAATATAAATATATATTATATATTAGGGGAAAATATATATTATATACTGCGACTATTGATATACCACATTACTATGACAAAAATGAGTGAAATTCTATAAGTGGACTTGGTTTAAGAATTTTATTTTAGGAATAAAATTGTAAATATATAAATATATATTTTATTTTATTTTATTTTGTCAAGCAAGTATTTAACAGGTACCTATGGGTATCGAGTATCAGGTACCAGGTACCCTATAAGTATAAACAGGTATTGAGTACCTTGGAAGCAAATCCCAAACCTGCACGGGTACTAATTTTCAATCCTAAACCCATCCCAATCCTATTAGAGTATTTCTCAACAAATTTTTATCGAGATCAGTTGGGTCGGACTGTCTCGCGTACCTATCTCATTGATATTCTTAATAAAAATAAAATAAAAAATAAAAGAATTATCAGATTTCAATCACGTACTCTTAATTTTTTTTAAGAGTAAATGAGATGCTAATGGTGGTCAAAATCATATCAACCACGCTAAAAAAATTAAAAAATAAAATTCAGATTGAAGGTTATGGGGTGTTTTGTTGGTAAAAATTTAACAGAAATGTATAGTAAAAGTATAAAAATTTGATGCGAAAGTGATATATGATAAAATTTAATTAAAAAAATATAAAAAATTAATAAAAATTAAAAAATTTTAATTAATATTAACTAATCAAACACCTTACATATGAGGAAATAACGCCAAAACGGTGCCCTTTTTTGGCGCCGACTGCAGCCTCCGTACTTTTACGGGTAGTATTTCATTAAATTCTTGAACGACTTTAGTTGTTTCAAATCCGTCTCACTGTCATTCGTCACTTGTGGCAAGGCACTTGAAACGGCATGTGCCTACCAGTTGAACAAGTCTAATTAAAATTGATACCATCTTTACCTATATCAATGCTTGGGCGTGTTTAGAAGATAAAAATTAATAAAAGTATAATATGTTAGTTATTTTTTAGAATTTACAGGGTAAATTTGAAATTTAAAATTTTAGAATAAAGGACAAAATGACCAAAATTTGTAATTTTTTGTAAAATTTAGACTTTTAAACACCCTTTAGGGTTGATTTGGTTACGAAAAAATTAATTTTTGATTTTTTTAATTTTTTTATTTTATATAATTTTTTTTACCAAACTTTGATTTTCTTAAAAGTTGTAACTTTTAAATATGTTAATTACATTCAGAAAAAGAAATTTGAAAATTCACATCCATTTATGTAAAAAAGCAACGAAAATTTTAATTTTTTTTTTAGTTTTTTTTAACTTTTATTCAAACATATGTTAATTTTTTAATTTTTTTATCAATGTGATTAACACACCTAGAAGTTACCATTTCTAACAAGAAAATTAAATTTTGATGAAAAAATCATATAAGATTAAAAAAACTACAAACAAAGTAAAAAAATTTTTTTAGCAAAACGAAGCCTTATGTTAAGGTGAAAGTTTTTCAAGAGATTGAAACCTGTTTATTTTGTTTTGTTTTATTAGTAAGTTTTTAGTAAATCATTTTACTGTCATCTTTGTTGTTATTGAGAGTATTTAAATAATCTCCTAAATGAATTAATTGATGTATATATTACTTATCAATAGATTAAAAAACGAGAATTTTTTTTTTTTAAATTTTAGTTTTAAAACATATGCAGTCTAATGTTATTTTTATATTAAATTGTTTTTACTTACGCAAATATTTATGAACTTTCTTTATTGATATATATTTTTGTTTTTACGTTTTTGCTAAGTCTTTCTTTTAGGATTGATATGTGTCACATATAATAGTAACACTGTCTTAACTTTTTTCTTATAATTTTTTTTTTATAAAGTTGGTGAGTATTTGTATCAAATTAATACGTATCAGCAATTTTCCATAATATAGTTAGTTTATTGTAAGTGTTTATCTTTTTATTATAAATACTTTTTTTTTTGTTACAATTAATTTTACAGATTTCTTAACAATCAATTAAATTTTATATTGAAGGACGGAGTTAGGATTTTTTTTCCTTTTTTTTTTTTTTACCTTGGGCTACCAAACAATTAAAAAATCCTAAAAGATGATATAATATGGGCAACTAGTCAATTTTTTTCCACAGCAGTTTACTTGTTATTTAATTAATTATTTTTATAGGCTAAGTCAAGAATTTTAGGAGCTGCTATTAATTTCCATTCGATTTTGTGATGAAATTGTGAGATTATTTTATTTTTATAACACTATCAATCAATTATACAGAGATAGAGAGAGAAATAGAGACAAATATTAATAAAGACTGATAAAAAAATTAATACAAATAGAGAAGAAATAAGAATAGTAGTTACTTATAATTAAAAAGAAATTAAAAAAATAGTAATTACTCATTAAAAAAAAGAAATAAGATGTCAGACAATAAGTAGTTATCGACAAAAAAAAAAAAAAAAAAAAAAAGAGAGAAAAGAAAAGAAATAAGAGTAGGCGAAAGTCTATTTGTTTTAGTAAAATGTTTATATAATATGTAAACAATTAATGACTTAAAAAGTTACAAGTATATATCTACAATTACACATATATATAATATATATAAGTATGTATAGGTTAGTAATCTTTTTACCGACAAAATACAAAATTAAGAGTTTATATAAAATTTTAAACAAATTCACTACAATTGGAGAGATATATATGCATAGAGAGAGAATGTGTGTGTGTGTGAGAGAGAGAGAGGGAGAGAGGGAGAAAGAGAAAGATCACATAATTAAAAAAATAAAAAAATTATGAAATTTACTCAAACAAATATGTAGTCTTAATATCAGTTTTCAATTTTTTTGGGGGTTTTTAAGACTATTAATTTATTTTTAATTTTAAGAGATAATTGGGTCATGGATTAAATATTACACTGGACTATATATAATTATATTAGAATACTATCAAAAAAATTTTAGCTAAAATTTTATCTAGGTTACGGTCCACCTTAGACACCATGTCTCTCCATCCCTCCTCATATTGATTACACATTACATATGTTGTTTTTTTATTCATCATAAATTTAAATATATTACAAAATTTCAAACAAACAGGTTGATTTAATTCAAATGCAATGCGTGTCATTCTTGATAAAAATATATTAACTCATTCTTGGTACATTTATGCATAGAGATAATTTTAACAATTTGGGTCGTAACAAGTTATAATTAAATGGATTGAATTCGATTATTCTAATTATATGTGTTTAATAACGAATTATTATTGAACAGGTGGAATATTAAATCTTTGAATCCAAATTCAATTCATTTAACAATATTTGGTTAAAACAACTAAATATTTAAAAAAAAAAAATTAGCAGTTTTAGTAATAAAATTGTAGTTATTATATTTATTTTTGACAAGATGTTTTGGTTTTTTGAGCTAAGATTGACATTGACTAAGTAGTGAGAAGAGGGGCAACAATTTTTACTAATTTTTAAAAATTGTTAGTTTAGTAGTTTTTTTAAATTTTTGCACAAGAAATTATCAGTGTTTTATTAAATAGCTAAAATTGCTAAAAATGAGCCTGTTTGGAGGCTTAAAAAAAGGTAAAAAAGTATCAAAAGTTCCATTTTATAATTTTTGATATATTTGGTGAAATCACAAATTTTCTCACTTTTCTGTTCTGCTATAGTAATTTATTCTACAAAAAATTTTACCAAACATACAAAAATTATCACTTTTCCACTCTACTACAATAAAAAGCTTACCAAACACACAAAAAGTTATCATTCTTCTGCTCTACTACAGTAAAAAGTTTACCAAATATCTGAAAGTTATAAAAAATTACTAAAAATTACACTTTATTCCACTAAACACAACAAAATTTATACCTAACAACTTTTGACTAAAAATTAATAAAAATACTAAAATTTGTGTTTCCAAAACGCCCCCAATATTAATTCTTATCAAATGTATAAAACAATTCCAATTACTAAAAACCGTTAAAAATTGCTGACTTCTGCTAAAGGCTCAGGCGGCAGAATAAATGAATTATTTATTTGCTTTTCGCATGACCGTACTCTCATCAAAGAGTAGCCTCTCTCAGTTCGCCACCTCGCCGACCGATCTACTTCGCTATCCATCTTTTGTTTCTCTTCTGGTGGATATTAAAAAAAAAAAATCAAAAAATAAAACAGAGGAGGGTAGATCAGGCCCCACAAATGGGTGCGGGAGGAAATTTCGGTTGGTACGGAGTTCCAGATAAGTACAAAAGAGAGGTATGAACATAGTTCTGATGAACGTAACCATGGGGTTTTGATAAATTCTTATATGCATATTTGGTGCTATGGGGAGTGAAAGGGTAAAGCTGAGATTTTGGGAGGTAACACGGAGAATAAATACAGACAACTCACAGATTGCTTACAAAAGTTGGATGCTTCCTTTTGGCGGCACCCTTCCTTACTCTTTCACACACACACACACACACACGCATATATATCTGTGTATGTGTTTGTGTTGCGTGGGTACCAGAATTAGAACGAATCAAGGAAAGGAAAGGAGAGAAGAAGGAACCCAAGCGAAGCCAGCAGGCTAACAACGGTACCCTACACCTTCTCTCTGATATTTTTCTTAAATTTCTTCTTCTCCCTCGCACTCTGCATACCTACGAGTAATTCAATTTTGTGTGTTTATTGTTTGGGTCGTATATGCCCCTCCCCTCACCGGTGATTTACCTCTTTGTTTTGATCTATTATTTTCAGTCATTACACAATAATGTTATATTTCTCTACCAGTGCTTCTTTATTTATATTGAAATAAAAGAATAGCAACCCTATTTATAGAAGTGTCAAAGTAGAATTAGAATAAAAATAGAAAACTAAATTAGAATAGGAATAGGAAACTATAAGAAAACTTATAATGAAAAGGAAAATAATTTCTTGATTATAATTTCTAAATTTTTATATCTTATATATGTCAATAATTTAATTATTATTCTTACAAAATTTTATTAGTTGCCTTAAATCTTTTGCTACGTCCTTGTTTCTAGCTTGAATTTGTATGAGTCGGTGAGTCCTTTTTCATTCAATTTAATTCCTTTTCTTGCTGTATATCTTGTCATAATACAATTTTCTTTAACTTAAAATTCTCAAAAAGCCAATGAGTTTTTTTTTTTTTTTGAATTATTATCTCTTCAACAATGGTTAGATTCTAAACTGGATTTTGTGAATGTTCCTTCTATTCTCTCTCTCTCTCTCTTTCTCAATTGTTAAATTGAACTATATTCACTTTTTTTTTTTTTTTTTTTTTTTGTGGTGAATTTGCAGTGCGAGAAGATTGATGTTCTAACGGGAAAAAAAAAGGAGTAAGAGGTTTCATCTGGATATTTCTGAGCCGAAAGAGAGAGAGACTTGGTCTCAATTTGACTTCTTTGGTTCTCTTGGATTGGAATTCTGTTCTGTTCTCCATATCCCATAAAGCAGATAATTAGCAGTTGTATTCCTTTGACTTTTGAGATAGAATTCTTGCCTGGGATAAGGAGATAATTTGATGGCTACAGAATTTCTTCTGTCTTGAAGTCCACAAGTTTACATTGGAAAACATGGGAAGGTTTCTGTTGGAAGTTTTCACAGGAAATCAGAACGGAGGAGGAGAGTCATTGATTAGAACTATAAAGATTGCAGTTTTACCCATAGCAAAGGTTTTTACTATTTGTTTCTTGGGATTTCTACTGGCATACTTTAAGATCTTACCTTCCAATGGAAGGAAGCTTTTAAATGGGGTAAGCATATGCTTTTCATGTCTTTCCCCTAAGTTTCCTTTGCTAATTGCAGAAAAACTTCTTTATATTGTTCTGTGACTTTTGGATTATATTAGTATGTGGATTGTGGACATGACCCCCCCCCCTTTTTATTGTGGAAATGGAGAGATCTTAGTTTTTTTTTTTTTTTTTTACTAGGAATTTTGGTGAAACTTATGGCAGCCTTTGTGTAATTTGTCAGTTAGTAATATAGGCTGATCAGGAAATCAGCTGATTTTTTTTTTGGGGGGGGGGGGGGGAAGGAACTAGATTTTGATGTTGGTGCAGTAAGCAGTGATGGAAAGCATGCTCAATCAACTTCCACAAGCCTTTTGAATTTCCACACAAAATTTCCAGGCAAGTAAGCAACTATTCAGGAATTCTACCAAGAACAATATGAACAATATGGTTAAGAGATAAATTATTATTATAAGAACGGCTGGCCTCGGGGCTTGGGCAAATGTCCTTACAAGTGATAATATTGAAAATCCAGAAATCCTAGCTCTTGTAGAATCCTACCAATTATGTGAAATTAAGGAAATAACAAAAATATAAAATTTGACATGGATACTAAAAGAAAAAAAGGAAATATCAGACAAGGAAATTTGCCAAACATAAAATTATGTGAAATTAAGAAAGTAATAAGAATAGAAAATTTAACTGGGATGAGTTATTGTTGAGAGAAAATTAGTTAATATAAATAATAAAATTGTTCTTATTTCTGACAACTCAAGCTTTTAGGGGAGATAGCAGTTAACATGCTGACATGGACCACTTGATAACAAAGCAGGCAAAGGTCCTGAATTCATAGCTCACTTCTACTAAAAAAAGTTCAATAGTTGCACATAATCGACCCTTTCGCAAAAAGTCTCAATATAGATAATAAAGTTGTCCATCTTCCTAATAGCTTAAGCTTTTAGTGGCTAATACTCTAACAAATACTAAAAGAAAAAACAGTTCTCATAAAAGAAATTTGCCAAACATAAGACATTAATTTTGTAACTCAACTTAACCCAACAAACCGTTAGTCTCAAACTAATTGGGGCCGGTACATGAATTCTCTTCCTCCATTCATTTTTGCAATGGGATATGTTTTCATGTATTTATATGAAATTAGGTCTTTTCTTATAATTTTAGTTCATGTTAGGTCTTTTCCTATAATTTTAGTTCATGTAATTTTAGGTCTATCTTTTGTCATCTTTACCACTTATAATTCGATCCGTATACTCATCTTCGTTGGGTATGACCAAGCTATTTTAAACGATAGTTTCTCAACTTATTTTCTATCGGTGCCACCTCAATTTTCTTTTGAATGTATTCATTTTTTATTCTATTTTTTCTTATATTATCATACATCCGTCTAGAGATGTCAATGGGACGGGTATACAAGGATACCCGACTCGATCGAACCTGATAAAAACCCGTTGAAAAATACTCTAATGGGATTGGGATGGGTTTGCGATTGAAATTTAATATCCATGCGGGTTTGGGATAGGTTTAGGATTTTTCTATAGGGTACCCGATACCCAATACCCGCAGGGGTTTGGGATAGGCTTGAGATTTTTCTATAGGGTACCCGATACCCAATACCCGCAGGGTACCTGTTTAATAAAATAAAATAAAAAATATATATTTATATATTGACAATTACGATTTTATCCCTAAGATAAAATTTTTGAACTTTTGAAGTCAATATCATTTATACTTTGTTGGTAGCTGCTCTTCGCTTTGTTGGGATAATTCATTTAAACTTGTTTAATTTATAATTTATTGTATGCTATTTTTACATGTCATGGATTGTTCCAACTTCCATATTGGGTTTGGAAGTCCTTTATGAACTGTGATTCCTATTATACTATTCCAAGGGTATGCCTATGTGTATTTTGTACATTTATTTCTACAATTTATTGTATATTTTGTTTACCTTTCAAAAAAAAAACTTGGAGATCCTTTGACCAATGAATTTGTTCAATTTAATAAATTTAATATTTTTGTCACTTACTAATTTTTTATTTTTTATCTCAAATTGGGTATTTAACAGATACTTAACGAGTAATTTGACCAATTGAATATAAACGGGTTTCGCGGGTTTGGGACGGGTTTTACGAGTTTGGGACAAGACAGATTTGGGATTTCAACTAAAAAAATAAATGGGTTTAGGACGGTAATGATAACTAAAAAACAAACGGGTTTGGTAATGGGATTGGTCCATTACCTAATTAGGTGTGTACCCTACCCATTTACACCCCTACATCCATCTTAGCATCTTTATTCTTACTACACTCATCTTATGATGGTGTTGTTTTTAATTGTCCAATATTTTATACCATAAAGCATAATTGGTCATATAACCGTTCTATGATTTTCTTTTTAACTTAATAGGTATTCTCTAGTCCCATAAAATACCAAGACGCTTCTCCATTTTAACCATTCAGCTTGAATTATATGAATAATATTCTCTTCAACCCCTCTATTTGTATGAACGATTGATCCAAGAAATTGAAATGACCTTTTTTTGGTACTCCTCGATCCTCACTTTTCATTATGCTCTCGTTCATAATTTTAATTTTGTTGAATTTTTCAATGCATATACCCTATTTTAGTCCTACTTACTCTAATACCTCTCAATTCTAAATTGTGCCTTTAAAGTTGTAACTTACGATTATCCCCAGACGTAGTTTCATTTCATTTATTAATACGATATCATTTGCAAATAACATGCAACAGGGAATATTGTCTTGAATATGTTTATTAAGCTCATCCATGACAAAAATGAAAAGAAAAGACACTAAATTTCTAACTGTCAAAAATAAATCAAAAGAAAAGAAAAGATCTAGTTGTAATTTTGATGGTGTTTCATCCTCCAGATGTGTTCTTAAAGAATTTGTAAGAGATGTTGTGAAATTTCAACAAGTTATTTTCAGTTGTGCCAAAGGTGTTGCAATCAATGGATAGCAAAATTTTATTCTGTCCCCTGAAAAAATAACTTTCTTCTTGTCTCCTTTTTCTTTTTCTCTTCTTTTCTTTTCTTTTTTTTCTTTTTTTTTTTGATTAATTATTTCTTGTTAACTGCTTACTTAACAATGCGTAATGATGTTGCCTTCTGGGAAATAATTTATTGTTCAAGTTACATGGTGCAGTTGGTTTTTTCACTTTTACTGCCATGCTTGATATTCTCTCAACTTGGCCAAGCCATCAGTCTAGAGAAAATGATTGAGTGGTAAGAATAGAATCAATTAGATATTCTTTTCTTTATATTTGGACTAGTAACAGCTAACAGATTTTGTGCTTAAGTTTTTTCCCAACTTCTACAGGTGGTTCATTCCTTTCAATATTGTTCTGACTACCATATCAGGTTCACTAATAGGCTTAATTGTTGCGTCTATTGTTCGGCCACCATACCCATTCTTCAAGTTTACTATCATACAAATTGGAATTGGTAAGCTGCTTCATTCTGGACATAAATGTCAATTTAGGATCCATTAAAATTTTTGTTACAATACACAGTGTAACCTCCTCTGTTTTTCTCAAGCGTATATTCTGGTTGTTTGGGTTTCTTTTTCTCTACAGGAATTCTGATGTCCTCTTTTACTGTCAACATGGGATTGTCTGAGTCCTTAAAGAAGATAAACTGATAACATGTGCATAGTTATTGCTGTTACTTTGCATGCAAGTACTACCCCTACTTTGAGTATATTGATTGTCTAAAATTCAACTCAATAGTTCATGCATCATGCGCATGCTGGAGAACTACAAAATAACTGTTCAGAAGTTCCTGTTTTATATTGACTTCAGTATGGAGTGTAAGCTTATTTATGCTATGTTCCAATTTTAGTCAACTATATATAGTATATCATAATTTCTGCATACTGACAATATTAATTCATATTAGATTGATGGATTAAGATTCAATGCAACTTCAGAAGTGACAAATATATTGCAGTAAACCAAAAGATAAGGAACGAAGAAATATACACTAATATCAATAGATATTGTTATTTGTGTTTTGGTGGTAAACGCATAGATGGGTTAGCTAAATTATTCAATAAAATCATATTGATTAAAAAAAAATGCTGAACGAGTGGAGAAAAAATATTTTAGTGCCAATTACAAAAATTAGGGGGATATTCAAAGTTGTAATAATTATAGGGGCATTAGACTTATATTATAAAACTACAGGAGCGAGTAGTGAATATAGGCTAAGATTTGAAACAATCATATCAGATAATCAGTTTGGATTTAAGCAAGGAAGGTCAACTATGGAAGCAATATACCCATTAAGAGGACTAATGGAGAAATATTTACATATATATATATATATGAAGAAATATCATCATATATGATTTTTATAGACTAAGAGAAACCTTATGATAGGGTACCTAGAGATTGTTTTGGTGAGTATCAGGAGGGAAATTTGTCACATATAAGTATATTGAGATAGTGCGAGATATGTATGGTGGAGCAATGATGATTTGATTTGGTAAGCATGGAGAGAGAAAATTATCACATATAAGTATATTGAGATTGTGCAAGATATGTATAGGTGAGCAATGATCTTAGTGAGGTTAGTTGTTTGGGATATTATTGATTTTCCTATAACTAGGCTTGTTAACGAGCCAAATCTGGTCCAAGTCCAATATGTCTAGACCTAATCCAAATTTGTTAAGTAGATCCAATTTATAACCATTAATAAATGGGGTCTGACCATTTGATACTAGACTCAACCTGCTTGCCAAACGCTGCTCGTTTAAAAAAATCTACTCTCTTGCCTTATTGCAAAAGTGACCCAATTTCATAAAACTGCACAGAAAACCCACAAAAATTTCAAAACATTATCCAAGCACTTACATTTAAGAACATATTAACAAGAAATGAAGAGCCAACCATTGGCAAAATGAAAACAATTTTCTAGTTTGTTTCTTTGGCTTGAGCTAGTTCTAAACATCAACAAAACTCAAACCAATTATGATCTTGCCTAGTTTAATTGATTTCTAGGTCGTCCAAAAGAGCCTTGAACCTAATGCCACCATTACAAATTCTTCCTGGGAGTCAAAAAAGGTAAAAAAAAAACCCACTAAAAATACACCACATATAAATGAGTGCATGCTTACGAGACAAAACCCATTTACCACCTATTTAAACTCATAACTTGTGGTCAAACAAAATCCCCATCATCATAATTTGTTAGTTGCTAAAGAGAGACAAAGTCGGGAAAAAAATAAAAAAGGGGAAAAAAAAAACTAAAAAGAAAAGAATCCTTGCAACACCATACAATAAACACTGTTAGTTAGCAATGACGAACAAAGGTGACTGGTGACAATGAAGATAGTTGGCTAGTGATGAAAAAATAAATAAATAAATAACGCAAACAATTGCAAGAAACATCGATTAAGGTGGTTTGTTCATGTACGGAGGAGATATATAGATCGATGCATCTACTAAGAGGAGCAATAACATAAAAATTGTAGGTAATGAAAGGAGGCTAGATATACCAAAACTAATGTGGGTAAAAATAATAAAGAAAGAAATGGCTCAATTAAGTTTTCCAGAGGAAATGGTCTTTAACCAAGTGAAATGGAGAAAAAAAGATTAATGTAGCTGAGCCCATTTAATTGGAAAGAAACTAAATTGAGTTGAGTTGCAAATGAATGAAAGTAGCAATTATATGTTGATTCACCAAGGTGGTTACAATGACTAGGATTAGTCTCACAATAGGTTAACAGTATTTTAGTTGCATGTTTCAAGTAGATTCTGTTAGTATGTTGGACTATAGAGTGTAACAAACAAAGCAGATAACTGTGTGTGTGTGTGTTTTTGTGGCAATGGCAAGCTTATAGCTCGGGTTGTTTGAATTTGTACAAAAATCGAACTTCTAGTCATTCTTTGTTTTGTATTCTTATTTACTAGCATTTGCACAGGAAATATTGGGAATGTGCCACTTGTCCTTATTGGGGCTTTATGTCAAGATAAATCAAATCCTTTTGGTGACTCCAAGAAATGCTCTAATGATGGGAATGCATATATCTCATTCGGCCAATGGGTAAGTTATGTGTTGATTCTCTTTTCTTCATTGTAGCTCATATAGAAGTTGTAGAATTCTTTGCCCAAGGTCAGTTTCCAAGAAGAATAACTATTTTGTTATTTACACATATAATTTCGATTATTACTTGCATTATAGTGCCTTTGTGAATAAATGAATTTTCCATTATTACATTATGTCACGAGTTAAAACTTGGTAGTTGGATTTACTATAGTAAAAATTATTTTAAAAAGGGGCCTAACAAGGGCCCTTCAAACCCTCCCCCCCCCCCAAAAAAAAATATGAAAAATTTTACCCTGCTCCCTCTTACTCAATTCCTAGTTCTGCCTCTATAACTTACCCTTTTCTAATTTTGGATTTACCATGTTATAATTGCACCTCTAACTGACAGTAGATAGGAAAGTTGTTTTTTTTTTTTTCTTTGTTTAAAACTTCGTACTTTAAAAGGCAAAACTATAAGTAAAAGTACTTAGATAATTGTAATAAAGTTGCCCCCCTCCCTAACAAATTAAGCTTTTAGGTGAAATAATAATTAACAATCTAACATGATAACAAAATAGGTAAAGGTCTCGAGTTCAAACCTCACCACTAACCCCAAATATTAGTAGTCTTACCTGTTTGATCCCTTTAAAAAAGTCAGTTCGGCCACACGTGAGGGGTGTTTTTGAGAGAAAGTAAGTTAATATATATGATAAAGTTGCTACCCTTCTTAACAGGTTAAGTTTTTAGGTGAAATAGTATCTAACAATTTAATAATAATGCAGTACCTCAGAATTAACAACAGTATCTACGGTTTACATTTTTTGTGAAAATCTTTTTTTTTTGGGGGGGGGGGGAGGGAGGAGAAGGGGGTTGTTTTGGTGTTTACCTATTTTTCTAAGTTAAAGATATTTTATTTATGCATTTTTAATTTAATATTTTTGATGAAAATATTTCTTAATCGATATTTAGGTTGGTGCAATTGTTCTATACACCTACGTTTTTCATATGCTTGCACCTCCTCCCGAAGGTACTTTCAACATTGAGGACAATAATATTCCTATAAAGGATCCTCCTAAGGATAGCACTCCAGAGCAAGTTCCCTTGCTTACGCACGAGGTTGTACCCTCAAATTCCGATGCTTCAAAAAATGGAAAGGTGAGAACCAACTGTATTGGCTTTCCATATGTGACAGAAGTGATATTGGTAGGGCAAGGGTCAACTTGTATTAAGCAATTTGTTGCTTCATATGCTGCTTAGAGTTGCTTTCCCGTATTAATTGACAAATTAAGAATATCATAATGCGAAATTTGACTATTCAACTCCTCTTTTATAGTTATGCCAATATATTTGTTGTGCAGAAATTCATATGGTTGTCAGTTGATGAATTCACTTTAGAATAGCTTTTTGCATGTGGCAAATCCAAATGAACTTGGGAAACATCATAGTATCATATGTTTGAACCCTTATTGTAGTGGTCATTTTCGATATCTTGGATCAATTATTCACGTAAATGAAGGGATTGAAGAGGATTCATCCCTACAATTCATGCTCAGGTGTTTTGTGTGACTGGGATTATCTATTAAGATTAAAGGGAAATTTTTATATGGTTATAAGACCAAATATGCTTTATAGTAATGTTGGGCCATTAAAAAGCAGTACTCTCATAAGATGACTGTACCAGAAATGAGAGTGATAAGATGGATATATGGCAATACAAGAAAGATAGTGATGCGGCACAACAATTGAAAGTAAAGAAAGAATAGATTGAAAGCAAGAGAAAGAAGAAAGTAGAGAAGAAGAGAAGAAGAATTGGAAGAAAAGAGGGGAAAGAAAAACACTGCCACCAATATTATTTAATAATCTCCAAAGTCTCCCAAAACCCTAACAATCCGATCTTATAAATAGGCTAAAATTTCTAAAAATAGCTAAAAATAATATCAAATCAAGAGTACAAGGAAATTAAAAAATTCTACTCTCAACAAACTTCCTAAAATAAAGTAAAAATAATAATAGAAATAATAATAAATAATAATAATAATAATAATAATAATCTAGATGATGTCCTCATCAACTCTCCCGAACTGAGAAGAACTCGACTCCGTCGAGTTGAAAACTTGGCACTGTTATCATGTCGCATTTTTCACTTGACAAGACATCTTTGGAGTTGAAGGAAAATAAGATCCTCAACATCGAACACAGATAGGCACCGCTGAAGAGGTGGAGGAACTGGAACTGGCATAAAAATATCTCCATAACCTGCAAACAATATTTGAGGCCCAAAGATGCCTCCACAAGATAACAAGTTCTCCACATGCCAAATTACGACAAAACTCATATCACATGGCAAAGTGAAAAAAATTGCATTGGGACTAGGATCACAAAGGATATAGAATGGCCCAACATTTTCGGCATGCAAATTTTGGTAAGACGATATGGGGTAGTAAGTAGGCAATGCATAAGTCATCATTAAGTTACATCCATTAAATTCTTTATTCTCATCAATAACATAAGCAAGAAATTTATAATAATTATTACTCAACCCAATTTTTCAATTAATATCAGCATTATCAAAAAAAGGTGGAATACATGATTGAGAAAAAATGACGAGGGATGATGCAAATGAACTTGTCAAATTAAAATCCCTCAAAGAAGAATAAGTTGCTGGAAATTCAATGATATCAATAGAACAGCAGTAAGAGATGCTACGCATAACTTGTAAGAGAAATTGTTCAATGTATACAAGGATGTCTCTGTTATACACTAGAAGTGAGGAGGATTCATGCAACTGAGTAATCTCACGGAAGAATAACTTGGACATAGACTCAAAGAACTCCCAACTGATGAAGTCACTAAGTAAAACTCTTGAGATGCTTAAATAATATCCCCTGAAAAAGTAACCATCACCAATGATAGAGTCTATGCAATCTTGACGATCATTATTCATGATGTCCTTAAATAAACCAACAAAATCAATGTAAGATGACGGTGGAACCAATTCAACGACTTTAGACACATTTTGAGAATTTGGTGACTCATCATAATCAAATGTCAAAAGAGGAGAATCAATAAGAGAATCACAAGTGTCAACAGAAACAATAGGGGCGCTAGGTTTAGGAGATGGACGTTGTAACTCAATGGTTCGTATAGGACACTTTAACTCTGACATAGACTCATAAGACTCAAATTCATAAGATTTTTCAACTTCTAAAGCTTTGGAATAAGTTTCATTTAATGTCTTATGAGTGTATCGCTGAACTACCTCACGGATGCAAGGTCTTAGCCTAAGGACAAATCTACTGATGGCACAAGGCTCATTTTGAAAATTAGACCACTTCCTAAGAATTTTAAAGTGATCAAAATAGTCATCAACAGAAGAATCCTCCTGTTTAAGACACATTAACTGAGACCATGCCTTATCTATAAAACTTTTAGCAACAAATCGATCACTCAAAATTTGTTTCATCAAGGCCTATCGAGTAACATGTCTATGGTATAACTCAACTGTTTGTCAATACTCTCTAGCATAATTGGTCAATCTTGTTTTGGCTAGACGAATACATTGGTCATCAGATAGGTCATCAGAGAGGTCGTCGGAGGGAGGCGATTCCGGTGGTGTAGGTCGCCGGAGATGAGTGTAGCCGGAAATGCACAAAAGCGTATACGAAGGTTTTAAGGGTGAAGAAGCGTACGCATATGGCAGCGGTAGCAGCTGCGGATGCGGATGCGGCTGCGGCTAGGGTTTTTTTTTCTCACAGCTAAAAACAGTGATTTGATATTTTTCTTTTGCACCAGGGATTCGCTCTGATACCAAGTTGATGCGGCACAACAATTGAAAGTAAAGAAAGAATAGATTGAAAGTAAGAGAAAGAAGAAAGTAGAGAAGAAGAGAAGAATAATTAGAAGAAAAGAGTGGAAAGAAAAACACAGCCATCAATATTATTTAATAATCTCCAAAGTCTCCCAAAACCCTAACAATCCAATCCTATAAATAGGCTAAAATTTCTAAAAATAGCTAAAAATAATATCAAATCAAGAGTACAAGGAAATTAAAAAATTCTACTCTCAACAAACTTCCTAAAATAAAGTAAAAATAAAAATAGAAATAATAATAAATAAAATAATAATAATAATAATAATAATAATAATAATAAAATCTAGATGATATCCTCATCAAATAGGATAAGAAATGAATATATGTAAAAGAAAGTTGATGTGGCACAAGTTGAGATAATATCGTTTGAGATGGTTTGGTCATGTCCAACATATACCTAGGGATGCACTAGTATAATGAGTAAGTGGATCGTAGTATTAGGGGTACATGATCATAATGTCATCCCATAAATATTGCAACTTCCTATCAGAAAGAAAATGATATTATGCATTGAATTTTCTGCATAAGTTGGAAAATTCATTCCTTGCTTAGCCTTTTAGTAATGAGTTTAATTTTGATACACTGCTAGTGTAAAGATTTTTTACTTGAGTGGGTTTCAAAATATGATGCATGTTCATACTAAATTACAATATAACGACTTGTCAGATTGTGATGTGCCATTGTGTAAAAAATCTTTATATTGATATTAAAATTAAACTCTTTAGTAATAATCAGTTCCATGGGATGTTTTTCTGATTCAATAATCCTTTGGGTTTTCTTGCTGCTGGTTTTAGAGACTACGATGGATTGTTTTCTGACACATGATGTTTTTGATGCAGATAAAATATTTCTTAAATTTTCTATATGAGAAGTTGAAGCTTAAACAAATACTTCAACCACCCATCATTGCTTCTGTAAGTTCAATCTCTCTGAGTTCTGATTAATGATGTTTTCTTCACAGTTTATGTGCTGGGGACCTTTTGTTTGTTTAGTATTTTGGGTGAGTATTAAAGTATCATATTTGGTAATGGTAGGCTCCATGTTTTCCCTTTGATTTTTTTTCTGTCCAAAAGATTTTGGTGCACCAATAAAATCGTAAATCTTTGTTCTCAGACAATTTTGAAAATTGGTAAAACTGCGGTTGATGTTTGGTTGTAATGTAATATCATGGCAGTGGATTTCAAGTGGTAAGGATCAAAAACTATTGCACACAAAAGCGTAAGTATTCCAAAGACAACCTGCCAAGAAGAACAGACATGACACTAATACGGACTCAGAATAGACACTACTGAAAAAATGAGAGATGGATATGACCACAACAGGTTATGGCTAAAATAATATACTCTCTCTATGCATTTTTTTTAGTTATATATAAATATGACATTCAAAAATCACCCAAAAAAAAAAAACAAATTCAACGTTTTAATAGGTAGTTCAATTTTTTTTCACCATACAAAATTATCAAAAGCTGAGACAAAAGATGGGACAATTTTAGGGTTTTGAATGCTTGATCCCAAGCATGTTCAATGGTAAAAAAGGAGCCATGCTTGGGATCAAGCATTCAAAACCCTAAAATTGTCCCATCCCATGCTATGGACATTTTGCATATTTCGCACGATTGTCTAATTGTCTGATCTCAACCATTGATCTATGTGGAGTCCATGTGAGGACCTATAGATTGGACAAATATGACAGTTGCGATATTCCTTAGCATTCTTCAAAATAATAATAATAAAGAGCCACATAACACTTATTTTGGTGTGTGCAACCAGTCTCTGTGTGTTGGAAATTGAGCACGGATATAACACTTATTTTGGAGTTTTCATGCTTCGCAGAATTTGCTTCCTATATATATTGATCTACTTGACTATCCTAATCAAAATAGATAGGTTTATGAATGAATTCAGAACATCTAGTCAAAGCCAAGTTATTTAAATATTTACTGATAAGCATAATTCAGTCAACACTTGATGCTTGAGGGTTTTCTATGTGGTCTGCTTGTTTGTCAGAGTTGCTGGCTTCCTAATTAACCTGCACACTGACCGTCACCTATTAAAATCGCATTCAAGAAAATTTGTTTAGTCCTCATTGCTTCACTTACTAGCACTAAGTTGGTACTGCAGATTTTAGCAATGGTAATTGGATGCGTACCATTTTTGAAAAGATTTATTCTTACAACTGATGCCCCACTTTATTTCTTCACCGACAGCTGCGCGATTTTGGGGTATGCTTAGCTCTACTTCTCATTTATTTATTTATTTATTTTTTGCTGTTTATGATTTGCATGCATCCACACTAGCATTTGTACTCATATATGTATATACATTTTTATATCTTTATTTTGTGATGCTTCATGAAGCAAGATTCTTATAAATAATCAAAGAATTCATAAAATGGTCGAAAATTTTGTTTTAAGAGACAAAAACAAAATATGGGTGGAAACAAAATTTTGTTTCCCTTGAAACACGATAAAGGCATATCAAAATAGAGCATAATATACCAAAGTAATAACTTGTTGGTTTTGTTCATTGTTAGGTTCATACATTTAGATATATTTTGATGTATACTTCTAAATATTTGTATGTACCTTGTTGTGCAGAATCTGTATCATCTTTAGCAACACAAGTGAATAGAGGAAAACAAACAAAACAAGAAAACAATCACGAAAGAAATACAAAATTTATGTGCTTTGGCAGCGTGCCTATATCCATTGGTACAATTGCCAAGTTTTCACTCTAAATATCTAACGACGGAGTAAGTATTACAAGGGTAGAAGAAAGAACCTTAAAGAGGCCAGTAGAGAAATCCTTTTCACATTCTTAGGTTTTTCCTGAATTCAAAGCATAGAAAACTTTAATCTGAACTTGCATATGAGTACAATATCTCCTATACATATTGGAACAAGAAAACCAGTTTGAAATAGACTCAAACACAATCCCTAAAAAACCTAGAATTGCTTCGCTTGCTGGGACAAGCTTCCTAGTGAGTTTCTGTGCTGCAGAACATTGTTTCTGGATTTCCCATTGAAGTCAGCGACCTTACTAATGAGCATCCCTGCAGCTTTGCGTGCTCTCTGTTTTTTCCAACTTCTCTTAGCAAGTCATCCAGTGAGCTTTAGACTCCATGTGCATACTCCCGGCTTTTCCTAGGGAGCTCCTGCATTGCTGTATTGTTGGTGGTGGACAAGCCCCCTGCACCCCCTAATATTCTCCATGTTCTTGCAAACCTGAACAGGCAAATGCCTTTACTCCATTCGCTTTGCTCAGGCATCTGCCCTTTGCTAGAGTTTGAGTGTAGCAACTATAAGTGTAACGAATATAATCCACAACTTTAACATGTCTCTATCTTTTTCCCATTTCCGAAATGTTTCCCTTATAACCAAAACAATCTACAAAAATGGAATTTTGTTCCTTTTATGTAATAGGTTGCACAATACAGCTTACAAAAAGAATAATGAATGAAAACAAGGAGCATTGGATTGTCTTTGGATAATCCTTATTATTTGGAAAAAGATAAAAGGGGGAAAAAAAAAGACGTGGGAGAGAGAAGTTGATAGGTGAATTTCACTCTGTGTATTTTTTTAATAAATTCACTTAAAATGCATTTAGAGCAATGGGAACCTTTAGTATGATTTTTTAAATCATAAATAGGAGAGTTGTTGACCCAACTAGGCAAAAGCCTAACAGTATATACCTAAATAGGAGGGAATTGATCTTTTTTAATGAAATTTTGTGGAACAAACTACTTTAGTTTAAATAAAGTTGTTTATTCCACAATTGGCTTCAACCAGTGCCAATGCTAGGGTAGGAAGGCATTTATAGAAGTAAACGCTTTTTATTTTGCGTAAAGGTGTTTAATGTATAAATGTCTTCCCTAGAATTTTAGTCATTCAAAGCTTATACTAGATTTCAAAAATAACAAACCACGTAGAACTACTTCTTGCTATGAATCACGAACCTACTAGGGGCAAGACCTAGGTGTCATGGTAGGGCTTGCTCTTTTTTTTTTTTTTTTTTTAACTGAAAGGAAAAAAAAAGGGAAAAAATTTTTTGCTCTGAAACAAGTTGAAAAGATAAAAGAAGAATTGAGAGAGTGAGTTGAAATCCTCGTCTCCCTTGTATTGTATTTATACTTGTAGATTACAACCAATTTAGGAAATACAATCAATCAAAGCAAATCAAATCAAATCCGTCAAATCCTCAACTCATAATCACATCTATTCTACGATATTCCAAAGATTCTAACATGAACCATAATCACTAGAAGTGTATTATCATGTATATCAACTTAGAGTAGCCAAAAACATCTTTTGGGATCATCTAGTCAAGAATGTAACAATTGTATATGCCCATCCACATGATATCCAGAATAATAAGGCAAACCATCAAACCAAGAGTAACTCAATAGCATCAATATCATCAATGATATTTGTGTAATTTGCAAACGCATTACAGTTCATCAAAATGTTTCTTGCCAAGGTTAGAAAACTAAATTTCAAGGGAGATTAAATCAATTTCTCCAATTGAAAATTTTAGAAATTTTATGGTTTAGAACTTAGAACAAGGTTTGAAAACTTGAGGGTAACTTATTTTGTAAGAAGAAGTCCGATTGGATGCGAAAAACAGTTGTTCAAACCTTTAGAAAAATGTTGTATGAACAGTGCCGTTCGAACGTCCCTTTAGGCTGATCAAATGCAATTTGGCTGAGTGCAATATTTTCCAATCTTCATTGTGCCTATGTTCTGAACCCAAATTCTGGGTTCTTTTATTCACCATTTCAACTCCAAATCTATCCCACAACCTTAAATCCAAGTCTCAAGTCAAGTCAGTGCACAAAGATAAACATTTATAAAACCTCATGTCATGATTATCAACCATTAAATTTCAATATCCAACCACAAATCTCAAGGTTTCGCCTCAGATTTCAAAACCCAACATTTCTTAACATTCATGATCTCATGATCCCTCCATGCAAATGCTCCATAATCATGTTCTGCCTACCTCAAATCCAAAGAAAATACAAGAAAAAGTGAAGATACCCCCCTTATGGCTCCAAAGCTCTCTCGCAAAACAGGCTCCAAATCTTTTCTCTCCGTCAGGAACTCCCCAAATCTGTTGTGTAAGTGAGAAGAGCATGAGAAACCGGGCAAAAACCCAACCCCCTTATCTTATTTCCCTCTTCCTCTTCTTCCTCTCTCTCTCTCTCTCTCTCTCTCTGTGGTCGGCTAAGAGAAGAAGGAAGGAAGAAAAAGAAATGAAATGAAAAAAGTAGGGGGAAGGAAAGAAAATGAAAATGAAAAAAAAAAAAAAAGAAAGTGTGAGAGACTTCGGGCCCTTTTTTGGGTTCAACTCATCCCAATACATTATAGTTCATCAAGCCAAGGACAATCAGTCAAGTCCAGACTCCAGAAATATTAGTATATCCCCTAAGATACCAATAAACCTCCAAGATAGCCAAATTTGGGTACTGGGTATTACGATGTGGCCAATTAATGACAAAACTCTAAATGGAGTTTCACAAATGCACAAACCAGTGATTTTATAATTTTAATCCCACTTTTGTAGATTTTAAATTATTGGACAAATGCACACTGACTATATTGAGCTAACAGAGAGAGGCAACCCACATTGACTTTGGGGTAGATGTGTAGAAACACATTCCTCTATCTGTTCTAGGATTTTGGGATTTTGGATTTGCAAATAACCAGCACAATTTTCTTAAACTGTCACTGGGTGTCAAAACACTGCTTAGGAAGTAGCAGAAGTTTATGCATTAGCATACACTGGCAAAAATTTACCATATATTGCTATTTAAAAATAATAATAATAATTACCATATTTTGATAATTGTCTTGCAAATAGGTAGGGTACAAATTTATGAAGATGCTAAGTTGAACTAAAACAAGCTTCCGAAATGTCTTAAAGAATTTGTTCACATTTGAACTTCCTAATGGAATTGTGTTTCTTACAATCATACTTTGTTCCAATAAGGAGACACTCCTGAATCTCTCTTTTCTTTATTTTATTTTGACCAGTGTGACACTCTCAAATCTCTGTCTTGTAAGAACAAAACAGCTCGCAATATTCATCCAAGGGACAAGAGTTTATATGCATAAGACAGCTCTATTTTCCACATTATGATATCTAACAGTATGTTACTCTCAGGGGTGCCATGATTCCTTGCATTTTGTTGGCTTTAGGTGGCAACCTGGTAGATGGTAAGTTGATTTTCTCATTGGCCATGTCTTATGACATCCATTTATTGGGCACCTGTGAATTTTATGGCATTCGGTCCCAAGATGTTTTTCCTTTCAGTTGCAGTGGAAGAATCCTCAAATTGCCCTTTTCCTACTGTTGTTCCTAGCCCCCTTGCTTCACTTGGTGTTAATGCCTCCGGAACAACATACATTAACCAGTAATTAGATGCAGTGGCAAAGCCAAGATTTTGGTTGAGTGGGGTAAATGAACTGTTATAATAAATCTCACAAAAAATAATTAGAACATGAAATGCGAAAATATCATAATAATTTTTCCCCTTTAATATCACAAGTAAAATTTGTATAACACAATAGTTGTCATAAATTAAAATATAAAAAACTAACTAATATATGTAATTATATACAAACATTAATGTATTGAGTAAAATTTAAAATGATTCTTCCACTCTTCCATACATAAAACAATCAATAAAATATAGTTGTACTTGCACAAACAAAAAATAATATTTGCATAAATAAAATAACTTTCCAAATCAATCACTACAAATAGAATAATTCAAATTATGAATAAGTTTAAATGAATATAAATTTGAACCCCCCCCCCTCAAAAAAAAAAAAAAAACTTAAAAAGTCATTTAAGCAAACTAATGGATTTTATCACCATTTTAATTCCTGTGGCAATTTATTAGTCCTATCCACTTATAATTTTTCCTACATATATTTACATAACCCGACTCAGAACAAATCCTAATACTTCTTAAATTAGAGCTTTAAATTTTTAAAATTCTTGTTATTAAACTAGTCTCATCCAAGTTTTTGATGGTTTGACATGAACCAGTTCTATCTAAATTATTTTTGGAGGGGGGGGGGGGAACTTAAAATGTAACTCATCATACCATATATTTTCTTGGAATATCAATTTACATTTACCAAAATAGCTTTAGTTTCTATAATAGACAAGGAATCGCTAGATGAAACTTATAAAAAATCCAGAGGGGGTAATTTACCAAAATAATTTTAGTTTCTGTAATAGAAAGATAACATAAATACTATTAAGTGAAATTTTTTAGAAATCCAGGGAGCAAGGCTAATAACTTGAGGGTTACTTTTGCAGGTCCAGGGAGTTCAAAGCTTGGTCTGCGGACAACCGTTGCTATTATTTTTGGGAGGTTGGTTTTGGTTCCTCCCGCTGGACTTGGTATCGTCATGCTGGCTGACAGGCTTGGCTTGCTTCCTCCCAATGATAAAATGTTCAGATTTGTCCTTCTCCTTCAGCATACAATGCCCACTTCTATGCTTTCTGGTAGTGCCCAAATCTCACTGTTGTGGTTGACATTTTTAATATGAAAAGATGAAGCCCACGAGAAATCAGCTTAATGTGTTATTTTCATTCATTGCTTAGGTGTCTATGTGACATCACTGCATCTGCATCATCATCATTCTTGTATATATATATATATATATATATATTTCCAACCTATGCATTGTGCCAATGGCACCACCATCTAATCTTTCAAATTCCATCACTAGTAAGACGCCTGTGTTTTCTTTCTCCTTGTGTGCAATAAGCACCTTCAAGTCTTTGAATTACTAAGTCCTTTGTAGTGTATAGTCCTACTATTTGTATATGTTATTCAACTTTTCAAATAAAGGTTTTAGTAATGCTTGATACTGGTGGTGTTACTGGCTTGATACTGGTGGTGTTACTGGTGGGGCATTCAAAGCATTAGAGAGATTATCTTATAATTCGTAGGATGAAAGGGCAGTCATTTTTCATAATTTTACTTGTTTACTCATTCTTTGTTTGTAGGTGCTGTTGCCAATCTGAGAGGATGTGGGAGAGAGGCAGCAGCAGTGTTGTTCTGGGTTCATATATTTGCAATTCTTTCAATGGCTGGATGGGTCATTCTGTATCTCCACGTACTCTTCTAAATTAAATTGTTCCATAGGACTGATGTTCGGCTGAAAGTGAGGGGCAGGCGGCTGCTTTCTTTGTATGAGATCATGTTGTATTTGAATAGGACCATACTTTTTTTTTTTTTTTAAATATCTCCAAATATGCTGGTACAGTGGTTGTCACCATGCGGCAACGATTGGTTGCCACAACACAAGGGCATATAAATAAAATAATTACCATCTTTTGCTACTTTGTTCACATTGATCAATGTTAGGAAGATAAAAAAAGAGACATCATGACAAGTTTGGCATGCGCGTTGGATTGATTAATAGCTTTCATAAGAGCTCTTTGAAGGTTCTTAATGGCTTTGTTCATTCCAGGTCTAACAGTCTTCTAGCTTGCTGCTATTTTTCCTATTTTTATTTTTGGCCCGACTTCATGGAAATGCTAATTATTCACAAACATCAAAGGTTGTCTCATTCATAAACGCTTGTTGGCTGACCAATCTGGACCTTTGGCAGAATAATCTCCAGGAATATGCTAACGTCGGTAGTGAGTGAGACACACGCATGATTAATGGAACAGATTCGTCGGTCTAGCGGCAATCTAGTCCCAATATATGTATGTGTGTATATACTTTCCTTCTAATGATTCCAAATGTAGCTGTTGAAGGAAAAGCATGAAGTGGAAAACGCTAAATGAGATTCAGGTCTACTAAAATTATCATCTCATCAGACATTTTTACCCAACCAAAAATTAAAGATAAACAATCAAAGTGTCGAGGCCAAAAAAAAAATAATGTCCGGGCGATTTCTAGTGTCAAATGAGATGGTAATCTCTAGGACCAAAGGTGGCAGTTTTATATCTCCGTGTTAATTTAATGAAAACAGCATCTCCAAATATTTTTAAATGTATAACAATTCTTCAATTATTTGACCATCTAACATTAAAAAAAAAAAAAATTACACATATCTCTGAGAACCAGTTGGACCACTCATTATTGACGGAGAGTGCATCCACCACCTTTCCTTTAAATCCCAGTCAATCTGGAATAAAGATAAGCTCTCTTGCGAGCTGTTTGCCGATTCTCTTATACGGATTCTCTTATACCGATCTATGCCATTGGCGATTGCCAAAAAAAATAAACCAGAAGTCGAAATCAAATTCTCGTATCAATAAAGCATAATGAAATTGCAAATCCTCGAGAATATAATTGATTGTTTTTTCTTTTTTTAAAACACAATCCACAACCCAACATTACATTTCAGTTCAAAGCTGAAATATAATTGATTGTTTAATCCTAAATTCTAGTCCCCAACCGCCATTGAACAATTCTAAAAGGTTAAACAATTCTAAAAGGTTAAACCGTCAAATTAAGTGCACATATATGATTGACAGAAAGTTAAAAAAATGTTGGCATTTTTTTTTATTTGCTAAGTAAAAAAAAAATGTTGGTATTGATGATCATTTCAGTCTAGATAATCAGTCACCAATGAAAATCGGTCAGTCAACAAATATAGATCATTCCCAGTAATATCTAGATCAACAATTTGAACCTGCAAAAGGTCGAACCAAATCCATCACATAAGAATCAAAATAAACTGTCATTGACCAAAAATTCAACTGAAAATTCATATCCATTTGCACGGAAAACCTTTTTGAATTACCAAAAACACTAGGTAGGTTGCGCAGTGAATGAAGAGTCTACTTTGTATCTATCCATACGTGGGGATATCATTCTGAAAGTTTCAAAAAAGAGACCACCACCACCTCCTGCTCCCGCTCTCCTGCTGGTTGTGGCGCCAGGATCCAGAAGCGCGATTTGGCTGCTGTCCCCTGCCAGGAGAGTCACGACCCCCAATTTGGCCTCTTCTCTCTGTTAGAGGGTTGCCTAACCACGAAACAAGAACCATACCTACAAGACCGACAATTGGAGCAGCTGCAAGAAAGAGCCATCTTCCTCTTGCACTCTCTCCGTCAGATCTCCCTGTGGCATGCTGCTCCTCGCTTAAAAAGTCTGTCTGCACTGTTCTATCATGATCTACCTCGTTGATGTCTGAGGAACTATCCTCACTCATCCCCTGCTGCTGGTTTTCATGAATCTCCAAACTTCTCCTAGTGTTCTGCTTCCCTTCTTCATAATCTTTGTCATCAGTTGGAAGCTCATAACGACAAAGTGGGCATGAGTTGCGTGCCTGTAACCATGGCAGGATACAGGAAGGGTGATAGAGGTGAAAACAAGGAAGCTGATTTACGACAGTCCCAAGAGAGAAAAAATCCTTGCAGATTGCACAGGCCAAACCATCCTGCTCCTCGTTGATGATCACACGAGGTAAACTATTTACAAAGGACACAGCTGCAGGAGGTGCTCCTCGTCTTGAATTGTCGGCCTCAGCAAGATGCTCAAGCAGTTCATCAAAGCGTCTTGCATCCAGGTAATCCCCAGAATTAGCAACAAAAGGCAGTAACTCTGGTTCCTCCAAATTAGCAAAGATGTTAGGGATATGTGCTCGCCTCATCTCCCTGATTCTCAATTCACGAGAACGAAGCTGTCTTCGCCAAGTTATAGCGCCATTGCTTTCACTTGAACCTAACGAAGTTCGGAGCTGAGCCCCAGCTGAAGATTCAGCAGCATCAGCTTCTTCCCATTCATTATCTTCTTCTTCTTCTTCCTCCTCCTCTTCTTCATTGTCGTCGTTTTCTTGGTCATCTGAGTTCCATTGGTTGAGACCCGCATGCATGGGGTCAATATCAGTATCACTATCAAGATTGCTTCCTGCATCTGGATGGTTGAACATTTCATTATCCAGGAAACTATGTCCATCCACTGAAGCATCAGAATCCGCTCCATAAGCACTTAATGAGATAGCCTCACTCTCACTCTGGAAAAGCCTGTACCCGCTAATGACATTTGATTCACTCTCTCCATACAGAGAATCAAAGCCATCACTCTCAGTATCAGACAGTACCCTTCTCCATCGTCTGGACCCACTTGGAGTTGTTCGAGATCGTGTATGCTGCAGGAATCTCATAGCAGCGTCACTGTTAGCAGTTTGACTCTCCTGATCAGGTGCAGTTAGCAGGCTTTGCCTTGCCAGGCTAATCAACTGCTGTGAAAAAAAATTCTCAATTGACTCAAAACTCCCATGTCTTGCTCTTCTAACTCTGGTTGTACTCCTTTGAAGAGTGTCTTCTCTAGGGGTCCCAAATTCTTCTGGAAACAAAAATTTACAATCTCGGCATATACTGATTGTTTCAAGATTCCCACCCTCATTATCAGGTGAAATGATTCTTTGGCACAGTACACATGCCGCTGGCAGGTCAGAATGGTCAACAGCTAAAGTACCATTCATGGTGGGTTGACGCAACTCTCGTAAAATAATTTCAGAATAACCATCCATTTGTTACTACGCCAAAAAGGAAAAGACAAGAAAATCAATTATAAATGGACAAACGACTACAGAAGAAGATAACAGGATATCATGAAAAGAACTGCAAAGAATAAAAAAAAAAAAAAAATGTGGACTGGAAGGAAGTGCATCGTGCATGCTCAAGGTAGTCAGAGAGGAGAACAAATACAAAAAAATACTGCATTCAATTTTCAAGGCTAATGAATGCTGCACCTATTACTTACAAGTTCATAAAGAATGCAACTGGAATTCGTGACCTGATCATTGAAATTCATTATCCAAGGGCAAACGACAAAAAAAATAAATAAATAAATAACAATGATAATAAAATAAGCTAAGTCAGAACAGTCAGTAATTCTACACTACATCTTCAATTAGTGGTAACATGGTCTCAAAACATGAAGAATGAGTGGATACATTAAGCTTTATATACTTCAGAAGGGATTTTGATGGGTAAAATGCCAAGACATGTATACATTAATCCCAAGGCGTTGACTTATCAAAATAACCAAAGCATATAGCCCAACCACTGGAAGTGACTAAAATCCTTCCCTCACCATTCAGTTGTTTTGATGTCAAATCCTTTATAACATTTGATAAGTCCTTTTTTTTCCCCTTTTTCTTTTGTTTTGTTTTTTGTTGTTTTATTTTTTCTTTTGGGGGGAGGGGGGAGGGGAGAGGGGATTGGGGGTTAGTTAATCACTTCGCTTTTTCCAGTTGCCCTTTCTCCGGTCCTTAATGCAAATCTGATTCATAGTTATTGGGTAAGATGGAACCACGATCTGGATCTTGTAAACCCAATAATGATTCATTTGCAATCTGGATCACTCCCAATATAAAATATAATCCTACAAAGAAATCAAAGGGAAATATAAAAGATAAAATGAAATAATAGTTTATTTATTTATTTGAATATTGAATTTTTTTATATCTTTGTTCTTAGATATTTGGAATATTATAAATTGAACTATTTATTGAGATGCGTAATGAATTATGAGGATTACGCATTATTTTACTTGTTTATTCAAATTACTATTGAAATTATCTCAGATTATATAAATTTAAATATGGATACGTGCAAACAAGCCATCCTTAGACAAACTACAAGCCAAAATAGCGATAGCGTTCCAACTAAGCCTACCCCATCGTACCGCATACTAAAGAAAATATAGAACCGCTCACCCGTACCCATACTGTGAACCACAACGAACCGCATTTTAGGTAAATATGATCTGATTTAATCTTATTGACATAAAGCATTGGTTAGTAGTCATTATTGCACACAGCCAACCAACTTCAAGAACTTTATCTCATCCTAAATTGGCATGAACTAAACCTCCATTTTTTGGCATATCGCTTTCTTTGTTCCCACTCTATACCTTCAAAGAAAATAGTCATAGGATCAAGCATTTCCGCTTAAATACACTCCACTCTCTATATTAAACAAAAACAATACAGACTACAGTGTTTTAGTGCCTAGAAGTTATATAATCACTTTGAGCGGCGACTTCTTTACTTCACTAGTAACACAATTCACATACCCAATAAAAATATATTACAGTCTAATAGCTTTCCATCTCGTATTTACCTTTTTTATTAATTCTTAGATTTTGTTGATGTTTCTCTTGGTTGGAACTTGATCTGACAAATGGATACTCAGTGTGCACCACAATTAGCCCTCACAATTCTCAATATATTAGAGGCTAACCGAACTTGGTCTCATTCTTGCACTTTTTCCATGCGATGACACCTTTATTCTTCCTTCTACAAATTCTTAATGACTTGTGATCCTCAAAGTTCAGTATCAACTTTCCTAACTTGGATAAAAAAGTTCAGTATCAACAACAAAACACTCCCTTTAGCTATCCAAAAATTACGAGGAAAAACAGGGAAAAGAAGATTTCTGACAAAAGCTTGAGAAAAGAGGCCAGTTTACGGCATTTTATTTTCTCTCTGAATTCTCTCTGATAACCAGATGAATCCAGAGTCTAGAATCAAGATGCTACAAGCGTGATTCTCTCATTTTGAGTAAATTATTTGTACAGTACGAAAGGTAACTACTGAACTCAACAAGTCGACGATAATCTGTTACGAACAAAAAGAAAGATTTCCATTTGTTTTGCCAAATGGTGATGCATTAACACTTTTAAATTGAATTCAAACCTAAGCCACCAGCATGGATATATAAATGACAATGTGCAAAATAATAGCACAAACCATTCAATGAAAATTCTGGCCATATTCATATCCTTTAGGCATGTCTGAGTAAAATAATATAAAAATCCCATGAATGCGATTGTTCAAGGCCAGCTATGTATGTAATGTATAGTTATCTATTACTTACAACAATACTTAATCTAACACTAACAATGCAAACTCACACCAATGTTCAACTCCATGAGGAGGAAAATAGGAAGAGAAGAAGGTGGTGTATCTGTACAACACACTGGTGAAGCATTAAGAAAAAATTTAAAATTTTCTATTACAGACCAAATGGAAATTATCAGAATAACAGAAAATTTAAGGAGACAGAATATAGAACACACAAAGTATACGAATATTCCACCAACAAATGTTACAGAAGTGAAATCTAAACAGCACAACCATAAATCAAATCTAATAATATATATATATATACATATAAAAGCAAGCTTGCTAGCACAGAGGAACAAATGTAAGATACGGTTTCGGAGGCTTTACCAAAGAAAGTTACGCAGCAGTCAGTCAGCCCACCAACGGTCAAAATTTCCGTTTGGAAATGGCTCTGAGAATCTGATTCGTAGATTACAACTGCAGAGAGAAAAAAGAAAAGAAAAACTCCAACTTTTTAGGTGCAAACAGAGAAGAATAATAAAGGAATTAGGGTTTGTGGAAGATAGTTAGAAAAGGGCCAAAGAGGAAGTGAGGGCTGAAGAAGGAATAAATTTTGGGATTTGGAAAACGATCGACCGACGGACCAAAATGCGTACGCGCATATTGACGAACAATGACGATATGTAGCGGAATTCAATGACTGCAACATCAAACTGTTTGAACAACTTTTCCTTTGCCAACAAAGAAAGATGGTAGAATTTATCAAACAGATGATGATGAGAATACCAAGTGTGGGTGAGATTGTCCTTTCATTGGCTTCTCTCTCTCTCTCTCTCTCTCTCTCTCTCTCTCTGTGCAAGGTTTGGTTCGATTGGGCCGATGGTTGTTGGAACTCAAGAGTCTGCAGAGGAGGAGGAGGAGGAGGCGGGCCCCGTCCGCAACCTCTTCAGCGATAGACACTATTCTGGGCGCGTGTAAGGCCTCACCCCATCCCGCACGGCACGACCCAAACTAGAAAGTAATAAATAATAATAATTCAGAAAGCTACAAATAATATAGATTATATCTATTTTATATGACAAAGCACGTCATTTGATATTTATCTTACATACGAAGAGAGAGAGAGGGAGAGAGAGCCCTGGCGTGGGGTTGATTGGGTTATATTGTTGGATTAATTAGGTTCAATTGTTGTTTTACGTAGTTAATATAGGGGTGTGGTGGTGTGCTCTACTTTGTTTTAGAATTTGATATAATGATATATTTGTGTAATTTTTTAAGAGAAATCAAAAATACATACAAATTTTAAAATTTGAAACTCAAATATAATATATATGTATATATATTATATTTTATAAAATTATTAGCAATTGCCTTTCCTGAAAGTATAGAAATATAACTTGACATATAAATAGTTTAAATTTAAATTTATAAAGCAAATCTGCATAAAAAAAAAGTGTGAAAATAATGTATAAAAATAAAAAGATATTAAGGTATAAAATTTTATTATTTATTACAAATATTATCACATTTTTTAAATATTAATTTAAAATCTTTTATATAAAAATATTCAAAAAAAATGAGAATAGTAAAAAAAAAAATAATTTCGATCATTTAACAAATTTAACCGTTAAAAATATTTCAAATTTAGAATTTTAAATTTCATTATCTATATATAATTTACGAATGTCATGGGAAGCTATAGAGTAATAATAATAAAATTATACACATTTATTAAACAATATATGGATACATATTAGAAAAAGTAATTAAAATTTTTTTAAATATATTTAAACTTTAATTTTTAAAAATTTCATTAAAAATAAACATTAAAATTCAAATTTCAATTTTAATTTACCTAAAACTTAAATTTTAACTGCATACGCTTTTACATTCTGTATTATTTATATAATAAGTTTAAAATTTTGAATTTGAGATATTTTTAACTGTTAAATTTGCTAAATAACCCTGATGATTTTTCTTTTTCTCTCACTTTTTAATATTTTTTTATATAAAAGATTTTAAATTAATATTTTAAAAAATGTGATAATACTAACAATTATCCGTGTCTAAAGGCACAGAAATATAATTTAGCATCTAAATAGCTTAAAATTAAATTTATAAAGCCAACCCACATGAAAAAAAAAATTGTGTAAAAATAACCTATAAAAATAAAAAAATAGATTAAGATATAAAATTTTATAATTTATTACAAATATTATCACATTTTTTAAAACTTTTATATAAAAAGTATTCAAAAAAATATGGAAAGAATGAAAGAAAACAAAAATAATATTGGTCATTTAGCAAATTCAATAGTTAAAAATATCTCAAATTTAAAATTTTAAACTTTCTTATTATATAAACGACACAGAATGCAAAAATGTATACATTTAAAATTTAAGTTTTAGGTATATTAAAATTTAATTTTAATGTTTATTTTTAATAAAATTTTAAATAATTAAAGTTTAAATATATTTTTATATAAAAAATTTAATTGACTTCGTCTAATAAGTATCTATATATTATTTAATAAATGTGTACAATTTTGTTATTATTGTTGGATAGCTCCGTATGACATTTATAGATAATATATAGATAAGAAAGTTTAAAATTTTAAATTTAAGTTATTTTTAACTATTGAACTTAGTAAATAACTAAGATTATTTTTCTTTTTCTCTCACTTTTCTCATATTTTTTAATATTTTTTTATATAAAAGATTTTAGTTTAATACTTTCAAAAAAGTGATAATATTTGTAATAAATAATAAAATTTATATCTTAATCTCTTTTTATTTTTATATGTTATTTTTATACTTTTTTTATATAGGTTTGCTGTATCAATTTAAATTTAAATTATTTACATCCTAAATTATATTTCTGTGTCAGCACAGACAATTGTTAGTTTATTAATAATTTACAAAAAAAATAACTCTAATGATAAAATCTTGAATTTGATATCTGCATATATAAAGAAAGAGATATCTTGAATTAGTAAAAATTGCATATGACAACCGTTTTGCTCACAGTTATTAAATAAGAAAAAATTATATATCTTAAAAATTAATTTCACCGATAAGTTCCAAATTCATTTGAATATATTTTCTGTCCTTAATCTTTTAAACTATGTTCAAGGAATAATACTTCTTATACAAGTCAATCAATTTATTGTTTCGGAAAACCTTAACATAAATCTTAATCGAACATTGATGTTTTATATAGATAAATAATTTATCAACATAAATTTTTGGAGGAAAACAAAATATCAAATAAATTAAAAAATTTAAAATTCATTTTATTTTTTATTGAGATAGAAAAATGAGTTTAAAATGAATTGTATTTTAAAAAAAATTAATTTTTACTAGATTAACCATACAAATTAATAATTTTATTTTTCATTTCCTTTTGCAAATTCAGGTTCCAAATATGATATAAGAGAAACGGAAAATATATAGTTGGTAAATTATAGATTATTTACATATACTCATTCTCCATAATTAATTAAATAAAATTAATTTTTTTAACAAATGTCCATTCATTTTTTTTAATATTCTAACTCAATAGAATAAAAAGAATAAATATCACATCTTTTATTATTTTATTTTTCTTCACCTCAGTTGTTTTTCTTCAACAAATTATTGATGTAGACATTCCATAAAAAAATAAGGAAACTCAATTTTTTTTTTAATGGAGAGATTTCGTATCTTCAGTTGTAGCTTTCTTCCTTAATGTCTATTTGATTCGCTGTACTAATAGAACGTTCTCTGTAAAAAGCAAAAAAAATAAATGCAACTTTCTTCCAGGGCAATTAATCTACGAGGCGTTTCGTAACACAATTTTTAATATTTTTTAGTAATTTTTAGTTAAAAATTGTTAGTTGTAATTTTTGACATGTTTGGTGAAACAAGTTGTAATTTTTAGTAATTTTTGGATGTTTGGTAAAATTTTTGACAATATTTAATAATTTTTAGCAACTTTTGAGTGTTTGGTAAAATTTTTAGCAAATTTTTAACAACTTTTGTGTGTTTGGTGAAAATTTTAGTAATTTTTGAACGAAACAAATTACTGTAATAGAGTAAAAAAATAATAATAATTGAAGTTTTACTCAACGCTTACTTTGCAATTTTTGATAAAATTTTGCATGTTTTTATACAGCCAAACGGGACCTATATTGTTTTGGGAATTCAAACAACCAACTCCACTAGTTGTTCTAATTAAAACCAAAGCACAAGAAAAACGTGGAGAAGATTCATTGTGCATTTCTACATCTACCCTCTAATTTTTTCTTTAGGTTTTGATAGGGAGGAGCTAGGCATATCCATTCCTTTTTTACTCAATCCTGTAAGCATAATAAAATATTTACTCAATCCTATAAGCATAATAACGTATAAATATTATGTATATATGAATATAAAAATATAAAAATAAATTAATACAAAAATACGTGCATTTTTCTTCTATTTTTTCTCTATGACCTTAATTCATTTTATAATTATATTATTTCTGAAACTAAAAAATTAATATTAAATTATTAACGTTTGATCTTTTTCTCTATCACAATCTATACGATAGTTATTAATAAGAAGAAATATTTATATATTATGAGAAGAGAACTTAATCACATATATATATATATATATATAGAGGATAAATCCTAACTTTATCAGGTCTTCTCATAAACTCACACTGACTGCCTAATCTCATTACCCTTAGATGTTCAAAAATTCAACAATATCAATCATAACAAATAAATTTTATCATACACGCCACTATCTTTAACCTGTTTCTAAAAAAAAAATTAATTAATGTTCCATGCATTCACCAACTTACTAATTTCTCTTTCTTTCCGAGTCCTCTCTGTTCCATATTCAGAAACAAATTTCACAGCCTTTTACATACTTGTTTTTCTTACCCCAATTGCATACACTACACTACACTACAGTCAGCTCTTTTCCATATATATATATATATATAGTGTAGCATTTTCCATATATAATAGGGTCTCTTCCTCTCTCCCTTTTACACCCCCCACAACTCCTTGTATTCCTCATTTTCGCTCTTCTTTTCTTTCATTCATTTTCTCCCTTAAATTAAATCTACTGAGCTCTTGTTTTCTGCAATTCCGGCTGCATGTCCGGGTAGACCTTTTATGTGTGTGGACTGACTGACTCCCTATCTGCACTTGTCCCTATTTTTATTTATTGTTTTTTTTTTATTCAAAAATATGGCTTTGGGACAATTTACCTGGCATGGATTTGGCAGTTCGATTTATATACGCATGTAATTTGTGTGTGTGTGTACAGGAAAATACAAAGGTCGTCAATGTGGAGATATGGGCAGAGAAGGAGAAGCCCCCGAATCTCAGCCCTGGATGCACGGAAGCCAAACCAACCTACCACTCCCTTTCCTTCCCGAATGGAGGGGCACCAACTCTCTGGGACCAGTAGCAGTCGTATCAAGAGAAAACGCCAACCGGTAGTTTGTTTTTATTCTGCCGGCCCTTTTATTGTAATTCAACTCTTTTAACTATCTACAGTAAAGTTAGATGCATGCATTTCTTGGTAAAGTTAGTTCTAGTCATATGGGTGGGTGCTCAATACTTGGTTGAATTAGCAAGCAACGAAGAGAATTAGCATAATCCAAAGTCATGCCACAAATTCATACAATTTTGGTTTGCATATATATGCGTCAATCCATAAAATCAAAGTTGCCATTAATTCATCTTTAATATCAGAATTAACGCATATGCAAATCAGAATTTAAAATCACCTTCAAAATTAGAATTGCAAACTATAAAATCACCTTTTAAAACCCCTCAATGTTTTCATGTGATGGACCTTCCGCTGATTTTAGGTAGAATCTCAATTTTAATAACGTTGATTCTTAGGTATAGGAAGTTTACATCAACTTCTTACAACTAATTCCAGTAGTAATTTTTTCTCTTATTAACTTGTTTGAAAGTGAAACTTGCTATGGTGCTTCTATTTTCTGTTAGTCTTTAAAGTAGAGACAAACAGATATAATTCTGCAAATTTTCAAAATTATAATAATGAAAACAGATTTCAATTAATCTTTATTAAGAGCTATCTGTGGCCATGTGAACATGTAATTATTTATTGACTTCAAATGCTTGGGTACTGGTTTTAAAATCCCATTCTGTGTGTAGGATACAGAGAGTCCAAATCAAGAAGAACATTCAACCAATAGTGGTGAGTCACTTTGCTCCACAACATATATCACAGTTTTAATTGTCTGCAATAAGGTTTCTTTCATGATGGCATGACATCACTATGTAACTCAATTTGCATCCTAAATCAGATCAACAATTCGTTATACAAGCCAAAGGAAGCACAAAACTCAATGATCATGCTACCTCCACCAGTTGAGTTATCTTTCTCTGTCAAATGTGCCAATTTATCATATCAATCATGAGGATAACATCTTACTTGTAACTTGTTATCTCGTATTAGGTCAATCATCAATTGTATCACCTGTTCCATTCATGCCTAAAAAGCATATCCTTGAACTTGTACTGGACACACTGCAAAGGTGAGTATTACTAGAGCATATTCTTTTTAGCATCAAATTATTTGGAAAGGAATATTACAATGGTTTGTTTCTTCTTTAAATATCATTATTTTTAATATCAGGCGAGATACATATGAAATATTTGCTGAACCAGTAGACCCCAAAGAGGTTTGTTTTTGTTTTTTGATGTTATCATTTTATATGTGGATATTTTGGTCCCACCTAACTCACTATAATTGATGAGTTTTTATGCTTTTATAAGGTTGAGGATTACTACAAAATTATTAAAGAGCCCATGGATTTTGGCACCATGAGGGCTAAACTTCATGAAGGAATGTATAAAAATCTTGAGCAATTTGAGGTTCGCTCTATTGTCAAAAGTTACTATTACATTATTATTACCATGTTAGAATCTAATTACAATATTGTTATTGCTACAACATTCTTGTTCTACTTTTTAATATGTTTTTATAGTCCAATAGCATTTTCCAAAATCTTTTGAGGGATGTTTAGTTGGGAGCAGGAGATAGCAATGCATGAATGCACAAAGTAATAGATCGATATTTTTGCTTTCTATTAAATGCATCTTTTAATTTTGGCCATTTGTTTTCATGAGAACAAAATTATAGTTAATTAAATGCATTTGGCAGCAAAAGGTCTGAACTGATTCATCAACCTGTGACCAACTTTCTAGATTTTAGTCTGCAAGTCATACTAGACAGTTGATGCTAGGACTTCAAACTTGTTACCTTGTATAATTCTTGCACATCCTTCCAACTCGATATGTATGATATATCTATGATGGTCACCAGACAGCTGATGCTAGGATTGCAAACTTGTTACCTTGTATAATTCTTGCACATCCTTCCAACTCACTATATAATATATCTATGTTGGTCATTGATCTTTGTTCAAAATTAGTTCAGCTGTAGATCTTTCTAAGGCTGGCTGTGTGCTTATGAATTATGTAGTATTCAATGTTTCTGTTCATCAAAGAAGGGAAAAATTATGTCTTTTCTCATTACGTGTGCATCTAGATCGCCATCTCGATATTTACATTTTTATTTTTTGCGTGATATGCAGCACGATGTATTTTTAATACCGAGAAATGCGATGCATTTTAACTCCACAGCTACCATTTATTTCAGACAGGTATTTTTACCAAATTCCTTCAGATTATTGAAGACCTCTGTTGCTGACATAAAGATCTTGGTTTTCTTCATTAATTAAGTATCAAAGTCTGATATATATCACAGGCTCGTGCCATATATGACTTGGCTAGGAAGGTTTTTCATATTCTGAAATCTGATCCTGAAAACTTTGAATTGGAATTCTCTGGCACAAGGAGGAGATCAAGCAGGAGGCCCCTGGGAGAAGGCAAGGGTTTGAATTTGACCTTGGGTCCTAGACTTGCTTCAAATGCAAAATCCAGTTGTATGACTACTAGTGTCTCTCCAAAAGGCAGGCAGTGTTCTTCAAGTGGTCCATCAAATCTCAGAAGTATTAGGGGAAATCCTGCGTTCTCTTGCACAGCCACCCATGTTGACACAAGAAATTATGTTTTTTCCCCTGGTAAGAAGTAAACACTACTCTGTGACTTTCTAACCTAAAATTCCTTAAGCTCTTGGTTCAGTAGGGAAGTTTTGCAAAATACTATAGGGACCTATTTTCTTGTGAACATGTGGATAATGAGGATAGTACTCAAGGCAATATCTCCTTTGTTAATTTCTTATTCTGGTCGTATGCTACTTGGCTCGCTTGGGTATGGAGGTCATGCATACATTCAAAAGGCAAATGCTAACTATTTGTTTCCATTAGTGTTTGTGTGTTTCTGTCTGTGCAGCATCCCTGCGTGTGGATATGTGTCTTGTTTAAACATGTTCAATTGTCTCAAGCTTCCATCATTCCGGTTCTTGATGCGAGATAAGAAGACCTCTATAAGTTTTTATTTTTTTATTTTTTCAAACATCTTATGGATGAATAAGTAAGCACACTTATGTGTAAGAGTGATCAGTGATGGATGTGCCACATTGTGTGCTCCTTTCTCTGCAGGGTTAACTTATAAGCCACTTCTTTGATTTCCCTTAACCATAATAATTTTCACTCCTGTTATGCCAAATCATAACATTAGTTCTTCAGATAGATCCATTAGTAGTTTGTGATGACAGTGTTTCATTGGCAATGAGCAGCTAATTGTACAATTAAGTATAGTAAGAACAATGCAATGCAAGTTTCCAAGACCTTATCTGCCATTTATTGATATTCTGGTTTTCAACTTTGGCAAGTTCTATGAAAACTTAGAATTTGAAAATTTTGTCAATTCCTTATAGTTGTCTGTCATGTAAACAGGTATTAGAGAAGGTCAAAGATCGAAGCTCGCTGAAGTGGATTGGTGTTGCACATATAGACCATGGATGTCCTTCCACAATGAAAATGATTCTATTATTTCAACAATTTGTGGTGACCCAAAGCCACTAACTTGTGTATGATTCTTTTCTTTTTCATTTGTGTGCGCATATGCATACTCGCAGATAGTGCTTATGCATAATATTTTCTGACTTTTTTTTTTTAACATGAAATCTTTTATCAATCCAAAACACCTATTTTACACAAGTGATGAAGATTTCTACAGCCTTTGATTTTCTATAAATGCATTTATTGTCAAAGATGATGCATAAACACAAACTGCCCCCTCAATTCTTTTATTTTCGTGCAAGTCGAACTCTGCTTTTGACCTTGCTGACTCAATTTTGTGCCCCCTTAACTCCCTTTTCTTTTATTCTTTTCTCTGTTTTGGTCGCCAAAAGAAATTTGGCACATCATCAGAATCCACATCCTTTTTATTAGTGACTGGTGGACTTGAATAGGGAGAGTATCAAATACTACCTGGCCATGCAGTTTCTCATGGGTAAGGCAAGCCAAAAAATCATCTGGCAAAGTCTCTTCTTCATACATGTTTTGGATCTTGCGATCTTGCACTTTCTTGAGGAAGATTTTGTGCTGGTGGAGTTGAGGATTAATAGCAGTAAACTGATCTCTATGTAGGGTCCCTTGAAAGGATGGATCTAGGATTTGATGTTTGGGGTGGGGGAGATTGAAAAGTTATGGAAGGGGGGTAGACCACCCCCTAGATCCGTCACTGATCCCTTGTATGAAGTGTAAAACTACTCCCAAATCCATTTTCCATAATGATCTGCTGGTACCTTTTATTTGAAGTCAATTTCAGACCTCATGAAATTTCCCCGAGTTCGGAAAATTGAAACATGTAGTTGCATTACACCCTCATTTATAGAATAACCCACAACCTACCCATGTGCTTCACCTCTGAACAAAGCTCCTCCACATACCAATCTCAGGTTGTGGAAAGAACATATACCCTCTTCATATGCTTTCACTGCTTATTTACCTTACAGGTCTCTTGCACTGGGTGGTCATTGACTCCTGGATCGAGTTGATTGTATTTGGACTCGTTTGGGCAGATAAACAAAATGGATCTGCTCAGTTTTGTGCTCAACCATACATTTGAGTGAAGTGATATATCCTCTTGTTTGGCATAATATTATTAGCATGCATCTTTGTACATTTATTTTCCCTTCCTATGACAATTTGTGGGCTCTAATATATCTGTGTATAACAAAGCCATTAGATCCTCCAAAAAAAAAATAATAATAATAATAAATAAAATAAAATAAAAATAAAAAGGCCACTAGATCCCAAAAGTAATTATACAAGTAGTAGTTGCTGAATTGATTTGGTAGTTGCCTTATGTATGATGAAGATTGACTTGCTCCATAGGCCTAATAATGCAAAATAAAGATAACTAATTGGTGAATCATATTCTATACGTGCATAGATTTTTATTTTTTTAATATAGTTGTGCTGCTGCTGCCGCCGCCATAAAGTTGCCACTTTTTTCCATAGAGTTTTTTTTTTTTTTGGTAAGTCTTTTTTCCATAGTGTTGATTATACCTTTTTTGTTTCTGCAGGTGAATCAACAAGATATTAGCTACAGGGAGAGCTTGATGTTGTTTGCTAAAGATCTAGGACCAATAGCCCAAATGGTTGCCAACTGGAAGTTACAAGGATGGCAGAAGGATACTCCCAATTTCCAGATTCCGGCTTCAAACTGTACAGGCCAGTTGGCCATAAGCCAAGTTCCTGTTAAATTTGCCCCGGCACAACAAGCTCCTCCTAGTGCTCAGGATACAGTAAAAACATCAACTGACATTATTGATTTGACTGATGCTGATGATGGAGAAAAGGTTTATTCAAGCGACTGGATGAATGATCATAGTGCTTTGGGGGGAAGAATTGCTACCAAGAATGGGGGATTGACTAGCCATGAATGGGATGAGATGAAGGCTTTTAGTAGTAGTTGTGACAGAAATAAGGTTATTGAGAAACAGGTCTATGAGCTCCAGCAGGGCTTCTGTTCTTCTACCTGTGGGACTCGAGATTTGAATTCCTCTTTTATTAACAGCAATGACACTGGCAAGAAATTTGCGGAAGCAATGGTATTGGATTCAGGCAAAATGGATAATCAAGTGCAGCAACTGGCTTTAGAGCCAGAGCATTCTCATTCAAATGATCAGTTTGAATGCAAGTTGAGAAACAATAACAATTCAGCTGCAGCTTTATCTTCATGGCATTGGCATGCCAGAGGGGTTTCAGGTTTGAGTAGGGCTGGTGGCTCCACGAACGGACTGAGGTCATGCACAGCAGCAGCGGCACCAAAAGGTGGGATGAATCTGATGACTAGCTCCTCTCAAGCAGACCACACTGTAGAATATTCAAATAGAGTCGTGCCATTGGTCACCTCCCCTTCCTCGTTTGCTTTTGATTTGCTATTCTTGAAATCAAGACTCAATCAGATGAATCATTTGCGACCTCGTGTCTCTTCTCACAATACAGATTAATATTTCAGTGAGATTTGAGATTCTGTGTCATCTCATCTCGGCAAGTCAGTAGTTAATAAGAGGATTTTTTTTAAGTGCAGCCACCAAGCACAATCAGCCCACACTCAGCTGGCGGCAATCGCAATATTGGACACTTATTTCGCTTTGCAGCTGTAGGGAATTTTAGACTAGTTTTCTAGTTTAAGGTGGAAAACCGATGTTGAAAAGCATTCTTAAAAAAAATGTTAATTGTCATCTTTTGACAGTTTTAAATTTAACTACAACACACCCTTCTTTTTTGAGACTTAATTTGGGAAGAAAAAAAATAAAAAATTAACTTTTTAGTTTCTCTCTCCCCTTTTTTTTTTTTTTAAATAGAATTGTCTCATATTCAATTAATAATTAACAAACAGGTTGTATCAAAATTTGTACAGGTGCCCAACATAACATTTATTGAGTTCCTAAATGCAGCTTAATACAGTTCTATGTTTTTTTTATAAAAAAAATTAATAAAAAAATATTTTTTTTTGTTAAATTGTTTTACAATCCTAATAATATAATTTACAAAATGTATGAAAGTTAAAATAATTTAATCACAATGTTAGGCAAGCTAAAAGCCCCGACATGTCTGCACATCACACGCTGATTCTTTCAACAACGCATCAAAAGGCAGATGAACATGGTTTTCAAATAATAATAATAATAATAATAATAATAATAAATCTTTTTTGTTGGATTATTTTAGTATTTGGCGCAATCGATGGGCCCACCGGATGAACCTCCCCCCGCCATTAACTGTATTCCATCTCCGCCTAGAATCTAATGATTCAGGTTGGGGAATTCCACACTCGGGATTGGATCACATACTGTGTGTGTGTATGTGTGTGTGTGTATCTCATTCCAATCATCTGTTTGTTTCTCCCTTTCTCTTGAAACAAGGAGAGTTGTTAGACAAGTTTCTCTCCTTCGCGGTGGTGGCGGTGTTCTGGTGGATCAATGGGTGGCGGTGGTGGTGGTGGTGGTGAAAATGGCTTATAGGAGGCGGCATGGAATCGGAAGGGCGTCCACCTTCAAAGAGGAGACTGATAATTACCCGCCAGATGAGACGACTTTGAATTCGTCGTCGTCGTCACCTTCAACTCTGGCCGCTCATGCCATCCGAGCCTCGGCCGCCCATCACAGCGCCTCTTCTCTATACTTTTCTTATGGCGACTCTGCTTCCTACTCTTCCAAAGAAACACAAAAGGTACCGTCTTATTCATTTCTATCTATTTTCTCCTAATACGTATCTGTCCATGAAATGTACCTCCTAATTTTTACGACGTATACCTAAACAGTTATCAACACTTCGCAGAACCTACCTCCGTTAATCGGCATTGACTGTCTTACACGAATAAGATCAATGTGTATGGTGCCTGGACGCTCTCCTTTGAAACTGGTTCGTCAAATTTGGGTTCAAAGATATTAGTTTTCTTCTTCTTTTTATTGTCAGTTTTGTCTCAAAAGGGATCTGATCCTACTATCAGTTCTTACAAATTTTGGAAGCCTTCTCAGAGCCTGCTTGAATTTTTTGGGTAGGTGATTCTTTTTTTTGTAAATTCTGGTATAAGTTAATTCCTTATGTTTTAGAATTTGTGTCACGTTATTATGTATAACAACTTTAATTACTGAAATTGGTGTCATGTTATCTCTTTGTAGGTAATTTGTGATATATATATATATACACACATATATATCCATGTTAATGTTAGAATGAGAAGCCATTCTTCTGTTTAATTTAAGTTGTCTTGTGTAATTTGCTTTCTTGTCTCTTGCGTATGTTAGTACTTAATTGATATTAGATTTTTCACTTGTTAGTTCAAATAAAGTTTCCAATTTTTGGATGGTTGTATTTTATTTAATGCTACGTTTGTTGAAGTACTGAATTGCACAAATCCTTATTTTACCTACATGGACAGCTATAAGGATTGGTTTTGCTGTTAGTTTTGCAAGCTTTGTAAGTATTATGTAGTCTAGTTGTCTCTTTCCAGCTGATTTGATGTGATGCTTTGAAAACATAGGGCCACTCCCCTCATGAATTTACATCACTGAAAAGGTTCAGACGGCACCAAAGGATTTGGGGTGTTCTAGCAGAGAAAGCTAAAGCAATTCTCCACGATGATAATGTCCCCCAAAAATTTGAAACACCTAGCAGAATAAAGCCACAAATGCTTGATGCCTCTACGGATGACCAGGTGAACATTAAATTCTAACAATATATCCGTACCTTTGCAGGAAAACTTTAGACCATGAATCAGAGCCAAAATAAGCTTTATAATGCTTTCTGTTCTTTAGAGCCATTTTCCTGTTCACTGTTGGTGCTTCTATGTTCAGACTGACTTGTTTAATTGATAATCTCCTTCCCCTCATGATTTTCTGATTATCACTGCTCTCTCTCTCTCTCTCTTCATCTGTATCAATCACTCGAGAGCTCTAGAAAGGTTGACAGTCGTATACTGCAGAAGGGTTTGGACGCACACACATCTTCCCTCAATCACATTGATGACACCATTGGAAATGCGTTAGAGGTAAAGTATTTCATATGATAGTTCTGTGAAATCATTCACAAATGGATCTTTATAAATTTCTGGTCTTCTTACCTAGTCAGGTTGATTCTATTTTCAGTCAGTGTTTTTTTTCTCTCTATTGTTGTTTGCTTTTAATTAAAATTTCAACCATTCAGTCCACTTGATCTCAAGCCTTCCTCATTTTTTTTTATTTTTCTCTCTTTTACTTAAACTCACAGCCTTGGTTTAGCAAGGTAGAACACACGGATTTTGGGCATCATTTGTCTTCTAACTTTATTGTATCAAATATCAGTGTTTATTTCCAGTCATTTAACTGCTGATAATACAGTACTATTACAGGTTTGTCACTTTCTATTCAATGTGATTCTTGACAGAGGCTAAGTTTCTACATGAAATTAGCTTAAGTTCCAACCATTGACCAGATATTATGAAGAAAAGAACTGTGTTCGGTATATGCTGGGCTTAGATCAATATAGTGGTCTATCTTAAGCGCCTTTCACACTCACTTTTATGTTTGGCTTTTTCTTTTTACCTGCCCTCCAAATTTTTAAGAATCTAATTCATGTGGATGGTTAGTTTTGATACGTTTTTCAATCTTGGCATTTCAGTAGGTGCCATGTCTTTTATAAAGAAAAAAAGTCAGGTGGCAAAAGCAATGACTAATTAATAAATAAGTTGAACTGACATGAGGAGCACAACTTTATAGACTTAAATATGTTAATATAGTTCTCGACATCTCTCACAAAATAGCTACCAAGTCTAGAAACAAAAAGAGTCTTGCTTTCATTTTCATTCTATTTGTTTCAGGAATGACACCCTGTGGTGGAGAGTGAGACTGCAGACATCCTCCAAGAAACTCACAAACTGCAAATTAGGAGACGAGAAAACAGTTCTGAGGAACAGAATCATGTCGTCGGAGTACATAATCCGTGGCAGCACCCTTCAGTGCAATCCACACAAGCACAGAAGCAAGCCAACCGAGAAACTCAACTCAAGGCAACTCGTGACGTGAGGTGGCTATGTCTAGCGCATTCCTGGTCCTTACACAGAAAATTGATGCATTTTGCAATTGAAATTAAAGTCAGTTTTTAATCTATTTGAAATCATCAAAGCACTTCAATTAATCAGTAAAGATGAAATATGATGATTTCACTTTTATTCCACTTTTTCAGCCACAGCACCAAATATTACCCAAGCATTTAGCGGTGGCATTAAGCTCGAGTCCTTGCATTAAGTTTACAAGTTGAACTGGTTAAGAAATAATGATAATAGAACAAGGTATTCTAGTTACAAGAATTATTCTGTGGCTCAAGCCGTAATTAATGTTATTTCTGGCCTCTCTCAACAATGAAGCTCCTCTCAGTTAGGGTGCTTATTGCAGGGTATTGCTAAGATTATAGAGTAAACATCCAATATAGTACACAACTAAAGAAAATTAAAACTCAAGATCAGGCCTTCATTTTGGTTCGTACAGGTGGCAATGGCAACCGCTGCCAAAGCAAAAGTTCTGCTTCTCGAGCTAAAAACAGTCAAAGCAGATCTGGCTTTTGCAAGGGAACAATGTACTCAGCTGGAGGAAGAAAATACTCAGAGAGGCTCGCGAAAAGGGAGGCAAACCTGCAGATGATGACATGGTAATTCGTATATTTTCCTTGTGCAGCTTTATATGATTCCAACGCCTTGTGTCCATGTAATTTTTTACCCTTGCTTGCTTTATCTATGCACTTTATTTGGAAGTGTGGGAACGCTTGCACGAACACTTAGCAGAGGATGAATTTACAATTATTGTCATATCACGGCTATCAACATTATTAAGTTGACACTAACAGGTTGGGGTTGTAATCGTGGGTAACCAGAGTTTACCATTATTTACTGTCGCTTCACCTTAATTTGGTTTTGTTTGGTTTGGTTTGCAATCACAGATACGGCATCACTGGGAAAGGCCGTTTGGCACATGAGAACTTAATATATATGTTCGTGAGAACCGGTATTTGAGGGAAATTGTTGAATACCACCAACTGACTATGCAGGAAGTTGTTTATTTATTTAGACGAAGGTATTGAGGAAGTTACAGAAATTTATCCGGTCCCTTCTGTCTCAAGGATGCTTTCTGTTTCCCCCACCATCCTCATCCTCATCATCAGCGTCCCCGTGCTCACCACGGGCCCCACATTGAAGAGGGAAACAATTTCTGTTCCCTTAGAGCTCCAACTGCAGGCACTAGCTACAACAGATGTTCCTCAAACAGAGACACCACCATCGAGTTCCAATAGTTCAGTGGACGTGAATTTGAATGTTCCTCAGACGGCACTAACCGCGAGACGCTCAAATGTCTCCTCTTAATCAAATTTATCTGGTGTCTTTTTTAACAAAATTTTGTGTGAAAATTAGACTTTTATTTATTTTTTTTTTAATTCATGGAAATCCCGCCCCCCCCCCCCAAAACACAGATTAGGAAAATGTATAATTATAATTAAATCAATAAATTTTGCTTAATCTTTTTCTAACAATTAATACTAGTCCTTGATGTGTCTTTTGATTCTCCAAATAGAGTTGTTTAAATTTTTTTAGTATATTTGTTGATAAATATGCGTGAGGGCCTATCAGGCAACTACTAAATTAACTTCCCTTTCATAGAATTACCAAAAAAGAAAAACTTCCCTTTCATAAAGGAAAGTGGACTATAATTTGACAAAAGTGAAAACGGAAAAACAAACCTATTTTTATAGGACGAAGGTAGTAGTATTGAAGATGGTGATAATAACAGTTCTCTCACATTCCAAGATATTCTTATTAGAAGAAAAACTCAAGGGAAAATAATAAAAAATGAAGGGAAAAAATAGAAAATATAAAATTTCAAACGCTTGAGTAGTGGATAAGAAAATAGAGGCCATTCGGCATAGCGTGGGCACGCACGACAAACTCAAAAGTGGTGAAACAATTTTCGTAAACTTGGCGGGTGCTAGAACTACTTGACGTAGAAGTTCAGTGCGATATATTATCTCCTTTTGTTTTCTTTAGACAGTGCGAGGGGAAAGAAATAGATAAATACTTTACAAATATCAATGCCGAGTTTCCAATGTTTAGGATGAATAGCTTTTTCTTGGTCATGTTCATACAATTGATTAGAGGGAAGAAAACTCAGAAAAGAACCCATGTTGTTTACACCTTTTTTTTATAAAAAAAAAAAAAAAGATAATTGGAGTTGGTAACACGACCTCCAGGTCCATTTCGCATTTTTTTTAATGTTTTTTATAAAAAAATTTGATTACTTATTAAATTTAAAAAAAAAAAAAAAGCCATTCATCAAAAACTAAATTTTGTTAATTTCTTAATTCCCATACTTTTTCCCTTTCATTTTGCACAACACAACAAATCAGCCAAATAAGAGATGCGATTTTATATCCTCTCCCATTTCCTTTTCTTCTAAGGAATCCTTAATCCAGACACAACCAAACCCTATAAATCCATTTCCAAGCAACAAATGCAGAGCACAGCAAGACTTTTTGGACTTCTACTACTAGCCATGCAGTGATTATTGCATCATCCAAATCATCGTTAAAACTTTCTTAACATCAGAGTTGTTAAATTTTTATTGGGAGGCCCATCAGTAAATTTTTATTCAAAAAGCTTTAGTTTCATTATACGGCAGAATGAATATTGGCATTATACCACTTCTATATAGCTCAAAGGACCTATTACCTTTACATACACTTGATTTTTTCATACAAAAATATGAACATCAACGAAGTTCTACTTCTATCCAGACATTTGTGTCTATTTTCCGGCAGCAACCCAAGAATCTGTAAAATTTTCCATTATGCATGGATGACATGATAAGGACACAGCTGCTTTCAGCAAAGATTTATGGTTCCAGCCGGAAAAGCTCACAGGGATTGCAGTAGTTGATTTTAGAACAACTGAAAAAACAGACTAGTTGATCCATCACCAAATGATCTGAGGTCTGCAGGTTTCACCAAAGCCCTGCACAGTGGGCACGTTCTTTCCCTCTCAAACCTAAAGGCACATGACTCAGTCATCTGATACCCCACAAAAAAAAAAAAAAAAAAAGAAAGAACCCAAAAAAAAAAAAAAATACATAGAAAACACATATACAAAGCAACATATGCACTAAATACCCTAAAAAATGATCACATCACAGAACAAAGTCCTGCATTTTTATTTGCCGTCAACCACAGAAAGAATGGAGTTGTTATTGTCTTAGGAGATAGCAATAACCCCCTGAAGTGCAAAACTCATCCATGGCTTGGTATAAAAACAGAACTCAATTCCATCTACTTAACTGAACCCACATCAGATGCCAACAAACCATGCCAAGACATTCAACTTCCACCGCATTAATGCCATACTGAGAAATTTCTCCCCATGCATTTAAATTTCTACCAATGGAATTTAAGCATGTTTATTAGTCCCCCAAACTATTGGCCTTCCGATTTCAATTTCAAGAGCAGTTGGGTACCATGGATTCAGCTATACAAGAAACAGATTCTTCAGCTACCCACTTATTGGTTAAAGTGGTGGACATGCTTCCATATTTTGTCAAAAGAACACAAATCCAGGAAATAATTGCAACTTGAAGTGTATGAATGCTCTGTTGAAAAATATATAATGTGGGTAGAGTAAATAATGGAGGTCAGAAAACTAACCATTCTGATGCACAGTCTTCACAAAATATGTGTTTACAATGCAGTAAGATTGGAGTGTGCATTTTTTCTTGGCAGATACCACATAGATCACTTGCCGCATTGACCTGCATTAGATCACACCAACAGGAAGATAGTCTTCGATGAAAGAAACAGAACATACAAGAATTTAATTAGACCAATCAATATTCCTGATGCAAACATTGCTTTTGGAAGAGGATAGTTATATCATTTGAGAACTTCATTTTGATATTGAAGCTTTGGATAGTGATTTCTTCCAATAACTTCATATACAACAAATAGATAACAAACATATAAGGGAATGCAAGAAAAATAAGTAATCTATGAAAATTGGAAATTGCACTACCTCCTCTGATGTGGCATAAGCACCATAATGAATCTCTTCACAAGACAATGCCTTTAATGCAGCAAAGAAGGATTGGACCTGCACACCACCAACCCATGAGCGAGTTAGGGAAGAAAAGAAATACGATCCATGCAAAAAAAATATTACCAATGACAAAAAGGTACTGAACAATGTTGAGGATGTTTATATATGACAAATCGTACCTTCTCAACCACAGATGTAAGCTTAAAAGTCAGGTATAGCCCAGTCATTAATGATGAAAAGAGGCTCCCATATTCTTTGTTCAAGAAGAAACGATACCAGACCGGTGCTGGCAGCAAGGCACGGTAAAGAAGAAGCAGATACTCAATCAGTGTTAAAATTTGACCCTGCAAAACAAGGACACCTACAATCAGATAAATATTGCATTTCAAATAGCTATTGTGCATCATGCGAACCAAAATAAATTAAATTTTCTAAACGCATGAGTAAACATGAACCACCTGCTTATGGTATTTTTGGCCTCTGCTGTTTCTGTGGCACATTAGTAGAATACACTTCAGAACCATGGCTGCCTGACGAACCATAATATCTAAAAGAAAATCAATAATGAAGAATTATCCTACAGCACTGACAAATTATTCTTTTTTTTTTTTTTTTAAGAAAACTTTAACAAACAAATATTGGAGGGGTTGTTGGAAGGCATCTAACAATTAAGTGGAGGAAAAGCTAATGTTTTCATACAAATTGTTGATGCTAGATGCACAATAGTTAAAAGAACAAGATGATCACAATTACAACAGTGACAAAAAATGAAAGCTTGAAACATGATTAACAGAGGACATAAAGATGCACTGAAAATATACCTTATTGTAGATAATGAAATAAACAACTGAGATTTAGGAGTCAGCATCACACAATAGAATTGCAATCCAACAGAAATGTGTCATTTTCCAACAGGTTCTGGATAAAACCTGATCTAGGAGAAAATAATATACTTCTATAGGATTTAGTATAAGTTTATCATTACACTAGATAAAGTTTCTCAAAACTCCTCTTTCTCATAATTTCCCAAACCCATAGAAAACCTTGAAAACCAATAAAACGGGAAATGAGAAGATTGTAAAAATTAAAATTTAAAAACTGGCATCCTAATTAGCGCAAGGACAAAGCAAATCTAAGGATGAGGATTAGAAATCTAATATTGTTTAGTGAGGCTTTGTTGGGAAAATGGCTTTGGCGATATTCAAAGGAAAGGGATAAACTTTGGAGAAAGGCGATAACTTCTAAATATGGGGATGAGTGGGAAGATTAGTGCTCAGCTAGTTGTCCTAACTCTTGGGCCGTGTTTGATTATGGGATAAAAAAGGGGAGATTGGACCATTAGTCCAGTGGGGCCCAACATCCTTTGTTTGGGTTTGTAAAATAACTAAGGACAACAAGTTTACTTTGGATAGTATATCCCCCAAAATGAGAAATAAGTAATACCATGGGTGGTGTGGTATTACTTATACCCCACCTCAGGATTTGTTTCCTACCAAAATTTAAAGGCTCAAAATTATTTCCTGCAGCATCACATGTCAAATCACATATTTTATCCCACTTTATATTTCACCAACCAAATACCAAAAAAATAATCCCACATAAAAAATTAATCTCATGTTATATCCAATCCCATATATTATCCGATGGTATTAGTTATAACCCATCATCTAATCCCTCAAATCAAACATAGCCTTACGGATGAGCCGCTGGAAAGGAATCAAGAAAAGATGGCCAAATATTTATAGCTATTTGTCTTGAAAGTTTGGAGGGTAGATAGGACACTCTTTTGGACGCACAGATGGAAGTAGGAGGGTCTGCTCATGGACCTTTTTCAAAACATCTTTAATTTGTCAATTAACAAGGATGTTTCAGTTGCAGAAAGTTGGGGAACTCTTGTTCAAGGTAGAGGCTGGAACATACTGAGAAGAAATATTCATGATTGGGAATTAGAGAGTTATGTATAGCACATGGAACTCCTGTATACCACAACACTGGAAGAGGGTGAAGACTCAATGTCGCGGGTATGTTCCATTCCCTTGGCATGAAAATTTGGAAGGCCAAGGCTACACCAAAAATGGCATTCTTTGTTTGGCATGTAGTGAGGGGTAAAATTCTGACTTTGGATAATCTTCAATTGAAGGGACATGTTTTGGTTAACAGATGTATCCTTTGCAAATGTCAAGAAGAATCTATCGGTCATCTTTTTATCCATTGTCAGTGGACGAAAGAGTTATAGGACCTGCTGCTGTCCCGTTTGGGACTGTATTGGTGCTTTCCAATAGATATTATAAGCTTCTTTTTGTCTTGGCGGGGCCGTTCACTGGATCCAGTAAAAAGAGAAGCCTGGAAATTGGCTCCTTTCTGTATTTTCTGGACCAATTGGAAAGAAAGAAATAGGAATTTTCAAGGGATCAAGATGCCTAGTTTTGAATCAGAAGTCTGTTTTTGTCTCGTCTGTACTGTTGGATAAAGTGGGGGATATAGCCAGATTTATACGCTTTTTTGAATTTTGTGGAAAATCTAAGTTTTGAGAGTGTTTTGCTCTGGGCTTTTGTATTTTCCGTGGGGCATTTTCTTAATGCCTTTTTTTCCTATACTTCATTAATAAATTCTTCTATTTATCACCCAAAAAAAAAAAAAAAATAAGAACATCAGGCACAATAAATGACCAAGTGACAAAACATACCATTCACCATAACGATGAAGATAGCATGCCAGAAGGGTGGTATAGCTTTTGGAGGAAGCATGATCAGCGCATATAGAAGATCATCATTTTGATACCACCAGTACACACCAATTACATGGAGCATGAACACAGAAGAGATGCTGATGAGAACAAACGTTTTTCTCTCCCCCTGCAGACAGAAATTTATTTTGCTTATGAGAATCTTTAAGACATGAAAAACAGTACCAATCATTCTTGCAGCATCTAGATCAATAAACTAGATTTGAAACGAGTGTCAGAATAGGAAAGAAAACTTTACAGCACCTTCAGAGCTGTCTGGTTCCGTAAAATTTCATTTAACTTGAACATCACAGCAGCAATCCAAAGAGTAGCAAAAAAACCTGCACCTTTCCAACAAGTGAAATGTTAGTGACGTGAAAAATGGTGTTTTGAAAAATTAAACATCCCCTAAAACTGGAACAATTGGTGCATATGTTTGAGACCAAATTACATGGCCCTGGATTGGGACTTGGTTCTACCCCAAGGACAAGCTATGGCTTTGACACTTTAACCAAATTTGTTGTATCTGCATATTTTGCAACAATAAACGATTTTGTCCAGCAAAAATTTGAAAACTTTGTTTTCTACATGGAAGGAAATCAAAGAATGGGTACAGTAACAAACAAATTGAAAGAGGGAAATTGTTGAAGCGTACCTTGAAAATGCTGCCGAATCAAAACAACCAAGAGAAGCAGAGAGAAGGGAAGGACTTGCTCAATCCACCTTGCAGCCTGCTGTATATCGTATCTCTGATAAGAAGAATCCCTACCATTAGCCCCAGCCCCATCCATAGCGTAGGCATCAACACTGCCATTCAGTGACTGTGAAACATTCTCCCCTGCCCCAAGATCGCTCCTGGAATCCAAGGGCGATGATGAAGTGGCCAGTGGGCTCCTATTTCTACCCATAGGAGGAGGCTGGATATATACCTCGTTCCGTGCGGTGGCGTCATCCCAAAGCGGATCTTGGTCTTCTTGTTCAGCAGCGCCTATGATCCTAATAGAAACCTCCTCCTCCTCCTCCTCCTCCCCATCATTGGTGGTGCTATTGTCTGTGAAGCTATCAGAAGATTCGAAGGAGTGAGTCGACGATCTCATTCGCTGGATGCCCGAGTACTCCAACAACGTCGACAGCATGGAATGGAAAAAATTGGACGCAGAGAAGTGCATTCCGATGTTTCTTCTAAAATTGCTGCTGCTCAATGAAGAATCCCTATGGGCATCAGAATTTCCAGTAGACGCTTCCATTCCCTATTATGATGTCCTAAACCCCACTAAAGCAGCCTCAAGATAAGAAGAAGAACTTGGACAAGAATGACATGACATGACAGAAATGAGGAAAGATAGATTTTGTTTACCTGCAATGCGAGGGAGACGGAGACTCCGTCGAAGACCGCTTTCATGTCAGGTATAAAAATCAGATTAAAAAAAAAACAAAAAGAAAACCCTAACCCTAACCCTAAAATGATGGAAGAATTGTGTTGAGGAGATTGGCAGAAACTAAAGTCAGTGATGATGAGTAGAGGCGAGTGGAGTGGACCAATCCAATCCCACGTAAATTTTCTTTTTTTTTTTTGGCCAATGACAAGAAAAATGGGCGGTGCGATCGGGGAGGGCTTCTTCCTTCACTTGTTTATCACTTAGCGGGATCGTTTCGGAGACTGCAATGGTTGCAGAACAGAAGAAAATCAAAATCAGAATCAATATTAACAGAGTAAAAAATTTTAAAAATTTTTAAATTTTTTTAATTAAATTTTATTACTTATTATTTTTATATCACATCAATCTTATTTTTTATTTTTTTATTTTTTTAAACTCCAAATATCCTTAAATTATGTTGCTTATCTTTTAAGTCTGACGAGAATACAATAAGCAGTCATGTTGTTTCCAAAATTTTTAGTACGCTTTACTCCCTAAATTCTTTAACAGGGCAAATTACATAGATTATCTCTTAAATTTGATGAGAATTAATATATATAATAAATTAATAAGTAATCCTATAATTTCTGAAATTTTAGCACCCTTTGTTTTTTAAATTTGATCGCAAATTATTCAGATATCAATAAACCGTTAAAAGGTGTTTCTGTGAATTCATAAAAATCTTAAATATGGTCCGTAATCATAAAATCAACAAAAATATATATATATATATATATAATAGCAATTAAGGGTGTGTTTGAAGTGATAAAAAATGAGATAAAATGTGGTTTGAAAAGACTTTGTAGGTTTAGTGTACAAATCTCAAACTGTATTTTTTTGAATATGAACAGTAATATTCCCATTTCAACGAATTGAATTTTCGTTTGGACCAATTCAAAATTTTGGACGGATTGTAGAAACAGTTTGGACGGAAGTTAGCCGCACAAATCCGTCGGAACGGTTTCTACAATCCGTCGAATCCCACAAAACATGGTCAAAATGGATGTCATTCGGTAGGTTAAGAGTTTATAGTGAGAATAGCAAAAAAAAATTTTGCTATTTGATTAACCAAATTCTAATTATCAATTTTTTTTAAAGGTATTGAACTTTTTTTGAACTTTGAGAAGGTAAGAATGTATAAAAATGTAATAGAAATTTTTAGAGATTTTCAAAAATTTTTACCAAATTTTTATGCACCAATCGTATCCATAATATGAAAGTCAATGAAAGAGTTGGGTTTCTCTTTATATTTATTTATAAGAGAGTTTTTCTATCCTTTTTTTCTGTTTTCCTTTTGTTTTTTTTTTATTTAGGGTGAGTTTAAAGTAATAAAAAAAATGAATAAAATGAGATAAAATGTAATATGGAGAAACTTTTTTGTTTGGTGCACACATTTCAAATCGTGTTTTTTGGAGATGAATAGTAAGATTTCCGTTTTGACGGATTAAATTTCCGCTTGGACAAATTTAAAATTTTGGGCAGTCATAACTTCTCTGTACTGCAATCCATTTAAACGGATTGTAAAAACTGTTTGGACGGAAGTTGGCCATGCGAATTCGTTGGAACAGTTTCTACAATCCTTTAGAATGGTTTCTACAATCCCATGAAAAATAGTCAAAGTGAGTGTTATTTGGTAATTTGATAGCCTATGATGAGAATGATGAAAAAATTTTTGGTATTTAATTAACTAAACTCTAGTTATCGACTTTTTTTTTTTTTTTAAGATATTGAACTTGTTTTGAATTTTGATAAGGCGAGAATATGTAAAAATGTATAGAGATTTTTAAAAATTTTCACCAAAATTTGGTGTGACAAACGTATCCTAAGACTTTATCATTAAAATTTACACTAAGCGTCCATATGAATATTAAGTCAACATAAATACACTCAATATATATATATATATATATTTAAATGATTCCAATTGAAAATTTATGCCCAAGACTATATATATTAAACATTGCAATATACAAACTTCAAGTAACGATCAGCTATTTAAAAAGTTTAGATTAACAATTTAATAATTAAAATAACTCAAAATTTTCAGAATAACACATTTTTGAATCTTAATCGCTAATTAAGATGAGTAGACACTGACAAAATAAACCAAGTCAAATTAGAAAAAAAAATTTATATAAATCAATCGCATCCACGAATTACAAAAAACAATAAAAATGCCACTTCAACCTTTGAAGTGGATTTTAGAATTAATAATGTAAATTTCTTGTTTTTATTAGTCAACCAACACATGTAAATTAAAGCCGAACCAAACTAAAAAGACATGAATTATGTTTCATAAAAACATTTCTAATTTATTATATGATAATTATTCTTTTAAAAATAGTAGCGTGTATAAGAGATTGATAACCATGTTAAATTTAGCTATACATTTTTCTCCTTTATCTTATATTAAAAAAATAAAAAAAAAGCTGTTGTATAGATATAAATTTTGGTTCTCCATAGACTATTTTATAATTTATTATTTTGAAAACCACTCATCCAATTGTAATTTTTATTTAAAAAATTAAAAGAGTTTAACTCACAAATTCTTGGATACATAATGAAATATACACGGCATTTATAATAATTAACAATTATCCTTAAATAATCAATTTCAAAAAATCATATCTATCCACATTGACGAATTTAAATATAAGAAGAAGCACATAGAAAATGTTTAGAGCAACAAAATTTTTAATAAACTTTATTTTTTTTATAACCTTTTTAATCTTTTTTCTTAATTTTTTTTAACATGCACAAAAAATCCCCGACTTTCTCAAATTTTTACTTTTTTTTTTAAGTTTTTCTTATTTTTTAAAAAACACATCAAACGCTTAATAATTAAAAAATTAATAAAAAATTTATTTTTAGGTGCCCCTACCAACTCCATAATTGCATCCCATGCATTTATATGTGCACCACCGTGGTCGCTAGTCCTAACAAATATGCTTTCAAAACTCGCACAAACTCCAAATGGTAGCTCTAAGCACTTAAATTCTACCCTCGTTTGGTTCCCATGGGTTGACTTGCCCCTATTCGTTCTTGGGTTAGGTCTTTTTAAGTTTAACTTTTGTTGGAGTATCTCATATTCATTACGAAAGAGACGGGTGATTAATATATAAATTTGATAATTAATATATAAGTGTGAAAAAAATTTTACTCTACGAATTACCTTTTAGAATAAGAGAAATTTAAGACTACTTAACAACTTTGTTACTTTCTTATTAATTTTATTTGTTTTTTAATATATTTAAATTTTTATTTTAAAATAAATAAACACTAAAAAATTTTAAAACTAAAAGAAGGTGGTCGAGTTGTTAAAAAATTATTTAAATAAAAAAGATGACTTTACTAAAATTAAAAAATGAGTTATTAAACAAATTAATATAAAAATAAATGAATCTGTGTCGGAAACTTACGAAGGGCAGCAGCCCTTCCACTAACCGGTGGAGAGTCATACAGTGAAATTATGAGAATGGGGATGGATGGGTCAAACCAGACAACAAAGAACAAAGTGCCATTTTCATATGCCACTGATTGCTTTGCTGGTATGGCTTCCACTTTTTACCTACCAAACATATATAATATATTCATCTGATTCAATTAATAATAATAACACAATCTGCTAGCAAAGCGACGGGTGTGACCGAGCTGTAAAGTCACGAGCCTGCACTGCACTTACTGCTACGGCAAGTTCAGCCAAAGGATAAAAAGGAGTGGCTCTGGCTACTTATATATATATATATATATACACATATATTTAGATTTCCTGCCATCTCATCTGATACAAACACACACATATGCACTGAAAGAAAGAACCCAGAAGAAAAAATATATAGAGAAATGTTTACTCATAAATAATATCATGTGCTGGTCCCAAGACTCCCAACAGAACCAAGTAATGGGTATTAAACTATTAATTATATTTATAGCAAATAGCACTATAAAAGTCAGTTTTTCCAATTGCTTGGCTTGCTTGTGCTGCTATATGTATATATATATACAGCCTTCTATTCTACTTCTCTTTCCTGGGACCCTTTCCCTTACCCACAAAATATGACATCGAGTAAAGGGACGCGAGACGAAGGGCAAGACAGGAGTTCAACACTCCATTGCACACTTGAGTGCACTCCTCGGCCTTGGTGGACCTCTAAAATGAAATGGAATTTCTGGAACAATTTAAGCCAGATCTAAATGAGCTGGAATATATAATGTAATCCTAATATCTCAACCCATTAATAGAAATATTCTTTTTTGTTGCGTGTTTTTCGCTTCCCCCCCCCCCGGTGGGCTTTTTCATTTTTTATTTTTTTTTATTTCTTTTTTTTGCGCGTGTTTTAGAATGTCATCAAATAGAAAATTTTATTTTATGCTTTTAGAACATGTGCTCCAAGTCTATTTTAAATGGTAAAAAAATAAAAGAAATTGATGTAAAAATAATCTAGTAAAATTAAATTAGAAAAGTTAATAATTTTTTGTATCTTTTGGTGAAATTTAATAAACCCAACACCCCAAAAATTGTGACCCATAGGTTCCATTATTTAAAATACGCAGTTGTGCCCCATAAGCATAATAGTGAACCCCACTAAAATACACTTATGTGACACAATTTTAATGGACTAGTCCATAAGAGAAAAAAAAAAAAAAGAAAAAGAGAGAGAGAGAGAGAGAGAGTGACACAACGACACGATGTCGACTTAGCGATAATGAGTTCAAGGCCATGAAATTAAAATTTAACTATTTAAATATATTCATATTATTTTTAAATAATATGAATAAATTTAAACAATAAAAAATAATATGAATAAATTTAGACCGTTAAATTTTAATACAACAACCTAAACTTCTATCTTACCTTGTCCCCCAAATCCATTTCAGAAGCAGCTAGTATCCTCTCCCAAAGTGGCAGTACTAGACTAGGATGGTAAGCGCACTTTTCTAATTTTCGAGAAATTATTTTCAATAATGATTATGTTACGGTAAAACAATTTTCATAATTTTAACATTTAAGATAAAATAAGTATGACATATTTTCAATTCTTTGAATTAATCGCAACAAAAGCAGGGCTGACCTAACTTCTTTTTGAAGCCTAAAGCGAAAGGAAACACTAAAGCGATTCAAGATGAAAGGAAATAATGGTGTGTGTATATATATATACACACAGTTGCTGAATGAAATAGTCTTCTAGAAGCAGTTAATTCACAAACTTTCAGTAAATTGAAATTGCCTAAGCAACGGGCTCACTCTCTTCTTACAAATTAAATCAAATTAGATTATTATATTATTACAATCTTGGGGTATGGTAAGATCAGTAGTGCTAAATGACAGATCCTAGATTGAGATGGGCAATGTCTTAGTTGTAATGGGCCCTGATTCAGATGGTGACACTGACAAGGAACAGGTGAACAACAACTGCAATGCAATGCAATGCAATATAGCTGCTTTGAGCAATGCTTATGGTTCAGTACTTCTAATTAACTCATAGGTGGGGTTGGTTGATTTTGGTGCATGGTGGCTCCTTAAGTGACCATAAGAAGTTAAGGAAGCCATTTCACCGATCCTGGCCGCATGAGAAGAGAACCCTTTTTCACTCCATTTATAATGAATGGTAGAGGAGGAGAGGAGAAATATATATATATATATATATATAACAGTAATTCAGCGAAACTTTAAATTTGATAGAGTTTTAGTTTAATTATTTATAACTTTGACGGTATTATAAGCAAAAAATTTTATAGTTAACGTATAATTAAATGATTTTATTTTTTTATATTTTTATCCTTTTTAAATGTCCTTTAATTATCATTACTTTTAAAAATTTTTAAATTAATTATTATATATTTAAATAACATTAACTATTCGCTATTTACTATTTAAGACACATGTAATAATTTTTAATTTTTATTTTATTTAAGGAAATTAATAAAAAAAATCACAATCATGATGTTTGCTTACTTCTAATATTTATATCTACTAGCAAATAAGTTGTTTTACAGTACTCCTCAACTAAAATTAAATATACACACATTTAAAATTAAAATAAATTAGGACATTTTCTATTTTCAAAAACTCAAGATTTTTAATTTGGCGTGCAAATGATATTGGTTTTACCAAGTTATTCACTCGTAGGCATGGCATATAAATGGAAAATGTATTAACATATTTCAATCCCAAATGTGTACATATTTAATTTTAATTGAGGAGTGTCGTAAGTACAGGTTATTTGCTAGTGAGTTCTATAAAAATTTCGAATTTATCCTCCAAACATTAAAAAGTTACTGACGTGTTACAATTTTACTAACTTTTTATCTTTTAAATACCCCATTAATTTGAAAAAAAAAATTAATCTTTTTTTTTTTTTGAGAAGCCAAAAAATTAATTTTTAGTAATTAATTTTTTTATTTTTATTAATTTGATATTTTGTATAATTAAAAAAAGTTAAAATGTAATAAAATAAGTTTAATAATGTAAAAAAAAAAGTCAAAAAATTGAATATTTTTCCTAAATAGAAGCTAGAGAGAGAGAAAGAAAATTAAAAAACTGGACGTGCAAAAAAGCATTAATGGTGGATTCTTGATATGTATGTACATATGCATGTATGTTTGCGGGAAAAGGTAGGAGTTTGTAAAGGAAATTTTGTTGGTAAAAAATCTCAATCACTTATTTGTATGTAAAATTCAATCTCGGCCATTGATTATAATTTGTGAAATAAATATTTTTAAGCTGTGTTGTGTTTTATTATATAAATGTGTATGTGTGTTGTATCCTCATTTGTATGTAAAACTCAATTTAGCCATTAATTATAATTTGTGAAATGAATATTTTTAGAATATGTTATATTTTACTGTATAGCTGTGTGTGTATGTCTTCATTTGTATATAAAACTTAATCTCCGTCATTGATTATAATTTATGAAATGGATTTTTTTTTTAAATGTGTTGGAGAGAGAGAGAGAGAGAGAGAGAGGCGCTCATTCACGAGTGATAGAGAGAGAGAGAGAGAGAGAGGCGCTCATTCACGGGCTCTATCACTCAAACCCGTTTGATAATACACATTTCACTCAAACCCATTTGATTAGTACACATTTCCCAATTATTGCAATCCCACTCAGCTTGGCTTGTAGCAGTAGGTTGGTAGGTAACACAAAGCGATTTCAATATAATAATTGAAATGAAATTAAAGTCCCATCGATCAACTGGTTTGTCATTTATGCAAAATCCTTCCGCGCCCACTCAACATGTTACCAATTTTTAAGAAATACTTTGCATTCAGCCTAGGGAAATGAGTTACTGATGAACCAATTGTTCGAAAATTTCTAGCATTGTGTATTTTACATTTTAATTTTTTTAAATTAATTTTAGCTAATTTAAAATCTAATTCAATATTAAGTCATGTCAATCAATCAATTAGAACATTTAATTACATCATTTATTCTCATATAAAAAAATATTAAACTACAATAATTAAATTAAAACTTGCACACCAACAATCAATTCATAGACCTAAATAGTTACAGCGACAATAATAATATTACAAATCTTACAAAAATAGTAATAACAATACTATAAATCTAAATTTGGGACCTACAATCTAGGTCATACAATTAATATTACATACTATAAAAGATACAATTTAATTTCCCCATCTCTCTATGAATGACAAGCCAATTGTAAATGACTATACCCAACTCTCGAGGGCTATAGGCATAAATACAATAATAACGGACCAAAGTTAACGCTTGACTCAAACTATTATGGACTTAAATTACCTATGTATCTTATCTTAGGAATCAGGTCGCTATAATTCTAACATTTTTAACTATGGGTTAACAATACGATTCATTATCAAGATATGAATATTAAACATCGTCATACTAAATAGTCTCATTATCTCAACACATAACAATAATTAATACAATCTCGTACAATAAATGATGTTGGATAGAAATGCCAATTTGACCTTTAATCAACTATCTCAACACATAACATTAATTAATACAATCTTATGCAATAGATGATGATAAATAGAAATACCAACGCGACCTTTAATCAACTATCGCAACACATAACATTAATTAATACAATCTTATGCAATAGATGATGATAGATAGAAATACCAATGCGACCTTTAATCAACTATCTTAATATATAACAATAATTAATGCAATCTCATACAATAAATGATGATGAATAGAAATGCCAATGCAACCTTTAATCAATTACTCATCCCTAATCATTTTAAGACTCTCGTGTTAGATTCCCTAACCCTTCTATATCGTTTATCACTTATGAATAACATGTAATGACCTACGTCTACATAGTAGAGTATTGTCTGCTTTGAATTTAGTTAGTTACTTCTTAGGGAGTCGCCTATCCAGGTTCTATCCTTGCTCAAGTAGGCTTAATTATGAAGTTCCTACTGAATTCAGTGCTCTCACGGCTTTAAAACACGTTATACTAAGAAGAAAATGTTAAATATTAGATATATGTCACTTTATGAAGTTCCTCTACCCCAGGTGATGTGGGATTGAGGTTTTATCCTTGCTCAATCAGGCTTAACTATGAAGTTCCTACTGAATTCAATGCTCTCATGACTTTAAAACACATTGTACTAAGTAAATGTCGAACATTACATATATGTCACTTCTTTCATCTACATTGAGTGATGTGGGACAAAAGATATTACTTTTCCACTTTACCTCATGCTTTACTCTCCTGCAAGTAAAGTCCCTCACAGGTCGTCTCCCCTAACAGGGCACGCACCTCGTGACCTCACACTTTCAGCTGGGTATTAGCTCTTACACCATTTGTAATAATCCACATCTACACAGCACAATATTATCTACTTTAGGTTTCGTTAGCTGTTTCCCAGGGGGTCGCATCATCCTAGTTCTACTCTTGCTTAAGCACAACTTTCTTCTACTCTAGGCAATGTGAAATAAAATGCATTATTTATTTACTTTACCTCCTGCTTCACTCTTTCACACGCAGAATCTCTCATAGGCACAACTCTCTCAGGATCTCTCACACAACATATATATGAACTTGTCACTCATTGGGAATTGTGTTTCACCCCCACATATTGTGTATTGCTGGGGAACCATGTTATAACCCACACAATAGAAATATCAGTAATTGTCAATGAATCATGTTATATCCCCAGTTAGCTAAAACGTAAAGGAGTTATATTACACCCTTTAACCATTTCGTTAAGAAATTGTGTTACACCCTCCGTTGGGTACCTGTTATGCTTAAGCAAGATTTGACTGCAATTCAAATAATCATATAGTAACACAATCCAAAATTAATATCTCAATACCAATAACTAATCTCTAGTTATATATATCGATTGAAGATCATCTGATATTTTAGAAAATCTCATTTTGTCATTTCTCAGAAAAAATAATAGATTTTGTCCATACATATGACCATACCATATCATATCAACATAAATAATATGGTGCACTTGGTCAAATTAATATCCACAATCTAAATCAGATGATGCAATCCCAATCCCATGTATATTATATGTTCAACCATGTATAATTATTAATAAACAAAAATTCCCAATATTGCATTAAAGTCGTGGTTTAAACACAACTCTGGGTTTAACCTAACTCAGGAAAATAAAATAAAACTAACAGCTCAAACCAAAAACTCAAGTATAACTTTTTAAATGACTTAGAATCTCAATTATTGATCAAAATTAAATACCGAATGTTACATAAAAAATAAAATTTAGCTTCCACTATCATGTCAGTTTAATTTTGTCCTACTGTTGTAACATAATAATAATAATAATAATAATACATCAAATAACATAATAATAATAATAATAATACATCAAACATAAAAAATAAAAGAAGTGGTCTCATCCAAATGAACCCAATTGCCCTGCCCAAAACATAAAAATGAAAAGTCGACCTAGTTGAAAGAAACGAGGGCCGATAGTAGAAGGCTTCCAAGTGAGTTTAGCTAGGATATATGCCAGAGTCTAATTAAAAAAAAAAAGTGTTATTTCCCCACTCGATAATGACATGTTGATTTTCTCATCTTATGCACACTCCTCCATAACTAATTAAGTTGAACGAATTGTAAGTACCAAGACTTCAAACATAAAAAGTTATAGTATAAATCTTAAAACATTACGCAGAATTATACTCATAAAAACTAAAATAATATAGATTATATGAAAGCAAAACATAATATAAACACATAGCCGACCAATAAAAATAAATAATATAAACAATACTAATATTATTTGTCTATAATAGGTGCGTTTGAAGTTGTATAAATTTGTAAAAGTTAGAGTCTCGTGTTTTGTATAGTGAGTAGAAATTTTGAATTTTATAGTCTTGTAATTCGTGTTTGCAAAGATTTGTAAAATTTTGTATTTTTTTAACTCCAAATGGTGCCAATATGTATTGTGCTAGTAATTGTCTGCGTTTAAAGGCATAGAAATATAATTCAACGTGCAAATAGCTCAATTTTAAATTTATAAAACAAACCAACATGAAAAATTATAAAATAATCCTAGGTTATTGAGCAAATCCAATGGTTGAAATATTCCAAGTTTAAAATTTTGAGTTTTCTTATTGTATATATAAATAACACAAAGAGTGTAAAAATGTATGTATTTAAAATTTAAGTTTTAAGGACATTAAAATTAAAATTTTAATTTAAATGTCTATTTTAATAAATTTTAATGAAAATTAAAGTTTAAATATCAATTTTTTAAATAAAAAATTTAATTGACTTTGTCTAATAAGTATCTATTCATGTGAAGTGAAAAGACAACTAAAGTGAAGAGTAGAAAAAGTAATATTGACTATTGAATAAATTCAATGGTTGAAAATATATACAAGCCAAATCATGAACTACTTTGTTGTATAGATATTATTATAATATAAAAATGATATTCAAATTATAATTGGGTCAAAATCAAATAATTTCAAATTATTTAGAGAACTAGAGATTTTAAATTAATGGATTTAAGATTAAATTTTATTAAAATATAAGTGATAGAGTTAATTTATGTAATAGTGCACGAAATTTTTCTAACAATATTAATGATAATGATTACTATTAAAACAGTAGTCATTATTATAAAAGATTTGAAATAATCATTTTTCGCTATGATTTTAAATTACTCATAAAATTATCATCTTAAGCTACTCAAATTCTTGACAAAATTTTTACGTAAACTAACATGTTATATTTAAGTAATTCTCTTTAAGTAATCAACACAATTTTTTTTTATTTTAATCTGTAAATACAAATACAGCTAAATCTCTATAAATTAATACCTTGGGACTATGAAAATTAATTAATTAATCGAGCTATTATTGAATCGATAAATAAATAATTTATTCATTTATATATTAATTAATAAAACATTAATTTATCAAGGTATTCCCTTTTTTTTATTTTTTTTACATATTGAACTTTATAATTGTATGTGTATTACCTAATTACAAAATTATAAATTATCATTATTCTATATATTTGTTTAACCAAAAACAAGTTTACGAATATAATTAGTTTTATTAAATAGAAGTCATAAACCTATTTATTTTTTCCAACAAACTAGAATTACATTCAATATATAATGTAGTCTTATTGAATAAAAGTCAAAGGTCTACTCATTTTTGCAATAAACTAAAATTACATTCGAATACTGTAATCTTATTAAATAGAAATTATGGATCAATTAATTTTTGCAACAAATTAAAATTATACAAAATTAATATATTGAATGAATATTAAGTCATATAAAAACAATTAATTGAGATCCAAAAAGGACATCAATTTGAACAGAAAACGAGCAATATTTTTGGTCACAAATCAACATTGACGGAAAAATATTATTTAATCGAAATTATTGACTTACAGAGGATTAATTTCTCATGATTATACCGATAAATCTTGATCCGCCTGATACTCTATTTTTGTTGCCTGGACTCGTGTTTTCACTCTCTACTCTAAATAGAATTCATTTTTAAATTCTGTTTTGTTTTAAATTTCAAGCCCATTTAGAATTGTCGTCCATGGAGTAATCGGATTCACATTGCTGACTCCCATCCCCCAAGAACGCAACGCCACGCCACGCCACGCCACGCCTACATTTTTATTTCACATTGAAAATTTTACTAATGGAAGAAAAGGTTTGACCGGGGATGCGTTCGTCCATATGGATAAATGAGAAGGGCACTCATGTCATTTCATCGGAATAATTATGGTGTTATCAGTGTGTGTTTTGTTTTTTCAAATGTAGTTCACATTTCATTTCACACGCACTCCGCAGAGGGACTGGTGATGTTATTGGTAGATCTTTGTGTCTCTGTGTAGTTACTTCTATTCTATATATTTCAATCAAGCAATTTATAAAAAATGTGGTTTTTAACAAGCCACTCTCTCTCTCTCTCTCGCCCCCCCCTCTCTTGCTCTCTCTCCCCACCAGTTCATCCGAAGCTTATCTCACTAGCTGGATTTGCCCCCGATTTGTTGTTTAGAGAGAGAAAATAGACACACAGTCTCCTTCTTTCTCTCTCTCTCTATATATATGTGTGTATTGTATGCCTACATATCACTCTCTTCTTTTGGAGGCTGCTTATTTCGATATTCTCGGTTGAAAGGAAGCGAATTGAATCTCATCACTTGGCCATGGAACATTCGCCTCTGAGCTGCGATTCTATCCGTTGATTCCGCTAAGCTTCAGAGCAATATTCTGCCCAAATGCAGACCCACTGAATCGTGTCTGTTAGGGTTTTTCGTTGGGGCTCTTTCTCTGTGATCCAGGCAGGCCAAGTAATGTTGATTACCCAGATTAATGCTTAGAAGATATTCGCTGTTCTTTTTTTTTTTTTTTTTTGGGTCCAATTCTAATTGGATTGTGTTTGCGAAGATTTAGCGATTTGCATTGTGCGGGCCTCGCTCGCTCGCGTCCTCTGCCTCACAAGGGCTCGAAAGCACATCTCAACATATCAACATTTGCATAGCTCTCAGACTTGGGGTTTAATTACTGGTTGCAAACAAATCAGGTAAGGTAATAGTTCTGCTATGTACTGAAAGCTCTCACTTTGCTACTTTTCTGGGTTTGTAACTTTGATGCTCACACCATTTCTACATTGCCTCACTTGGGACACAATCTGGGCAAATCAAACCCTCTTATATAAAGAAGATTTCTTGAGCTGCTAGTCCCAATCATTTATTTATTACTTATTTATTTATTATAGTTTGGTGGACATTAGTAACTTATTTGAGTGATGAAATGCTGCAAAGATTCTGAGAGCGATTTCTCCCTTTTACAAGGATTCCAAAGAGAAAAAGTGATCTCTTCAGCAACGGCTTAAAGCTTCATTGTACCTTTAGTTTCTGGCTTCATACAAGATATACCTTTCCTTCCACAAGTGCCCGTTGGATTATGGATGTTGAAGATGTCTGCGATTAGTGATTGTGAAGCTTCCTTCTGAGGCTTCGGCTAGAAGCATTGTTCGAGAGTTCATGTTATTTTCTTATTTTGGATCCGGGTCTCCAAACTACCTTTTGGGGGTTGACTTCAGGGCTTATCTGTTTGGATCTACAGTTGTAGATTGTTTTGCTCTCTGCTGATTTTTAGCATTCCAAAGCATCGATGGGGCTTCTTCAAAGAAGTCTCGCGATGCTTCTGGTTTTGATAGGGATCTTCTGGTTGCCAAATCTCAGGGCTCAATCTGTAGGTTCTTCGCTGCTAAGGGATGAACGGGCCCTAGATGCACTTCTGCAAGACTATGCTTATAGGGCATTTGTTCGTCCCAGGACCGGTATTCCCTATGATGGGTTTGTGCCGTCCAATTTAACTGGGATTAACATTTCAGCGATGAGGCTCAGGAGCGGTAGCTTAAGGAAGAGAGGTGTCCCGGCATACAAAGAGTTTACAATCCCAATTGGTGTTATTGAGAAGCCATATGTGGAGAGGCTAGTTCTGGTCTACCAAAACTTGGGTAATTGGTCTACGCGCTACTATCCTTTACGCAAATACAAATATTTAGCTCCGGTTGTGGGTCTCCTTGCTTATGATGCTTCAAATTTATCGGCCAAAAATTTACGTGAGTTGGATATTAGGGCTTCCGGTCAGCCCATATCAATCAACTTTTCAGATGTGAAGTTGGCGCCTGTTGGGTCAGTTGTGAAGTGTGTCTGGTTCAACTTGCATGGTTTGGTCAGTTTCAACAATGTTGTATCTGGCAATACCTGCACGGCCTTCCAACAGGGGCATTTCTCTATTGTGGTTGAGTCTATTGCCCCTTCTCCTGCACCAGTGTCTCCTGCACCGCCAGGGCAAGCTCCGAATGTGGGTCCAACGCCAAGTGGCGGAAGAAAGAAGAAAAACACTACAATATGGATAATTGTGGGATCAGTGCTAGGTGGCTTAGCATTGTTGGTTTTGTTGGGACTGTTGGCACTATGGCTGCGGAGGTACAAGCATAGCAGGAGAATGGAAAAAATGGAGAAGGCTGCGGAAGCGGGGGAAGCACTACATATGACCTCAGTTGGGAGCACAAAAGCCCCAGCTGCGACGGTAACACGAACACAGCCAACCCTTGAGAGTGAATATGTACCCTAGCTTCTATCATAATGTGTACAAGCCAAACCACTACCTCCCATTCATATTCGTGTTCATTCATGCGTTAGATATTCTTCTTATGATCACACCTCTTTTTGTTGGTGTTTCCTTTATTTGTTCTTTGATTGATAGGTTCTTGGTTTTAATGTGAGGATTAATAGAGAGGTTTATTGTGTAAATTATCATTATGTGACTGCTCACAAAGGCTTTTGAGAGTTTGATGAGATTCATTGTGGTATGAATGTAGTAGGCTGTAGCCAGACCAGAGTGATGAATTTTAGTTGGTCCCATTGACTGATGAATAAAAGCTTCTGTATTGTCTTCACCGTTCTGTTGCATTGAGAACATTTGATAAGTTTTGTCATTGTGGTTATGAAATAATATACATTGTTCAGTCTAATTAAATTTGCTGGTGTGAACAAACATCAGTTGCAGAGGCTTTCACGCTGTGCTAACTAGCTAGCTGTTCACATATAGTTCTGATGTAATGGCGCACAACTGACTGCCAACTGAGATTGGAGCTCTAGTTGGTGGCCATTTGTGATAGCTTTCCTACAGTTCTTTGTTATTATTATTATTTTAAATAAAATTGAAAAATTACATATTGGGGGAAGGGGGTGGGGGGGGGGGTAACGACCTGAATGAATGGGTGTAACAGGCCTACGCACCCTTTTTTTAAAAGGTACTAACCGCCCTTTAAATCAACGCTGGAGCAGAGGTTCATTAAGAAGTGTCAAGTCCTAACAATCCTGAATTAATGAATGCACGTGTAAAGAGTCCCACCCCTCACCGGATTTGTTCTCAAGATTCACTGGAAACATAAAAACAATGCATAAATTTTATACAATAAATCATTTTTAAAAAAATTATCGGTAGTGTTTCAATCTATTTTAGTCCTTGTGATATTACATGTATCTTTCAAGTAGTTGGTACTAATTTTAACCTACGTGCCTTGTATTATACTATCCCATTATAATCATTTTAGTATATTAATATTTTTAATTATCGTAAAATCATTTAATTAGAATGTCACTAGAATAACAAGTTTATGTAACAATATATTCCAGGAATTCAATTATTTGATTCACCCTAATCCAAATAAAAATGATATGAGATTTGAAAAATAAAACTCGGAGCATGAGACCAATAATAAAATTTCACAATAAATATGAGACATGTTATGATTTTGGTCATCCTACCTCGAATTAGGGTGATTTTGGTCATCCTACCTCGAATTCACCCTAATTGAATAATAAAATTATTTAAATCTCTATTTTATATTGGCTCCGTTTGGAGTTAAACAAAATAAAATAAAATCTTACAAATCTCTACAAATACGAATTACGGAACGACAAAATTTAAATTCTTCACCATTGCACGAATTATGAGACATTTACTTTTACAATTTATTTTATTTTATACATTTTTATATAATTCCAAACACACCCATTATAATAATAATACGTAAATGATACTCATTAATAAAAAAAAATAAGATACAAATACTATTAGGATGTTTTTATATAATATTTAATATTCAAATGATTTAGTATTATTTTAATTCTTTTATTGAAATTTATTTTATTTTTGTGGTCTAAGCAGGTTTAAGTCACTTAACTGATTAATTAAATGGAACAGATGTGGACGAAAGACTTCAACTAATTACAAGTACGTATGTGAGCAACTACGGAGAGAGTACTGTATTTCCTATAAAGATTGGGGTAGGGTTTAGTGAATATATTTATATATATATATATATATGAATTTGATGCTCCGTCAAAAGCTGCTAATGGCAAAGTAGTCCTTTTTCTTGTGAACACATTTGATAACGACCCTCCAAAAACTCTTCTTTCATTTTCTTAAAGTCTAGATGAAGAAGTGCAACACATTATGACTCCGCCCCACCCTCACTTAGAGGACATACCTGACGCCAAATGCTAATAAAATAAACAAATGAAATATTTTGACAAGTAATAAAAAGACCGAGACCAAATCAATAATTGACTATTAATGACTGAAAAAAGAAACCTACTAACCATTAATTAATATAGATATTCTACTAAATATGAACACAAGGACAGGAGGTCGACGACCGGCGTTGTTGAGTGAATAAAATTATTTGACTAGTGTTCCGCCAGCCAGCAGTCGGCCCCAAGGAATGAACACGAGAGAGAGAGAGAGAGAGAGAGAGAGAGAGAGTTGTTCATTCACAATCACAAAGTTCTGCAGCCCTAGCTAATGGTGGGCCGGGTACAATGGAAACTTGCAACCCCCCTTTTTGCAAAGGGTTTGAGGTTCTATTGCTTCTTTGTTTCTCTTTCTGAAATATTCAGAGCGAAGAGCATTCACTAGTTGTCCGCTCAGCAGAAGTCCGGGAAAACCAACCAAATAAAATATTATATATATATATGTAGTTGACTTTAACCGAACTAAACATTTGCTAGTGCAAGGTGATCGACTAGCGATAGCTGCTGCCTATTTTGAAAGGGTTAAGCTGCCATTACCACAGATTATGACCTGATGGACAAATCTTTGGTTCCAATCATGATTTTTGAGTTGAGATTCTTTCAGTTGAGGATACCATTAAATTATATTAAATTAATTATAGTACGATTCCCTTCCTTGTAAACAAATTCTATTATAGGTTTAAATTGAACTCAAGGCGAAATTCGAGAGAAACTGTTTTACTCGAGTTGAATGCCGAATTGCCACTTCCCAGTTTCAGGCCCCCAAAATTGACGTTCAGATATCCATCGATAACATCTCTTCCCTCCTCAATATTCCAGCTGTACCGTAATTTAACTAATTTCCTTTTTGAAGAGAGGGGACGTGCAGAACAACGGAACAAGCAAAACCCACACGAGTGCTTAGCATTCAATAACAACATAATCAAATGCTAATCCACTGACAAAGAAGAAGAGGCTTTATGAAGTATGTAATAGGGGTGGGTGGGTGGGTGGGTCGGTCAGTGTATTTGATGATATATTTATAACATGCAGCTTGTTGTCATTGTTGTTGTCCTTTGTCCAGCATCAGTTCCACCACAACAGTAGATACCATCAACTTCAACCCACACAACACATAGTTTACTTGCTATAATAATTTTTATATTATATTTTAATTACTTGCCAATTATCCAACCGGGGCTCTTCATTTGTTTCAAGTAATTTCAACCCTAGTCACAATCAATCCCTCCCTTTGCCGTTTCCGTTTGGCATCGGTAGCCATTAGCATTTTTGCCATTTCCGTTTGGCATCAATAGCCATTAGCCAAGTTAATGGTCATTTCATACAGTGTTGGTCAAATTTACTCATCTTACATTTTAACATTCTTTTAAACTTTCAAGTGTAAAAATATCAAATTAACAAAAACAAGTTAGCCACCTCAAAAAAAGCCACTTTTTTTTCCTTCCCAAACACAAATTTAGCCAGCTTGTTTTTAGCTAGCTACTAGCTAGCTAAATTTGTTCCCAAACCAAGCCTCAATGAGCTATCTACAGAGTGCATTTGAATGTCAACCAAGAACATTAATACGTTATAGACGTCTTTTACATCATGTACCAACAATCAGAATTTAAAGAACCCATTCCCAATACCCATCCATATCAGATATTCATAAGAATTTCCTACCATGAAAGGGATCATTGGCTCTACTCTCGTATTTCTAGTCCAGTATTATTACAAGCTTAACAAACAATGAAAACCATGCACAATTAGCATGGACGATTAACCATAAAATATGTAATAACTGTTCCTACAATCACTATATTTTACAGAAGGAATTGGTAGTCCAACCCTCCCTCTCTTGCAGAGGTTTCAGTAGGAAATACCAATGAGTTGGCAAATACTGCTAGGGAATGACAACAGAAATTATTTAGTCAAAATGTTCTCGTTAGGATCACGACTTTCCGGTTCAGAATAGCGCAAACATAGACTGCCAATGAAACGAAATTTGAGAATGAAGAAGCTAGAGATCCAAACAAATAGGTGGTGGTTAATAGACTACCACTTACACATTTTGCCCAATATAACATTACATGTTTACACAATCAAGGCTGCTTATGCTAGGACCACCCAATAACTAAAAGCCACCTTTTCTATTTCACTTTTTTCCGATAAATAATTAAGTCTCCTTCATAAGTGGAAACAACAAATGCGCTCACATGATTGTGGCGTCACTAGGAGACCTCTTTTTTCAACAGTCTGAAATATTGTGTAATCAGAAGATACCTGATGTCTCCCAAGCACAGCAAACAAGCAACACATAACAGGAACCCAAAAACAAACAAGTTTTATAAACCAAATTCAGAATGTCAACGTCAACAGGTAAGCATGTTGAATCACTTCTCTGGTACAAGGTCCAAATGCTATGCAAATTCACAAAATAAGGAAAGAAAATGAAGATTAAAGGTGCCCTTAGCATATCGTCAGGAAGCCCAGACGAGCACTTTATTCTTCAAGAGTCCATACCCAAAGCTTCCTACATCAATGCGGAACAACTCAATGAATTAACAAAATGATAACTGATAAGAACTTATAAAAATATTTATACTTGATAAAGGAGTAGGATTATGCAGGTCCTTTATTGTGCTTCAGCTTCCCAGAAAGGCAAGCTTCGGATTAGATCCTCACCGTGTTGTAGCACCAGTGGACATGAGTTTTGACAGGGAAGAGAGAAAAAAAAAAATACACCAAGTGATCCAAGGAACAAATAAGGTCAAAGGTCCTCAATATTAGAGGTGAGACCACGGAGTCACCATTGGTCAGAATCTATTCCTCAATTTAGGGATAGAACAAGATTTGTAATCAGTGAGGGAAAAAGTCAAATTGTTGAGTGAATTAGAGCAAAAAGTGGAAAAGTAATTAGATAAAAGTATAATTACTAAATAATTAGGGAAAAAATAATTAAGTTTAGGTGCAATTTTTCGAGTGAGTGGGGCAACCAACAATCATGAACATCCGAAGTGGGCCTAAAGGCATCAGCAACACCCTTTTCAACAAGGGACTCCTTTTCCTTCAAACTGGGCAAGTTGACAACGGTCAAGGGTAGCAAATCGACTGTGAGTAAGTCTGGTAGAAATCTGCCGAAAAGTGTATATATATATATATATATATAAAACAATAACAAAAATCACCCACATGCTATTACATGCAGTGATGGTGTTGCACCTGGGAGAAAAATGCGGAAGTGCACGTGGAAGTTGAAAGCGACAAGTTTTGAACTGAAATATTGCTACCACCGCAGTGCAAACCAAATGGTGATGTTAATTGGAGGTGATGGCAAATATTAATTGGTTTTTTAGAAAAGCAACACCCAGTGTTTTTTCTTTTTCTCCCTCCAGATCCACAAATTGAGATGAACAAAAGTAAAAACAAGGGTTTAGAATTAAACTCGCTATGGTACCATATTAAAGTATCCAACTCAATATAAATTAACAAGGAATGAAGAAGCTAATTAGGATGTTATACAAATTTGGGACGCTTGATGTTATCAGTCTGGAACATATTTCAACATGCCCCCTCCTCCCCCCAAAAAAAAATGCAGGTCATGTTCATGTGTGGAAAGTTAGACTAGTACACCACGTACGAGAAGTGCAGAACTGAGAGATTTAAAAGTGAATGAGGGGACGAATCCTCCCAAACAACTCTAGTGGCATGCTAAAGTTACCAGTTGTTCCAAAAACTTAAGTTACAAGGAAATAAGCCCAACAAGTTATATCAAACTATTTCAACACTTGAATTACTCAACCTACATGTTAGGTGAATCGGATATAATGTTGTATGTCCTTATCCAAGTATTGAGAGTCTTGACGCTGGTATTTCAAACGTTAGAAGAAACCATATTATATAAATGTGAGAATCACTTAAGAAGGGCCTTTTTGCACAAGCATTGAACAAGCATCTAGCTTAGATGATGCGAAAAGTAATTGTGCTGCACCAAATCCCACTGAACTTGACAAAAATAAAACCTATCGTCAAGATCAATCATTAAGATTCTTTACCGTAATAAGAAGCTACAAGCGAATGCTAATTGTAAAAGTTATTGACAGGTCTAAAGTTACAGTCAAGGTTTTACAGGCCGTCCTTAGCAATCGGTTTGTAAAATGTTAGCAACCTCTTCTAAAGCCCAATTCTGAGAGCTAGGGCTCCCTCACCTAGGACTTGGGACCAAAAGGTTCAACTCATCCTCACCCCTCCAAACCCCCTTCTTAGGCATTAGTATCCAAGGAAAGTCCAAGAGAGAGTTTGCCAGACGGGTCAGCGAATCAACATTCACATAGTTACAGGGATATATCTCAGGTACTGCCCTTAGTGAGATGAGTCAGGTCGCGGGAACTCTACTTGATAAAGCAAACTCCTGGCTAGCTCTACTTGAAAGGCTAGAAGTTGTTTAAAGGTAAAGGCCATTGATATCTTCTTCTTCTTCTTTTTTTCTAATTTAGTGCATAAAAGAACGGAAATTATTCATTTTTCTGTTCCAACATCAAAGGTCAGGCCGTATCAAGCAAAACCCTAGAATTGACTAGAAGTTATAGAAGACAAGTCATTCAAAAAAAAAAAAAAAATAGTAATATCGCACATATAGAGGGGAAAAAAAATGGGGTAGAGAAAGTGGAAAAGCATAGGATACCAGAAAGGAGGCTAATTTGGGGAAGCAGCGGCCTTCTCCATGAGCTTCTTGTCCCGCCTCTCCATGGCCACATCCCACATATCGTTACCGATGTGCTTCGGCTGCGATTTTCGTTCCAGTGACAAATTAAGAACAACAATCAACTGATTTTGAATGCAAAAACACAATAAACAATTGAAAAAAAAAAAAAACAGAGAGTTTGGATCTAAAGAGGATGTTGAAAATTGAGATACCCGGCCGTGCGCAGCTTTGTGGATGTAATACTGAGCATTTCCCATGATGCACAGCATCCCAGCTATGATTCCCAATGGAAGTGCTGCTTCCAACCATACCAATGCCATCTCTCCCAACGCGACGCTACCAACGAACCACCGGCGTTTGTGTTACTACTGATATTATATTATTATTGTACCGGCGTGACTCGCCTTTCGGTTTTTAACTCTTGACGGTAGAAAATACACTAATCTTTAGCCAATTAAACCTAGCCATGTGGCCAAACATCCAGCTCTAACAGATCAGACGTCTTCCACCGTCCGATTGGCATACCCTATTTGTCTTCCCGACTTGTCGGTCCCTTCTCTCCTTCTCTTTTCCTTTCATTTTGGCTTTAATTTATTATAAAAAGCAAAAATCTAAACCACACTCACACCGTCTAAAAAAAATCGACCAAGAAAATTGGGATGAAAGGATACAATTAAAGTTATATTTTTAATTCTTAAATTCTTATAAAAATTTATTCAATAAATAAAAATATTTTCATTAGACAAATTTTTATAAAAATTCAAAGATTGAAAATATAATTTTAATTCTTATAATTATATTTTAACTTTAAGAACTACTAATTTAAAATATTGAATTTCTTATTTCTTATTAATTTCCCTCCATAGCAAACGCCAATGCAAGTGCCTCAAATAATCTAATACAACCTCATTGCATCAATAAAAAAGTTTTTAATTATTAGGACAATGGCATATTATAATGAAATATATTACGATCTGTATTTAAATATTCATAGCACAAATAGTTCATATTTAACACTCATATTCAATATTTTAGATGTATATAAATTTTAAAATATATAAATACAAACCCCAAAATTAATTATTTGCTAACAAAATCATAATAAAAAAATAATTTCAAATATAGTAATTTTTCATCATAGTCATACCTCAAGTGAAGAGAACTTAAATAATTATGAAGCAAAATAGACGAATATGATGATGGGGGTATTGAAGATGAGGACCCATAACTTAGATTCTGCCTTCTTCTTCTTCATGTTCATTCTTTTCTTATTTTCCTTTAACTTATCTTGTTCTTTCGCTCTCCTATTGTTGGTTTTTATAACTCATCTCTTTTGTTTAGTATTACATCTTAGAATGAAATGATATATATAAGATAAGGCTAAATTTTAACAAATGAAACCTCTCATAATTTCTTATGTTTTATGCGTTCAATTATATGTATTGAATTATTATTTTTTATTTTTTAATTACGTTTCAAAAACAATATTTTTTCACGGATATTACATTCATTGTATGACCAATAAAATTATACTAAAAATTATGTGTATATATTTTCTTATAATATTCTCGCCAAGTTTATATTCTTGTACTGTATTCGTGATTGTACTTCTCAGATGATTGGCAACGTGAATTTGAGGGCTGCCCTACTGTGAGACCAAAAGATAAAATGATCCAAGGCATTTGATCAAGCTGTATAGGCTTCGTTTGGTTTATAAATAAATTTAAAAAAATTTTATAAATCTCTATTAATTTTATATCATATCAATTTTTTTCTCTCACTGCACACATTACGAATTCTCAATTTATTTCACTTTATTTTATTCCAAACTTACCTATAATACAAGACCTGTTGTAATTCTACAAACATATGCTTTTATAAAGAGGGGAGAGAGAGAGAGAGAGGGGGAGGGAGAATTGTCGTCTGTTGAGTCGAAAATGGGGTGATCTGTTTTTGCTTTGCTGCTAGTAGTTGTCAAAGACTATTCCGTTCAATTTGATTATTAATGATTCGCCGAAAGCCACCGTGGCTGCAGAGTATGCGCTTTGAATTGCAACCCAACGGAGACTCATCTGGGTCCCCACTGGCTCTTATGTTGAACCCAAGCCAGGCATATGGCACCACCTGATTGGCTGATTCCCACTTTTTTTTTTATATTTTATTTTTATTTTTTGCCTACAGTGACGGAAAGAAAGACAAAAACGTTCTGCTGTAAGGTACTGCTCTTTTTCTTTTGTTTTCATTATTATTATTATTATTATTATTTTCATTTGTAGGAATCTCTTCAGTAAGTTGTTTCCTTTGTGGAACCCCTGAAGTTTAGGCAAAGAGAACCGTAATTTTTATTTTTATTTTTATTTTTTCATTGATGAGCCCTAAAAAAATAATAAATATTTTCAAAACAAAAATAATCAATTTGCTGCCGTCCCATTAATTAAATGGAATCTCATCTCATCGTTGATCAGCCGCTAAAACTGAATGTTAAATAATTTGGAATATGATGGGTGGGGTAGGTAGATGCAACCAATTTGCAGCGCAAGCTAATTACATTTACCTGTGGAGCCAATTTTTAATATTCATATTTGACCAAGGATGCGTTTGGAGTCTCAAAAAAAATTAAAAAAAATTAATAGATGAGATTGATGTGATGTAAAAATGATAGGTGGTAAAATATAATTGGAGGAATTTAAAATTTTTAAGATTTTTTGAAGTTTTTTGGTTTTTTTGTTGGCTCCAAACGAACCCCAAATAGGTGGGTAGCTAAAAAGTTTGAGTTTAAATTTTTTCAGTAGTTGTCAGTATAATTTAATTTAAAAATAAATTGAAATAATTTTATTTTTAAAGTTTTTTTTATTTCATAGTTTATTTTATTTAATTACTTACATACTTTAAAGGGCAACCCGATATACGAAACTCTCACCTTGCGCGGGATCCGGGGAAGGATTAGACCACAAGGGTCTACTAGACATAGTCTTACCCTGCATTTGCAAGAGACTGTTTTCACGATTCAAACTCATAATCTCAAGTCACACGGCAGTAATTCTTACCGTTGCGCCAAAACTCTCCTTCTTAATTACTTACATACTTTACAAAGACTAATACATCAAAACAATTATCTCTTAAATGAATTGAAATGAGTCATTCTTATTTAGTACGTGTAAAGATAAATTAGTTGATAATTAATGAGAGCAAATGAAATATATATAATAATATCTATTATGGGTGTGTTTGGTATAATGAAAAATAGTAAAAAAAACTCTGAAAATTTTTAAAAATTTCTAAAAGTTATTCACTCTACGAATTACAATGTTATAAATTATCTTAATTTATTTTATTTTTAGTTACTCTAAACGTACTCTATATATAAGATCTAAAAAATAAAAACGTTGCAAAAACACTTAATTTATTTCTTAGTAGTCTTTGAATTGAATTGGATTGACAACCACTTTAAAAGGATTGAACTTGAAATTTCTCTAAGTGGGCAGCGGACGACAAAATAAAGTTGAATAGTCTGTGTATTTTTGCTTCTTATAGGAATGGATCGGATCTTACTCAAACAGTAGGATATTGTAAAGGCCGTCAACATCAACCCCTTTCCTGTTAATTAGTGGCCGAAACTCAATGCCAACCCTCCCTTGTCCATTGATTCGATGTCTGAGATTTTATTGGCTCTTGCTATAGAGTATAATAGAAGACATACCTGCCTTTTATTAGAAGTTCAATTCATAAAAAAAATTATAAATTATAAAATAATTAAACAATGTTTTCGTAAAAAAAAAAAAAAAATAGTGGTTCTAGTGACTTTAACTTGTGCGATTCTTTTGATTAGCAGGTTGTGTTGCATCTGCTCTTTTAAGCCTAAATTTAATTTGGGAAAAAAAATTTAAAATTTTTTGTAACTAATTACTAAAAATTAAATTTTTATGTTTAAAAAGGGAAAAATTATTTTTTAATTTATTATTTATTTGATATATTTATTTTTTATGATTTAAAAGAAGTTTAAAATGTAATTAAATAATTTTAATATTAAAAAAAAATCTAAAAAGACAATAAGCAAAAGTCATGTTAAATGGAGCTTAATAGTCAGACTAATCATGCGTCGCGCAAGCCTACTATTATGTGTTGTCCTACTAGTGGGCTGACCCAACCAATTGTAATTACATGGTACGTTTCACTTGGTTTCAAGTCATATGAATTCGTATTAATAAATCATTAGTGTTCTCGTTTTCCTAAATTTTTTTTTTATGTTATTTACATGCGATAAAGAAGGTGAAATATAACATATCACGTGATAGATATTATATCTCAAGTTTAATTTTATACGGTGATTTATATAAACAGATAGTCTTACCTTTTATATAATTGATGAATTTTTTTTTTCACTTTTCAAAAAATATGCCAACCATCTAATAATTTAAAATTTATTTAATTTTTTTGGGTCAAATTTGGTGTTTTAAGTAGACAATAAATATGTAGAATATAATAAAAGTACAAGTATCTCTTATGTAAAAAAATAAATACTCCAACAAGTCATAAAAATAAAAGGGATTTCATTGGGGGCGTTTGGCAGCAAAATTTTAAAATAAAAAATTATTAACTTTTGATGTTTCAGCGTGTGGCAAATCACGAACTTTTGTCACTTTTCTCTTCTGTTGCACTAATTTCTTAGTTCAAAAATTACCAAAAATTATTAAAAAATTACTAAAAGTTACTAAATATTGCTAAAAAAGTGCTAAAAGTTACTAAAAATTTTATCAAATACTCAAAAGTTGTAAAAAATTGTTAAAAATTATTATTTCACAAAACATACCAAAAATTATAATTAATAATTTTTAACAAAAAATACAAAAAATTGCTAAAAATTGTGCCTTTCAAATGCTAATGTTATATTAATGATCATTCTTTTATTAGTAGAGAGAATAATTTTTTTTTCTCATAAAAAGAATAAATGATGAAATAAATATAGGCACCATTTGATTTGTTAAAAATTAACAAAAATCTCTAAAAATATCTAAAAATCTCTAAAACCCTTTAACACATTTGATCACCTCGTACTTCTTGAAATTTCTATAAATTTATATATATATCTACATATTCTAACAAATTTTTACAAACCTCAATAACTTTCAACAAATTTCAACGAATTTGATATAAATCCGTGAGAACAGATCGAAAAAATTGTTCTCACGGTGTCTATCTCCAACTTTTAAAAAAATTTTGATATAAATCCGTGAAAATAGATCTAAAAAATCATTCTCACGATTTCTCTCTCCAACTCTTTATCGCAAAAGTCCAAAAATTATATTATTCTTCTCAAAAAACATGATTTGAATTAGAAACGCTAAATGTTAAGAGTTATCTCAAACAATATTTTGTCTTATTTTTTCTTATTTTTTAACACTTCAAACGCTACCATAACTTTCCACGCTCCAAAAATATAATCAAATAAAAAAATATTCATATTTATTTTACCGTAATTCTTCCAAAACGCAACCAAATGTCTTGGCAATATCCATTGGGGAAGGGGGTTAGTTGGTAAACGGCGCCGTCTAGTGTTGGTCTGTTTGTGTGTGTCCAGCTAAGATGGGGTTGGAGGCATCAATTACTATTGGCCGCATGCTGGAGGTGTGGACCCATCCCTTTCCTCTATGCGTCCGGTGGGTACCCGATTTACTGCTCTGCTGTAGCTGCATGTACACCATTTGTCCCCTCCTCTCCCCATCTTTGCTCCGCTGTAGCTTAACCCCCCTTCTCTCTCTCTCTCTCTCTCTCTCTCTCTCTATCTAGTGTAGGATATAACAGGTCCACCACAGCTCCTCTCTTCCACGGCTTCACTCTCATTTGCTACCCCACTCCTTTGACCTCGCTGTAAATCCTTCTTCTCATATAATTAAATAAAATTAATAAAAATGAAAAAAATCTACTGCCCAGAAAAAGAAGGTTTCAGAATATCTCAAGTTTGATTTTTATTTTATTTATTTTAAAATTTTCTGCATTTGGTGTCTTGGGCCAACGTAATTATACAAATATATCATAAACAAACAAATAAAGCTAGTAAAAGCAAAGGATTTGTCTTCCCTTCCTTTCTGCAAAATTCGCAGACCTTTCGAGCTTCTACCCTTCTTTTTGTACAAACATCCTTCTCCTTTTGCTGCTGCTGCTGCTGTTATGTCTATCTACTGCACCCCATTTCATTAATTATTGGCCTTACAAAAGCGATGTCAGGTCTCTATAATCCCAACTTCTCGCCTGCTAGAGCTGTTTCTCCCCAGATTAGAAACACCCCAGATGTTGACAGGTATGTCAGTCCTCTCAATTATTTCCAGTGCTTCTTCTTGCTCGTTGTTCAATTTGTTTTTGGATGTGCGTTTTGGTTGCTTTGAACCGTTCTCTGGCTTTGATCGATATGGGTTTAATTCATTAATTTTCTCTTCCGCACATCATGTGTTTGTGTGTGTGAATTTGTAGCAATCACTACTTGTCGGAGCTGATGGCAGAGCATCAAAAGCTTGCACCTTTCATGCAGGTCCTTCCGATATGTAGCAGACTCTTGAATCAAGGTTATTTCATTCTTGGATAATTCTCTATTGAAGTTTGGATCAAGCATTTGTGGGTTTTTAACTGCATTACTCTCAGTTGGCCCAAATTTCTAGTTAGATCCCATTTGATAGGGTTTCCTTTTCATGAACCGTAGCAGATTATTTTATCCTTGTCATTGGTCATGTTTCATGCGTTCTTCTATTCATTTATCTCTCTTGTTTATTTTTCCCCCCATGATCCAACGTTGAAGGACTGTGTCTAGGTTCTTAGGAGTCTGGGCTCCATCGCATGCATTTCTAATTTGGATTTTTCCAAGTGTTATTTGCACTTCCGATGGAAGAGAAATCAGTCAATTGTGCTTCCGGGGGCATCTAAGGTACTTCAGTAGGTATTGTACAATGTGGGCCGTCTATATCATCTCCAGTGGTCAAGTAGAATAGTTTCTTTGCTGGAATACTGAAACGATCACAGTCAAACTGGTCTGAAGAAATAGTTCATGGATTCAGAAAATGCAATAAAAATAAAAAAATATTTTCTTTGCTGCTTATGTAAAGCACGATGGATTTATTTAGTTTTCAAGGGAATGTCCTATGTTCTTTGGAATTGGTACACTGGACTACTCTTGCAATACATACAAGTCACATGAGCTTTGGAAGCATTTACTACTGTTTGCAGTTTGCTAATGGAATTGCATAATGCATAACATGACGGGGTTTTTGACCACTTAAAAGTATCTCTACAGGCTTTCATTTTGCTATAAATATTTTGACAATCACTTCCACTACAAACATTTGTAAAACAACTTGAGCCTTCTAATTCTCAAACTTCCTCACTTAGTAGGCATGTGCCCCTTGCCCCATTACACAGGATGCTATTTGGACTCCTACAAGAAATGGTTTAGTGTTGCATTTGTATCACTAAATCACTAACCACTTATGGCCCTTGGGTTTTAGCGCCACTGATTATGTGAAACACTTCTCAGCCAAAAAGCTTGTTTGGAGATGGGTAGAGGTCTATGAATCCAACTTGTGTAGCTGGACGTATTGTTCATTGGTCTTGATTATTGCGGGGTTCAATTAATATTCTAGGACATGTATGTCTAAGGATATCTGACCAGTGCTGCATTGAGCTTGAACTGTAGAAGGGTGATTTCAACCTAAATTGTGATAGGTAACCATAAGTTTGGGTGTCTGAAAATCTTGAACTTGATTAATTTTCCCTTTTGAATATTAAGGCAGGGGATATTCACATTAGGTGAATAGGATTGTGGGCTATGCAGTACCAAATCCTTTGGGGTTCTATTTCATTTCGATGCCTTGTGTCTCCCACTCTCTCTTGCTCCCCTTCTACACCTTACATTGCTCCGTCTCTCTACCATATTGGGTTGATGGCTGAAAGTTGTTAGCAATATGCCTCTAGCTTTAAACATTGTGTGAGTGTCTTGATTTTTATACCGACCGTGTTGGTTAGCGTCTCATATTTCTATTGCTCTTTTATTTTATTTTATTTTATTTTCCAGAGATTTTAAGGGTATCAGGAATGATGCCCAACCAAGTGTATGGTGAACTTGACAGACTGCGGCATAGAAGTCCCAGTCCTATGGCTTCTTCAAATCTTATGTCAAATGTTGCAGGGACAGGACTAGGTGGCTGGAATGGACTTCCTCAGGAGGTAACTGGCCTCCTCTGTTTTACTTTAGCATCAAATTTTTCTACTGGCTTTATTCGTTACAAGCTGTCAGGGGAAGATTACCATCCTATTCTGGGATTCTCTTCACCCACTATTTTTTATTTATTTTTACTTCATTTTAGTTAATCTCAAGGAATCTCTTTTTACTCCTGCTGTCAGATATCTTTCACCTGCAATGGTACAACACTGTTATACAGTATAAGCAATCTATTCCTCAAATGAATGCGCTTCCAACTTTTTTGTTCCTTAGAACTGTTTACATCTGGAAAATGTTAATGCTCATGAAATCATGAACATATATTCTTGAGATAGATATATTACATAAACATAATGGGGAATTGAAAAATTACTAATTGATATATGTTACTTGGTGTCCATGTAAAGAATTTATGGTAGGATCACACAGGAGAGAATGAAAAACAGATTGAAATATTGACGGAATAGCAACTCTCACTGTTAATGAGAGCCTAGCTATATTTTTTGGTTTGTAAGCTTAGAGTTTCTAGGCAATAGCTCAAATAAAATTTCTGGCTTCATTGGCTATCTAGCTTTGTTTTGTGGCAGTCATGATTTTATGTCACTGTTTACGTCCATTTTTTATTCACTAGTTGGTTGAGTCAACTTCTATGTGAAGCTTGGTAAGTATGAAAAATCTTTTAATTGGGATCAGATATGTGGTGCATAATTAAATTTTTGTGTCAAACTATTTTGTTAATGCCAACTTTTACAAGTGAGGTTTCTTTGTATTTTTCTGGTTTGTTATGGAATAGATCTGCAGAAATTCATAGTTTTCGGTCCATTGGAGAGGAAAATGTAAAATCATGTTCTCATTAGGAATGGAAGATGTAGGCAAGCGAGTCCTAGTATGTATAACTTGAATGAATCCTTTAAATAGAGGAAAGTTACATGAATTTCTTTCCCTTCGCCAGTGTTCATCACAGTTCTCTTTTTTTTTTTGGTCATTTTTTCTTTTCTAAAAATGACGAGTTGGTGTTGTAATGGAAAACCATTTTATATCATCATGGCAGTCTTAAACATTGGATGAGATTTGTTGGAGTGTGTTATTATTGAACTCCTTACCCATGAAACTGCAAACAAGTTTGTGATGGAGTTGTCATGAATGTTGTTATATGTAATTTGACATTCTTATACTTGAAGTTGCCCCTTTTTGTACTTGATCATTCTCCATGGATTCTTGGTTGAAGAGATACCTTCTCTTGAATATGACTATTAGTCTCTCTAGGATGGTCTTCCCTGGGTTACCTTTTAGTGTTCCTTGTGTTTCCTATTTAAATGTATTTTGTGTCTGTGTAAGGATGAAATGATGATGAATATGAATTGAATATTGAGAATGGATAGCCCGTGGGCTAGTTTCTTCCATCTCCTCTTCTCCTCCCTTTGAGCTTCTTCTTCTCTCCTGAGCTTCTTCTTCTTCTTCTTCTTCCTTTCTTCTGTGTTTGAATCTTCTTCTTGGTTTCACACTGGTTTGCAAGATGTATGTATGGTTGTTCAACCTTTCGGAAGGACTTATCTAGCAAGCGACTGGTAATGCAGGAGAGTTAAACCCCTTAAACAATACTTAAAATATTAATGAGCGGTAACGTTTTTCAAGATTTCAAATAATGCCATGAGCACAGCAGAGAGTTAAGCCTTCTTTCTTTAAGGTTGCACTAGAGTTGTATATAAATAGAGAGATCTTGTGTTTCATTAATTATATTGTTTATCACACGCAATAATTCATTGGCAACTTTTGTCCTGTTATCAATTTTATGTGTGGTTGCGTGTATTCCTTCTCATTATTGTTTCTAACAGACTGTAAAATTTTTGAGTCTCACATCTCATTCTTTGTTAATATTGGTTATTATTCTACTTGTTTCCAAAAAATTGATCATCAGCTGTTCTTCTTGCATCTAAGTTCCTCACCATCTGTGTTTGTTTCTTTTCCTTGGAAAGACAAAAAGAATATTTACCTCTTGGCACTAAACTCTTGATTACATTGCAGAGATTCAGTGGACCCCCTGGTATGACAATGGACTGGCAAGGGGCACCTGCAAGTCCTAGTTCATACTCAGTGAAGAGGATTTTGCGCTTAGAAATTCCGGTGGAAACTTATCCAAATGTAAGTTTCTTATATGTTACATTAAGCTTAGAATCATGTTTCATCTTATAAAACAGAAGGCTTCCATTGTTGAAAGATTGGTGTAACTTAGCTATTATTGACTGATGTATGGATGGTAGTTCAATTTTGTTGGGCGACTTTTGGGCCCTCGGGGCAATTCGCTGAAACGGGTGGAAGCTACTACAGGATGCCGTGTATACATTAGAGGAAGGGGATCAATAAAGGACCCAGACAAGGTAGTATGTATATTTTTATTTCTTGTGGTTCTGATGCAGTACTACTATATCTTGATGGTGGATTTTAATTAGAACCTACTGTAGAAGGGAACATAATATTAAAGTGAATCCGCTGAAAATTCTGTCTAGTCTATTTTTAATTGATACTGGTTTCAGTATGCAAGATTAATTGTGTTTTCATGTTTCCACCCCCTCTCTGAAGGAAGAGAAGCTACGAGGAAGACCAGGTTACGAGCATCTCAATGAGCCACTCCACATCTTGATTGAGGCTGATTTACCTGCCAGTATTGTTGATATTAGGTTAAGACAGGCACAAGAGATCATTGAAGAACTGCTCAAACCAGTGGTATTATCTCAAACCTAATGCTTTCCTCTTGCATTCTATACGCAGAATTCCTTGTATTTTCATTTTTTAGTATAATTCCACACACCTCCTGTCCTGAGTGTCATTTACGACACAAATTGACTGGAAAGCAAGATTGAGCTAGGCATTGGTGGACTGTCAGATTTGTGTACCTGTGAGAGGGTAATATTGCAGTATACATGATTAAATTCATGCAAGGTTGACTCCTCAACTCGACATCTACTTGCCGTAAGGGTGATTTATTATTTATTTATATTTGTTTCAAACTCCTTCAGATTAGTTCCTATATGCACCTGAATTTTGATATTTATTATTATTGGTTTTTTTGGAAAAGGGAGAGGAAGAGTTGCAGTACTCTATAGACACCTACTAGTTTGTGTGTCTTTAATAATTGTTGTGTCATTTTTTATGCATGTTCTTAATTTGTGTAGGATGAGTCACAGGATTATATCAAGAGGCAGCAGCTGAGGGAGTTAGCCATGCTAAATTCCAATTTCAGAGAAGACAGTCCTGGACCGAGCAGTAGTGTCTCGCCTTTCAATACTAGTGGTATGAAACGCCCAAAAACAGGGCGCTAATTCAAACCTCAACAAAACAAAACAGTCCTCCGTGCTCTTTTGGGTCGGACTCGTGCTTGAGTATACCGCCGGTCCTATTGTATCTAATTTCTGCATTGCTACCAAACACGGGAGGAAAAAAAGAAGATAGCTGACAGTCTTTGGTTGTGATTTTCTTGGTTGAATTTCCTTTCTTTATTTTGCTTTCAATTTTGAAGAGAGAAACCACAGCAGGAGGAGGGGAAAACAAAGAAAAGGAAAATTTGTCTTTTCTACATATATATTATAGTTGGGGGTCTTGGGATTTAGGTATGGTGATATGTCAGTTGTTGTAAAACTTGTTCATCCATTGAATTTATTCTTCTGTTAGTAGCCTTTGTCTAGTGTGGAATGTAATTGTTACTTGGGGTATAGCATAAAAAGGCCTTTGAGCTAATGGATTGAGTTTTGCAGCTATTTTGTGTTACTTGATTTGTGATGTTTTTCATTATACAAATAATATATTTATTCATTTCAACATTTGATACCAATGGTTTGTTGTTGCATTTATTCGATCGATTCATTGGAATATGCAACGCATTTGGATTATTTTATTACATATATATATATATATTTGTTTTTTTTTTTTTTTTGGGGGGGGGGGGGGGGGGGGGATGTTATTGTAACTTGCAAATGGTTTGTTGCACTCTTGCCGGAAGAATGGACAAATTAGTGCTTTTGGAGAGAGGAAAAAATTATTAATCTGGGTTGTTTTATTATGCTGCACTAATAAAAATTAATTTTTTTTGATAAATATCTGTTAATTATCTTTTTACTATTCTAATTGAAAAGAAAAATTAAATACGTATTGTTTGTTCATTTTATTTTGTTTTCTTACTATTTTTTCAATATTTTTTTTTTACAAATTTAAGTTCCAAATATAACATTGCCTTTGGGTTGAAAATTGCCTTTCCGAGTTTTTTGGGTAACCTGAAACTTAGGTTGTAATTTAAAAAATATATAAAAAAATGCGTTTGATAATTATGTTTATTGAAAAGAGAGAATAAAAATTTAAAATGTAAAAAAATTATAAACATCTAATTCAATGACACATTTAGAATGTATTTTATTTTAAGATTTCAAAATTTAATCCAAAAAGCATCGAAAATTATTTTTTTAATTATTAAAACAAGAAGCAAAAAAATAAATTAAGTAATATTATTGAACATTTTTTATTGACATTATTATTTAAAATTTTATTCTATCATATTTAGCACTAATATTTGAATTTATTAAAAAGTTTATGTGCACCGTATGCTTAAAGTACTATGATTTACTATCATTATCATTCGTTGGTGGAATAAGAATATAAATGTTAAAAATTAAAAAGAATAATTTTATTATATCAATATATATATATAAGTGTTTATTTTTAATGCATATAGCTAAAAAAATATATCATAAATTATTTTTTTATTTAAAAACAGAACTAAATGAATAATTTACGTAAATGAGATATGTAAAACCATTTCAATTTTTTATTTTAAATTTATAATTTTGGAATCAGCTGCTTATCTCTCTCTCTCTCTCTTTTTTTTAATATTTAAATAAAATTGAAAATAAAAATAAAAAAGAGAATGAAATGTCTCGGAGCACCCGGCGTTCCATTCGGAGCCCTAGCAGCCATCTCGTCCAAAACCATTCTAAACATCGATCAGCGACGGTGGAGGATTTTGCCTATTGCACCTCTGGCCAATCGAAGCGTTGGGAGCCTCTTCATGGTTTTCATTTCTCCGGTGACGACTAAGCTGAGCGTCTAGTCTACTGTACTGTCTACCCTCATAAGAACAAGGTGTTCTTCTACTTTTTTAATATTTCCTCGGCTCCTTCCCTACCATTACCATTCCGAAACAGTTCATATTTTCTTATTTTTCAACACTTTATACCTCGTCTTTGGTTGCCTATTTTTGGTCAGTTCTGAGGCTATTGTGCAGCTGCTGCAGGAGGAATGTAGTCCATTGCTGCTCGGATTTTGTGCAGTGCAGATTGTTTTTTTTTTTTTTTGGGGGGGGGGGGAGCATCTGTTGTGGTAACTGCTAGATTCTGTTTTCACATTGTGTTTCAAAATTTTCGTTTCACATTTCTATTGCTAAAATTGACAAAATGCATCTGCCCATTATGTTAATTGCCTGATAGTGAGTGCCTTTGATGATAGTTTTTTAATTATTGGTAGGTAGAGGGACCGAATCCGAATCCTCTCAAACCAGTTTTCCACGGATAGTGATGATAATTGTGTATTTGCTTCAGCATTTCATGACGGAATTAAGTCATGAATCCTTTACGACGCGTGGCAAAACACCCGACAGTTTCTCTCGTGGATTCATGTGCCAGCCTCATGGGAATCAAGCAAGTGCACGCCCAACTTCTCATCAACGGCCTTCTCAACAACCCTCTTCTCCATGGCCAGTTTGTTGCCTCCATTGCCCTCAAACACCCCACCAGTCTTGATTATGCCTCTCAGATTTTAGATCAATGCGAGAACCCAACTGTCTTCGCCTTGAATTCGATGATCAGAGCTCACTCCAGAAGCTCAAACCCTCAAAGAAGCTTCCATTTCTACAACAAAATTCTACAATCCAATCGCAGTCCTCACCCTGACAACTACACTTTCACTTTCTTGGTTCGCACGTGTGCGCAGTTGTTTGCATGCGAAACTGGTCTGGCCGTCCATGGTGCTCTTATCAAATATGGGTTTGAAAGTGACCCACATGTCCAGAGTGGGTTGATTTATATGTACGCCGAACTGGGCCTCTTGGATTGTTCCCATAAAATGTTTGCTAAAATTTCTATGCCAGATTTGGTGACCCAGACTGCCATGGTGACTGCTTGTGCTAAAGCGGGTGATGTCAGTTTTGCACGGGTTTTGTTCAATAAAATGTCTCAGAAGGACTCTATTGCATGGAATGCCATGATTGCAGGGTATGCTCAGTGCGGGCAATCAAGGGAGGCACTGAACTTGTTTCACCAAATGCAAGTGGAGGGTCTGAAGATAAATGAGGTGTCAATGGTTTCCGTTTTGTCTGCATGCTCTCACTTGGGTGCACTAGATCAAGGGAGATGGGCACATGCATACATCGAGAGACACAGGATCCCAATGACAGTCACTCTGGGGACTGCACTCATTGACATGTACTCAAAATGTGGGGACATGAATAAGGCAATGGAAGTCTTTTGGGGAATGAAAGAGAAGAGTGTGTATACATGGAGCAGTGCCATGGGTGGATTAGCGATGAATGGATTTGGTCAGAAGTGTCTTGAGCTGTTTTCCCTTATGAAACAAGAAGGGGTTCAGCCCAATGAAGTCACATTTGTCTCGGTTTTAAGGGGTTGTAGTGTCGTTGGATTAGTTGAGGAAGGTTGTAAGCACTTTGACTCAATGAGAAAAGAATTTGGACTTGAGCCTCTGCTTGAGCATTATGGTTGTATGGTTGATTTATATGGCCGAGTTGGCCGCTTAAATGAAGCATTAGACTTCATAAACAAGATGCCAGTGAGACCTCATGCTGGTGCTTGGGGCGCTTTGCTAAATGCTTGTAAAATCTACAAAAACATGGAACTGGGTGAAGTTGCATCAACTAAGATAGTAGAGCTAGAATCCAGGAACCATGGGGCCTATGTGCTCTTGTCAAATATCTACGCTGATTCCAGGAACTGGGATAGAGCTAGTAATTTGCGGCAAATAATGAAGGCCAAAGGTGTGAAAAAGCCCCCTGGTTGTAGTGTTATAGAGGTCAATGGGGAGGTTCACGAATTCTTTGCTGGGGATGAGTCCCATCCTAGGTATGATGAAATTGAGGCAAAGTTGGAAGAGATATATGGGAGGCTGAAATTAGCAGGTTATGTGCCTAACACTAATCCTGTTCTTTTTGACATAGAAGAAGAAGAGAAAGAAGATGCTTTGTGTAAACATAGTGAGAAAGTTGCCATTGCTTTTGGATTGATTACTTTAAAGGAAGGTGTGACCATTAGGATTGTGAAGAACCTTCGCATTTGTTGGGATTGTCATGTTGTAACAATTATGATCTCTAAAATTTATAACAGAGAGATCGTAATTAGAGATAGAAATAGATTTCACCATTTCAAAAATGGGAATTGTTCTTGTAATGGTTATTGGTAAATTAAATACATGTTGAGTATGACAATTTTTTTTTCCCTATTTTGATAAGCCGGTTCATAAATTCAATCAATTGTTTGTTTCTTTCTATTACTCCGAGTTCCTCTGTTCTCCACTTCACTTGTTAGTTTCTTTCTATTAGTGCCTCTGTTCTCCGCTTTTAACCGCACTGAGCATATCCTGCAATCATGGCATTCCGTGCAATAGAGTCCTTCTGAGACTTACAAGTGGAATCAGATAATTAATTTATAATTAAATGTTTTTGCTATCCTATTTTGTTAATGCATGTCAACTTTTATAAGTGAGGTTGCTCTGCAAATTTTTCTGGGTTCTTATAGAATGAATCTGCAGAAGTTCATAGGTTTCAGTCCATTGGAAAAGAAATATTTAAAAGAAAAGGTCAATTCATTTTCTAATTAGAAGTGGAAGTTACACAAAAAAAAAAGGGGGGGGGGGGGAACTTGTTGGTAAGCGAGCATGCCTTTGTATAGATAACTTCAAGGTATGATTTGTTGAACTGGGTTATCATTCAACTCCCTACACGTCAAACTGCAAACAAGTTTGTGTTGGAATTTTCATGAATGTTATTGTTATGTGATTTGACATCCTTATCTAGTACTTGAATTTGCCCCTCTTAAAGTCCGTCAGTAAAGTGAAAGGAGACAGCTTGCGTGGTTGCTCATCCTTTCCAAAGGACTTACAAAACAACCCCAGCTGACTGTTAATGAAGGATAGTTAAAACCCTTGACCTATACGTGAAAACATGAATGACTTGTTCATAGGATTCGAGCTCGGCTCGAACAAGAGAGATTCATAGATGTGAAATAATGCAGAGAATCTCGAGCCTTCTTTCTTCAATGTCGGGAGAGTTTAAACAGGGGCATATATCTTGTATTTCTTTATTAATTATGTGATTTATCATATGCAATTTGTAGCATGACACATGTAAGCTTTGTCCAGTTTTCAGTTTTATGTCTGGCTGCATGCATTCCTTTCTTATTATTGCTTGTAGAGGACTCTGTAAAAAGTAGTTTTTGAGTCCAACATCCAATTATTTGTTAACTATTGGTTATTGTTCAACTGGTTACCAAAAAATTGATCAGCATCTGTTCCTTCTGCATATATGTCAAGTTGCAAGCAAGTGTTATCTATTCTGATGTCTCTTCAGAACGGTGACAATCTGCAAATTTATGATATTAATATGTCCTTTTCAATGGAAATTATTGACACCAACCGAGACAATTGCAGTAGTCAATGACTTAGCTTTGGTGTATGTGCATTGGAAGTTTGTACTTGCAATACGAAGCAAAATACACGACCACCAAGGTGATTGGACCTCAAATCCGTAGTCAGTACCAAGATTAAGATACCAGAGATCAGAAGCCAACACAAACAAACAGCACGACAATATTGTCAACTAAACCCCACGTTTGTTTAATAATTGCCAATCTTGTCATGAATGTCAAGCGAGGCATCAAGACCAGTCAGTCAGCGACTCAACTTTCATGGAAGAAGCAACTGTTGAAAGTAATATTTCAGGCGACTAAGAAGGTGTTGGAGTGAAAATGTTTGGATAGGAATTACAATAAAAGTATAAAAATTTGATGTAAAAATAATATGTGATGAAATTTAATTAAAAAAATACAAAAATTTAATAAAAATTAATAATTTTTTTATTAATTTTGATCAACCAAACACCCCTAATTAACAAATGCTTCTCAAACCAAAGTCAACCATTTTTCCAGAATAAATTTCTCTACAAGATTAACAGAAAAATGCAATGGGTGTATTTAGTTGACAAACAGTTGACCAAAAATTATAATAAAAATAAAAAAATGTAACATAAAGATGATACGTGAAAAAATTTGATTAAAAAAATATATAAAAAATTAGTTAAAATTAGTAAGTTTTAACAAATTTTGGTGTCCCGAACGCGACCTATATATATATATATATATATTGGAAAAGAAGGTTTAGTACATCATGGCATAACAACCCTCTCCAAATAAAACTCCTAAATAGCTTTAAGCCATATGCAGCTTTAAACCATCAAAAGCAGCAACCAATGCTAACCACAATCATACTTGTCAAAAAGAAAGGGGAAAAAACAAAACAAAACAAGCCAAGCCAAGCCAAGCCAAGCCAACCTAACCTAAGCATTAGTTGTTGATCGTCAACAAATTCAATACAATGGTCCTGTTCATGCGTTTTGCTGCACGTGGAGTACCGCCAAAAGGAGATATCCCAATAAACAGAACAGCCATCTAGGATTCAACAACCAGCAAATGTTTAGTTATTTATTTATTTTTTATTCTTCGACAAGAGAAAGTTGACAGAAAAAAGTAGAAATTTCTGAAATTACTCTCAAGTAGATTGATTGCTAGAGGAATCCTCACTCCTATTATTAACCAACTTCTCCTTCTCTGCAGCTGATCCTGCTTCATCCATAACCAGCTTCCCTTCATCACCAACGCTCTGTGAACCCGTTAATCTAGCCAATATTACAAACGACATTCCCCCAAGAACATTGTTCAAGCATCTCAGAACCACGACAGAGGTCTTGAATACTGCTGTTGGAAGCAACTTGGCTAGCAAAAACTCGATCCCATTCAAAGTTTGGTATCTAAAGTTACTGCTGAGACCCATGTGAGCTGCCCAAGTAGCAGCATTTAAAATTGTAGGCGGGGGCTTGTTTGGTGTCTCAAAATTTGGATCCATCTTCTTCCGCATCTTCATTAGCCCATTGGAGATGGCAGTTCCAACAAGTCCAGCTGCGAAACCAACCGCAGCAAAAAGAACACCTTTATAGACAAAAGTTCCAAAACGATCCAAGAGACCATAGGGTCCAGATTCAAACATGTGGCTGGTGGGGCAATTGGCAAAAATTGAAGGGAGAGTTTGGGAAGAAGCAGCCATGGTGGGCGCCAAGAGATACATAAGAACAAAATTGAGAATGCACCCAACAACCAGAGTGGAGAAGACGAAGTCAAGCTCATTGAGTCCGAAATTAGGCCGCGAAGCCATGTCCCCAAGAACACAAGCGCTTACACCAACCAATTCCTCCATTACAACCTTGAAAGGGAATTGGGGATCTGCAGCCACTCGAGATCTCCATCCATTGAGAAAGGCACCTACGGGTCCAACCCATGATGGCGACGAATCATCATCAGAATTTTCACCTGCGCTCCAACCACCACTGCCACCTCCGCCGCTGTTTCCCCGACCAACGCCGTCGCTGCCATTGCCACCGGCGGCGGATGAAAAATGGTATTTTTGCAGTAGATTGGGGCCGAAGGCTTCCGTGCGGCGAGGAGACAAATTATGAGGGAAGGAAACAACTGAGGACCGAGAGGAACGAACGCGGCCTCCGATGATCGGATCGGCATGCCTTGACAGAATAAGGCGTCGGAGCCCAGATGCGGTCGCCATGTTCACTGAGAGACAGAGAGATCTCTAATTAAATAAAAAAGGAGTCTTGGTTTCACCCAAAAGAATAGATTGAGAAAAAGCGAGGAAGAGAGATCGAAGTCGCAAGGAAAAAGAAAAGTAAAAGTACCTCCTGCTGCTGCTGCAAAGAGGGGAATCCAGTTCGAGATCAGATCGGATCAGATCAAAGGAGTAGAGAATCCCACCCACAATCTCTCTCGCTCTGCATACGCTTTTTACATATAATCAGTAGAGTTGGGTAGAAAAAACAAATAAAAAATGGGGAATGGTGGATGAAGATGGAGAGACGTGGGAGTAGATCGGGGAGAAAAGCGCTTCTCCAGTCCACTTTTTGAACGGAGGCGGGGGAGGGCACGGCGCCGCGGTATAAGAAAAAATTCGACAAAATTACATTACTAAAACCCTACGACCACCACCTCCAAACAAACAAAAGTAACTTTTGTAGGGACATTTTTTCGACTTTTTATTTTTATTAACTTTTTAGGTAATAATCTTATGCACTTTTTTTTGTTCCCCCCACAAAATCTTATTTAAAGATTGACATTTTTCCCAACCATAAAAGAAGATCTGTTTAGTTTGTTTGTGTGTTTTTTTTTCCTCCCAAATTGTGATTTTCTGTTGAGCCATGTTTTTCACATTTAAGAAAAATTATAAAAAAATCTTAAAAATAGAAAAATTCAAATACACAAAAAAAAATATAATTTATTTGAAAAAATTCAAAAATTTTCACGTGTATTTTAATTGTAATTATTTTTTTTTTTACGATTGTACAACACACTTTAAAGCTACCCAAAAAAAAAAAAAAAAAATCATAAAAAAATCAAAATAGAAAGAGCCGGCTTGTTGGTTGGATATAACTTCAGCTTCCAAATTTATTTAAATATTTTTTTTAGTGCTTGAGTTGAATGGCCACTTTCTCCAATATTTTCATGATTGAATATAATATTGCAACCTCTAACTTCATTTAAATATTTTTTTTTTCCTTAAATGCATTATGCACACGCTGACATTTCAGATCCTTAAAAAAATCCCTTTCCTTATTGACATAAGATGCACTTGAATTGGTATACATGAACCAAGACTCCAACTTTTTACAATTGGAACTCTTTAATTTCTTATAAATTTTCATAAAATTTTAAAACAAATTACGAGACTGTCACATGTATCGATTTATACTAACTTTTTCCACTCCAAATGCATGTATAATTAGAAGAAAAAAACACAAAAATTACACAATCTCCCATATACATATACATATACACATATGTATATTATTTATTTTATATTGTGCCCAGTAAACTTCATAATTACAAAGCAACTTCAGGCCTAACATTCCTTCCCTCATTTCCATAGAGCAGGGTGACTACAAAAGCAAATTTAATTTAATTTTGGAGAATCCACTACCCACAGTTAAGTTCACAAAATCATGAATTGAATTAACTGTCAGCAAATAACAGTTAATCTGCATCATTTTTTTATTTTTTATTTTTTTTTTCATTTACAATAAAAATAGTAAAATATGCTTATCAGTTTTCGTCAACAAAACAAAGATCTATCTCTCTCTCTATCTCCCCCCACATGTATCGAAGGTGCATGTCAGCGAGGGGTGATGGTGGGAACTGATAAGATCACTACCTGATGCATTTGTGGATGGATATGGATCCCGGCTCACAAATGCCAATGACGACGATGAACTTGATTCACCAAAATATTTGGGCATGGATTCTGACGAGTCCATTCCAGTAGTCTCTGGCAACATTCCAAGTATGTTTTCCAGCTCCCTTACCACATCCAATATTGAAGGACGTTCTTCTGGCTTGTCCTGGCAACACCTGAGTGCCAAAGCTACAAACCTCTCCACGCATTCAGAGGGATAAGAACCCATTCTTCTGTCTATAATAGAGAACATTGTCCCTGATTGATGAGCCAAATTCACCTGAATGTTAAGAAGACGATGTCAGTTGCTAATCTTTGATGCTTATCCTTTGCCCCATTATTCAAAGGGGGAAACATTTTCAAATGCAGGTAACATTTTCAAGAAACATATGCATTCAACAGAACTTTGAAATTAACTAAGTTATTCTAATCTTTCTGGCAGCCCAAAATTGTTGTTTTACACAAATTTCTGGTTGAACAAACATAAAAAGCTTTCCAGTGTATTGACCAGATTTACGACTTTTTTTTTTTTACACCAACCATGCTTGACATCAGCAGGCAAACACGAGTTAACTGAGACCTAAAAGACAACTGTTGGCCAGAGAAATTACCTCGCGAACAATATTTTTGCCATGCGATATTGGTCGCATTCCTGTCAAGATCTCCAAAAATACGACACCAAGGCTATAAACATCACTTTTGTCTGTCAGTTTACGGGTCAAGAAATATTCGGGATCAAGGTAACCCTGTGTGTAAATCACATAATAAGAGCAATTATTCTTATGTAGTTTATTTTTTTATTTTTTTTTTAATTTTACATAATTTATTCTGGTAGTACAATAAGACTTACTGGCGTTCCCTTCACAATTGTGGATACTTGATTAGATACAATCCCTTCATCATCCAGAACTGGTGCAAGCCGTGAAAGACCAAAGTCAGAGACTTTAGCAGTAAGTTTGGAGTCCAGCAATATGTTGCTGGCCTTGATATCTCGATGGAATATAGGTGGATGAGCTTCAGTGTGAAGATAGAGGATGCCCTTGGCTGAACCCAATGCAATTTGTAGCCTCTCACCAAAGTTCAAAGTTTCCTTGGATTTAGCTATCAAATTATAGAAACCATTGATTATAGCTCAGGAAGAACTATTCAACGAAGATGTAGCACCATGAAATTTGTAAGAAGTAGAGGGTGCATTTTAGAAACAGATAGATGACATGTCAGAGCAAGGGATCTTTTCAGTAAAAGAGAACTGGGATTATGTACAGGCAATAACGAACAATGAGTATAAAACTTTTGTGGTATTTTGAACACGTTGCTATGATATTGGGCTGGCCATAGTTGTAACCATTACTAACATTAAGATGAATTTCTAAAATTACTTGCCCTATGAGCATCTAGATATTGATAGGAAAATTAGAATGATTGCATAACAAGGGATCAAACAGATGGCATCGATCCATTAAGATGCAGGGTTCCCCTATGGAATAGTAAGTTCACACAAATCAGTATGTCCAAAGACATAAATAAAATTCTTTTCCATCTAGACATCAAACAGCATTCAGATCCTAGTTAGAAAATTATATATGGTCACTCCAATCTCATGCTTAAAAAAAGAAGGAGAAGAAGAAAAGATATAAAGAGAAAAAAGAAAAAATACATATCCAAGTACAAAATCATATAACAGAATTGAGAAACGGAAGATCTTGAAAACATTACCAGAAAGCCAATCTTGCAAGGTTCCATTAGGCATAAACTCATAAACCAGCATCTGCACATACACCAAACCATGTAAAAGGATCTTTTTACCCAGGAACCACTTTATTTTTATAGCATATATGTCAAGTTGTAAGCAAGTTTTGTGTGTTCCAATGTCTCATTTTGGGAAGGGTTATTATCTTACAATTTATGAAATTGATTTGATCTTTGTTTTAGCAGGCTGTTTCTATTAGTGTGGGAAGAGGAAATATTTTTTTAAAGAAACATAAAAACATATGAAAATACACAGTATTGTTTCGAAATATAAATTAAATAAATATATCTAAATAATATATTAATAAGACAATTTATTATTTTGGTATCTTATATGGTATTTTAGAACGTGTTACTGTTTCCAATGAAAACGTTAGAATTGTCATTCTACTAGTGTTCTATTTTTGTATCTTAGAAAATGAAGTCATTTCCCCACAATGGAAATAATTTGTTCATTCTTTTATTTTTTTTGGGAGGGGGGGGGGACTTGGAAAATGAAAACATTTGAAAGAAATTTAAGGGAAAGAAAAATATCTTGTTCCTTACAAGAAACATAATCCTGTTCAATTAAGAAATGGACTAGCAAATGATGCTCAGGCACAAAATATAGTAACCTAACATACCTGCTCGCCTTCTTCGTCACAGTATCCGAGCAAAGAAACTAGATTTCGATGATGTAACCTCGACAACATTTCTATTTCTGTCAAGAATTCCTTTTTGCCCTGCAAAGATCCTTCTTTTGCACGTTTTATGGCCACAACTGTGTTGTTAGATAAAATTCCTTTATAAACCTTCCCATAACCTCCTTGGCCAACTTGAGTAGAGCAATTAAAATCACTAGTTGCCAATGCCATTTGTTTAAAGGTGAAGCTTTTAACACCATCAATTTTTATAGACAGCTTTGAGGCTGAAAAGAATAGAACGGAGTTTATATGACTCTCCTTTGTAATTCTCAGGCATGATATAATTCATAAAGAGAATTAAACTTCAACAATTAATTAAAACAACTTACATGAATGCTTCCTTGACAAGGTATGCTGGTTTCGAGCATGTCTTCTAACAACCAAAATTGTTACTGTTGTAGAGAGTGTGGCAGCACCAGTAACAGCCGCTAAAACAATAGCTATCAAAATGCCCTTGCCTATACCTTTACCTTGATCCTTAAAATTCACTATAACAATAAAAATTCATATTGGAGTTCGATTCAGAGGAAAATAAACATAAATATAAGTATGAAGAGGAGATTGCCTAATGTTGCTTTAAGAATTCCTTGTAGGGGTCAGTAAAATTCCACCAAAGATGTGAAATTCCCATGGCTAAACAAGAATAACCATGACGCAGTTTCTGTTTCTTAGAAGTTACAAAATCTGTCCAATTTATTCAAGTAATTGCCTTGCAAAACCAAATACGTCTCATTTGCATTGGCCAATACAGTTTCATAGATGTCATATTTGGGTCCATCCCTCAGGATTCTTAAGTATCTAACTGGAGATGCAAATCTCCAGTGGTGCAGACCAATACTGTGTAAGCAAAGAATTAACTTGAACAAATAATCTAGGTCTATTCCATTGGTTTGTCATTTCTGCCAAACATTCTTAAACACTATTATAACTTCTGCATAACTATAAATGCAGCAAGCAATTTGTTCCTTTTTTTTTTTTTGTCACTTTTGAAATGAACTTAATTTTGTTTTTCCACGAGATATATGGTCAAAGTTCCACTAATTACTAAATCAAACAGAAGAATGTAAAAGTCACCTTCGAATATGACAATCAGAATCAAAGTTCTTGGAACATCAATTTAACCAATAAAAAGATGTCAGCTTGAATGCTTACCATGAGAATATGGCCCCAGAAGAGTGAAGTTGAGAAGCTCATAAGGTCCAAATGAGTCATTACCAGGAAATTCCCATGATGTGAATATGCCTCTAAGTCGCAGAATCTCACTAATATTGAAAATCCTTGAGTGATCATTACTAACCACAGGGAAAAGCTTCAATACATTCCCAGACGAGGGCCTTCTTCCCAGAAATATGATTCGATAGATAGTTGATAAAGATCCAAGTTAAGAGAACTTGTCACGTACACCTCAAAGGGAGAAATATATGGAGGGAAATAAGAGAAACTAGGACTTTTCAGCCGATACCCAATTCTCAGAGGTGATGCACAAAAGCATGGCAGTGGAGACCCTGGGACATATTCAAAGTTACCGTCCACGGGACACGCTTGAATAGGACAAATCCGAGTTGAATATGTTGACTTTTTGCGACTATCATCCTCTCCAGCTTCAGGTCCACAGAATTGGTCTATATTTTGTATGTTTGCATTTCTGCAGATAGGATTGCCCTGTAGCCTGAAGAACAGCTGCTAACATGAGAAGCACGGAGAAGGCACAAAAAACCATATCGACAAGTAGTACAATGTTTACGCCACCTAATTCATTACCATTACAACCATAAAATTAAAAGAAAGTGCATTAAGTGAGAAATCTTAAACAAACACATGCCTAGAGTAATAAAAGATTCATAACCACAGAAGATTATGTTGGGAGAATAAAATCAATGACAATTATGACCAGTGACCAGTGTGCTGCACAACAGGCTTCCTTGTTGGCATGCCTGATTATGCAATAAAGTTTAGATGTCATATTCCACATTTGTATTAAATCCAAAAGAAATTTAATCACTTTTATTACAATAATTTTTTTTTGATAAGTAAATAGTTATATTAAAAGGCATAACCACCCGATTACAAAAAGATATCAACCAGCTCACAATTAGAAGATGTTTTCCACAAAGAACAAAAAAAAATCCAAATCTGGATCCTTCCCTTCAATATTCTTCTATACAAAGAGGCAAAAAATAAAATTTTCAATGTATACGTAGGAAATTCAATATTTTGAAAGTATCTTCTATTCATTTTAGCCCATGTCAGCCAAGATATGCATTAAAGAACAATCCACCATGCTTCCCTCTTTTCATTAATCCAGTAACCCGACCATTTTTTTATGAATAAAAAAAAATATTGTTAATTCAAAAAGCTTCAAGAAGATGCCAATACAAAGCTACAGATGAAGAGCCTGCAAAATCTCTCCTATATATCCAAAAACTCAACAAAATTCAAAAAAGTATCTACGTCCAGTTCTAATCCTCCAACTAAATAGCTGTTTAAGAAAAAAGGTAACTCTTCTCTTTAACAAAGGTGTTTCTGGAATTAGAAGTCCTTAAAAACTTCGCATGTTTCTTTCCTTCTAAACTAACCAAGCAAGGCAAAATGGAATTAGAAGCCAAGCCAACGCCTTATGATTCAGGGTATTGTAGCCCGACCAAGATAGAAAGAAGCCTTTGAGATCACTAGGTTGCACTCAGTAAGCCCCAGAACTGTTGACGGCCAGGGACCACAACTCCATTGTCCATTCATAATGAATGATGATGTGGCTAATGAATTCCACTTGCTTTTTGTATAGATAGCATCTATTTACCATTCGAAGACCTCTTCTCTGGACATGGTTGATAGTCAAAATCATGCCCTGGACAGCTCACCAAATGAAAAAAGCCACACCAGGGAATGGCCCTGGACTTTCAAATTTTCTTTCAAGGAAAGTTGGTGATTGTGACAGTGCTTGCACTAAGGGCTTTATATAAGGATTTGACTCTGAACTCGCCTGATTTTGTGAGGTCCCAAGGAATGGTATCTTTTCCTGGAACCTGAGGTTCTCCCTTACAAAGTCTTCGTAAATTAATATATCTCCCTACCTCCTAGTCATAGAGGCTGCGCCTAAGCATAAAGTTCCAGATGCCACCCTGGTCCCAACTATCAGACACTGAAGCATCTTTATTGTTTGCAAGGTCAAATAGATCCGTGAATAGGTCAGCTAGTCTCCCCTCAGTTAGTCTTAGTAAATCAATATATCTCCCCACCATTTTTTAAAAACTTGTTTTTTTCCATAGGAAATACTCAAAGCAAACCAAAATCATTGAGATATAATTCTTATATTTCCTTAGGCCATGATCAATGCACAAAAATATGATCTATTGTTTCCATATCCTATTTTCATAAACAACGCCAATCTAACAATCCTCCTCTTTTGCACTATAAGACTATCAATAGTAGGAACTTTACCATATATAATATGCCAAGCAACATTTGTAGGGACACCATAATTCCAAATCCATTCCAAGGTAAATTAACTTCCTTCCATCAATCTAACGAATCATAATATGGCTTCAGCTCAAATTCCCCCGATTTACACATACTTCATAGAATAGCATCCTCCTTTTCCCTACCTTCAAAGAATATAATATCAAAACAAGATTTTCTAAATAGTCCATCTCCCAATTATAAAGGTTTCTATGAAGAGTTATTCCAAATAACTTTCAGCCACCAAATCCTCCGTACTTAGAACGAAATCAAAGATGTCTAGGAATAAATAACCTCCTCACGTTCAACCAGGGATGAATCCAAAATTTCACATGTATACCACTTCCCACCTCTATTTATATAAACTTACTAAAATCATTACATTTTCTTTGAATTCCATTCCAAAGATAAGGAGTACTGCCCCCATTGGAAGAAAACCATTCATCCATGATCCTACTGCATTTATAACGAATCACTTTTCCCAGAATTATCTTTCTCAAAAGTAAATTTCCACAGAACACTTCACTAATAATGCCTCATTAAATAAGCCTTGGGATGCCAATACCTCCCTCCCTTATGGGTGAATACATAATTTCATAATCCATCAATTGCTATTTAAATTTTTCCAAGAAAATGACCTGTAAAATCCTATTGGAGCTTCTCAAGCCTTTTCACTGTTGACATAGGAACTTTAACAAGGAGACAATAAATAAGTAAGCAACCTAGATAATGACTAACCCCCCCCCCCCCCAAAAAAAAAAAAAGAAATAAAAATAAGAAATAATATGAAGTCCATATTTTGAAATTGGCAATTTGTTTGCTCTTAAATGGTTGTGGATGGAGTTTATAAAAAATCTTGTGATGCACTATAAGCAGAACTATGAGCATGTCATTCAGGATTAAATATTTTCCTCCAATTTTATCTCCCTGTTCTCTGCCAAAACAGATAAAAGGGACTGAGGTCTCAGGTTGCATGACCACTTCACTCAACCTAAGATCTCAAACCCCTGAGATCACAATGTGCACTACATATCCTATAACATGCAATCCACTTCACTCCTATTTGAAACATATTGGCAGAAAATATTAAGTTCAGTCAAATCTAAATCGTTGAACTGCATATAATCTACAGTACTATTGTACAATATTTATAGAAAATAAAAGATATCCATACCTAAGGGTAGCATTTTCTGGAGGATTGAGATCTCCTACAATGTTTGAAAGTGAATTATTCTGAAGATCACTGCATTTGTGAAGCAAATGGGTGGGAAAATCAGCAAGACACAATATTTACATAGAGTAAGAGTAGTATACGAAGGAAGTTCATTTCTAAAAATGTTGATATTTTATTTCAAAGATTAACATTAGTTTTATGCTTGAAAGCTCTTACAGTAAAAGTCTCGCTTTTGCACCAAAGGACATGCTCCGCCAAATGTTAGCAGGGACAGAACCAGTCAAGAAATTATTCTCAAGTGACCTGTAATGGACAATCATTCATACATATGTTATCAAGTACGCACGGGAAGATCAGTCCAAATTACAGCCTACTGGAATCATCAAATTTGAAGTAGAAAACTTCCAACGCAAAGAAAAAGATAAAAAAAATTATATCTATAGCAATATTTCTTCACTAATCCAAACAATTATATTTAGAGTATTCCATAATGATAACCATTTTCACATATTTTGTAATAGGAAATAAAATACAAAGAAGCAAGAACCTCACAGTCTCTGAAGAGAAGGGAGAGCTGAGAAATTTTCTGGAATGGATCCATTAAGTTGGTTAGTTGACAATCACTGCACAAAACAAGTAGGCAATAATGATATTCTATCATTAAAGATTGTTGAGCAAGATTAAATCTTGAAATTTTAGAAAGAAATGTTTATATACAAATTGTATGTGTAAAATCACTGGCCATTTACATACATTGTTGTCATACTTTTGGAAAGCTGATGTGATGGTATGGATCCCATGAGCTGATTCTGACTTAGATCTCTGTAAGAGTAGCCCAGTTAGTGGTACGGCAATTAGAGGCAAAAAGCTTAAAGAGTGACAAAGTAAGTTATGCTTAAAGGTTTACATCCCCCCCCTTCTTGTACTACTTTTTTAAGTTAATAAACGGGCATAAGTCCATGCCAAACCCCCCCTCCTGATAAGGAGGCTTTTATTTAAAAAAAAGTGATGCTTAAAGGAAATATAAATATTAGAAAACCCAAGTAATGTTGAAGTTCAACTTACAAATAGCTAAGATTTGGTATCATGCTGAGATCTGGTACAGCTCCCTGCAAGCTGCAATTTCTGAGACTTCTGCCAAGTTAGAGCAAATGAAATAGCATAAGCACTCCTTCAACTCAAATTATAACAACAGATTGATGGTGCATTTTTTTAACTTGTATAATTATACTTCAGGATAGACATCAAGGTTATGCATCCAAGCATCCTGAAACCAGACATTTCTACTTTTAAGTTCTTGCAGTTATCTAAATATTTTATGCTACAGCTATTTTTTTTTTTTTTTTTAAATTTTGTCTCAGTAGAGTTCTCTAAATGATTAATATTTTTGCAAACCCAAGCATACCTCCAAAGCAAACAGATGAACCATAGGAAGAGAAGCAGCAATTTAGATGGGTTAGCAAGAAGACAAACTTATAATGGTTGTGTCTGAACCATTTCCAATGCCATCTAGCAACCATCATTATTAGTGATTGTGCAATTATTAACTGAAATAGTGTGCTATCCGTATCAGTACAAAGTTTTGCAGCTCTCTCTTTCTATCACTTACCACACCATATGCACACCAGATTCCATATATTTCAATTAAACATACACGAGTCATGTCCATATGTCCAACCTCTTTAAACTCATCTTATAGATCATGTCTAAGATGCTGCTTTTATCCCATTTACCATACACACTCTCTCTTTCTCTCTACAGACCATTTCGTATTAAACAGTAGAAAGAAATTTACAATAAACAGAATTTTTATCCAAAAAAATAAGTGGCAATTGCACCTTTGAAATTTTGGATTCAAATGAGGGGACTTCTGTTTTGAAATGATAGACCACAACATAAAATGTCATTCTGAATGACAGTTCCATTCTGATAAAATGCTAACCTTAAACTTCACATATATCAGTCAGTTGCTATCGGTCTCTATTGGTCTTGTTAACAGACCCAGTTTCCAAAAGTGCATACTTTGGAGATAATTGGTTTAAGGAGTCTTGAGTTCAAATTTGTTCCCCATTTACTTTTGTGCACTTTGCTTGGTTTGTGTTAGTGCCCCTTGTTTGATTCAGTTAATTTGTTTCTCTAGTCTATGTGTAAGAAGGGGTTGCATGTGACGGGTAGTATTAAGACAGTTAGATATAAATTGTTGGGATAATTTCCTAATAGTTTAAATTTTAGGTGTGCTAATGGCCAACAATGCAGCAGGTCTTTTAGAGCATCTACAGATCTGCACTCATACCATGCCCAATCCACACTTCAACTACATTTTTGCTCTCAGATCACAAATATGCAATTTGACAATATAATGGATTCATGGATTAGGCACTCAGGCGAAACACTAATGAACCAGAGAAAGACCACACTGAATCTGGCATTGAATTTATCTAAAAGCATAAAATACATTTGACGTGTAAAAAAAGGTAGCATCCATTCCACATAAACCAAAACCAGTTTCTCAATCATGTGAAGAACTAGGTTTTAAGATATGCTAACTGAAGAAATGAACTTTAAGATACCAGGCTGGAAGCAAGAAATATCTTTCAGACATGCACTTACAATTTTGCTAGTCTGGAGAGATTGCCATAAGAAGCTGGAATTTCAGCCCCCTTGAAATTGTTGTTATCAAGTTGACTGCAAGAGGAAAACAGGAAAAAAAATTAGTTGTAATATTATGGTTCAGGTTAATTTATCCCTTTGATGGACAAGGGAAAAATCCAACTTCTGCCTAAGGAGGTGGAAAAGCCTTGATTGAAGCTAATCTCACAATCTCCTACAGCGGGACCAGGAGATGAGAACAGGCAACATAACTATGAGAATTGAATAAATCTCAGGTTATATTGTTGCAACGAGAACAATTGGTGCATAACCCCCCCCCCTCCCAAAAAAAAAAAAAAACATTGAGGCAAACCATTAGCCAAGGGTGACAAAGGTCAAGTATAAACTCTAAGCACCCAATAAGAATAAAATACTCTACCTGAGATGTTTTGCAAAAAGTATCCCGCAACAAATTGCCAACAAGAATTTGAAATGACAACCCAAAGAGGAAACATCAAACGAGAGGATTTAATAAAGGATGACCTAATGATACTTAGGAAAGGAGCTTACAGTATACGCAATTGTGGAATGTTCGAAAGCTCTGGTGGCAGATATCCAATTAAGTTGTTATTGTCCAAGAGCCTGTAGATGTTACAATTACAAACCAACAACAGCAAGTCATTAGCTTCTATATGAAGCAATTACCACTAAAACAGTATAATTTGGGGTGGGTGTGAGTGCAACGTGTGGATGTGTCTGTGAGAGAGAGAGAGAGAGAGAGAGAGGGGGGGGGAATCTGCCATATAACTCACAAGTGAAGAAGTTTGGATAAGTTAGAAAGCTGAGGAGGAATAACACCACTGAGCGAGTTATTGTTCAAGTGCCTGCAAAAGTTAAGGGCACGCAGATAACTAACTAAGAAAATAAACTCCTTGTCAAATTTGAGTAACAATTATATTGAAAAAGCTACTTACAGATGTTTGACACTCTTCAGATTTGAAAATGATTCTGGTATTGGTCTCCATTATGTGGTTCAGGTCTATTTGGAGTCGATTCAAATTAGGAAGATTACCCAAGCTCATTGGGTAAAGAACCCTGACAACTTGTTTCCATTCAAAAGGCTGCGTAAAGGACATAGTTGGCTAAATTAACAAAAGACATAATGTTGCACTTTAGAATTGTTATTAAATATGTTGCAATAACAAATTGTGCCTAAAATAAATAACTTGAGTTTGAAGCTTGCGTTTTTATGCATCAATTTGGCCCAATTCTGTCAGAATTAATCCTAACATTATGCGTCCATCAGGTTAGATTTTATACCTCCGCTGTGTTTGTTATCACTAACCATGTAGGCTTCAAGAAAATTTGTGCTAAAACTAATCAATTATATGCCATATTTATACAGCAGGTGAATGAAGTTTCAGGATTTAAAACAAACATCTTACACCAGAGATTAGTACATATTTCATCGCTTCTGCAATGACAAATGCTAGATAATATTACTTCCACTTCCTGTACTGAAGCAACAGCAGATCAAATTGAGAAAAAGGTTCCATAAAAGTCAAGTTTGTGGATTGAACTCACAGGAGTTTTAAAGATGCAATATTTCCAATCTCCTTTGGTATGCTGCCTGTTAAGTCATTCCACATGAAATCTCTTCCAAAGGAAACAAAGATAAATGAATTAGCATCAATGGAAGGATCATATGGTTATAGTGCCAACTTGTAAGTTAAAACATTAATATTATGACTCACAATATTTGAAGTTGAGAAAGTTTGCCAAGCTCAGATGCTAAACTTCCAGATAAGTTCATATTCAGTAGCTGGCTGCACCAATAATCAAAAAGATAGTAAGGACATATCCTGGAATTTCAGGCACTATTACCTATGTTCAAGAATGAAAAGTGCTGTTTTGCTAAGAGGTAATAAAAAGTAACAATCGGCAACAGAAAGCAAGGTTAACAGATGAATTCTTATGCTCCTAAGAACAAGCAAATGTATGTTGACAGTTAAGGAGTCCTATAACAGAAAAGAATAATCCAGCTAAAAAATAACATACAGCTCTCGAACATGCAAGTAACCATCAGTCCTGACTGTATCAAAACATAAAACTCCTGTCCAGTTGGATGTACATGGATCCCCTTTATTCCAATTCCTGAGATGCTTCATGGGATCAACTAAACTGCTCTTGATGGCCATTAATGCAGAAACTGCAAATAGGCACATAAATGAGCTAACACCCATCAGTGACTTGTTTAGAAATATAAGGTGCATGCTGCTAGAATAGTACAATAACTTCCACATTCACACTGTGATCCGTACTAAAGAACTAACAGTATCAACAGTTTGACATCGTCCCAAAGATAAAAGAACACTTTTAATGCTGAAATTTATACGAAAACACATGAAATTGACATCAAGGGCCACAACATTTGTTTCGGTCCATGTTAAGAACTAAGAATTCAATCGATACCCCCATTCTGGATGGCCTTAACCACCATAGTAGGACAGTTTTGGCCCTCAAATATTTTCTGAAAGAATCCACTGCTTTATAATCAACATGATCAGAGGTGACATAAATGAGATGCCGCTTGAGTATAAAAGGAAAATATTGCAAACATACATGATACAAGAATTGTGAAACTGAAAATATATTAGATTATCTTGACTTCAGTAAATGAAATTAGAGAAAATAATTCTTTTACTGGTATGCAATCATTCCATTTTGGAGAACAAAGCCTGAACCGTTACAGAATTCAAGATAGTCTACCTTCTAAGGGATCAGTAATATGTGCTACTGCAAAAAGCACGATGCAACAACATGACACCGCATAAACGCTTTCCCAAATGCCCAGTCTCATCTTGTGCCCTGGAAAGAAAATCATGAAAGCAAATTATTCCATATAGACAGAAAACAATAGTTCTAAATAACAAAGCACTTTAAATCCAGTGATTTCAAGACAGGTCAAAAAGTAATTTAAAAAAAAAAGTGTATCACGGATAAGGGGGTGCGGAGAAAAAAATATTCTTTGAATATAAGAATAGGGTAACATCATGTAAGCTACGGTTAGGCGTATAATCATATATACATAAAAGCATTTTCCGCATATAAAATGGAAGCATCAGGTGAAAAAATTAAGAAATTTACAATAGATATGCTTCCTTCAAACACAGAGAAGCATCCAGATCAGGTGAAAAGAGCAATTATTTACGAATGCTTTATAGTTTCTTTCCATCCAAGGGTGTGTAATAGACTCAAGCAAGCAGAGGTTTTGAATTTGAGTTTGTTTGTTCTCCCCTTGATATCACTTCACAACAAGTAAACAGAGGATCAAAGCAAAAGCCACACGTATAATTCTTGCCCACCACCAGCAGTTGTGTGTGAAACACAGTAATGATCTCAACACTCAACTACAGCTTCACTGTAAATAAATGGTGAGAAACAGAAGAAGTCAACACCTGAGCTGAGAAAGTGTGAAATGTAGCCAGAAAGAAGGAAACTCTTATTACAGCAGAGGTGGGAACTCAGAATATAATACGAGAGGCGCGTTTGGACATGTACTCACAAAACAATGAAAGGGTTATCGGAAAGCAAGTCAAGTTGGGACGGGGACCAAGAGCTTATTGGTGAATGACTGGAATATCGAAATCCAAGTCCAAGTTGGCAGGGGGCCAGAGCTGTCTCTGATCTGACTGACTGGTGACTGGTGGACTCGTCGTCGTCCTCGTCCTCCTCTACCAGAAAGCGATTTCGGAGAAGAAGCGTCGTCGCCACGATTCGTTGATAAACAAAGATACTTGATGACGCATCATCATCCATGGACAGAGATAGATGCTTCTATGGTTGGGATTATTTTATCAGACTGTTTGGCTTGAAGCAGTGTTTGGAGTTGTAAAATTATAGGATAAATTTGCGAAAGTTGCAGTTACGTGGTAATAATTTGTACAGGGAGTAAAAAAGGAGGTGGGTTTGTCGAATCGGGACATTATGCACCTACTCCGAGAATTTTCAGACTTAATGACAGCCGACGGATCCGTTGTCACCTACAATCCTCTGGAGAGAGGAAATGAGAGGATTTAATTGTAATTTAGTTATTTCCTGTGTCTGATAGAGATTTGGAAAGGTTCAAAAATGAAACTTCTGATAAAATACATATAATTTGAGTAAATAGGCTGGAGAGTTTTTAAATAATTTTAATTTTAATGTTTAAAAAATAATGGGCGTATAAATTATATATTTTACTGTTTTTTTTGAATCCTGCAAAGAATGATATGCCATTAATTTATATATATATATATGGGCATTCTCGTTGGTATAAGGATCTAGGTAAATGATTTTATTAATAAATAAATAAATACAGCCAGGCATCCCTGTCAACTTGTTAGTTGCATAATTCATCATTATTTGAGATACTTTGAACTGTCTCAACTAACCTGGAGAGAGACGGTTTCCATAGATATATTTGTTGTCCTACTTTTCAAAAGTCATCCATTTGAATTATGAAACACTTGCATTAAAATAATAATTAAAAGGGAAACAACTTATGCTTTAGTCGATTTGATATTACACAGATTTGAACGCATTCAAACATCACAGATTTCATAAATAATTAAAGCCTATGGCAAGAAAAAAAAAAAAAAAAAAAAAAAAACGAAGAAAGAAAGAAAGAAAAAGCCCAGCATTGAAAACTTTTCAATGAAGCCCCGTCTTTCAAAATGAATTGCAGTCCCAGCCCCAACTCAACCTAACTTCCCGGGCCACTACTACTTAGAAGATTCATACAATAATAGCAAGAATTTCATACCAAACCCAACTGAAACTCACCATACATATAAAAAGCAGAGCTGTAAACAAACCACTAGTTATTCGGGACTATATGTATATATGAACTCAAACCAACTATAGGAAATGATTGTATTCAATTCATGCAAGCAAAATATAAATATATTTACAATGCGCAGAGGTTGATGCAGTCGTTCATATCTAGAAGCAATTTACAGCTCCCGTCAGCGAGGCCTGATTGTGGGAATGACGCCACTAACAAGGTTGCTTCCTGGGAAATCCATGGACTCGTACGGGTTTCTTTTAGTCGCATAGACTGATAATGGGGCAGTACCCGAAATTCCAGAACTGGAGCCATCCAAGTCCAACTGAATGTTGCTTTCAGATTCTGGCAGCATGGCAGCTATGTTCTCCAACTCTCTGACCACTTCCAACATTGAAGGCCGGACCACTTTCTCATCCTGAGAACACTTTACGGCTAATGCCATGAATCTCTTAATACATTCAGAAGGATATGGACCCATGCTCCGGTCTATGATGGAGAACACCAGTCCAGATTGACATGCTGCATTTACCTGGTATTTCATATTACAACAATATACTTAGAAACAGATAACAACAACAACACAATAATAATAGTAATAATAATTGCAACCATGCATACCAAAAAAAATAGGGAACAAAAAGTTTGATGGAAATCAAACGAGGGGAAACAAAAATTTTAGTCACCTACTCTATGCCAAGCCAATTTCTAAATTTATCTATCAATCATGTTTGTATATTTGGTTGCCAAGAAATGAGCACAATGGCCCAACTGTTTAAGCAGACATCCTGAAAATCTAAATTCAAATCAACACACCCCACACACACTCATGCAAGATTTGAGGAAAATTAATTGACATCAACCTTTTTTATTAGTAACTGCAACCAACCCTGATTCATCTCCCCCCCCCTCTTTTTTTTTTCCTCTCAGTGACCTTATAATGTGTATATATTAATAAATAAAAGAGAGCGTAAAATTAAATGGCATCAAAGGGATGCCTACCGTGTACAAAAACCAATTTATTGATTTGTTCACTAAGCTCTTAGAGGGTCTTGAGTTGTATACATATATAACAAGTTTGAAACGCATAATACATACACTCAAGCATAAGGAAAAGTGTTAGAACATTGTAAACTTAGAAATAAGTCCTTGATTTATTCTTTCCTTCTTAGGCTTGGTATAGGATAGTGATCCTCCACATAATCTTTTCCTAGTTTGCACAAGAATTCTACGAGTATAAATATAAGTAGAGGCAACCCTAATGGTGTCAAGCCATGCATTCTACCATCTATTTGCTAATTATTTTCATTGAGGAAAAAAAAAAAAGATAAATAGTCATACTAAGCCGCTCTTAGTTTGCACATTACATTTAGATAGTGTGTGAATCTCAACTCAATAAAAGAGAAGAACAGAGGACTTTGTGAAGTAAAGGTTACTAGATTACAAGCCACACACCTCACGAACGATGTTTCTACCATGAGTATAGGCTGCATCCCTGTCAAGAGCTCTAGAAATACAATTCCGAGGCTATAAACATCACTTTTGTCTGTCAACTTATGAGTCAAGAAGTATTCTGGATCTAAGTAGCCCTGCATGAAACGCATGATATAGGGTACTGTTAACTTCAGTCTGTAAGGCCAAAGGAATTTATGCATATGCAGTAAATTTCGTTGCACAAATGCTATGACAAAACTCATTAACTATATTTGGCAGTATACTTCTTCCAACCAACACTCAAATCCTTGGAGAAATGTCTGTCATTTACAAATCAACATGTTGAAAACATGGCTGCTAAAACATATTTCTGCCTGCCCCAAATGTTCATCCCCTTTTGATGTCTTTTCTGATATAATTTTGCTTATCATAGAAATATATAATTTTGCTCCCCAAAGTTTTAGCATTAGACAGGGACTTTAAACCACTCAGCTTCGAGGTATGTGGCAAACTGCAACAGCCTTGTGTCATACTCTTTTACTATGGGAACTATTATAAGTAATTACTTTTCTTGTTATAGTTGTGAAGCAATGTAATAAATTTGCAGGTAAAAAAAAAAAAAACTTTTTTACTAAACAATTTATATCAAAAACACCAAGAGCCGAGGTATCTCCAATTATTGGGAGTTTCATGGCCATAATGTATAAGTTTTAAGTAGCATACTAGTTTTTTTGCTCACTGGTTATCATAAATTAAAGAATTGGCAATGATTATTTCCAAACTCAACTTCTCGTGCTAAGAGCAAATGCAAGGCAATATGATACTTCCAGAAGTTATAGAGGGTAATTCCTGCAAAAGGAACACCACGCAAAGACTCAAGGAGTATGATTTAAGAAGCATGACACTTTGGGAAGACATAATATTTGTTGAACACTATTCCCACACATTCAAACACTTGTCCAAGTGTGTCTTTTTTTAATTTTAATTCTTTTCTGCTAGACACGATCCGGACAGTTGAGAGGGACATGTCTATTGCTTAGATAAAGTGAAATAAATTTGAAGGATAAAACTTAAGTCCAATAATAAAATAATATAATACGGATATAAGTTCATTAATCTCTTCCACTACAGATTTCCCATGCTTATGAAAAGAGCATCCCAACATAGATATTAGGACTTAATGTCCACACTTCCTTTCCAATATGTAGAATGGAAGATTGATTACTTGTTCTTTCATTGTCAGTAGCAGTATAATGCATTTGTAATCTAAAAATGAATAAAAATAATTACAATTTTCATATCTACATATAAATATGTATCTATATACTTTGTCATGTCCTGGTGGCATATCTTAATATTTTTAAATTCTCCACGATTATGTGTCTCGTGTCTGTGTATTGTTGTATCCTTGCGCTGTTTCCATATAGTGCACTCACATGCTTCGTCAATCCTTTGTTAGCTACAAAATTCTACTTAGAATTTATAGAGTTAAAAAAGAAAAGGGTGGTGAGGTGTATAGATAAGATGATTTTAACAAATTTGTCCAAGCTCATATGGATAACCAATTCATAGAGAGCATGCAGTTAGGGATTCCAAAGTTGTGGCTCAAGTCCTATCAATGTCTGCCATCATGCCGAAATAACATAACTACATGGGTGCCTTTTCATTCTATAGCCTGATTTTATAATTTCATTGCTATGATCCCAAAATTATAATAAAAGTAATTCTTACTGGTGTGCCTTTGACAACTGTGGATACATGAGCAGTTGCATTTCCTTTAGCATCTGCTACTGGTGCAAGCCTTGAGATTCCAAAATCAGATACTTTTGGATTAAACTTGGAGTCCAATAATATGTTGTTTGCCTTGATATCACGGTGGATAATTGGAGGGTCAGCTTCAGTATGAAGGTAAAGGATACCCTTGGCTGCTCCCAGTGCAATATGCAATCTTCGTGCAAAACTAAGTGGTTCTCTGAATCTAGCTGTTAGTAAAACATTCCAAAAATATAAAAGAAATAAGATGAAACATCAAATACCAAAACTAAAGCTCACAAATCACTTCCAGTTTTCAAACAGATAACAACATGGAAAATGCTACAGGAGTCGTGGGTGATGTGATTATCCGATCTTGACCGTCCATGTGTGTGGGCCCCACATGCATGAACAGCCAAAATCGAACTGTTGTGAGCACTCGTCGTCTCAACATTGCAGCTAAAATTAGAATAACCCCTTGAGCAAAAATCAGAAAATGTGCTTCAAGCATGTTACCCTGTCAAAATACTTCTCTCTCATTAAAAAAGCAATTATTTATTTTCTGAAGGGTTGAAATAGAAACTTGTAAAACCCTTCTCCTCCCCCTTAAGACCCTGGGAGAAAAACAGTATTGCTGGGAATTCAGGAATTTGGACATAATTGCTCCAGAAATCCCCACACAGAACAACTGGAGAATGAATGTTGAAAAGCACAAAAACTTTACCAGAAAGAAGATCTTGTAATGAACCATTTGGCATGAACTCATATACTAACATCTGCACATCCAAGCAAAATGGTCAGATTTTATAACTGTTCGCTCACCAATTGTTCCAAGTGCTTAAACTGTTACAAAATAGGTCTAATAATGTATGAAGCTATCAACACTATCAAAAATAAATATGCATCAAGTAAATACTAATGCAGCTTGGTATGGTCAAAGTAATGTTGTTCAATCTCCCTTTTTATATACTGTGATTAGGAATGCAGTACAAGGAATTATTCTTGTTGAAAAAGAATATAAAAAATCAAAGAGTTTTCAATAATTTCATTTTTTCATGAAAATATTTATTCTCCCTTATCTGTTTGGAGTAAACAGTAAAATAGGCCAACTGACACATTGTTATCAGACCCAGAAAAGATGGCGGCTTGAATTGGTAATAATCCCATCTGGGACTTGATCTGGGCTGTTTGGTGGCTTCAATTGACTTGCATTCAGTAACGCTTGCAACAATCATCAAAGTTACTGAGCAACACCGAGTTGATAAGGAAGATATGTTATGTTACATAGACACTAATTGTGGATCTTAAAGATGAAGCATGCATATTGCCAGCACAAAAAGACCCTATGAAGCTTTACCATTACTATTATCAATCTAAAACCACCGTATTTATGCAACAATTTTTCATAGCAAAATGAACACGTATATATATGAATATGAACATGCACTCATGTATTTAGCCTAGGACCTAATGGCCGGTGATGGAAGGTGGAAATCCCATCTCTACACAATGGACCTCACCTATACCTCTCCCTCTTACCTTCACTAGAATCCCAACCCAAAAAATAAAAAGATAAGGGAGGGGGGGGGGAGAGATTGGGATAACGAAATGATCTGGTTCTAGTTCCTGGGTACTCGAAATTAGGTCCCAGAAATGTAGTCTGCAGAGCAGTTTATCAAAAGTTTATTGACACCAACAAACTTGAGCATCTTCAATGGTCCAAAACTCACAACAAGCTACACAACTTGACAAAACATCTAGTCAGTAAAGTGAGCACCTTCATACCTGTTCACCTTCATCACAATATCCAACCAATGAAACCAGGTTACGATGATGTAACCGTGACAACAACTCTATCTCAGTGTAAAACTCTTTCTCCCCCTGTAAGGATCCTTGTTGTGCACGCTTTATTGCCACAACTGTGCCATCAGTTAATATGCCTTTATAGACCTTTCCGTAGCCCCCTTGACCAACCTGACTAGTGCTACTAAAACTGCTTGTTGCCTTTTCCAGTTCTTTGAAACTAAATCCTTTCATTACTCCTTCCATTTTTATAGGAATTTTCGGAACTGCAAAAAGAAGAAAAAATTCACTCACACGAATACCTATAAGAGACCTATTTATTATAGTAAATACCTTTTATCACAATCATTGCAAATTACATGAAAAGAAACATTCACCATAAAAAAATGGAAGCAATAAATTAAGAGATCCTTCAAATTTTACAAAGTAAAATTGAAAGTGATATATTTTAACGAAACATCCTGCATTGCATCTGTGAGTGTCGGCCATGACGGTACTAGCTCAGCCCTACCTCAGGTGCCATATCATCATAATGAATCCACACCCCAAGTCCACATCTCCTTGTGGCGTCATCTCACTGTAGAGGAGCCCTGTCACCCTCTTCGTCAAGCAGAAATCTCCTGTGTGCTATAATGCCATATCCCCTTATTAAATATTTTTGGTGGATTTTATAGAATCATCGGCACATTTATTATTCTCTAAGCTTGTAATTTCCTTTTGGGCTATTTGACAGTAAAAATTATAAATTTTCCAACGCAAGATACTTTAAACATGCCTTGATCTTCTCTCTATGCAGTTGTTACATAGCTAGGTAATAAGAAGCAACAGTGCAAATATTCTTGTATGACATCCTTATTTAATTACTTCCATGTTGATATAACACTACGTCAAGTTAAATTGTGCTGGAAAGAAAATGATGGATTCATGACAAGGATGATCTTGTGGTCAAGAGCATTATACACAAGTTACACAATGCATTATAGAAGATTCACCACAATGTGCCGATTAGTTATTCTTCTGATTATACAAAACAACTTATCCATAAAAATTCCATAATATTTAATACTGACTCCATGAAAATCATAACTCTATGCAATGATTTCTTGAGTAAAATTTAAAACAAAGGAAGTTGGCTTACCTGATTGATCTTTTGAAACCTTGTGCTGGTATCTGGGGTGCTTTTTAAGAACAAAAATATGATTGCTAAAATTATTGTGATTGCACAGGAGACAGCCCCCAGCACAATTCCAGCTACCGCGCCTTTGCTTATGCCAGTTCTTAAAGATGGGAGAAAGACTGCAATAGTGAGATCAACATTAATTCACACCAAGTCACATTCAAGAAGTGTGACTTCAATTCAATAAATCAAATTAGATGATGGGAAATAATAGTTAGACAAGCAAGTCCAAGTTTTATGATAAGAGAATTATATTAATCATATGCAGATGATTCACAGAAAAGACCAGCAATAAGTGTGACTCTTATTGTTAGCTCCAATTATGTACTGCCCACTGCCATCATCTTTCAACTAGACAGTTTCAAGCCCAAAAAGAGGAGGATAATAGACAACCAATATTTCAAATTCATGCCTTAATGAATAAAATTTTGATTAGTGCATTCACTACTAGCAACACACTATCAATGTAGTGATACATGGATAAAAATAAGGTAGGGTGTTCCCAAGAAGTGATGCACCATATTGATGCCAAAATGCAGCAACAAAGTCAGCTAAGGAGAAAGAAATTCATTTAGCATTAGCAATTTAGTTTGATACCAAATTTAAGGCATCAAGGATTGCCTCTAAATGAGTAAAGCACTTTATTCCCCACCCACCCCTGCAGCATATATCAGAATTTAAACATTGACAATTACAATCACTAGGACCTTCTGGGTCTTCTGCCAATTCAAGAAGAACTCTATTTCTAGTTCAGATAGAAGGCAACACAATTTGGATAGTTATTCCACCACTTTTAACAATTTCAGCACAATGGATAAAGTAATGGGTCCATATACAGTCAAAAGCATGAAAGGAAGTTTTTGAGACTTACTATGTGAATAAGGACCTAAGAGAGTGAAATTGAGCAGATCATAGGGCCAAAGGTATCATTCCCAGGAATTGCAAATGTAGCAATCATGTTTGTCACTCGCTGAATCTCGCTTATGTTGAACTTATTAGAATCATTACTGCTTGGTGGGAAGAATTTCAAATACATCTCTAGTCGAGGACCTTTTTCCATTGAATTGAATCAATGGATAGTTGATAAAGCTCTAAGCCAAGATTTGAGGAGAAGTACACCTCAAACTGGCTCCTATATGGAGGAAAATCTGATATGCTGGACTCCTTAAACGCAATCCAACTCCAAAAGGCGCAGCACAAAAGCAATTCAGGGGAGATCGAGGGACATATTCAAAATTATCACTGAAAGGACAAGCTTGAGGTGGGCAGCTATTACTGGAGTTATTCAAGCTTTCAGGAGCCTCTTTCATTTCCAATTCCACAATGTTGGGCAATGTTTTGTTGATTTACTCGTGTGCAAACAGGATTACCTTGAAGCCTGGTAATTTAGACATTAAAGATCATCAAACTCTGCTGGTGGTTATGTAAAATTTTGAACTAGCTAGAAGCACATAGAAAGAACAAGTTGTGTTTCATCTTTCATGATTAGTCTCATGCTTTAAAAAAGGGGCTGTGTGGTAGGCAAACAGATGGCATAAAACTTGGTAACTGAGAATTTCTACTGGCTTCCTACTTTGTTGTATCCACCGCTAGGTGAACTGGTAATGGACCACCTATAGAAAGAATGACAAAAGAGCTCAAATATCCCTCTATCTTTTCTTTTCTTCTGACAAGATAATTGCTTAAGATATTGGCAAGAAGATCTACACTATTATTTATTTATATCATTAATTGTCTAAAGATATAGGCAAAAAAGAAAAAAGAAAGAAAACAAAAACACCTCACTCAACTTGTGCAGTCACTTTTTAAAATCCACATTGACATCTGGTGTGATTTTCATTTGCGACAGCCATGATATAGCAGCACTTCCAAATCAGAATTTACTAATCCTCTTCTATGCTTAGCTTGAAGAGCACTGGACTAGAAATGCAATATCTTTGTTGTTTTGCAAAAATCTGCTGTTCTAGGGATGCAACCAAATTAGGTTTTACACCACTTTGAAACACCTACCTGAGAAGCGATATGTGGTCCTTTTGAGTACAAGAGCTAGATTGCAAGACATGATAAAAAGGAGAGGACATTTTTCAGAGTTGTCATAGGTTCACAAATCTTGATTATTCAAGTTTTGCATGTGGGATTGTGGTGCAATCTAGCTCATATGCAAACAAAATGCCGTGTCAAACTATTAGCCACCAGCTCATCTAAAAGCCTAAGCTATTAGATAGAGGCAATTTACTATTATACTATTATTTTATTCTCTCAATAATATTCACACTCCTGGCCTACTAAATTAAACCTTAATGCTTCCAAAATTCATCCTCCAGATAAGATGTATCAAACATTTAAAACAAAGAAACTACTATTTGTGATCAACTGTGGTAAGATTGGACTACGTTGATAAATTTTTTATGTATCTTTTCTTTTTCTGAGTAATTGTGTATATAATCTAGAAAAGAAGGAAACTTACTCTATGGTTACATTTGAAGGGGGATCTAGGTTTCCTGAAATATCTGAAAGTAAATTATTTTGAAAATCCCTGCAAATAAAAATACCATATAAACAGGAGTCAGCACAAAACTAAGTTGAATAAATCTTTGAATGTGAAATGGTGCTAGTGTTGTATCCATATACAGTTTCTTGAACCCTTGTTGACCAATTCTATTGCCTAACCACCTGGCTAAGTTTCTAGGCACATGACACAATGTTGAGGACCTAAATAGTTTAGTTCAATTCTTTATAACTTTAACTTTTAATGAGTTGGTTATTAACATGGCATTAGAACTGGCTAAGATTTTGTCCCTTGACTCATACTGCATATCAGTAATTATAATACACACACGAGTTTGGCCTCCTAATAATGAGTTACATCCTCAACTTCAAACTCCTCGTTGAGTAGGAATAACCCATAGTTAAAGGAGGAATACTTTTATGCCTGATAACAGACACTTTGTTTTGTCCAACATGTAATTCAATAATTTATCCAGGTCCCCACATCTAGAAAAAGGTGTTGACATATTCCGGCATAGAAAATTGTAACTATGCCTATGTTTCATAGCCACAAAACAAGGAGCTAAAAATAATGGATAATGTTGAGATTTATTCATATCAGTAAAATCAAGCCTCCTAAACTAATATAAGTTTCTAAACGGCCTCTCCACTCATTGCCAATTAGTTTTAAGTTCGATGCTTTGACACAAGAACAAAGGTGGATTTAGCAGGACTAGCCCTCTTTTCACTTCTAAATCTCTCGTTTGTGCACTTCTTGTACTTGAGGCACATGTCTGCCTCTCCATATGTGAGCAGGAGTCGCACGTGAGGGGAGATGTAGCAATTTATTGTACATTGGTAAAATCAAGTCTCCCAAATCCATATAAGATCCTAATGGCCCTCTCCACTCTTTGCTAATTAATTTTTGAGTTGGATGCCTTGACTATCCACAAAACACCTTCTGATTGATTTCACATACAAGAATTATAATATTAACATAACACGGAAAATTTTCTAATCAGAAATAAGAGATAAATAGCGTCATATCTTACAAGACAAGTTTTGCATTTGCATCAAAAGTCATATTCTCCCAAATGGTAGAGGGCACGAAACCGCTTAACAAATTGTTCTGAAGTGACCTACAATAGAAGATTACACAATTCAAGAGTGTAAAAATGTTGAAATTACATCACAACATTACACAATAAAGCAGGTAGAGACTGCAAATAAAGCTTCTCACAGTTTTTGGAGGAGGGAGGCCTGAAAAGTTGAGGGGGATGGATCCATTTATTGTATTGTTTGATAGATTACTGCAACATCAGTCATAATATATTACTATTGTGGCGGGAATAACATAGTTATTTAACATCAAAGAGTGTACGTACTTGCATACATGTGCAAAAATATGAGCATCTGCATGTGTGTGCACACTTGTATGAGAGAACTTAAAATATATATATATATAAATCAAAACAAGCCTTTACAACTTCAGACTGCAGCAGTCACATACATGGTTGTAATCCTCTGAGAAAGTTTACTTGACGGAATACTTCCAGAGAGTTGATTCTGGCTAAGATCTCTATACATGAACAATAATAACACACAAGATATAATCACCATTACTGTATCCTTGACTAAATGTTAAATTCTTAAACTTCTATTATCTAAAAAAGAAAAATTACGACAAAATATCAAGTATGTTAAAGGATAAAAAAATCATTGCAGGTAAATAGTTAAAACTTCAGAATAGTAACTGAAACATGTGACTAAACTAACAACAGTAAGTTTAATCATAAAACTCATAAAAATATGATTCAAAACATCATACTTCGGTAATGAAAAGGATTCATGAAGCTGACCCCAATTAGTTTGGGACTGAAGCTTTGTTGAGTTGAATTGTATAGTTCACTAATAAAATATGTAATTCTAGACTTACAGGTAAAGAAGGCCAGGTACACACTTAGGTCAGGAACAGTTCCTTGCAAGTTACAGTTCCTAAGACCTGCTCAGTTGAATGGAATAGTATTAACTACTTATATATTTAAAATTTTGGATAAGCAAGCTCAATCAGCAAAGAAGAAAATCCAACCCTTAACAGTTTATTGCAGCAAAGGTAACAAATTTTAAAGGAACCGTAAAGATAGAAGAGTCCACACAACTCTACTGAGACAATAAAACACATAAGTTCATTTTTTAGTTGGCTTTGAACACAGCAAACAGTTTAAAAAATATGAACCATCTGGCACAACATCCACCTCTTTCTCTCAATTATCAGAAAGACTGGGATATCCTTGATCTATCAATATCTTTAATTTCCCAAAAACAAAATGTACTACGTTCAGTGATAACTAAAGTTGTAACAATTATAGGGGCATTAAGCTTATGGGTCATACTACAAACTGTAGAAGCTAGTAATCAAACATTGGTTAAGACTTGAAACAGCCATATCATAATCAGTTTAGATTTATGTCAGGGAGGTCAACCTACCAAGACAACAATTTGAAATGTAAAGAAAAAGAAAGAAAGATCCTCATATAATTTATCCAGTTGATCTCATTTAGTTGAGAAAACTTTAAGTTGACAAGTTTAGCATAAATATCGATTAAAAAAGGGGGGGGGGTTTAGTATAACGAATCAAAAAAATAAAATACAAATTACAATAAATTTTATTGTAAATAAAGAAACTTACAATTTCAGTAGCTTAGACATGTTGCCATATGAAGCTGGAATCTCACTCCCACCGAAGTTATTATTATCTAGTTGACTGCAATATGTGTGTGTGTGGTGTGAGAGAGAGAGAGAGAGAAAGAGAGAGAGAGATTAGTGTTATGTTACTTCAGTTTTGCAGTGCTGGATATCACACTGGTATAAGCGAAAATAATCAGCAGGACACCATGCAGAAGTGAATTACCCCTTCCCATTGTTAAAATTTGTATAATGACTAACGATTCGATAATTGCGCATATATGATTGCTTCAAAGAACTAGCTAAATAAACAATAATTTAAAAAAAAAAAAAAAACACGTAAAGAAAAAAGGAAAGGTTAAATTAGATAACAAGAAGGTGAGAAATTTGAAAAGACAAGACTATGGCTTACTTTATTATTTCTTACTTTTCTATGAACAAATTGTGTAACAAAGTAATCCGCTGGCATAAATCCTGGCAAACGATAGAAGGGGACTAGGTTGACCAAAATGTCCCCAAAGCAGTACTAGAATCTTTAGAATTTAAACAGTGACCATCTGGTCCTATGATTCTTATCGATAATTTGTTCCCCCTTCATCAGCACCAACGTTCACTTAACCATCTTCAAACCAATTCTGATTAAAAAACAGAGCTCACTATCATCTGCAGCTATGTTTGTGTATATTCAGAGTATAAAATAATATAGGCAATAAAGTTGCCCAAAAGTCTGTCAAGCGACACATGACCAGGCGACTATAAAGTGTTAATGAATGTATATTCATGTACTTAGAAGTATGTGTATTCACGTACCTAGGAAAATGTAACTAGTCTAAGTTCTTTGATTTGAATTTATTGTATCTACATAGTTGTGTAAATACAAAGACTAAACTCATTTTGGGTGTGTCAAGAACCTTCAATCCTTTGAGTTTATAACATGGTATCAAAGCATTTTCTGTGAAAGAACAGTAAAAGGAATAACAGTCTTCAGGTGAACAAAGTGCAATCGGCGAGCGAAGGACTGTCCAATCTTCTTCGGTGGCTTGTTGATCCGATTGTGTACACCAGAGAAGTCGCCTACCGCCGACAAGCCTATCCGCCGAAGTCGCCTCACCGGAAACCCACCCACATGCCCATATGCACTCAGTCATTAGCGCATGAAGCCCACTCGCTCCACCCTCGCCGGCGAGTGAGAATGCGTGGGTCACCAGTTTGATCTGCTTCCTTTTTCCGGCACCCTCGTCCTCCTTCGGCGAGTTCATTCGAGGTGTTTGTTGTTTGGAATTATTTCAAAAATCCAAGATTATTCTCCACTATTTGTCTAGTTTCTTCTGTCATTCGTCTCTGGTTCCTGCAAAATTCCAAGAATCTCAGTATTGATTCAATCCTTTTGCCATCCTCATGGTGTCCATAAATCTTTCTCTTCAGTTTTACTACACGAAAACTGAAGGAACTATAATAGTCAATGCTCTAGGCTGTCAAGATTATTTGACAATTATGGTAAGCAAAAGCATCTTAACGAGTCAGCCCCTGCCTTCCACTGAAAAAGAGTATGATCATGGATTCAAGAGGATGCGCATATTGTTAGTCTTTCATGAATTCCTTGGAACCACAAGTTGCTGATATGTATCACTTAGATAATTGTAAGGAGATTTGGGACTATATATGTCTGTTATTCTTCAGTGACTTGACTCATATGTGCGATTTACCTCGTAAGTTCTTTCAATTACAGCAATCTGGTAAGTCTATTACAAATTATTTTGCTTCCCCAAAACAAGTCTATGAGGAGTCGAACTCAATTCAACCGTTGACAACAAATATTCATGGAATGCAAAAACGTGAACAGATGGTGGTACTTTAGTTCCTACATTTGAACCTATGAAGACTTAGATGCTTAGTGGAGACTCTCTCCCTACATTTGTTAAGACCTACTCAAAAGTCATGCGAGCTGTATCTCGAGATTTTTCAAATCAGTCAGATCCCTCTCAAATGCATTGTCAATCAAACGCCCCATCTCGTGTTGAAAATTGTAGTAATCGTGGTGGACGTGGACAAGGGGGATGTGGGAAAAGAACTCAGCCTCTTTGCACCAATTGTGGAAAACCTGGGCATACCTGTGAGAGATGTTGGGATTTAATAGACAGACCCTCACATATGGCGAAAACAGCTTCATCTGATGCTCTTGCAGCCACTTCTACCACTGACCACTGTCCACAAACTATCACTCTTTCTAAAGAAGAGTATTCAAGACTCCTGCAGTATCAAACAGCGCATCAGGCCCTCTCTTTGTACTGCTTCCCTTACTCATCGAAGTAATTCCATTTCATGCCTTTCTACTCATTCTTCTCCTCTTGGATTCTAGATTCTGATGCGTTTAACCATATGTGGAAAATCTATATTGTTTTCTGGTATTCAATATTCTTGTTCCCTTCCAGTAGTGACTTTAGCCAATGCATCAACCACCCCTATCAATAGTGTTAGTACAGTAACTCCTTCCTTTTCTCTTTCTTTAAACTCAATTTCCATGTTCCCTCTTTTCCTTTCAATCTGAGTTGTTAATCAACTTACCAAACGTCATCATTGTTTAGTAACCTTCTTTCTTGATTCTATTGTTATTCAGGATATGGACATGGGAGAAAATTGGTGGAGGCCATGATACTGGAGGAGTCTACTATCTTTATAGCCTCGAGCTTGTCTTGCAATAGCCTCTCCTATAAAGGTTCACTGTCGTCTTGGTCATTCATCATTGAATAAGCTAAAGTGTATAGTTCCTCGTTTACATCATTTACAGTCTTTAAATTGTGAGTCTTGTCAATTGGGAAGGCATCATCGCATGCCTTTTGCTTCCCGAATCAATGAAAGGTCATCGAGTCTATTTTCATTAGCTCATTGAGATATTTGAGGTTCTAGTCGGGGTTACTTCAAAGTTGGGGTTTCGGTATTTTGTCACCTTTGTGGATGATTTTTCAAGAATGAAATGAATTTATTTAATGAAAAATCGTTCTGAGCTATTCTATTTTTCAAGCTTTCTGTACTGAAATAAAAACCCAATTTGATATATTTGTGCAAATTCTTCGCAGTAACAATGCCAAAGAGTATTTCTCTAAACCTTTTTCTGACTTCATGACCTCTTGTGGTATGCATTACCAGTCTTCTTGTTTAAATACACCACAACAAAGTGGGATTGCTGAACGAAAGAATTTGCATTCATTGAAATAGCCCGATGTCCACTCTTTCAAATGAATCTTCCCAAACCTTTAGGAGTGATACTGTTTCAACCGCATGTCATTTAATTAATCGCATCCCTTCTTCAGTTCTCAAAGGCGTGATCCCTCATTCTGTGTTGTTCCCTAACAAACCCTTGTTTTCCCTTCCACCTTGAATTTTTGGTGCATTTCTTTTGTTCATCAATTAGCTTCTGGAATTGATAAACTAGATGCCCAAACCCATAAGTGCATCTTCTTAGGGTATTCCAAGTTACAAATGGGTTATCGTTGTTATAGTCCTACTCTTAACCGATTCTTTGTTTACGCCAATGTCATCTTCTTTGAGTCTACCGCACTCTTTTCTCATTCTCAACCTCAAGCCACTATTGAGGAGAGTCTTCCTTTTCCAACTATCCCAGTTGAAACAGTCTCAACTAGTCACCATACTCCTTTAACTCCATCCGGTCATTTGCCTCGTCCTGATTCGCAGGTGTATACTCGGCATCAAGAAGTGACTGCTCCGCCTTCTACTTCCAGTGCTCCACCATTAGCTTCTCCCATGCTGCTTCTCCTGTAAGTGATTTAGATGTTCCTATTGCTCTTAGGAAGGGTACACATTATTGCACTTCTCATCCCACCTCGCATTTTGTTTCTTATGATGCTTTATCACCTTCCTATCGATCATTTGTTACATCTTTATCTTTGTTTCTATTCTTAATACTGTTTCTGAAGCACTTTCTCACCCTGGATGGCATTTTATCATGGACGATGAGATGTCTGCTCTTCGAGCTAATGATACTTGAGATCTTGTTACTCTTCCAACTGGTAAGTCTATGGTCAAGTGTCACTGGATATATACTGTCAAGGCTCATCTTAACGAAAATATGGACAGGTTAAAGGCACACTTGGTCAGGAAAGGATATACACAAGTTTATGGTTTGGACTTCTCTGAAACTTTTTCTCCTGTTGCAAAGATTACCTCTGATCGTCTTCTTATCTCTTTGGCTACAGTTTATCATTGGTCTCTACACCAACTAGATGTGAAAAATGCATTTTTGCATAGTAATCTTGTCGAGGAAGTGTATATAAGCAACCTTCTAGGTATGTTGCGCATGGGGAGTCTGGGTTGGTATGCAAACTGAACAAATCCTTATATGGTCTGAAATAGTCTCCTTAGGCATGATTTAGGTCGTTTAGTACTGCTGTCACTGAATTTGGTCTAGTTCGTTGTGGAGTTGATCACTCAATTTTTTATCAACATTCTTCTAAAGGGAAGATTTGGCTCCTCGTGTATGTAGATGACATTATTATCACATATGATGATTCACAGGGCATTGCTAATCTAAAACTGTTCCTTCAAAGTAAGTTTAGCACCAAAGATTTGGGACCGTTAAAATACTTCTTGGGAATTGAGGTTGCCCGATCACGTATGGGCATTTCTCTCTCTCAAAGAAAATATGTCCTTGATCTGTTGACAGAAAAAAAGTATGCTAGGTTCTAAACCTGTTGGATCCAAATACCAAATTAATTGCTGATCAGGGAGAGTTGTTACATGATCCTAGCCAGCATTAAAGGTTAGTTAGAAAGCTAAACTACTTGAGAGTCACCAGACCTGATATATCTTTTGCTACAAATGTGATCAGTCAGTTCTTCGAATCACTTCATAGTAGTCATTGGGATGCTACTGTTCAGATTCTGATATACCTGAAAAATGCACCTGATAAAGGTTTATTGTACAAGGATAATAGGCACAATTTAGTTCAAAGATACACTGATGCTGACTGGGCTGGGTCACCATCAGATAGACAGTCTACTATTAGGTATTGTGTCTTTGTTGGAGGTAATTTGGTATCCTGGAAGAGTAAAAAGTAGACAATAGTAACATGGTTAAGTGCTGAGTGAAAATATAGAGCCATGGCACACACATCTCATGAGTTGATTTGATACAACACGTGTTAAAGGAATTGAGAGTTCATAATTCACAGCCCATGGAATTATTATGTGATAATCAGCTTGCAATTCATATTACCTCTAATCAGGTATTTCATGAGAAGACTAAACATATTGAGGTCAATTGCCATTTTGTAAGATAAAAGATTCTACAGAATGTGATCAAAACTAACCATATGAAGTCTAAAAACCAACTTGCAAATTTGTTTGCCAAAGCTCTTGAAGGCCCTAGAGAAAGGTTTATTTATAACAAGCTTAGAACATATGACATATATGCTCTAGCCTGATGGGGAGTGTTAATGAATGTATATTTATGTACATAGGAGTATGTAATTCATGTACCTAGGAAAAGGTAACTAGTCTAGGTTCTTTGATTTGAATTTATTGTATTTGTATAGTTATGTATAAATACAAAAATTGACAACCCATTTTTGGTGTGTCAAGAACCTTCAATCCTTTGAGTCTATAACATAAAGTATAAGTTATAAAGTTGCCCCTTTCTTTAACAACTTAAAGCTTTTATGTGAGATGATATCTAACAGTGTGTACTCACTCGTGCGTGCACACTCACCTGTGCAATACAAAGAAGCTTCTCCACCAAACCCAACATAAGTTGAACAGAAATTTAGCTTCACAGAATTGATAAGCATTGCCATCCTTAATCTTTGGCACCATTATCATTTCTGCTAGAGCCTATCGGCACCATATTCCCACCACCCTATACCACGACCACAGTTGGCGTTGGGGATTCAAATTACGAAAAAAGCCTCTTTGCACATGGCGTAACACTGTACATTTAACTCTTCCAAACTCTACAGTGGTGGAACCTCATGCACTAGGCTTCCCTTTATTGATAATAGAATTCTTTAGAAAAAAAAAAACACCTTTTTTTTTTCAATTGATTCCTCTTGCTACGATTTATGCATACACAAACACAAACTAAAGTAGAAGAATGATTTTTTATGATTTTTTGTCTGATTCTCCCTTCTCATAATATATGCATATTAAAAAAAGGTATAACACAAAATCTAAGATTTATTGTCCATCTTCTTGCACATGTGGTATCCCCCAATGTGTCATTCATACCAAGTTGCAACATCACAATCAATGATGAGAATGGAGCTATCACTTGAATCTACAGAAGTTTTCGAATTTTTTTGTCATTAGAAAATTAAGCATTTAAAAAAGGTATGAGACCAGTTTGAGGATTTGAACCTACAGAATCTTCAAGCTTGGCATTTTTGAAAGCTCTGCTGGAAGGTACCCCGATAAATTGTTATTGTCCAAAAGGCTGCAAATATTTCATTTTTGCATAAGGAAAACTTGATGATAGTAGGATACAGAATCTATACATTAAAAGTATAATAGCATAATTAGGACAGTCCATGAACAATTTTTCAGATGTAATACATAAACAAATATTATAGAACATACAAGTGTTGAAGTAAAGGTAAAGCAGAAAGCTCAGGCGGAATTTGACCACTAAACGAATTGTTGTTCATATGGCTGCAATATAAACATCAAGTTTAAGTTTAGATACCCAACCATCCTTAATGACTACTTACTTCCCATGCAAAAATGTATATCATATATAAACTTTTGGTTGTCAAAAGAAACTCACAAATGCTTAACTTTGGGTAAATTTGCAAACGACTTCGGTAACAGTCCTGATATATAATTCAGATCCAGCTGAAATTTAGTCAAGTTCGGAAGAAAGCCAAGTTCATCTGGTAGAGGACCTGATATCTGATTTCCACTCAAAAGCCTGAAAACAGAATACAACACTTGAGTTTGTGGTTGCTATTATAAACCACAGTCCATCTGTGCTTACTGGAGCCAACAGCTAGCTTTTTTGCTCTGTTTGCTAGTTAAGACAAATAACAACAACAGGAGCACATACCCAATGGAGGAAATTTTAGAAAAAAATAAGAATCAAATCAATATTTAGCATTTTACATGTCTGCTAATTGCAACAATGGTCCCTAACCATGTTAAACTTAGTATTAAAAATTATGCCATTTATTGGATTTGTAGCCACCATCTCTCCTAAAAGCTTAAGCCGTCAGAGAGGGAGGAGAAGTTTATTATTTATATTGACTTATTTTATCTCAACACACACCCTCTCATGTGGCCAAACTGACTTCGAAGGGGCCAAACACATGGCACTATTGGTTTATTAGGGTGAAAGTGAGATTTGAACTCAAGACCTTTGCTTGCTATGATACTACGTTAGATTGTTAGTACCATCTCAACTACAAGCTTAAGTTGTGAGGGAGGGGCCAATATATCATTCATACCAAGTTAACTTATTTTCTCTCAACACCATTCAACCAATTCCAGATACAACAAACTCAGTCAATAATAATAAGCTGCCAAATATGCCCCTCACATTCTAATGATCATGAGAGGCTACTTCACAAAATATGCTTATTTCTTAACATTAATTCGGTTGGATAATTAACAACACTTTCTGGTTTTTTTTTGGGGGGGGGGGGGAAGGAGTTAACAAGAATTATACATATTTTACACTTGAAAAATTTCCATGTGTTAAATATTAAATTCTGCTAAACCTCATCAACATTGCACTTGTCTGCTAGGGTTTTTTATGTAATTTCTTACTCAGTAGTCGAAAATATTTATCGTGTTATCAATTCATTCATGAACGGAATGATTTACACAGCCAACTGTAAAAGGAACCATCCTAAAATACATCTATTCAGCACAAAAGTCAATAAACTGTAATCCTGAAGAAATAGTGACATACTTTGCTTCAACTAATTACTTCAGTTGTACGTGGTGAGGGTCTTACTTTTTGCAAACCTAGTTCCAAGCCAGAGAAAATAGGGTTTACCAGGTAAATGGAATTGCAGTGACACCTTATGAACATGAATCCTAAGAAATTATTAGTGAGCCAACAAACAGTTAACTGGAGAAGATAATGTTGTTGAGTTAGGTTTGCTATTGTTAACCACCATTCTGTGTATACTGGAAGCAGAAATGCTCCTATTCCAGGTATCAAAGGAAAAAAAATTAAAAATAAAAAATAACTTTGTTAGTGGAAAATTGGCAAGGGGAAATTGTGTTTTACCAGTTTACTGCATACAAATGTTCATCAGGTGTATATTAATAGCATTTATACAGGTGTACTTAAGAACCTGATACCAATAGCAACAAGAAAATATTCAAGTGTCTAAAATAAGATGAGTTTCAACTTACAAGAGCTCCAAATAAGTAATATTGCCTATCTCCTTTGGTATGCTACCACTCATATTGTTCCACATAAAATCCCTACCAGAAGAAAAAATAACTCATCAACATTAAAAGAAGAATCAATCATCTGCTAGAGGAAAACATAACAAATGAATTGAACAAAATGAGGTCTTGAAAAGATGCTAAGATATCATGACTCACAATATTTTCATACGAGATAGTTGGCCCAGTTCAGGAGCCAACTTTCCAGAGAGGTTCTGATTTAGCAATCGCCTGCATTATGAATCAAAATAAAATTAAGAAAGGAAAAAAACAGAAAAGATAAATGCATGTGATTATGACATTTACTCATGTCAGATGTCTAAACTTCGTGAGCTTGTTTAAATTAACTCAATTGCACATTGTAATCAGAAGAAACTCAAGAAGTGTTGGGAGTTTTTCTGATAACAATTCATTGATTTTATTTCAACTCAAATAGGAAGCAAACATTCATTGTCAGCGAACTTTGTGGGTCCTTCCTAACATCCACTCATCTCATCCCTCCATCCTTGGATTATATTGAATTCAACTTTAGAAGAAAAAATAGTCTCCACTGACAAGGACCCCTCCTTGATATTTGTCTCACATTGCCAAAGTGGCAAGTTGGTTTGTTAACTTAACTAAGTGCTCATCTAGACAACAATTTACGAGATGCCTTTCATTTCCTTCTCACTTTCACCCAAACAAATAATAGCATTTTATTTTTTTTTCCCTTCTTTTTACTAATTTTTCCCTCAATAAATCCGCAATCTAAACACAAAATTAAGAAAAAACTGGATACAAAAACTCAAATTTAGTATTAACTGTCTTCTCATGTCACTGCACGCATAGTTAGCTCTCAGTTTTAGAGACAGAAGAGAGAATGGATGAATGTACATACAATTCTTGAACATGTAGGTAACCATCACTTGGATCGAAGTCACAGATAACCCCTGTCCAATTTGAGCTGCAGGGATCTGTCTTTTTCCAATTCCTAAGATTCTTGAATGGATCACGGAGACGGCGCGGGTGGCTTTCAATGCTGTAACTGCAGTCCGATAGAAACAATAATTTCAACATATGTGAACAATTCTTTGTCAGTGGGGTTCTACAAAAGATATCATGGACAGAGCAAGAACCTTCCAGTGGATGAGTAATATCTTGTCCAGCAGCAAGTAGAGCAAAGTAACATGATAAAAAAGCAAGAATTATTCCGATAAGACAAGCTCTCTCGGCCACCATCTTGGGGAGACAAAAAAAAAAAAAAGTAATCCCATCAGTACAAATCAGTACCGGAAAACCTAGTAACGGTTCTAAAGAACTGGTAGAATTGGCCTAATGGAAATAAAATAACTAAAGTTTATGTATTTAAGAATTTTTTTTTTTTTTTTAAAGAATACATTAAAACTAAAGGAAAATTCATCCAGCAGATGGGGGAAATGACCGGTTTTGGAGTAAAAATGGGGCGAAGAGAATGGATGAGAAAATGCCCAGAAAAAAAATGGACGGCTTGATTGTGATTCTTCAAACGCAAAATCTGCACTTGTCGCTCTTGCTATTTCAAGGAACCAAAAAGAAACCAATCTTAAACGTGGCATCAAGTTTACAATTTCCAGATTCCGTACGAATCAACTTTATTTAATCTATTCGTATTTATAGAACGGAAGGCGGCATAGCTACTGAAGGGTTATCATTCCTTGAAACGCACACAAGGTAATAAATAAATCAGAGTCTTTTATCTCCCGTATTTGTTGAAATTAAAGAAATAAACTTACTGAATCTTGGTTCGATTTCGCAGGAAAAAGAGGCGACAAGCAAAGCCAACGTACATGAGATGAGAAGAAGCTCTCCGCAACAGAAGCAGAACAAAGCGGTATATGTAGTAGCCGTGTAGAGAGCCATTGTCAGTGATGATAGATAGGAGACCTTGAGAATCGATGATTCAGTCAGAGAGGAAAATAGATGAATTAGGTAAATGGCACTGTCCGATTGTCGTTCGCTTTGCATTTTTTCAGACAGAGAAGATAGACGCTATTATTATTATAATAGCGTTGTCGTTGTCGTTGTAAAATAAAATAGGTTTAAGCTTTCCTCAATCCTTCACTCCGTCAAAAGAAAAGAATTGGAAGGAGGAGGACGAAGGCTTGCAGAGACGTTGGAGCACCCCCAATCAGGCGCGCCGACAACGCGACTTCCATTTTATTTTTAAATCGTGCGGTTTTGTTTCACCGGCACTCGTGTAATTTTAGTTTTATGCATTCAGATTTTATAAATATATATTTATTTAACTCCTTAAATTTTATATAAAAATAATTATTAACTAATTCAATGCAATAGAATTATTTTTTATATAACTTTTATATAAAAATAATTATTAATTTTATTTTAATTAAAATAAAAATTTAACAAAGATCACATACATAGGCACCGTTTGAAACTCCAAAAAACTCTAAAAAACTCTATAAACCTCTATAAACTTTTTGTCACATCAATTTTTTTCTTTCATTGCACGCATTACGAACTCACAATTTTTTTCAATTTATCTCATTTTTTCTCACTTTTTATCACTCTAAACATACACATAATGTGTGTCCTCTTCTAATATATTAATAATCTTAATAGTTATTGTTGTAGTGCCCTGATAATTTCTATTAAACTTAAAAATCACTTTGAACCTTAATTAAACTTTAAAATTCTAACTTTATATCATTTAGGGCCGGTTTGGCATACTAAAATTCTCCATAAAACTCTATAAATCTCTAACAACCCCTCTACCTCTAATTTTCCCGTCATCACTAATTTCAAAAAATTTCAATATTTCACTAAAAAAATAATAAAATCTGAAAGTAGATTAATCGAATATGTAAATTTTTTATACAATCATATTCTTCGTATCAAAAACTTTCAAACGAGTACCATTGTCTTTATTTTTTGTGACTTTTTTTGAATTCGTGAGCACGAATTTAGAAAATCGTTCTCACGGTTTGCTATTTTTCAGGAAAAAATAGCATCAAAATTAACCCCAAACTACATTTTATCTCAATTTATTTTTTTTTTTTTACTCCAAACGGGACCTTATATTTCTAACCTATGTAAACTACGGATAAGGAGATGAGGTCAAATTTATCTGGTTAAATCCTGCTAAATATCCTCTTGACAAGATGAAAAGCTTCAAATAGAGAACATTGAAATCCATTAAAAAGAGTAAAAATTATTTGAGATGTATTTTATTAAATTAAAAAATATAAAAAAAAAAAAAAAAAACAACATAAAGACTTTGCCTAAGTATGAAAAACAATCTAAACTATAATAATTAAACTAAGAAATGGTAATATATTCAAAATTTATCGAAATTAATAAAATATAAAATAATTGCACAATCACAAAAAGAAAGAAAAATAAATTAATATAGAATTAATGGCGATCATAAATGATAACAATTGTCAAAAAAAATATATCATAAATAATAAAAAAATTTTAATTTAGGACTCTAAATGATGAAATTTCGCAATAGAAATACTTGTTTCATGATTCACAATCATAAGTCGTGAAAATGGAACTTCCTTAGAAAAGGATTAAAAAAAAATTCATATATTAGGCGTCCAAATTGAACCCCAGCTAAAAAAATTAATAAAAAAAAAAAAAGAGAACCTTGAGCGTGTGAATTAAGTTCTATTTATCAAAGACTACCTGTTTTATATTAGTGAGACTGTTTAAAACTTCTCATAAATATAACCAAAAGCGTTAGGAACGCATTATCATAAGTTGACTGCTTATAGAATTTAGAAACAAGTGACTTTCAAGTTAAATACACGGGTGTAAGTGATTTTTTTTTTAGCAGATGATGGGCAAATAAGGCCCTTCCATCTTCTAACATGAAATGTTAGAACCAATTGCAATCTCACTCAAGTATAAGGCTTGGTTTGGAAAGTTAAAAAAATTAGTTTTTTTATAACTAACTAGTAGCTAATACTAAAAAGTTAATTTTTGTGTTTAGAAACAAAAAAAAAAAAAGCTAATTTATTAGTAATTAACTTTTTAATTTTTTTGTTAGTTTGACATTTTTACACTTGAAAATTTTAAAAAAATTAAAATATAAGACGATAATTTGGTCATTTTAAAAAAAACTAAAAAACTTGTAATTGGTAACTGAACTACCAACTACTAGTTCCCAAACAGAACCTAAACTTCAAATGTCATGGAAAGTAGAATTTTGAAGTTTCAACAACCCAACAGGAAAAACGTACAAATTAAGTAAATTAACATCTCTTTCCTTTCAACTGCACCAAAGGAAAACAACCCTCTTTGACCGACCAACCCTGCTAATCAAATAAAATGCCCAAACACAAGTCCAAAAGCTCCAACTGCAGAAAGAGTTTCCAGCATGGCTCCAAAAATATGATTATTAGAATAATCAATAATCTTAAGGATCATGAATCATGATTCAAGCTCCAAATCCACCAACAATGCGTCACTGATTTGAAACCTGAAGCTTCAAGGTTAGCTATTGGGTTGCTCTCTCTCACCACTTGCAGTTCTTTTTTTATATGAATTCTATCTACATTCAAATAGCAACTGCCAATGACTCTGTCAGATGAAGTAAGGCAACATTATCGAACTACAGAAATGAATATTTAACGAACAAGTCAGCTATAAGGTAATTACCAAAAAAAAAAAGTCAGCTATAAGGTGCAATTGAAGCAGTAAGCAAAGATGACACCACCAGACACCACTTGGCTGCTTCTTTTTTCAAATGAATTCTATCTACATTCAAATACCAACTACTAATGACTCTGTCAGATGAAGTAAGGCAACATTATCGAGCTACAGAAATGAATATTTAACGAACAAGTCAGCTATAAGGTGCAGTTCAAGCAGTAAGCAAAGATGACACTGCCAGACACCACTTCGCCATGCTGACACTGAAATGCGTCAATGAGCATTTTACTTGCCCCATTCCACATTCAATTTCTTTCTTTATAAACCACTTGATCTCCCATCAAAGTATATCCAGTGATATGAATACCACCACCCATATTCAACAATGCTTTTCACACCTAAACCTATCAACTCGTCCCGAGATATCAGGAGCAGAGGACGCTAGGCACTGGTTCTTAAGGAATTTGACCTGGTATATTTTGGCATTTAAAAGGACATGACCCAAGCCAACACTTAGCATAAGCTGCAAATCAGATTTGTTTATTTACCAAAGGCCTCCCCAGGTGTAGACAAAACTTACAAATACAAAATGGATTCAAAAACAAACACAATTCCCTGATATCATCATACACAAACGCTGCCAACTTTATTAGCATAATCTCACGAAGATCAACCAATACAAGATACTCAGTCACCATGTGAAAAAATAATCCAAGAAAATGCTCCACACATTCGTGTATCTATATTGGAAACATCATTAAAGATTTAACAACATTACATAATTGTTACAAACTTCACATTCAATTTTGAGATATACATACAAAACCCCATACCAACACTCAAAGATCCATTTAATCTTGCAACATCAATTGAGGCAATACTATCATCAACAAATATTTGCTCACATCCAGTGTCAACTAATACCTTGGGTACCAAAACATACCTTTAATACCCTCTGGGTCAGGTTCAAAACCCAGATTCCGATAAAATTCCACAACTGCAATAACAAACGTAACAGCAACAGTCAAAATCAAAGCTTCAAAAATCAAGACTATTCAGTAACCATGCACTGAGAAGACCAAACTTGACTACAAAATTTTTTGCTGTATTTAACCAAGAAATAAGTTAATGGAAGTAAAAAATATTAGATGGGAGAATTAGTCTATACATTGATTCGGAATCTCCTTATGAACTAAATAATAAATTGTTCTAGATCACACACACAAGTCCCTTTAATCATGCCAGAATGCAATATTTTGCAACTATACCTTGACTATCTGCAAAGAGTGTAATATTGCCAATGTCCCTTTGCAAAAGAGCCCTTATAAGCTTTTCCACAAGAGCCTTTCCAAGACCTTGGCCCTGCATGGATGGTAGTCTTGAACAATGGTTTGGTAACTTGGATAAATTCAAAGGAACATAAATATATGACATGCACAAAGTATTTTAGATACAACACATGGACAATCCTAGTGCTCTTATTTTGCTTTCATCGATCTACAAAACTTAAAAAAAACTTTACTTTGGACAAAAGAACTAAGCAGTCAATGCAGTATCCAGACGTGGCCCCCGTGGCGACAACCCAAACCATTTTTCTATCATTGTGATGTAAAATATCCACCGGATAAGTCATACACGAGGGCAGTCCAGCGCTAAGACCCCTACCAATTAAAGTAGAGGTCACCTGTTTAAACCCTCTCGCATTACCTAGCTCCTGGTTCTAGCGGGGTGATGCAGGAGCTCTACGGATTAGTCCCACCTTCAATGAGGATACCCCTAGCATTAAAATTAAAAAAAAATAAAATAAAAGATCCATTGGATAGGCATATTCCATAGATATGACATCTTCTATATGACTAACAGCTATTCCATTCAAATATGACTTTGATATCGATTTATACAGAATTGCATTTCAAAGAAACTTAAAAGAGTGTCCATATCCAAGTAATATACATGAAATTCTTTTGGAACAAGTAAGATAAAAAATCTCTATATTGTCCATAAGGAACAACGAGTAGAATCCACTTACCTGAATTACTTTGCAAAGTATCTGAACTAATGTTCAGAGTCTTCAGACTTCAGAGTTATTTCAAATGTAGGTATTAGAAGTGTAGAATGCCATTTATAACCAAAAACGAAATAGAGAGAATGCCATCTCACAGGCAGAATGCAATCATTAATGCAGAATGTGAGGCAAGAGAAGCCATGTCCTCCTTGGAGCCAAAACCTAAAGATTCTTTAAGCTGGATGTCACTGAAGACATTATTAATGTCTGACAAAAGATGTACACAGTAATTTTAGATCCCTTGGATGGAAAGGAGTGAATTGCAGTCCCCCCCCCCAATCATTTTTGTCAAAATGTACAGTTCTTTAATTAATCTAATTCTTTTATAGCTGAAAGGAATAAGTAATTCCAGTAGAATAGAATGGATATGCTGGATTAGCTATAAAAAAATGGGTTTACTGGATAGCTATGAAGTACGAAGATTTTATTTATTTATTTTTTTTGGGGGGGGGGGTGGGTGGGGTTGGAGATGGGGGAATTGGGTTCATCTTCCAGCTGTTGGGGTTTTAGGAGGGATTTTGTTAATGTGGGATACTAGGATGATTTCAATGGTAGAGAAAGAGGTGGAGAGCTTTTCAATCTATTGTTTGCTAGGAAGTCGGGCCTTTATTGGGGTGTATGTCCTGTTAATTATAGGGATAGTAGTATTTGGCATGTACTTGGCAGTGTAGCACTCAGATGGGATGCACCGTGGCTGAGGGGACTTTAATATTGTTCTTGTTATTAGATATCCAAAAGATAGAATGGCATGCAACTCTATATCCAGTATCACGAGGAGAGGACTTCTCCAGATTTCATTGATGAGTTGGGCCTTATGGATTTACCCCTTTCCGGAGGGAAGTTTACCTAGTCAAATAGCAGGTGTAAATCTTGGATTCATTGCTTTCGAATTACTGCAAGTTGGGAATGTCACTTTCCAGGATTGGTTCAATCGCTTCCCCCTAGATTCACAGAATGGTGGTCATATAGATTGAAAAGCATCTTTTGTTGTTTTGCATAGTTGAATTTTGGGGAAAAGGGATCCAGATTCAGATAGATTTTTTGCATTTCACTGAGCATATGGATGTTTAATTATTTTAGCAGGTTTAGGGATTTAATTAAGGTGGAACCCTTTGATGCTCTTTTATATATTTCTTTTAATTATCAAGAAAAAAGTAACAAGCACTTCAGTTCCAACAAGAATTACTCCAATGGTACTGTAACACGTTGTAATGCTTAACTCGCAAAAGCATCACGTAGGATTGTTTCGTACACGAGATTCTTAGACTTGCCCAATCTAAGTATTTAGCCTTCCACATCAACTTTTCCAAAACATATGCCTCAATTTTTTTTATAATTGCAGTTCAAAATAAGTGACAATCTTTTTCAATCCTGCCATCAGCTTGTTTGTATCAGTACTGAAAAGAAAGAATACCTGATAGTTGGGGTCCACTAGTACATCCCAAATTGTTGCATTGAAGGCATGATCTGACGTAGCACGAGCCATACCTATAAGCTTCTTTCCGTCATTTGCCTCTGCCAAGTAACTTTTCCGATTACACTAAGATGTCCATCATTTATTTTGAAAATAGGAAAGAAAATCTCACCACATAAACAACAAATGATCGATGTGACCAACTTCACTCGAAATAGAAGAATTACATTGCACGGTCTTATTTATGAAATACCTGCTCCTGGTGATTTTGTTATGGAGTGTAAAGCAGCTACCATGTAGCTATTTTTCAAAGCTGCAGCTAGTTTTGACACTGGTCTCCGAGGCCAACCCACCTATTAACCCATGATGAAATATGGCTGAACTTTCTCAAAATATTGCAAATAGACAAAACTAGTAAACCAAGAAGGCATATCATCGCTGAAATTCGTGTGTGTGTGTTGTGTGTGTGTAAGAGAGGAGAGAGGGGGGGGGGAAGACAAGACAGAACCATGAATTTCAAGGAGGATATATCGATTGATTTCCTACAAGCTGCTTGTGGGGTTACAGTAACTTGACACTAGGGTTGAAGAAAAGGGGCTGCCAGAAACACCCATTTGTAGAAGAAAGCCATTAATAAATTTGTACAACAGCAAGCAAGCATGAACTTGATGCACACGATCTGACATGCTCATTCATGTACTTCATAGGACCACGCCTTAACATGCACACATAAAAGTTCTAGAAAAACAAATTACCTTATCACACAAGGCTTGGAGATCATATACATCAACATTGCCACCTGAAGAAAAAATTATCTGCTCAATTAATCCATCTGGATGGGTCTTTTCAACTAGAACAAACTCTTGAGGCAATGGTTCCTCCTCTTCTTCATCAGTGGAGGATGGTTCAATAACTTGCGTGCTATTGTCTTTCAAAAGCCTGCAACTCAAAGCAAGGCAAACCCTTTTAGAAAACTCCTCGAAAAATGGCCTAAACATTGTTGTCTCCGAATAGACCAAAACAAAAGACTAGTGGAATAATAATCTTAATATTTCCATGAAAACAAAATAGAGAACACCAAAATACAGCATAATATATCAAAACAATAAATTTGTAATTAATTAAAGACTTCCCTATATTTATTTAGATATATGTCAATTTATATTTTTAAACATTTATAAATATTTTAGGTTTTTTTTCTGCCGTTTTCGAAATATTTCCCTTTTTCGATGCCTAATCAAACCAACCTCTTAAAACAAAAATTTGATCCTCATTTTTAGCCAATCCATATTACAAATCAGCTTGATTTGAGTACAGCTAGCATATGATGCTTAGATCAATAAAAAGATAGCTAATCACCAGAAGTGGACACAGGGAAGAATTTGTAACGCTCTCATAGGCATCTAGATGGAGCTGTTCAATGCCAGATGTCCACATGCAGAATTGGAAACTCCAATCTGATATGTGCAATAATGGAAGAATGATTTCATAGCCAAGAAGGGTTGTGCCTTATTCTCACATGAAGAGTTAGATCAAAACTCCCATTGCTTTACTTTCCTAATTCAAATAAAAATCAAGTCTGTCCTTAAAATAGTAATAAAATTGTAAATTATGATATGACTGGTGTACTCGCTGTCAAGATGTTCCCACCTATTTGAAAATAAACATTTGGACACTTTCAAGTTGAGTCCCACATCCCACACTGGTTCAGGTTTCAACTGCCACCCCTAAACACACACGCACCACACAATGTATGTATTTGAGAATGTGCATCTTAGAGATTCTTTTTTGTTTCACTATTATAAGGCATAGTATGATGGTAAATACTGTCATTTTTAACTTATTTACAAAGATGCTGTTAAGTATAAAATGCTATTTGAGATACCATTTTTTAAAGTTGTAAGTGCTATCTCAAATAGAATTTTTTTCAAAAAAAACAATGCGATCTCAAATAGCATTTAAATAGAAATCCAGCGTTATATATCTTCTATTTACCAACCAATACAATGCAAAGAATATAACTGCTACTGCATAAAGAATCTGATTTTAGCAAAAATCCAGTGTAATCTGTCTTCTATTCTCCAACCACTACTGTGTAAAGAATATGAAAGCCATATTTTAGCAGAAATCCAATATTATTTTTATTGATTTTAAGAGCATTGAGGAATAAAAACTACATATTGAAACTAAGATGGAAACCCGAAACCTAAGGTGCCATTTGGTGTACCTGTTTTGAGCCCATTTTCCATTTTACGTTTTTTTAAAATAAGGAAAACAGTTCAAAAACGTATTTGGTCACTTATGTTTTCAAAATCTGTTTTATAAGAAAGAAAATGGGTTTACAAATGAAATGAAAAACAGTAAAAACTTGTTTTGAGTGTTTTTAACCTAAAACAAAGAAAGTCTCAAAGCACGGAAAATCTCAAAATACGGAAAACAGAAAATGTCAAACCAAATGCATTTTCTGTTTTCCTTATTTTAAGATTTTCAAAACATAAAATACATAAAACATAAAATAGAAAAAAAACAGAAAACAAAAAATAGAAACAAACCAAATGCCACCTAAGTGTTTTTTTAATTGATTTTAAAATTCAAATTTTCATTGAATTGTTCTTCAAAGCAAAATCTTTTTAAATTTCAATTTTTTATTGTTTTCAAAAATATAATTGATCTTTCCCTATGTCTCTGTGGATTGACCTCGAGTTATCGACCTATTACTTCTGATAATTCCGTATTTGGGAAGACAAAATGAAAGTATCAACAAACTGTAAAGTAATTTCTTTTAGAAACAACAAATTTAAAAGAACTATCAATTGAAGTAGACTTTTAAAAGAACTATCAATTGAAGTAGACTTATAAAAGGGAAGGTCTTAGATTTAAACCTGCAGAAGGTTTTGTAATGCATCGCTCTAGGACTCAATTAAGAGATCTTACATCTTGATCCAAGCTTAGATGTGGCTCTCACATTCTTTACATGGTAGTGGTTAGAGAATAAAAGTCGAAGTCACATGAGTTTCTGCTAAAAGCAGTATATGAGACCATTATTTTTTTTTCTTTCTTTTTTTTTTGGGGGGGGGGGGGGGCGCCTAAAAATGATATTTGAGTTGCACTTTCAACTTCAACAAACGCTATCCAAAATAGCATTTTCTTAAAAAAAATAAAAAATAAAATAAACAATCTTAGACATCTACATCTAAAAAATATCACCTATAAATGGAACCTATTAACTGTGGCTATATACAACCATATGCACAACTAGACTATAACATTCATACACATAAAAAAAAAATGAGAGGCAGAAGGAATCCAGTAGGCTTAATAAAAAATAGATTGTGAGGAAGGCTCCAAAGAGCTTCAGAATCAGATAGATGCATTCAATACGCCATGATCCATCACTTCTTCAATTCAGAGTAAGTTCAGAATCCATGGTGCATCGACTGCAATCATAAGATTCAAATTGCAAGTCGTATGTTTTTAACAACTATGTGGGGAAGTACTTCAGGAGTGTTTTCCATTAATGATTTCAGAAAACTCAAAAGAGCAAGATTAACAATGAAACCATCAAACTAAGTGACAAAATTTTTAACACCAAGAACAACTTGAAGAGGCTTTGAATATGTTAGAAGTTAGAACACCAAACTTACTAATTAAAATTGTGAAAGACTAGAAATTAGTAGTTTGAGGCATCCGAGGAATTAAGTTCAGGGAATTAATGTTCCTTTTTAACCTTCATAAGACTTTTAAGTGGCAATCGCAAAACATAGACAATCATAAAAACCAAATTACGCTACTAAAATGATTGAAACCAAGAGCAAGCAACATAACTGAATTGCCAAAAAAAAGAGCTTAAAAATGAACACACACTCAAAAATAAAACTCAGAAGTTATTAAAGATAGTACAATATAGGAAATATTCAAGTTCAGATGGTCAACAAGAAATATAGTATGTCTTCCAAAAAAGAAGGTTTAGTGTATGCATGTCCACATTTGTCAACAACTATTACCCAGATCTGATGGATTCCCAAAAGCCAGCCTTCACTCGAGAAACCTTAAGCTTTCTGCTTCCTAAAAGAATAAGAAAAAAGTAATGAATGAGAATAATAATTAGAACTTTTTAAAATTTGCAAGTGGTCAATTAGTAATATCCATCGTTGCCATAGCTCAAAACCCATTCGAATGAAACTCATACAAGGATGATTAGCTGAACCAAGAAGCGTACTAGTTGGTGAACCAAAGTCACATGAAACAGGTGCAAGCCCTTGCACAGGCATCTATAAATTTAGAGAGAGAGAGAGAGAGAGAGAAAAAGATTAAGTAGGGGCAATTTTAAATTGAGACAATGCAAAAACTGTTTTAGCTAATGACAAGCATTAAAATCATGCATCTAATTGAGCAATCACCAATACCAAAACCAAAGGCCACCATGGGATTTGTGTTGAATCTTGAGCTACACCCGAGATAACTAAAAACCATGGTATTGGCTCAGTGACACAGCACAGATATTACTTCTAGGTGTTAGAAGTGTTTTTAACCAAACATTGGTCCAGAACCCAACATTCTCAGAGCCATAGACGACTAAATCGCCCTTCAATAGCCTGAATTGAAAAGGTGAACCCATGGAATCACTGTGCTGGTAGTTCCCGTGCAGGGAGTAATTACCCAGGGAGTGTGGCACTCCTCATCATTTACAAAGATGCATCAAAAAGGTTGTGACTTTACATTCAGACAACACTTGTCAGTGGGGAAGAAGAAAGAATGCTTGTTGTCTTGCACAAAGAATCAATTCACATCCTTATTTATCAGTAGCATGAATCCTAGAATGCACTGATGAGAGTACAGACCTCTTGTAATAAGCCCAGAGTTTAGATTGCAAGGAAATTGCGACCGGTTTGAAGCTTGACAGGGACAACCGAGAGAAACTATAGCGCGGCTGCAGCAACGGAGAGTACGTTATTGCTCCACATATTACTAAACCCCAACCCAATGTAAACAAACATGAAATTGAATTGAAGGTCCATACACAGCACGTTTAATTCAATACTAGCCCAAAGAATTGGAAACGCATGCAATCGAATAGAAAAGCAGAGAGCGATCCGATGAGGCACTTACGATAAAGTAGCTGAGACCGCGCCGAAGGTTGCATTTTGCAGCCGTTACGGCGGCTCTCAAATCTGCGGTGGATGTATCATGTATATGCGCGTGCATTTGTATTCCCAAACACGGACGTTTACACATAGATAGGGATGTGTGGCTTTCCGGGCACGATCTTTCTTTATTTTCCTTTTGCTTTTCCCTCTCTCTCTTTTTTTTTTTAATTCATTTACAGCATTTCATACATCTATGATTCTTTTAATTTACATTTTTATTTTATTTTTTTGGTTCTCTTATGATATTTATTTCGTACTAGCCTGGGTTATTAAGGGTTATTATTGTTGTTATTGTTATTATTATTATTAAAAATAGTAAAAGAATTGCATAAACATTAAATGTATAATTAAATAAGATAATATAATATATTTATAAAAATAAAAATTGTATATATTGTTTTATAAATAAATTACGTTTTAATTAAATTGATATTTTGGGTATTTTAAAGTTTTTGAGCTTGGAATCATGGTCCTCGTTTCAGTTTCTGGGCTAAGTCATGTCCAAAACTAGTGTTGTTGGGCCAAGAGGTTTCTCGTTCTTCATTTGGTCGCCCAAGCACAGAAAAGAAAACGAAGACGAGATTCCGCCAAACTTGAGGGGAAGGTCTTTTGGCTAAATTTGATTGAAAAAAAAAAATTGATAAAATCAAAATTGTTAATATTATTTTGGAAGTCAAATATCATCTAAGCAATTTTTACTTGACTAAGGGTGAGGAATCAAAATTTTAGAATTTGTCAAATTTGGGTTGAATTCACACAAAGATTAAAAAATATATATAATAATAAGAACTATAAAATAAAAATAAAAAAACAAAGAACAAAAGAAATAGCAAATGACTAAGAAGAGCAAGAGGAAATTCGTTCTTTCTTGAGAGCCATGGGAGAAAAAAAAAAAGTATTTGAAGGTTAGAGAAGTTGAAGATACACACTGACGTTTAAATTATATACACAATTGCATTAATTTATTGTATTAAATTACGCAAAAGGTGCGGTGGATGTATCATGTATATGCGCGTGCATTTGTATTCCCAAACACGGACGTTTACACATAGATAGGGATGTGTGGCTTTCCGGGCACGATCTTTCTTTATTTTCCTTTTGCTTTTCCCTCTCTCTCTCTCTCTTTTTAATTCATTTACAGCATTTCATACATCTATGATTCTTTTAATTTACATTTTTATTTTATTTTTTTGGTTTTCTTATGATATTTATTTCGTACTAGCCTGGGTTATTAAGGGTTATTATTGTTGTTATTGTTATTATTATTATTAAAAATAGTAAAAGAATTGCATAAACATTAAATGTATAATTAGATAAGATAAAATAATATATTTATAAAAATAAAAATTGTATATATTGTTTTATAAATAAATTACGTTTTAATTAAATTGATATTTTGGGTATTTTAAAGTTTTTGAGCTTGGAATCATGGTCCTCGTTTCAGTTTCTGGGCTAAGTCATGTCCAAAACTAGTGTTGTTGGGCCAAGAGGTTTCTCGTTCTTCATTTGGTCGCCCAAGCACAGAAAAGAAAATGAAGACGAGATTCCGCCAAACTTGAGGGGAAGGTCTTTTGGCTAAATTTGATTGAAAAAAAAAAAATTGATAAAATCAAAATTGTTAATATTATTTTGGAATTCAAATATCATCTAAGCAATTTTTACTTGACTAAGGGTGAGGAATCAAAATTTTAGAATTTGTCAAATTTGGGTTGAATTCACACAAAGATTAAAAAATATATATAATAATAAGAACTATAAAAAAAAAAAAAACCGAAGAACAAAAGAAATAGCAAATGACTAAGAAGAGCAAGAGGAAACTCGTTCTTTCTTGAGAGCCATGGGAGAAAAAAAAGTATTTGAAGGTTAGAGAAGTTGAAGATACGCACTGACGTTTAAATTGTTTATACAATTGTATTAATTTATTATATCAAATTATGCAAATCGTCATATTTTTTATTATAAAAAATGATAAGAATCCTGCAATTTCACACCGATAACATGACAGTGAGAAATTTTATAATTGACTCAATTAAGAATATTTGTATTTCTTTTTTAACTTTCTCTATTCTACGTTATTTTTTTATTTTGTAAATTAAACTGATTGTGAAACGAGAAAAACTAATAGAAAAAATAAACAAATATTCTTCAATCAAATCTTATTACTATTATACCCAAACAAGCTCCATGAGTGCATGATTGAATTGGTTTACACACAACATGATAACATTTATTATGCATGACGCATTTTTAATTATTTCATAATAATGAGTTTTAACTAGGATTAATTACCCTTGAATTAAGGGTTGTTGGGCATTTTAATGAATCAATCAGGGAACAAAGTACATGGGATTGGGAAGTTTGAAAGTCCGATTTCCAGGACAATCCCCATGAAGGTCACTCCACTGGTCTCCCACGTTCCCCCATAATCTATACCCTTCCGCTTCCAACTCCTTCCGAATTTCAGACTTGTATGCCACTGCACTCTGTCCCTTGTATGCTGCCGTCCTGCCGCCCATGGCCAAAACCATCATCTATCGTGTTGCCAACTTACAATATATATATATATATATATATCTTGCATATATGTATGTTATTTGTATTGAAGCGTCCTATAAATTTCTCTTGTGCATTAGGTGGAGTATGAATTAAATATTGTACCTCAAAATCAGCCTTTCATAGCCAGTGAAACCCTGGGCGTGCAAATTCTCAAGTGTAGCCTGGCCAAGAGTCAGTTCATCTCTACCCGTGACAAGGAACACCTTAAACCCAGTGTCAAGCAGCTTGCTAAACAATCTTAGAACTGCGGGAATTGCAGGGCACCCTGCTCTAAGAGCCCATGTCTTAAACCCCTCTGGATCATAAGGGTCACACCTACATATACATAAATATAATATATGGACTTGTATATGCAGGAAAAACCACCAGACATGCATTAACACAATTAAAAAAAAACAGATCATATGAGTACTGAGAAAACTGACTGCTCATAATTAATGAATAATTATTAATATTGAAAGATATAAATACGTAGATTTTTCCCATAATTTTCAAATGCTTGTGGTGGATCAATATATAATAATTAATATTCAATATATCATAGAATTAATCAAGGTCAAGTTTTGTTTGATATAAATATAAAATTTTCTATATATATATATATATATATGTATAAGATAATTAATGAGGGTGCGTGGATGGCATATATGGCATGGTTAGGAGGAATGAATGAATTGGATGGTATGCAGTACTACCCAAATCGCTTTGATCTGTAGTAAAAGAGATTGGAGAGGCAGGTTTCGTCAACGTCGAGGATCCAAGCATCGAAGCCATCAAATGAGAGAGATGGATATACGATTTCATCGATGTAAGTAGTGATCGCATGGTCGACGATGAAACTGAGGTCACGATCATATTGACGCTGGGGACCGGTCATGTAATTCTCAACATGTCTGAGGCATTGGATGGGGACAGTGCGCCATGCTCGTACGTTGTCTGCCTCCACAGCCATCCTCCAGCTCAAGCAATTGCCTGCACCACCCTCCGCAGCAATAGCGGCAGCAGTAGTAGGCACATCATCATCATCAGTACTTGAACTTGCTCTTGTATTGGGCGACCACCTTGTAGTGCTCAAGCAGACTGCAGATTTCGGTAACATGCACGCCCAGAACAAGAACAAGAACAAGAATAAGAAGAACACTCGTGCTTCTTTATGAATTGGCATGGTCGATCCAGCAGTACCATATATTAATATTACAGGTGGTTGAAACTAGAAATTAAATGCACCTGAAATGGATCAGAAGGGAGATTCGAACTGCGTACGTATATACGTTAGCTAATTAGCAGTTTCTTCTGGGAATCTTAAAACTGAAATTGCCAATTTATAATAACACTTAGAAAAAGGTCCATGATTTATTTGGTCATCATCAGTGGATGTTATGTGACGTGTCTCAATAAGCTCCATAGCTCGACGAAAGTGGTAGTGCGCGCTTAACTTCTTATTATTATTATTATTATTTTTAAGTTGTCAATTTCTCACCACCTTTGGTAATTGAAAATTAAGACGATCACTTTTGTTTATATATCTACTCATCATATCATATGGATCCCACATTACACCCCGGCCCACTATGTATAGTATGAGCACTTTATATACATAAGAAGTCAAAATCAAGGGAAAAAAACTTACCCAAAAAAAAAAATCAAGGGAAAAAAAAAACATGCAAGGATATTAGAGAATATAGAGGATCAAATATCACTGTCATTGGATCTTCGTTATATATATATGTTGAAGTAATGCTACACTTACATTTTTTTTGTTTACACTTTTCCTACACCCCACTGGTCATGACGGGTCATGACTAATATAGTCTACTCAAAATCATCATAGTCGCCTCAAAATCATCATAGTCGCCCATCATCACTAGTAGAATGTAAGAAGAGTGCAAACAAAAAGGTGTAAATGTATCATTACTATATATATTGTTGTTGCTAAAATCTAATGGAGACACCCAGCCAATTAGGTTCTGCATCTTTGGGAAATGGGTATCAATTGTCAAATAGTCTACATATAGATATTCCAACCATAGTGGCTCGTGTATGGTGGAAGTGCTCTGGTTAATTTTCTGGGGCTCCATCAAAGCCTAAGCGTGCATGAAAAGGAAATCATGAAATTCAACCAAGTGTAATTCAGTGGTTACATTTGTTTGGTGATTCCCGGATGTTATATATTTTAGTAATTAACAATAATTGACATTGCAGGATCTTTAATTTAGTTGTGGCCTTCGGAGGAAACATGAAGAATCAATTATGCATTAACATTAATCATTAGCTAGGAAGACCATGTTACACTAATTGAAATTAAAGCGTGTTGTATATATTGATGAGCCAATGGGAGACGAATTCCTCGCGCGTGGTAACAAAACTAGTGGAAAGAAATTTCTGGGTAGTTCCATATACGCGCGCACACACGTATATCGGTGAGTATACGTCTCACTCATCACATGTTATACACATCGGTAGTTATTTCACATATGTCATGAAGCACTGGTTATTAATTAATATATATATATATATATATATATATATATATATATATATATATATATATATATATATACATATGTGTTTGAGTTAGAGGAGGAGAAGCAGCATATATAGCACTGTAGCAACATCTGCTAACATGGTTACAACCAGGACAGAAAATTACGTACGTAGGTACCAAAGTAGAAGTGAACAAGTTTTAGCACTTCGTAATTAAGTAACACCTGTTACACCTCAAAGGTGACTCAGTAAAGTGCAATTGACATCAGATAGCAATTAATTACAAGATCGATGGGCGTTGGGTGCTGAATAGCCAAGACAAAAGGGAAGGGGCACTGGAAAACTTAAAGCCAGATCGAGGAAGTCTGGAAAGTGGGAATATAGTAGGAGTTCAATGGGATAACCAAAATATAAATATATATATATATATTGGTGGAACATACAATATATCCCTCGGCCTGGGGAGCACCTTCCCACCCCAAGGTGCATATACAAATATCGGCGATTCCTGAAACAATTTTTTAGGACAGTCAGCAGTCTAATTCTCGCATTAAAATTGAGTGTGTCACATCGACCTTAATTTGTCCCAAAAAGTGCTGGACTAAACAAATTAATTTTTTTGTTTGAAACTCAGTGTTCGAGTCAATTTACACGCATCTTAACTAATACTTAGATTCTTGAAATTAAGGAATGGGTAATCATCTAGTGGCATTGAGTAGTCTTAAACTAATGACTACTAGCTTAAGATCTTACCCGTTTAACTACTCTCAGAGAGCGAAGCTAGGAAATCATGTCAGAGTAAACACTAATTATAAAATATATAAATAATTAATGCAATTCCATAGGAGGAATAAAAAAAAAAAAAAAAAAAAAGAGGAGGGCTTGAATGTAGTTGAAAAGAGAAGAAAAGAGAGAGAAAATGGTCAAAGGTGGGATAGATATTTTTTTAGTTACATTATATAGATTAGGTATAATTGTATTTATGTGTATTAGACTAAAATTTGTTTCTTTTATTGGGTAGGCACAATTGATGTTGGACTACTTTTTTTTTCTTTTTTTTTTCTTGAGTGGGCATAGTGGAACGATGTCACAAGAAAAAAATAATAATAATACAATTTTTTTTTAGAGTGGGCACATGCCCCTCTGGGTATAAATTGGCTTCGCCCGTGGTTGCCCCTCAAGTTTAAAGTAATTTAATATCTATACTATTATAAAAAATCTCAATATTTGAAAAACTTTTTTTGACTACTTTACTTTTATTTTTTTTAATTTAACTCAACTCCGTCCTTTCATTATTTTAATTCTAATCCAACATTATAACCTAACTCCACTAAAATTCTTTATGATAGTGCATTATCTTTTTTTTTTTCAGTTTAATTGAATTCTAATTCAATTCTATAACCTAACTCCACTATAATTTTTCATGATGAATTAGTTTGGATTTATATTGGCTGTATCATCAAGAAGAAAAAGAAAAAATCTCAACTTCCTATTCTCGATTTTTCATCTAATAAATTGCTATTCAAGGTTGAATCGTTTTGAGTGATGCAAATAATTTTTTGATAGATTTAGCTCGTGATCCAAAGTTTGATCTATGCTTGATTGATTGATTCATTTATATATATAGGTATTTTTAGAGTGTTCCAATTAAAAATACATATAAGTATTTTCTCTATTTTTACTTAATTGAGAATTATTTTTTCTTCTAGCATTAGAGTTAGTGATTATTTTCCATCTATTTTTCTTTGAAATTTGTTTTGTCTATTTTTTTTTTTTTTTAGATTTTTCTTTCTACGTTTTGGATTTTCAGTATTGGATTTATATTTGATTTTTGTTTTGATCAGGTGTTGGTAGGCAGGCCTATCTTCTGAAGCCTCTTTAGTGGTTGGACATGCAAGTGAAGTTTTTTCTTTTTATTTTGTTTTAATTCTTCTGATACAAGTAATCTTGTGTTTATTTATTTATTTATTTTTATCATTCATCCATTTATTCACGGGGACTTAAACTTCAATATATTACTAACGTTTAGCTTTTTTTATCACAGGGATTAATTTAATATATTGTTAATATAGAAATATGTTTTATTAGAATATATATTTTATTAAAATATTTTATTAAATTAAACTAAATTTTATTCAATGATAATTTATTCCTAACTCACATACTTCATTTATGTATCTTATTAAAATTAATTATTATTAATAATAAATAAATTATAAAATAATTTAAAAAATATATTCGATAAATTAAATATTTCTTTAGATCAATTTAATTACAGTAAACAAAATTGCACTTTTAAATGTATTATTCATTTTTATGTCGGGAAAAAAGACAATTAAAAAAGCAAACTAATACAAATAAACAAAAAATATAAATAAAATATTTTTGATATTAAAATATGTTATAAAAAACGAGCCAAATCTTATATATTTTAAGTTTCAATATATTAGTTTTTAATGAGTCATGGGTTCAAATTATTAAATATTTGAAATGTATTGGATTAGATAATATATTCTTATTTAAAAGATAATACGAATTTACATGAAAGTTTAATACACATAACAAACTTAAAAAATATATATGAAATAGCATTCACGTTCAGAAAAAATTTGTTAGAATTTTACTACAATGGGTTTTATTTATAATTAACATGGTTAATAGGGAGGAGTGCATAGAGTATAATATTATTTGTTAATTTTTTGGGCCATTAAGAATGTGAATGAGTTTGTTATTTTTATTTTTATTAGATGATGTTTTTTTTTTTTTTTTTTGGTAATTTATTAGATGATGTTCCTTTGTATAAAAATTATTTTTTGTTTATGCATTTATTTTTTAACTTATTTTTTAATTCATTCATTAAAATATATTAGGTTTGACTTTTTTAGATTTTATTCTATTTTTTAATATGATTGTTAATAATAGGTTTTAAATTTTATTATATTTTTTATTACTGATAAAATTTTAATTCTTTTGTGCAAAGATTTCATGAAAGTTTATTCTTTACTATCTTTTTCAATTTGTTCATTCAAAATATAAGGTAATATTTTTTTTTTTTATTGTAATTTGCTTATAAATTTTTTTAGATTTTATTATATTTTTTCATTATTGTTAAAATGTAAATTTTTGTATATTAAATTTCAACAGAATCCTCTTTCTAGGGTTATTTTTCAATTTATTTATTTAAATATACCAAGTATAATTTTTTAAATTTTTATTTTATTTTTTGTTTAATGTGAAAATATTATTGTACAATAATAATAAAAAAATTGTCAAGGTATTACAAAATTTCATATTTTAATTTTGTTAAATTTTGTTAACTTTTTCATTAATAACATATTATATTTATTTTTATTAGATGATATTCTTTTATATTGAAATTATTTTTTATTTATTTAAATGTCTGTGATATGTGTATGTATTCATACACCTACTATTGCTATTTTTCGTATATTTTGAATACGATTCTTTAGGATTTTAATGGATTCTTTTGGTCCATTATTTTTTAATTTCACCCTTACTTTTTGTTTATATCTATGAAAATCATCTTTAGCAAATCAACCACTTAATTTTTTGGAATAAATTTACTCCAACTCCTAACTCAAAATCTTTTATATTTTGTAATTAATTTTCAACATCTTCATTAATTTTTAATTTTACATAATTATAAATGTACACACACCAACATGTATGTGTGTGCGTGCGCGGGCGCGGGCACGCACGCGCACCCACATCAAATAGCAAATTTATAAGAACTGACGTCAATAGATTTTATAAACTAAACAATTAAATTATATAATTTTTTAGTGTTGGACTCTTCATCAAAACATTCAATATGAAAAAAATATAAAGAGTTTAATGTAGGTTTTATTTTTTTTTAAAATATTTTTATTTTTTATTCTTAACTTATTTTTTAAAATTAAATGTATAAAAAAACAAACATACACGTATAATGCACGGATATTTTTCTAGTATATATAGAACGCGCAAAAGTAACCCCATGCAGCAATGGGTTGGCCGTCCCACCGGGCAGACCAATTAAGTTGCACATCCGCGCGATCAACCTCTTCAAAAGGGAAAAGGTATAATATAAATAGTGGCGTACTTTTTCATCACAAATTATGTAATTGCCATTCGCACTAGCAGGCAGCCCATAGGCATACATATGCCATGAGAGCATTGATTTTTTTTTTCTACATATTTTTTGCACACTTTATCAGAAAATACTACGGAAAGAAAATAATTTTAAAAAATACTATTAATGAAAAAATATGGCTTCAGACTGCCATTACTGAGTTAAAATCGTCATTTCAAATGGAGGTTATCGTCGACAACTAACTCAAAAAAACGTTGTATAAAATAACGAGTGTTCAAATAGCGAGTGTAACTGGCAGAAGAACCGCGCTTTCATGCTGTGGTTCTATACTGCTATTCACTAACCTAGCTTCCAAATTCCATCACTCTCCCACTCCGCTATCTCTCTCACACTCAGTCTAATGCAATAATAGCAAATGAATAGTCCAAAGCATTTTTGGATCAAGTGTTTTAAACCAAAACTAATTTTAGGCAATTAAATGTTAAGATTTTAATTATAATATTTATTAAAAATAATTTAATAAAAATAGATTTATATTAGTTAAATTATTTATTAAATTAAATTAAATTAAATCACCATATTTTATTTTATTATTTATTAAAAATAAATTTAATGAGGATCAATTGTTTTAGACCAAAGCTAATTTTGGGCACGTGAATGCTAAGATTTTAATTATAATACTTACTAAAAATAATTTAATAAAAGAGATTTATATTAGTTGAATTATTAATTAGACTAAATTAAATTAATATATTTTTTATTAAAAATAATTTAATGAGGATCAATTGCTTTAGGCCAAAGGTAATTTTAGACAACTGAATGTTAAGATTTTAATTATAATATTTATTAAAAATAATTTAATAAAATAGATTTATGTCAGTTAAATTATTTATTAATTTAATTAATAAATGATAAATAATTTATTAAATCTATTATAATTAAAATCTTAGCATTTATTTGCCCAAAATTGGTTTTGGTCTAAAACAATTGATCCTCATTAAATTATTTTTAATAAATAATAAAATAAAATGTAGTAATTTAAATTAAATTAAATTAATAAATAATATAAATATATTTTATTAAATTATTTTTATAAATATTATAATTAAAATTTTAGCATTCACCTGCCTAAAATTGGCTTTGGTCTAAAACAATTAATCCCCATTAAATTATTTTTAATAAATAATAACTTAAAATGAATTAAATTGATTTAATTTAATTTAATAAATAATTTAACTAATATAAATCTATTTTATTAAATTATTTTTAATAAATATTATAATTAAAATCTTAGCATTCACTTGCCTAAAACTGGCTTTGGTCTAAAATAGTTGATCTTCATTAAATTATTTTTAATAAATAATAAAATAAAATGTAGAAATTTAATTTAATTTAATTTAATAAATAATTTAACTAATATAAATCTATTTCATTAAATTATTTTTTAAAATATTATAATTAAAATCTTAGCATTCAGTTTCCTAAAATTGACTTTGGTCTAAAACAATTGATTCGAAAATGCTTTGAACTGTCCATCCGCCATTATTGCATTGGACTAAGTGCGAGAGAGACAATAAAGTAAGAGAGTGATAGAGTTTGGAAGTTGGGTTAGTGAATAGCAGCATAGAACCGTGGCATGAAAGTGCAGTTCTTCCATCAAGTACACTCGCCGTTTGAACACTCGCTATTTCATATAGCGTTTTTTCGAGCTAGCTTTCAACAATAATCGCCATTTGAAATGACAGTTTTAACTCAACAACCACGATTTGAAAGTGTATTTTTTCATTAACAGTATTTTTTTAAATTATTTTCTTTACGCAGTATTTTCTAATAAAATGCACAAAACATCTATAGAACAATAAAAAAAGTCTGAGAGTGTTGGGGCTAACATCACTGTTATGTTAGACTCGTGATATTGAGACACTGATTGTCCACAATTAAATAGGCATATATATTATGAGAGTATTTGGCTAACATCGCTGTTATGTTGGTCTCGTAATATTGAGGCAGTGATAAGATATCTTTGTTCTCATTCGTGAGCACGCAACATTAGCACTCCTTGTTCATGTGCCTTCCAAGATGGATATACGTAACATATAGGGATCTACACGTGCACTCAATTAATGGAGTATTAAGAACAAATCGAGGTTAATGATTTGAATGGTATTGGTTCTTTCTTTCTCTCTTCCCCAAAAATACATCGGTGGAATTTAGAAACACTAATCTCCAAATACATAAATTCATGGGACATTTATCTTCGTACTTAATGTCTTTTTGGTGGGTTAGCTACGATCAGGTCACTCATCACACCCTTGGGAAAAATATATATACATATATATATATATATATATATATATCAAGTCGTTATAGACAAGTGTTTTTTTTTTTAATTTTTATTAATCTAAATGGTTTTTGCAAACTATAAAAAAGGAATACCCATTACAATACATGAAATTCAAATGCGTTAGCTCCAACATTTGATTTGGCGACAAGGTTAATTAATTTCTTCCATAATTTAGCATTTGTTTAGGAGGAAGTGGAGAAAAGTAAAAAAAAAAAAAAAAAAAGTAAATAAGAAGATGTAAAAAATTAACATTGTTTGGGAGAAGGTGAGCAGAAGCAAAGGGAAGTAAAATAGAGGTGACGTATTTACCTCCATTAACTAACTTATTTTCACTCCTCATTTTGGAGAGAATGGGTGTAAAAATATTTTAAAATATGTTTTTTTTTCTGTTTTACCTTTAATATTTTTTATTATTTTCACATATGGATGTCACAAATATATTTTAAATTGTATAATAATATTTTTAACTATATTCTTTAACTTGCCCTTCATTCCATATTCATCTAGCCAAGAAAATGAGAGAAAATATTAATTATTTAAATAGTGTGTTGTTTTCTTTTTAATTTTACTAATATTTAAATTAATACAACTATCATTTTTTTACTTATTTAGGCCCCGTTTGATGAAAAAATAAGATAAATTGAGATAAAATGTAATTTAGAGTTAATTTTAGTACATTTTTTCTGAAAAATAGCAAATCGTGAGAACGATTTTTTCAAATCCGTTCCCACGGAGTCAAAAAAATCACATAAAATAGTGACAATGGTACTCGTTTGAAAACTTTCGACATGAAGAATATGATTGTAAAAAAAATTTACACATTCAATTAATCCATTTCCAGATTTTTTATTTTTTAAGCAAAATATTAAAATTTTTTGAAATTAATAATAGCAGAAAAATTAAAGGTATAGGGATTGTTGGAGATTTATTGTGATTTTTAGAATTTTTTAAGGATGCCAAACGGGCCCTTAAATCACAATAGATGTCAGGGCTTAAAATATTTTTCTTAATAATGGAAGGATACAGAGATTTAGGTTTCGTTTGAATAACAAAAAAATTAACTCTTTTTTTTAGTTAATTATTAATTAGTCACTAAAAAGAACTATTTTTGTGTTTGATAAAGAAAAAAAATAATTTTTTTAGTAGTTAGTCTTAAAATTTTTCTGTTAATTTAATATTTTTAATTTTTCATAATTAAAAAAAATAAAATATAAAAAAATAAATTTAATTATTTCTTAAAAAAATTCAAAAGACGAAGTACCGGTTACTCTTCCGAACGCACGCTTAATTTCCAGCAGACATCCCCACCGCGAGTCCGTGACCGACATTCTCCACTTGGTCAAGTGGAGGGAAAAAGGCATATGTGGCCAACCCACGGATTATCTCATTGGGTAGACGGCTGGCGATGGGATGTGCGAAATTTCCACCATCCATCCCATATACATATATATATATATATATATGTATCATATCATTATTATTAATTATGCGTCGTACTGCAGAGGTTTGTTACGATTTCCTTCAAATATCATGATCAAACGCCCACTCATTTGCCTTCTAGGGTATGTTTGGTGGTATAAAAGTTATTAATTTTAATTAATTTTTATATTTTTTTAATTAAAATATTTTATATATCATATTTTTTTTATTTTTATTATACTTTTTAACCTATTTTTTATCGACCAAACAAACCCTAATTAAGTTGGTTGACTTCTGGTTTGGACGTTGCACCATATATATGAAAAATATATTGTGTCTTTTCCGGGGGAGTTGATGACGTCTCTCAATTTATTTGCATATAAAATGACTTTCATCTAATTGGTTCTAAAATTTTCCAAGCCTGCTAATTTATATTTCTATTTCTATATAAATGACTTTGATTATTTGTTGGTCTTTAATTTTCTAACTTCCATCAATGTCATGAATTAAAAAAAAGTTTCACGAGCTGAAAAACATATATATATATATATATATTAATTGAAAGAAATGATAATATTTGAACTGTAACATTTTGTTTGGGAGAATGAGAGGAGAGGAGAGAGAAGAGGAGAGGAACTAAAAATAGTATAGATTAGCAAGAGTAATAATATTTTTTTTTGTAAGAATACATAAATAAAAAATGAAAAAATGTAAGTGTTATAAAATGGATATAAATTTTGTTGCCATATTTTTTCAATAATAATATTTTAAAATTTTAAAAATTATGAAAACAGAAAAAATGTGTTTTCAATTGTTTTAAAAATTGATTTTTATTTTTCTCACCCATTAATATATATAAAAAAACTACTAAAATTCTAAAACAATCATAACTACTCAATCACTATCCTAATTTATCACCCACCATAACTACTCAATCACTATCCTAATTTATCACCCATCACCACTCCCATCCACTATGACAAACTTCTATCCCATATCACTTGGTAACACGAGAGTAATGTGCCATATCTATATTTAATACTAAAAAATTATTTTTTCTATCTTCTTTTCCTTCATTCCTTTCTTTCCTCCTGCTTTTCTCAACTACAAACATCTACATTGCTTTCTGTCTTACATCCATACATGACTACAACTCCATGATTTTTTTTTAATATGTAATCACTATAATCGTAATATGAGATTTTAATCGATGTTAAGTAAGCTTTTGAGTTCCTAAAATGGACCTACTCGCTTATTAAATTAATATAATTGTAAATTTATATATTTCAAATACAATAAAAATTAAATTTAAAAAATACAAAAAAATACTTAAATAATAATTAGGCTTAGAAAAGGATTTAAAAGATACATATCTTTTAGAAGTAATTCCTAGTATTTTTTTTAAAGTTAGAAATAAAAAAATGCTTAAATTTAATTCGACTTGTGAGTTTAAAAAAATAAATTTAAATTGATCACATTGACTATCGATCAAGTTATTTAAATAGATTAATAACACATAATACTTGAGTTATCTATATGTATAATAACCCTGTGTAGTCTTTTTCATCTTTCTCATTCACTACTAGAAAAAGGCTGATTACCAACTGACAAAATCAGTTGGTAATAAGCTAAATTCGGTTGGTAATCATGGATTACCAACTGATTACCAAACGATTTTGGTCGGTGGCAAAAACCCTAGTTGGTAATGTTTATTAACCAAAATTTTTAAGGTCGGTTGGTAATTACCAACTGAATTTCGGTTAGTAAATTAAATAAATCTGTTGGTAATTTCTTATTGGTATGAAATTAAGTTTCAAAATTTTGGTTGATAATTACCAACCGAAGTTGTTATTGTTAACTGATTTTTCAGTTGGTAATTGCCAACCGATTTGTTAGTTGGTATTGTTTAACTTTTGGTTGGTAATTTGTTATTGAATATTAAATTGATATTTCATAATATACCAACCGAATTTTACTTTGTAGCAACCGATATTGTTAGTTGGTATTTTACCCACCGAAATGTCAGTTGGTAATATACCAACCGAAATGTACTTGGTAATTACCAACTGCTAAAAAAATAAAAATTCAAATGTGGTGCCACGTGGCATCATTTGCTGACATGTCATCATGCCACATGGCAACTTGTGTTATGCCATATGTCGACCTATGATTCTGCCATGTGTTAACCTATGATTATGCCACGTGTCGGCCTACGATTGCGCATCACATATTAAATCTATATTTTTTGAGATTTTGATTGTTGCTGCTGAGATTCGAACTCGTGCCATTTCTATGGAAGTTCATGTGGTTGGCCACTAGGCCAAGCTATTATTTGTATATATATTTTACACTTTTTTATATATATAAACAAACCTTTATTACTTTTGGCGACCAGTTGGTTGGCAAAGTTACCCCTTTAGCGATCAATTGGTCGCCAAAAATGATAAAAAAATTTATGATTTTTATTTAATTACTTTAACTTTTTTGTTATAATTTTTTAACACTTTTGATAACCAATTAGTTGCAAGAAGTGCCCCTTTATAGATTAATTAGTTAGCAAAAGTGATAAAAAAAATTATTATTTTTATTTAATTATGTTAACTTTTGTTTCAATAATTTGAAATCATAAACAATACATGAAACTATATAGATATTTAGTAAATAATTTATAAATAACTATTATATTTAACTAAAAATAATTTTAAATGTTTTTTTATTTTCCTCCAATTCGTATGTGTAGCACATATTTAATACATATCTTTAATTTAGTTATATCATGGCTCACTATATATATATTTTTCTTCATTTTATATATATATTTTTAATAATAATTTGGTCGCATTTAGTTTTAGTTTTAGAAAATTATTTTTAAAAAGCAAAATTTTTGAAAACTATTTTAAAAATTTATTTCTAATAAAAAAAATATTTTAGGTGACTATATTTGGAAATAAGTTCTAAAAAGATAAAGAAATGAAATTACTTAAAATTAATAAATAATATTTGTTATTTTTATTTTTAAATTTAAAATAATGTTACTTTAATATAATTAATATTAAATTACACTAAACAATTATTCTAAACTTTATTAATTTTTCTAACTTTTATTATATTTTCACACTAATTTTTATTTTTATTTTTTTTTTAACCAAGCACCACACATTTAGGTGGTGTTTAGTTGGCAAAATCAACTAAAATTTACAAACAAAATTTTTTGACCTTTTTATTTTGGCAAATAATTTTTTTTTTATAATTAAGATAACGTTTAGTCAAAAAAACTAGTCACTAACCTTTTTAACTTTTTTTCTTAAATTATTAAATTTATTTTTTTTTGTTTTAAAAATTTTTTAAGCTTTAAAAGGGTAAAAATATTAAATTAACAAAAAATTAAAATGTTAACATTTTAGTAACTAGTTAGTATTAATTAAAAAAATAACTTTTTTTTCGTTCTTGTCTAAATTTTGTAATATATCACTTATACACTGGGTTTTCTTTTGATTTTTAAGCTTTACTACCTTAAGCTCTTAGGTTCGATAATTTTATAAATCAATTATGATATTTATTTCAAATAATTTAGCAACAATTAATTATTAAATTAAATTAATTAATTTAGTTTATTATTTATTAAAAATAATATTAATTTATTTATTTATTTAATTTTTTGAATTTAATTATATTATTTATTAGAATAACTTACTTTAAAAAAATATTTGAATAAAATAATTTATTTTTATTTAATGTTACAAAAATAGATAAATTTTTAAAATTGGCAACAGAAAAGAAAATCAGAGTGAAAACACCTTTTTTCTGTTTACGTTTTTCTGTTTTTGTTTTCATTTTTTTTCTTTGTAAACAAAAAAACGTAAACAGGTTTATCAAACATGTTTTTGTTGCGAATTTACAAAATTTTGAAAACATAAACAAAAAAAATAAAAAACGGAAACGTTACCAAACGGGACCTTACTAACTTAGGCGTTTACACATAAATTCTTACAGCAAAAAATATATACAGGGAAAAAGATTAAAAATATGGAAGTAAATTTTAGAATCCATAAACGATTTGATTACCTAAACTTGTCCGATTTTGAAAATCATATACCCTAAACCCTGTGTCTTAAACAATTATAATCCTAACATGCATTTATCACTAATTCATTAATATGAAAATTTAATATTACCAATATAAATTGTATAAAATCTTTTCCTCCTAATCAATTAAATTATAAGCAATATGTATGAACCATACATATAATATATATATATATATATATATATATATATATATATATATATATATATATATATAAACATCGAACTCAATATGTATGAACCATACCCTGTTATCAAAAAACGCATGAATTTACTTATCTAAAGGTTGTATCACATGAACCACATAAATCATGAAACAATTTCATGCCATATATAAATATATATAATTAATTACAAATATTTCTTAATATAAAATTAATTATAAAAATATTGAAATTAGAAATTTCTTTTTTTTTTAATGTTCAATGCAAATTGTAAAATTGTTGGTTGGTAATTAGTTGGTAATTTGGTTGGTAAAAATATTTTCTCACCTTATTACCAACCAAATACCAACCGATGACATTATCAACCAAACCATTTCGTTGGTAAGCACGTTGGTAAAATATTTTCTCATTGGATTACCAACTAATTACTAACCGATTATATTACTAGCCGATAAGCTCAGTCGTTAATTGGTTGGTAAATATATTCTCCCTAGATTACTAACTGATTACCAACGGAATACATTATTCTGTTAGTATATATATTCCTAACAGATTACCAACCGATTACCAATAGATTCTCAATCGAAAAATTCAGTTGGTATTTTGGTTAGTACACTTTTTCTGCTTGATTACAAACGGATTACTACCAGATTACCAACCGACTACATTACCAACCGCTAAAGGCCTTAGTTAATGCAGTTGGTAAATATATTTACACTTCATTACCAATGGATTACCAACCGATAACCAACCAAATAAATTAATAAAGGATACTGTCAATTGATAATTAGGTTGCTAAACATATTCTTGATACATTGCTATCGAATTACAAACGGAATACCAACTAAATACTAACTAAATAAATTACCAACTAACCTACAAGTTGGCAATGCGGTTGGTATTAATTTGCCCATCAGGTGATTACATGACTAGCCGAACATTGCGGTTGGTAATGCGGTTGGTAATAATTTAACCATCAAATTACTAACCGAAGAACCAACCGAAATATCTAACAACTATACTATTCAGTGGGTAATCCATTGGTAATTTGGTAGGAAAAATCTTCCTGCCAGATTACCAACTGATTACCAACTGAAATATGTACTAACCAGTTATAAGCAGTTGATAATCGGTTGGTAAAAAGTTTTCCGCCAATATAACAACTGATTACCAACCGATTACCAACTTAAAATTTAGCAACCGAATTGGATCAGTCAGTAAGGAGTTGATAATTATCTAAATTTTAGTAATTTTTACATTGGTTGGTAATGTGTTAGTAGTCAGTTGGTATTTACTAACCGATTATATTCAGTTGGTAATGGTCAGTTGGTAATCAACTTTTTTCTAGTAGTGATTAAACCAAATTCTATTTGTACTATTCTTATTTTCCATTCTATTTTCTATTGTTTTAAGAAAATTTAGAAGTAATTAGTTTCTTTTTTCTATTTTATAATTTTACTTTCTTTTGTCCCACATTGGTAGGGGACCACAACTTACTTTTTTTCTTTTTTTTTTTTACCCACTAAGATTGTAGCATGTAAACACAAGCAATGGACCAACTTGCTTATTGGTTCACTATAATTACAAAATTTGTATATTTCAAATACATTAGGAATTAATGTAGGATCTTAATTTAAAATAGATTGATAAATTCCTAAGATCAATCTATCATACATGCCAAAGGATCTCATGTCAAATTATCAAGAATTTTACAGCAGAGTGAACATACTTGAATCTATGGTGATGAATCAATGCGGTTTGAAGTCCTCCACGGATTAATCACGACACTCAAATGGGCTCTCTTTCACCGATGGAATGAAGAGATTTACAAGCGTGAATGATTAGCCTTGGGGACCATAGCCCTTAAGATTCCTTATATACTAGATTTTAATTAGAGCCTCATTAACCCTAATTAGTCTAGTATTTGGTAACTACACATTGCAAAGACCATATCCAATAGATGCTTCTAGAGCCCAGCATCTGGATCACTTAAATTGGTCGTACTTAATCAGATAGCTTATATAACAATTGTTAATGAAACATATAGAACACATTAGGAAATAATATTCCAACAATCTCCTACTTGGGCTATTTGTGTTTTTTTGAAAACAATTGCATTCCATAACCTTAAATATACACTAAATTTGCTATCTTGTCTTGAAACATCTCCTCGGTTACAATCTGGTCCATCTCCTATATCAACATAAGATCAAAACAACTTTTGTTAAACTTCGTTTCGTACTAGATCTATCAATGGTTACCATACCAAATATATTCAATGACATAGATCAAGTATGGATGTGTAGAAAGAAATTACATGTAATGTGATATCAAATATGCCTATTTCCAACTAGTCCTTCTTTATTCCGTAGTGAGATCAATCATTAGTCTTTCCAACCTTATGTTTAAACCACAAACGGAAAGGATATATTTAGAGTAAACAAAATTTAAACCATCTGCTTTATTTTGTAGGAAACTAAATTTGTGTATATAAATATCACAAACATGTGTCTATCAACAAAGCATCCAATGAACATAAACTCCTACCATATTAGCATATTATCAAATAAAACCACACCCGTATGAGCATTATGCTTGTGAAAGACCGTAGGTGATAAACCTTTAATGAGTTGATCCGTAATCATGGAGTTTGTTTTTATATATTCTATAGATACTATATGACTTTGAACTCTCTCTTTAACAACTAGAAACTTAAAGTTTATATGCTTCAACTAGAAACTTAATGTTTATATGCTTCAACTTCAAAAAGTTTCTATTGTTATTTGAATATAGCACTGCTGATTTATTGTCACAGAAAATCTTAGTGGTCTTTCAATACCATCCACAATTTGCAGCCCTGTGACAAAATTTCACAGCTATATGGCCTAATTTATTACCTCGTAATTATTTCGAAATAGATCTTTTAGTGTCTTGGCAATCCGCAAGATCGGAATCAGAATCTCCAAATGATTTAATTTCTGATATGTGAGCATGTAGTCTTTTATTCTCTGTAAATACCTTATAACTCATTTGGTTGCTTTCCAATGATCCGTTCTAGGGTTACTTAAATATCTGCCGAACATTCCAACTATGAACACTAAAAGTCAGACGCGTACATATTTGTGCGTACATAAGACTTCCCAAGCTGATGCATAAGGAATCTTTTGCATTTATTTCTTTTCAATCCAATTCTTGGGATATTGATTGAGACTAAAATTGTCACCCTTAGTAATCGAAGTATCTTCTTGCGCACAATCTTTCATACCAAATCTAGCAAGAACATTTTCGATATAGCTCTTTTGTGATAACCTAAAAATACCCCGAGAGCGATCTTGATGTATCTTAATTGCTAATATAAAAGAAGTGTCCCCAAGATCTTTCAATTCAAAATTCTTAGTTAGAAATCTCTTGGATTCATGAAATAAGCCTATATTGCTACTGGCCAATAGTATGTCATCGACATAAAGCACCAAGAAGATAAAACTTACTCCCACTGAACTTGTGATATGCACAATTATCAACTGCATTTACCTCAAAACCATATGAGATAATGACTTGATGAAATTTATGATACCATTGATGGGAAGCTTGCTTAAGACCATATACGGATTTCCTTAGTTTGTAAACTGTAGACTTTAGATCACCTGACACAAATTTTTCTAACTACTCCATATATATGGTTTCCTTAATGTTACCATTGAGAAAAGCAATCTTTATATCCATATAATGTAGCTCTAAATCAAAATGAGCTACAAATGTCATTATTATCTTAAATGAGTCTTTCGTTGAAACTGTAGAGAAAGTCTTTTTATAATCAATGCCTTCTCTCTAGGTAAAACAATTAACGACTAGACGCGTTTTATAACCTTGATCCGTAAGTGCATGAATCATTGTGGGTAGCAAATTTAAATTTATAAAAATGGTATGGAGTATTGGTTGTTCCTTCCACAGGGAGGCTTTGTTAAAGATATTAGATTTGTTCTCTTGTTTTAGTAGGTGAACACAATTTACCCTACAATTCAGGTTTGAGGGAAACTTTGATTATGGTTTGGGTTAAGAATAGTGGCGTAGAAGAATTGTGATACTAAATTAAGATGAAAATGTTAAAAATAAAATACCTAAGACAATCTTGATTTCAAACCAAATCCAGTAGTGAGATAGAAGTAGTTTACTCAAATATGTTTATAACTCAACCTAACACTCACACATGCTTTGCTAGGTCAGAAGATATTCCTTTAAAACCTACTTTGTGGAACTTAAGGTAAGTGGAGGTTTTTAAAATTGGTTTTAGACTCATCGAGACATTAAATCGAGCACCTAGTGTGCACAAACGTCAACTCGTAACCAGGCTTTCATTGTAACACGGGTGAGTCAATCTATTGAGTAACCTTAGTTTATTATTTTTAGGAAAATAAGTTCCAAATCACCAGGTTATTGAATTAAACACTTGACATGCACGAATAGCCAACCATAACCAAGTTATGATTATAATACAGGTGGTTTGATTTCATATGAAAACCTAATTTAGGGTTTTAGAAAATAATTCACAAGGCACCGAGACATTGAACTAACCATTCGGTGTGCACGAGCAAAAACTCGTAACCGGACTTACGGTTGTAATACGGGCGACAAGGTTTCGATAGAACCCAGAGTTTACCAATAATTTCCAATGATTAATAAAAAGATATTTACATTAGAAAACATTTTTTTATGTTTGAGTTCACCAAACAACCACGCCACCTTCAATAGCTTGAAGTCAATAAGTGAACTATGCTAATAATATGACAAGAACATAAACTAAAAACATAAAATAATTCATTGAAGAAGAAAGAACACAAACTAAACTAAATAGAGATGATTCAATAATTAAAATAAATAAGTTGCTTCAGGATAAACTTACATAACATTGAAGTACAATAATTCGGGAAGAATACTCGAAAGCTTTAATCCAAATCTAAGCTAATCTAATCTAATCTTAATCTAAGATGAAATTATAAAAATAAATAAAAGAAAAGAAGTATGTAAAGTGAGAGGAAGGAGAGCAAAGAGAGATACACAACTCCCTATTTATAAACATTCACGATTAGGGGCAAAGTAGGAACATCAAATTAAATAAAAAAACCAAAAGTCTGCACGATGGGCGCCCATGACTTGATTTCCCCAATTGTTCGATGAAAGCCCCCAATGAATTAGCATAAATTTCACTCTCAGTGGACGCCCATCTAATTTATAATGGGGGTGTCCATGGCTTGTGTAGGGCACCCATGATAGATGTGAGGCACCCATAGGGCATTTCTCTAGCTATTCGATGAAAGTTTTCAAAAACTTGGATCTTCCTCTTGAAATTAGTTCTCGGGGGGTGCCCATCTAATGCACAGTGGGGTGCCCATGACCTTTGTGGGGCACCCATGATGGATTGAGGCGCCCATCAATTTTTTTCGACCACAACTTTAGTTCTTTCTTCATTTAGCTCGGATTCTCATTTTTCTTCTTCAAATTGATCACAAAAACCTATAAAATTCCACAAGTATATAAGTCAATTATTTTCATAATAACTTGTGGGATTTACGTAAATGAAACAGTTAAAACTATTTGCAAAATCATAGTAATATAACGTTATATGTGCACAATCACTTTATATATTTCAATGTTGCTTTTTGAATCTCTTTTAGTTTTAAATATCCATTTGCAAATAGTGGACTTCATATCTTCTGGCAACTAGGCAAGATTCCAAATGTCATTGTCCTCTATGGATTTTATCTCATCATTCATGGCATCAATCCACTTTTAAGAGTTATGACTTTGTTTGACTTGTTGGAAGTTGATTGGATCATCTTCCATAGATCCGATGTTAAACTTATGTTCTAGAAGATAAACAACATAATCATTTGAAATCGTACTTCTTCTTTTTCTAGTGGATTGCCTTAATGGCACTTCCTCTTGAGGTTGTTGAGTTTGCTCTTCAGAAGCAACCTCTTGATTTTGAGTAGGGAGTTTTTCATCATTATCTTATATTGCGTCTTACACAATATCAGAAAGCTAATAATTGTTAATAGCAATACTTAGAAAAGAAATTAGTTTTTTTTCAAAGATAACATTCCTAATATATTTATCCCCGTTTTTAAACTCAATATCTTCAAAAAATCTCCCATTTCCTGTATCGAAAAAGGTTTTTGTTGAGGGATCATAAAATTTAAAGCCTCTCAATTGTTTAGTGTATCTAACAAAGTAGCAGTTTATTGTTCTTGAGTCCAATTTCTTTTCATTTGGCCTGTAAAGCATTGCCCCGACTGGATAACTCCAAATGTGTAAATGCCTTAAGCTAGGCTTTTTGCCTAACCATAGTTTATAAGGGATTTTACCCACTACTTTACTTAGTACTCTATTCAGAATGTATGCTACAGTCTTTAGTGCTTATTTTTAGAGTGATTCTAGTAAACAAGAATGACTTATCATATTTCTTACCATGTCCTTAAGTGTTCCTTAAGCATTCATGCTAAGTTTGCTTTGCATTGTGTATTATGGGACAATTCTGCATTCCTTTAGGATTTTCATAAAAGGTCATGGACGTTGTTCGCCTAATCTATCATTTTTACCATAGTATTCATCACCACGATTAGATTTGGCAACCTTAATTTTCTTGCCTAGTTGTTTTTTACTTCGACTTTGAAAGCCTTAAAAACGTCTAATGATTGTGACTTCTAATGAATTAAATATATGTACCCATAACGAGAATAATTATCTATGAATGTAATAAAATACTGTTGAACATTCTAATAAACTATAGGGAATAGTCCGTAGATATCAGTATATATTAGTTCTAAGACATTTTAACCCTTTTTGGCACCTAATTTCCTTATGTTCTTTTGTTTCCCCTTTACACATTCAATACAAACTTTGAAATTTGTTAAATCAAGGGGATCAAGAATTCCGTCAGACACAAATCTTTCTATTATCTGTTTAGAGATATGTCCTAAATGCTTATGCTAAAGTACGGCGGAATTCTCATAAGTTAATTTGCGTTTTGTACCACAACTTGTTGTTTGCAATGTTTCATTGTATGAGACAATTGTATCTAATAAGTATAGATTATCAAGTAAAGAACTAGTTTCAATAATAATATTTGAATCTTAAAAAAGACTAATTTTATTATTTCCAAATAAACAAGAAAAACCAAATTTGTCCAAAGCAGAAGCAAAAATTAAATTCTATCTAAACGACAGTACTACATAAGTCTTTTTCAAATCCAAAAAATAACCATTCTTGAAAGACAATCTAAAAGTTCTTATTGCCTTCACTGCAACTGTTTTGCCAACGCCCACATTGATGAATCTTTCAGTACCATTTGGCTTTTGGCTCCTAAGGCAACCCTACACAGACACACTTATATGAGTAGTAGCACCATAATCTACCCACCAAGTGTGACTAAGTACAGAAGCTAAATCAACTTCAAAGCAAACCAAAGTGAGAAGTGTACTTTTCTTTACACGCTATGCGGCATATTTGGAACAATCATTTTTTATATGTCCAGCTTTCTTGCATAGGTAATACGTAAACTCCTCATCTTGTTTCATCTGTTGTTTGGGCTAGTGTGTTCCAATAACAACTTTCTTACCCTTATCCCTTTTTCGTTTCTTGTTTTTAGCAGTAGTGACTAAGTGAGCACTTTTTATATTTTCTCACGTAATCCTTTCTTCTTCTTACAAACAATGAGATATGAGCTCATTAAGAGTTCTTTTATCATTTTGAGTGTTGTAGCTCAGTCTAAATTGACTATACTGTGCAGGAAGAGAGATGAGTACCAGATGGACGAGCAAGTCCTCAAACAGCTCTAACTATAGTGCTTTTAGTTTTGAAGCAATACTAGACATTTCCATAATGTACTCCTTCGTATTCCTTTTTCCTTTCATTGAGACAAGTTTAGCCAAAAACGTATGTCTCCCTGCCTTTTCGTTCTTTATAAAATGTTTCTCAATTTTCTCAAGGAACTTGTTAGCATTTTCCTCATCAGACATAGCACTCCAGAATGCTTTCGGAATGCTACATTTCATTATCCTAAGACTTATATAACTAGAACACTCCCCCCTTTCATGTTCTCTTTTGTCCTCATGGAAACTTTTAGCAGTGAGAGGTGTACGTTGTTATTTCCTTAACGTAAGGTCAAGATTCATGCAGCTGAAAGCAATAGAAATGTTCTCTTTTGAAGTCTTTAAGTTTGTGTCGTTAAGTATAGGAATGGAATTAATGTTGGTAGTAATAATAGTAGCAGAAGTAGTATCTAAATAGAGAACAAACAAAAAATAATATACTCACAATCCAAAATTATGTCAAGACATTTAATGATAACAGATATATGTATGACATAACTAGCCAAAATAATTGGGGTAGGCCATTTCAAGATACCCAGCACAACATTAGTATTTAGTCTTTAGACAGAAACATCAACTTGTAAATGGTATTCTCCATATAGTAATCAAATGTTAACAATAAATTCTGTTAAACAATGACCTTCTTTTGGGCTAGTTCATTATTCACATGGAAACAAAATAATTATGACACATTTATTCTCGCAGGTATATTTATAATTTGGCCAATCAATAACCTTTCTTTGGGCCGTTCATTACTCGTATAAATAACAAACATACACATCTTAATATCCCAAAATAAACATATCAACACAATAGAGGTTACTTTGGCTACATATTACTTCAATTAATTTATTTTAAGACATAAGACAATTGTGCAAAGGGTGTTATAATTTTCATGGACTTACAATTTCACACTTTAACCGTGCGACACTTAGACGCTTTATAAAAGTATCTAAGATATTTATATGATGAGCTTCCAAAGGAAGCTTCCCACATATTTTAGAATCCATAACAATATATATATATATATATATATATATATATATATATATATAACAAAATGAATAATCCTAAAGTTTTCTCATGCAATTCTATAATGAATTAAACTTAGAGAAAAAACTAAAACCCCATATGTTGTACCCGGAATTAAAAACTATAAAAAACCTTAACAATCAGGCAATCATGATTTAAGAAAATCAAGATATTCAAGAACATCATACATATTTCATAATTAACCCTAAATATCCATATGGGTAGCTAAATAACAATTTAGAAATATGTATGATGTAGCAATATATCAAAAAATTCATAAAACATAATTATCATGATCACTCCTGATAATTTAACATGAAATTTGGCTCTGATACCACTCGTAAGACTTTAATTTCAAATAGATTGATAAAATTCTAATATCAATCTATCATACATACCAAAAGGATCTCATGTCAAATTATTAAGAATTCTACAGTGGAGCAAACATACATAAATCTGTGGTGATGAATCAGTGGGGTTTGAGGTATTTCACAAATTAATCACGATACTCAAATGGGTTCTCTCTTACAGATGCGAATGAAGAGATTTACCCTAATTAATCTAGTATTGGGTAACTACACATTACAAAACTCATACCTAATAGATGTTTCTAGAGACCAACAACTGGATCACTTAAACTGGCCTTACTTAATCATATAGCCACTGTAACAATTGTTAAGTAAACATATAAGTTCACATTAGGAGATAATATTCCAACAATTAAATTTAAAAACACAAAGAAAAAATGTCTAAATATTAATTAGGATTGAAAAAAAAAACTTGAAAATGCATTTGGTAATAATAATTATTGATTAGTAATTAAAAGTGTTAGGAAGATAGCTAGCGACAGTTGGTAGTGATTGGCGGTAAAAGTGTGGTCAGAAGTAAGTGACGGTCGACAGTAGCTAAACGTGAATGATAGCTAGCGATAGTCAGAGGAGGGTGAAGGTCAGTCAACAATGGTGTTTATCGAAGGCGGTGATGACCAGTGGTCATGGTGATTAAAGGTAAGTGGTGTTCAACCGATGGAGGAGATGGCGAGCTAGTGGTGATTGGAGGTTGGCAGTGGCCGATTAACGATGATTAAATGTAGGTGGTGAAGGTGGTAGTAGTTGAATGTGAGTGGTAGCGGTGGGCAATGACTGGTGGTCGTGGTGCGATAGTGAGTGATTGGCGATGGTGAGTGATGATTTTGATTAGTAGTGGTGGTTGTGAAAAAAAATGAAAACTTAAGAAATACATTTTTTATATTTCTATAATTTTTTAAAAATTTAAAAAAGAGCTTTAATTTTTTTAAATAAAAAATTGGAAATAAATTTATTAAATGAGTTCTCATTTCAATTTAAAATAAAAAATAAAATTGAAAATTGAAAACTAAAATTGAAGTCTTTGTCAAATGGCCCTTTCACAACTTGCCTAATGGGGTGGCCTATTTTGTGGCCTAAGTTTTGATCAACAGGAGTGAGTCGGCTCAATATCAGTTTGGGCTGCTTTGCGCTTGAAAATTAAATCCACCGACTCTGAGAAACGAATGTGGTATTTGGTTTATTTTTCTGTTTTTTATTTTTTATTTTTATTTTATGTGTTAAAAATCTCAAAATGAGGAAATAGAAAATGTTCTGTTTTTTCTTGTTTTGAGATTTTTCTCAATTTTTGTTAAAAACTCTCAAAATAATTTTTTGCCATTTTTCATTTCATGTGTAAAATTATTTTCAGTTTTTGAAAACAAATTAAGAAAACACAAGTAACCAAATACGTTTTGACCTATTTTCTTTATTTTTAAAAGTATAAAATAAAAAATGAATTCAAAATAAAAAATAGAAAATAAAATTAAAAACTAAAAAATGGAAAAATAAATCAAATTAACCCGAAATAATTCCATTCCCAACTTTCTTCTTGACAGCCAACAACTGCTTTGTTCGTCCCAAGAAGGGAAAGGCAAGTGGTGATCAGAGTGAAAGGGTAGCGTACATATAGATAGATAGATAGCGAAAGAGAAAAGAGAAGAGAAGGGTAACCAAAGGTAAGAATGGCAGCGTCCGCGATGATATTGGATCCAAAACCCTCACCGCCTTCTTTCCCATCGTCCAAATATGACCCACACAGCGCCGACCAATCGCCGGTGGCGTCCGATGAAGACGACCTCTACGGCCGCCTCAAATCCCTCCAGCGCCATATCGAGTTCATTGACATTCAGGAGGAGTACGTCAAGGACGAACTCAAGAATCTGAAGCGCGAGCACCTCCGGTCCCAGGAGGAGGTCAAGCGCATCCAATCGGTTCCCCTCGTCATTGGCCAGTTTATGGAAATGGTTGACCAGAACAACGGCATAGTCGGATCCACCACCGGCTCTAATTACTATGTTCGCATACTCAGCACCATCAATCGCGAGCTCCTCAAACCATCCGCCTCCGTGGCCTTGCACCGCCACTCCAACGCCCTCGTCGACGTGTTGCCTCCGGAGGCTGACTCGAGTATCTCCCTCTTGAGTCAATCTGAGAAGCCCGACGTTACCTATAATGTAAGTCCTTAATTTTATATGTAGCACCTTGGCAATTTCATCTCAATACCCTTATTTGAAGATTAAGTGGGTTCAGAATTTGTTTTTATATTTAAAATTGGATTTAGGGTTTTATGTGGAATCAATTGCATTTAGGGTTTATTGTAACGACCCCCCCCTTTCGTTGGCAGATTGGTGGTGATAGAGCTTTGTTAGGTAATTTGATTCGTGTTTTAACAACTGCAGTTGTGAAAGTCTCCAAATTTAGGGTTTTTAGTTTCACGGGTACTATCTAAGTTCAGCGTTGGTGGTTTGAGTGGTTTAATCCAGTTGGCTGAATTATCAAAGCTTTAATTTTTCTAATGACTAGACATACTTCCATTATGTAGAGCATATTGTAGTGGATTAGTTATAGGTTAATCTTCCAATAGTTTGTATTTAGAGTTTGTTTTTTGCTAAATTTTTGTCGACTGTCCAGATCCAATCACCTGGGAAGCTAATTAATTGGAAGCCTTTTTCTTCTTCATGTCGTTCTTGGTTGTTAAGTGGGTGTTTATGTTTGTGTCATTCCTGTCTATTTATTTATTTTTTTTTAATAAGTGAACAAATAATTTTGTCGAGGGATGCTACTCTTGCAAACAAAAGTTAAGATAAAGGCTAAGAAGCCTAAGATACAGAACAAAACCTAAACCGCTGTTTGGTCTACAAAATCCAAAAAAGGAGTGTATATATTGATTAACCTTACCGGATACATCACTAACAAAAGAAACATTTTAAGCTATATGAAGGCATTTCAACCTCTCCTTGGATCAACTACTTTACAGTCTGTACAAAAAGGTATCAGTCTCCATGCTTTTCTCTTTCTTTCTAAAATACAAGCTCCCCACCAACCCTGAAAAACTTCAGATAATTTCCATGAGAAAACCCACTGCATGTCAAAGCAAGATAAGACTGCCTCTCACAATTATTTTTATAAGATTAAAATTTATTAATAGAAACGGAACACAAGAACGTGAGAATGACCAGTCCCCACAAATCAAGAACAATAAGAAAAAATATAAAAGATTACAATTACAAGTTGGAAATAGCAAGCCAATCCATTTGAACACTAAAATGATGCTAAAAAAGTGATATGATCCCATAAACTGGGAACCTCAACGTATTTGTATTCAAAGTTCGGATACTCTGTTATTCATTTCCAACCATAATACTCGTGAAGTAGCCAAAACTGCATTTCTCCACAGAAGTTTTGCTTTCTTCTTTAAACCAAAGCCCCAAAATTCAATAGTAAACATGTCAAACCATAAAGATGTCACCACCCTATTCACCTACGAGATAGAGAAGAGTACTCTCCATAAAGAAAGAACAAGAGAGCAATGAAGAAACAACTGATTAATCGATTGTCTACCATTTTTGCACATAATACACCAACGATTGTCTTCCTTTTTGGAGCATATCATTTGCCATTGGACAATGCAAAAGGATATGGTTCACCGACTCACCCTTGCACAAACGACACATGAACAACACCAATTCACTAAAATTTGTCTCATCTTTCTCAAATTATAAATATTAAGAATATAACAATGGAAAGCATGCCACATGAAGAATACTTTTGATATTGGTAATTTGTTCTTTCAAGTGCTTGACCTTGTTACAAGTTGCAATGCTTGGTTTCTCATCCCAACTCCCTTTTGAGTCAGGATATTGGAGGCTGTGACATTCAAAAGCAGGAAATTCGTGAAGCTGTTGAATTACCTTTGACACATCATGAATTGTACAAGCAGATTGGTATAGATCCTCCTCGAGGTGTGTTGCTCTATGGTCCACCTGGTACAGGTAAAACCATGCTTGCCAAGGCTGTTGCTAATCACACTACAGCAGCTTTCATAAGAGTGGTTGGCTCAGAGTTTGTTCAGAAATATTTGGGTGAGGTATGCTCCATGGATTTTCTTGTATATTTTGGCTTATTTTGAAACTCATGCAGTCAATCTAATATTTTAGAATTATTATCCTCTTTTTCTTTGTAACTAATGTGTCTGTATATTGCCGTTTTTCAGATGAAAACTGATTGTTTGGTCATTAACTTTGTATTGGTGCTGGCTGATTTCAGGGTCCTCGAATGGTCCGTGATGTTTTTCGTCTTGCTAAAGAGAATGCCCCTGCAATTATTTTTATTGATGAGGTAGATGCTATTGCAACTGCTAGATTTGATGCTCAAACTGGAGCTGATAGAGAAGTTCAACGAATCCTTATGGAACTCCTAAATCAGGTATTATGGATGAAATATGGATCTGACTTCTGAGTTAATAGCACAAGATAAGAATATTTAAATAGACAGATTTAAGAATTGCTTATCGGGGAAAGTGAAAGAAAAATATTAGAAAAGACGGATAGAAGCATTTCCTGACTCAAGATTTTACGAGACCATAGCTTGGTAGGTTTAGAGACCGTCTAATGTAACCTGTTGCCAAAGTCTGCATATTTTTGTGTGATTGGCTAATTTCATTTCAAGTAAGTTGATGAGGTTTTAATGCCTGTCAGATGGATGGGTTTGATCAAACAGTAAATGTGAAGGTTATAATGGCAACTAACCGGGCAGACACTTTGGACCCGGCACTTCTACGCCCTGGCAGGCTTGATCGAAAGATCGAATTCCCTTTGCCTGATAGACGACAAAAGAGGCTTGTTTTTCAGGTCAGTTTGACTTTTGTCCACGTGTTTCTGATAGCATTTTAAATGTTTGTGTCAATTTGAGAGCAATAAAATATAACCCCAACCTTTTTGCTTGAATCTGTAAGTCTGGTAATTGTTTTCTTAATTGTTGGAGTTTCTCCCTCCCTCTCAGTGATTTTGCTAAACTTCATTGTTTGTTAAATAAACATTTAATATTGATTGTTCCTTAATAGGTTTGCACTGCTAAGATGAACTTGAGTGATGAGGTTGACTTGGAGGACTATGTGTCTCGGCCTGATAAAATAAGTGCTGCAGAGGTTGGTTGGTTGGTTTTGAACCCTTAAATCTATTGCTGCTTTCAGAATATCTCTTTATATTATTTTATTTTTCTTCTTTTTCCATATCATATGATCTTCTGTAGACGCTGTTAATGTTTTATGTAGTTAATCTTTATTTAATTCACAGTTTCCTGCTGTTGTGCTGATTGAATATTGCATGCATATGCATGTGCAAGTGTGTTTTTTTTCCCTGCATTGCTTTTTTTTGTTGGTGTGTGTGGTGTGTTTTGTCAGTGAACCACATAATGTACGGACATGTTTATGGATAGAATATTGTTTCATTCAAATCTTTTAATAGCTTCAACTCTGTTGTCTCTCTATTCAACTATGATGTCTTGCTTCCATTTCTCATTCCCAGCTTTGCTGCTTTTTAATATTGAATAACCGGTGGCCATTTTGCTACTTGGCCACCCTCATTCCTGTACCTTTGTTGGTTTAGGTAGTGTTGTGGAACTGTACAGTGTAGACATTGACAAATGAGTGTTATTACTGCTGGTTGTCACGGGCTTTGTCCTCAAATCATTTTTGTGGTAGCAATGTCCCATTTCCCCTATTTTCTTTTGTCTTATCTTCCTCTTTTCTTTTATTATTACTACTTTTTTAAAGGGAACATTACTGTGAATTTCAGTATGTGAATTATGGAGCCTTTTTGGGTGGAAATTTTGGAAGATGTTATTTACATTTTGTACCTCATTCGTATGCTTATGCTTTTGCTTTTTTTAATGAAAAAGGAAATTTGTTTTCTTTGAGGTAGAACTATTGCTTTTACGTAATCAAGTTATTTTGTTAGCTACGATAATCTAAGTTCTTAATGCATTTTAGTCTGTGTTATCAACTTGCTTACCGGATGATGTTTCTGCAGATAGCAGCTATATGTCAAGAAGCAGGAATGCATGCTGTTCGCAAGAACCGTTATGTTATACTTCCGAAGGATTTTGAGAAGGGTTACAGGACCAATGTTAAGAAACCAGATACTGATTTCGAGTTCTACAAGTGATGCAAATTAGAAACCTATGATTTTAGTAATGGATTACCTTGCTGTTGATATGATACTTTGATTGGCTTTGTTGTTCCCGTGGTAATATATCTCTTCACTAAACTAGACCTTAACATTTATCAGTTTGCAGCTGGTGAACCAAGGGATTGGGATTCTTGTTTTACTGCCATATGACTTACCTGTAATTCTAACCAAACCAAATGAAAGAGAGAATATTTTCTAGGCCTGCCTGTCTTGTTCGGCTGATTTTAGATTGATATGACCTGGTTGTGCCCCTGCTTGTCATAAATATTAGATGCTATTTTTGCATTAAATGTCAAGTCATGAGCTAGACTTAATGTAATTTAACTGGATTGCTACAAGTCTTCACAATAATTTCGTTTATATATATAATTTGCGTTAGCAAGCATGATCAAGTGAACTTAGGGACTAAGTAATAGACAAATAAATTGTTAAGAGCATTGCTGTACATAAACCCAAATTTTGATAAATAGCTAGAGCTTTGGAGGTGATGGATTTGGTAAGAGGACCAAAAAGGGGGGGGGGGAGAAAAAGATGATAAATACAAAATAAATACATACCTTGTTTATTTATGTTAAAAATTAATATTATTTCTTATTAAGTTATTTTTAAAATCTTATATTTTATTTATTTTAATTATTTTTTAATCAAATCTTATAATATATCTATCTTAATAGATCTGTCATTCAATGAAAATGAAATGAGAATTTGCCCATCCCTCTAATGACAGCACATTTAGGGTTGGAAATGGATTGAATTGAATAGGGTTTTAATTTATTTGAACTTGACTTTGAACTATTTATATTTAATTTCAGCTCAAGCTCGAGTTTTTTATTTATTTGAATTCGGATTTGTACTATTTATATTTCACTTGAGTTTGACCTCGATTTGAATTTTTATATAAGTTCGAGCTTGACTCAATAAAAAATATTTTAAATTAGAGTTTGATCAAATCAAAATGATGTATTTTTAGTCTAAAATATAATAAAAATATTATTAAAAAATATTATAAAAAATATATATATATATATATTATTGCTGGACTTGCGAGTTTTTAAATTTAATTTTTCTAAATTCAAGTTTAAGTTTGAATTTAAATGAGACATAAATCAAATTTGATTCGAGATCATTTTAGTTACGAACCAAATCCGATTCGAATTTTTTTCTTAAATGCTCTTTAATTACTCACTATTTTTATAATTTTTTTATTTTTTATATATATTTTTAATAAGTTATTATTTATTTAAATAACTTTAATTATTTATTATTTACTCTTTGAATTACTTTTGTTAATTTTTTTATAATTTATTTCAATTAAAATGAAAATTTAATAAAAATCACAAATAGTGCCACCTCTAGTTTATAAAAATAAAATTTGGCAGAAAATATGAAAATAATAAGTACACTCTTTTAACATCTTTCTTTACTCTACCATAGTTTTATGGCTTATAATGGCTCCGTTTGGAGCTCTTTAAAATAAAATAAAATCTTAGAAATCTCAACAAACACGAATTACGAGATAATAAAATTAAATTTTTATTCATCGCACAAATTACGAGATATTTATTTTTACAATTTTATTTTATTTTATACACTTTTAAACAACTCCAAACACACCCAATATGTTTGGACAGGGAAAAACGGAAAAAAGGCGTAGCTTCATAGTTTATAGTATGTTTGGATCGGGAAAAATGGAAAGAAAAGAAAAAAAATTTAAAACTTGGTCGGAAAAAGTAATAAAGGGGTGCAAATATTGTCACGTTATAAAATACGTGGGTGTGAAACGTAATTTGACAAAATAGGAGGAATTCGTAAAGGGTAAAAATGGCAAAACGGTTCGATTCGGCACCTCGATTTAACAGCTCCGAGGAAGAGCTGAGGGATTTTTTCTTCCCCAAGTCGAGACTCTGTAAAATTCAGGGCGAGGGAGGAAAAAGCGTGTTAGGGTGGGAGGGCATTCCTCGAACCCTCAAAGCCCTCGCTTTCTCTGCTTGTAGGGGATACAGGGAGGGGTGTGGATCTGATTGAAAGCCGTCTGCTATTTTCCGCCATTTCCGTCCGATCGCGATTCCCAAAAGCCTGTTGTGTTTGTCAATTTGGAATAACCTCTAATCTCTCTCTGGTAATCGTTTCATCTGTAACTAGTCTTTCTTTCTTTTCGGAATTATTCGATTGGATCTCTTCCAGATCTCGTGAATTGAGTCTCTCTAATGTCTTTCTTCTTCCTTATTCGCTGGTCCATTCAACAGGGCTGATGTTTTTTGTGTTCACTAAGTAGGTTTATTATTTAGATCTCCACCTACTTATGTGTACATCTATATGTGGTTTATGATTATTTTTGTTCTATTAATTCGTGTCTGCGATGTGGTGTTTTCAGTTCGGCAGGTCCAACGTTTCGGATAGTGCTGAATATTGATCGAAATCAACATGGCATCGAAGCGTATTCTGAAGGAACTGAAGGATTTGCAGAAGGATCCTCCGACTTCTTGCAGTGCTGGTGTGATATATAGCCAGATTTCTATCTGTCTAGTTGGATAGTTTGGTGTGTGTTGTCTCAACCTATGGTATTTGCTGAAACTTTTAGATCCTGGGAATGATGGTGACGGAGACCATTTGTTTTTCCACTCATGCAAACAAAACATTAATAATTGATTCATGGCATTCTATGCCATGTTTATAAATGATGACGAATTGAAGAATTTTAAGATTTATATATATATATTTTTTAAAGGCCCATTTTTATTTCTGCTTTATCTTTCAAACAAATGGAACTTAAATTATGACTTAGTGTTGCTTTTGTGGCAAAATGATGCACCCAATCGTTTTTCGAAGCCCAATTAAAGGATCTTGGTTGTGGAATGAAAATAGCCAATTTAAAATATGTCGCCTCATCTCAGGGGCAGTTGAATGTGATTCCCAGTGACATATTTTGTTCCCATTTGATTCTCTTGTTTGTCCAGTGATATGATGGGATGTTGTTGGGGCAAATTGCAACAAACATAGCTTTTGACAGCATCCACTTTTTTCTGTCGATTAGTGCCCACTGTAGTGCATGCTCCTGACAAAAATGAACCTTACATTGCATGTTTTCTTGATTGATGAGTAATGATAAGTATGAGACCATACGGCCATTGCGTGTAGAAGACTATAATCTGCAGTAACTTTGGGAAGCTCTTTTTTTTTTCCCCCCCCGGTAACAGGCCCTGTAGCTGAGGACATGTTTCATTGGCAAGCAACTATAATGGGACCTCCTGATAGCCCATATACTGGAGGTGTATTTTTAGTGACCATTCACTTCCCTCCCGATTATCCGTTCAAGCCTCCAAAGGTATCTCTTTTACATGTTTGTAGTTTTGGTATAATGGCTAGTTTTCTTTGCCAACATCAATGTGTGGTCTGATGGTTGACTGTTTGTGGAAATCCAGTTGAGCAAGCAAAGTATTCAAGTAGGAAGCCAAGTGGTCCTTAACAAATTCCTGGCCATTTTTTTCCTTTCATTTTCTTTTCTTGTTTCTTTTTGGATAAATAGTAATTTAGTATTGTTTGTTTTAGATTACTATACAGATTTGTGCTTGGCACTAGGAAAGCAATGGTTCTTACCTTATTACTTCTCTATACTGAAATCAAATCCATGGAAGTTTAACAATGCAAGAATGATTAGTTTTAAATTACAATGCCACAAAAAGGTGAACAGTATTATGACTGGTATTATGTCTATACATATCTTTTATAAAACTGAAATGGCATTCTGAGTGCTTTCTCATGGTTTTTGTATTAGAGAATCACTTTATACATTTAGAGCTGTTTCTTGAATAAAAAGGGTCTTTCTTTGTTAATCATACTTCTAACAAATATTCATTTTCTACGCATGATGAAGCTTTATTTGACTTATTAATTCCACCCCCCTCAAACCACCCCCCCCCAAAAATATATATATATATATATTATGGTGAACAAAGAATGATGACGGCAATAACATATGTTTTGTTTAGGAGCTGGAGTATTAAAGTTGGGGTGTCAATTGTAATGAACGAGATAAAGTTTCTGTCGAGCTTTTCAAAATATGCTGTTTTGGAGCGTTGGTTTAATATCTATATGTTATTTTGGAGTGTTGGTTTAATATCTATATGTTTGCAAAGGCTAACAATATCTGTCTATCAGGTTGCATTTAAGACTAAGGTCTTCCACCCAAACATCAATAGCAATGGAAGCATCTGTCTTGATATCCTTAAAGAGCAGTGGAGTCCTGCTCTCACCATCTCTAAGGTTTGTATTTTGCTTTACCAAATCTATGGACCTTTGAGAGTATGTGTAAACGCACTTTTTCCCTGTCAAAATAAGTGCAATTCTTATTTCCATTGGCTTCTTACTGGCAGTTGGCCCACATTGTGCAGGCAAATATTCGTATGTTGAAAGCACAAGATTTAAATTTATTTGCATCACAATCAAAGAATTGGTTATAGGGTTAGATTTGAAAATTGTTTTCTGTGTGTTGTTCGTCATATGGATTCATTAATTTAATTGTATTTTGTTGTAAAAGAAGTATAATTGGGAGAGATTATTATTATTGGAACCAATCATCAAACATTTTACAAATACAGCGAGACATTTTATAAACTAGAGTATGTTATATAACTGAGCTATGTGCATCCATTTTGTAATATTATGTCCTGCATATGCAAGAGCCTCGTGGATGCCATATTCAGAGGATGACCATATAGGCTGTTGACAGGTTGATACCTAATTTGGTACGGACTTGATTCAATTTGCATTTGGGTTAGCTCATTGGAACTCAATGTATATAGTTCCATTGGGTTATTTTTAAGCGCTCATATACCAGGTTAGTTTCAAACGTGGGCTAAGTTACTTATGGAACATAAGTGTGGCTTTTGGCTTTGGTTAAACTAAACCTATTAGAAATGCATATTATGCGGTTTTAGTGCATATTAAACTTTTTTTTTTTTAACTGGTCTGATACCGACTTGATACATTTCAACTTCTTAGAAGTGGAAAAAAAAAAAAAATTGTCTTCTTCCATAAGAGTGCTAACGAAACCTAAATGGATTGAACCCTGGAAAAAGGTATTTTTAAATCCCTACATTTGGTGGAGCTGGTATGAGAATGTTGAGGTGGGTGAGGAGCAATGGAAGAAATACAAAAGATGCATAGTCATTTGATTTCTTGGTGTGCAAGATTTGGTTTGAGTTGGATGTCTATAGGGGTCTTATGGAAAATATGGTTGGCTAGGTGAAAGCTGAGTTTTTATTTTATTTTATTTTTTTTCCCCGGGGGGGGGGGGTGGTTTGGGGGGAGAGAGTTTGGGCTAAGGCAAGCTTGGTGCTCAGTCAATAATGGTCCCAACCATGGTCAAAACATGAGGCCCATTGCCTACACTCACTTGAAAATTGACACTTGCACCTCAATGGTTTTGTGACTTTTGTCCCTATTCACGGAGAAATTCTACTTTGGCTCCCACTCAAGAAAATTGTTTCTTCATCCCCGCTAAGTACAAATCTTGAGTCTGCCCTGGTCCCAACGGGTGACCTCCTTTGGCAAGCCTGATGTACTGTTAGTGGAGTGATTCAACTGGTAGTGCAGCTAGAAAGCTTAGAGGTTCCAAAGCATGCCGAACATGCCACTTGCTCTCGGAGATTGTCTATGTTCAAAGAAATCTGTGTCCAAGACTGGTTGTGGTAAAGTTACTTTAGAAAAAGCTGATGGGCACCTTATCAACTCTTGGCCACCAGGTTAGCTGTCTGGAGGCATTGTGTGCAGGTCATCAACATGTCAAGTTGACATGTCAAGTTACTCACCTCACAAGGCTGATATGGTTGGTGTTGGAAGATGATTTGGCAATTTCATGCAATATTTTGGGATTTGGTTCAAGTTTTTAGCACCCCTTGTCTCATTAAATGATTATTTTGAACTTCTATTATTTTTTCTTGGGAACGTATGTCATGGTTTCACTGATAATTAATTTGTTGCAAGTGGAATTCAGACCCCCGTGCATTGTTGGATTGTTGACAAAACTTGCCTGTGAATCAGGTCCTGCTCTCTATCTGCTCATTGCTGACCGACCCAAATCCTGACGATCCCCTTGTGCCCGAGATTGCCCACATGTACAAGACCGACCGAGCCAAGTATGAGAGCACTGCCCGGAGCTGGACACAGAAGTATGCCATGGGATGACAGAGAGATATTCCTTTCAGTAGAGTGGATTTGTTGAAACATGTATAACCCATTTCATTTTCTGTTGCATCCAGCGGGCAAAGAACCAGTTGGGTTAGATGGATTATTAATTTGCTCTTGCTCTGAGACAAGTTATGTTTTGAGGACCTAAAAATGGGAGGAAAAAGAAAAGATAAGTTGGTGTTGCTTTGTGGAGATGTATTGTGTAATGTGCTGAACGACCCTCCTTTGTGTGTTGTACAATCAAAATTGCGAGTGCTTGTTTGTTCTTGATCTGTGTTACTAAACTTAATACGAAAGTCTGCAGCTATTAAAGGTGTTGTACTTTAAATTGGAACTAATGCTGTTTATTTCTCTATACTGCTGTTAAGATAGAAAAGAAAACGGTGATGCTTGCTCATCTTTGGTAAAACATATGTACTGTTGGAGGAATATTCATATGTTTAACCAATAAAAATTAAATATAGTTGTGAGTTATATTAATATATGTTTAATTTTTTTTTATTGAGTTTACATAGACCGGGTCTATTAGATAACAGTTGCAATGCTCTGTATATTGCTTGAAAAATTGGACCGAATTGGCCGGTTGAACTGGGATCGGGGCCAAAAGCCATTCCAATCAACTCACAAAAGCTATTCTAGACACAAAAAACAAAAAAAACCGCTCTATTTCTTTTGAAAACTAGAGATTTTCTGCTCGCATGGCAGCGCACCATTATAATAATTCATTTGTTTAATCATTTGTTTCATCTATTTTTTTTATTTTACTCTTTTTCAACAATGTATAATTTGATATATTTTATTTTATTTTGAGGGATTGATTCGTTGACTTTTGATTGATGATTAGTGGTATAGTGGGTTTCATTATTTAGTCAAATAATGAAGATAAATTTAAATACAAACAAGCATCACAACATATATATATATATATATACATGAATCAAATAAGGAGTATTATATTATGCCTCTTAAGAATGGTCTAAATAAAGAAAAAATTAGTCATAATATTTCAGAAAAAATTATTATTATTTAAATTATTAATTTTATTTAAATTATTAATTCTATAATTCAAAACAGCGGTAATGGGGTAGGAAGGGAAGGAAGTTAAGAAGAGAATTATCATTTTAGGCGAAATTGAGTAGTGGAAATAATCATTTTCGAAAAGAAATACGCAAAATGGCAAGGAAGGGTTTGAGCATATGTATATATATAGAGAGAGAGAGAGCTATTCGTCAATCAAATAAATAAATACTTTCATGAATTGAAGAAGTCTGAAAGAAGTAGCCAGTAACTTTCCTAATTATGTTCTTTTACCATGGTTCCAATCCAGTCCAAACCAGGATGGTTGGTCTGTTGAGATAGGAATTTTTTTGTCTCCTGCGTCACTGGGGACTTAATATTAAAGGAACATCTAAATTCGTCATTTCTTGTTTTTCAACGCATCACCAATCTCACATACGCACAAAGTTAATAGTCGTTTATGGGATTGACCAACCTATCAGAATGTGAGGGGAAGATTCCTAATCAAAAAAGCAATAATAATAATAATTTAAAAAATAATAATATACAATTAATTACCTACGAGAGGAGGTTCGCATTGGAAGTGACCAAACGGTGAGCTGGCAGTGGCAACTCCAACTTATGGGGACAACATGCTTTCAGAATTGAACTGGGATATACTGGCCTCTTCCCTGATAGTAATGTTAAAACACATGGGTATTACCGACATTTTACATCGACAATGATATCTTCTTGGTTGGTTCCTTTGAAAAAAAAAAAAAAAAGAAAAAAAAGTGAGGTAATATGATATCCGCCTAGGACTAATCTCTCTCTACAGATGTACACAAAGTGAAGGCATAGACTCGAGGGTTCTCCGAGTAACTCCGAGTCTGAAGACCCGGTCGTTCTTGACCTAAAAGGTTAGCCCGCTTTTAGGTTTTTGTTTTGAATCTCTTCTTGAAGCATCCTTTTAATGCTGGAATGGAATAGAATAGAATAGAATAATTGACAGGATTCCAGAAGCTCAATTTCGTGGTTAATTTTGCGCAATCCACACCGTTCTCCGCATGCCTGTTAAAGACTTTTATTTTTATTTTTTATTCTTTTATTTTATTTTATTTATTTTTTAACCTTCACTCTTTGCTTTTCCTTCTCATTGTTATTTCCGTTCTTGTGTAAAAAAATCACTACTTTATGGTCTGGGCCCAAATTTAGCAGGTTTTTTAAGTTTTCTTCCCAATTTAGGCGATCTATTATCAAATCCTTTTCTGTGGTATCTGATTTTTTTCCCCCCTTTTTCTCTTTCTTTCTCTTATGGAAGATGTGCTATTGTAGTTAGTTTCGTTGTAATTTTATTAATAGTTCCTGCGTATTTATGGAAAATGTACATATCCTGTGGTTTCGACTCAGTTAGTTTCCTTGGACTTGGAGGTCCATATTGCTTCTTTTGTCTTTTTTCTTAAATAAATTTTCCCATTTTAATTGGAATAATTCTGAGACGTTTTTATGTTGTCAGTTTTCTTTACAATTCAATCTGATTTTCAGGTTCCGCAGCTTCTGTCAGAGCTTTCTCAGACAATCAAGATGGGTAGTTGCTTTAGTAAGGTAATATTTTTAAACCCAATATCCGTGCAATTAAGTCAATAAACTGAAAAAGATAAAGAAAAAATGCATCAAACAAACTTTATGCAACTAACAAAAGGAAAAAAGGCAGTCGGCATGTGTATTTCCTTCTGGTTCTCTTTGCTAGTTTGGTGGTGTTGTTTGTTCCTTTCTCCAATCTTGTAGGTACTTTTATGCGGTGTTGTTCCTTTTGCCCATTAAAACTCTACGATTACTGTCTTTCTTTTCTCTAAATTACTGAAAGCATTGACGCCAAGGAAAAGTAAAGCAAAGAGATTTTTGGTTCACTTTAATTTCCAAACATTTTATAATCTTGGTATCGTTTCAGGATGATTGTGCCATGATGATTCAAGGCCAAAAGGCATAGGTTTTACCTGTGGGAAGATATATGGTGAGATATGATTGCTTAGAATATACCATCCTGGTTGTGGATTGAGCAGAATGGTGAAAAAAGTATTTGATTAGCTGACTCATAGTAGTTGGGACAAGGCTCGGTTCAGATTATTTGAATCTATTCTTATGCGCGCACTTGTATAACTGTGTCTTGTGTTTGTGTGGCATACACTTTGGTTAGGGAGATGCCTTAGTTAGCTGAAGCTTATGAAATGAACTCAGCAGCCCTGTTCTTGCGACTAGTTGCTAGTCCATTGTTATCTAAATTAGTCTGGCTTGTCTGTTGAACCATGTATAGAGGCTGAGCTCGTTTTGGTTCGAAATTTGGATCATTTTTGTTTTTCAACCGGAGTGACAGTGCCAGCCATAAACTGAACAATTTTAAGTAGAACCAGCTGATCCAATGTTTTACTTCCTCAGTATAAAAAGATGAGAATTGAGAGTTACAAACATGTCGAGGATGAACTTTATGGAAAAATAGGACATAAAGATTAACATAATAGTAATGCGCATTACTTCCGTTAGAAACCAGCTTCGGATTCTACTTAGGGCACCATGTTGAGTAGGGATTTGAATGGAAACTCTATTTTGGGGCTCAAAGGTTGATCCATGTAGAAGTCTCCCGGTCGCTTCTGGCCTGAGTCCTGCTCTACAGGATGAAATGTCTATCCAGTGGTACAGTCTAGCATTTCGGAGGCAAATGAGAAGAAGTCAAAAAGCTGACCAGACCTGCACAACATAGACTGTAACGGTAATATAGATGCTAATAACATACCTCCCTCATTCCCTTTTGATAAATACATTGTATAATACTAACACAGTGGATAATACTCAATTTGTAATACTCAACATGAAACCTCAATATTCATAAAAATTAAGGGTACATAAAAACACATACACATATTATAACTTTTGAACTCAAGTCAACGAAAGATGGTTTGACCTACCTCAAATCCTTAGAAAAAAGAAGAGCCTACCAAAACTTTCAAGGCTCCAAGCTCCAAGTCTTGAATTTTCATACCATCAAGACCAATTCTCTACTCCTCTACCTTCCTTTGCCCAAGTTTGCCACAGACCTGAAGAAATGGGGAAGAAAATTGATGATTTGCTCAAACCCTCTCTCTCTCTCTCTCTTGCGCGCGCGCGTCTAGAAAACCCCCAAATGAAACTAGACATGGGGGTTCTTCCCCTCATTTCTACCAACCCAAAAGAAAGAGAAGGCCCTAAATTTCCCAGTTCAAACTTTGACTAAACCCAAAAGAATTTTTTACAGAGGCCCAGGAAAATAATTTAAATTTAATAAATAAACTTGGTCCATTTTTTTTTTTTTTGGAAAGAAGAAAAAACAATCTTATAAAACACATCAAAATAAGTATAATTTGAGCAGTGGGTATTACAACTTGTGTACTCTTAAGAACACAGAATGACTTTTTAATTTATGTCTGGCACAGTCCACCATATATGATATATATGCATCATGTCTTTGAAACAATTTTATTTGTAAGAATGGCTCCAGTGGCTAACCGCAGAGCCATGAACCAGCCCTTTTACTAGTTTGATATCTGGTGTTGTTCGATAGCCATGGTTCAGTCAGTTTCAGAATGATTGAGAAAGATCATGGTCATCATCTAAAACACTAGTGTTTCCCTTCTCTTGGAGTAATAGTTGCACTGACGCATGTAAGTTGGGCTGAAATTGCTCTTTCCTTTGGTTCTTTTGCTCAGGATTGGATCCATACTAGCATTTGCAGGAGTAAATGATTCAATTATTTTTGCGATTATCTGATCATTTTAGTGCATAAGAGTTTCAACTTAAAAACTAAATTGTTATGCACTAACTTCATCTCTCTTGCAAGTTGTGACATGAACCCCGTTTTGAACTCTTATAATTGGACCAAGTTTAAAGTTGTAGACCAAATGGAACGGTTATGCAAGACAACAATGCGATTACTCTCTACATTTTAAGCATAGTGGTGGCACAAATGAATAAATGTCTTGAAAATTAACATGGCATTGTTGCCATGGTAAAGGAGGCCATTGCTTGTAAAATATTATAAGGTGGTGCTGTAAATTCTGAGAATGCAGGTTTGGCAAACAATGCTGGAGGGTGGGCCTTTGTGCATTCCTCTCCTTTTCACACCCTACATTGGAAGCATAGACATTGCTTGTAACCTATATTGGAAAAGTTATTCTGAATCACTGGAAAATATTTCTACAAGTTTTTTAATTTTTCAACTTGTATTTTATGGTGGTTTTGATATTTAGATAGAGCTTAGCGTTTCCTTGATCTAGTTATAGCATGTGTACTTCTTATCTGTAAGATATTGAATCCATAGTTTGAGACAATTAAATATACTTTCATAGTAGGGTGATGATCTTAATTTTGCTTCATCTGTTTCTCCAATAATCTATTGTGTAGAAGGCATTTGTAGAAATGGAATTGAATCCATTCTTGTTTTTAATGGAAGTTGGAAAATCATTTCATTGTTTCTTTGGTACATAAGTAGGGTCACCCACACAAACCCCACCCAACCCACCCAAAACAAGAAAAAAAAAATCTTTATAAGAGAAATGCACCAGTAAAAATGTATCATCAAATTTTTTTTTTGATAAGTAAAATTGGTAAAAGTCATATCGTAATATCTCAAAAATTTTACTTATCAAAAAAATAACACCAAAAAAATCCCTCATCATGTTGTTTCTTATTTTCGAAATTTTAATTTGTTTATGATAAATATAGCATTCACAAAATTGCAATGGTTTATATAACAGTTCATAGATCAATTTTCATACTGGTCAAAACAGATCTGTTTACTAAATATTCATGCTCTGGCCTTCATTTCTGTTCTCCATTGCTAGCAATTTAAAAAGGTTTTGGAAAATCTTCCTCCAGAAATAATTTTTGCCTTGAACGATGATTTTGAAACTTGCTGTCATCGTAGTTTGCTTTTGAGAATCTAACCTTTTTATCTAATAGTCTCAGAATGATGGTTACGATTCTGATCATAATGTTGAGTTTGCTGGTGGAAATGTGCACCTTATCACAACCAAAGAAAGTTGGGATGAGAAGCTGTCAGAAGCAAGGAGAGACGGCAAGATTGTAAGTATATAAACATGGTTGTGAGTTGGTAAGGTAAAGTGTAATAGGACCTGCCCTAAGGAGACTTAGTTCATTCTTATGAAATTGAACTGATTTATTTATTTTGAAAAAATACATCATTCTCGTTTACCAAAAAACAAAAATAAAAATAATATTCTCCACATGAGAAATTATTATGACAACTCATGCCTACTGCAAACAATCGGAAGTTTTCAGCAACCTTCCTGTCATTAAATAGATTTGAAACTCCTATGATGAAGTTGGTAACATAGATGGCAGATTGTCAATTTATCAATCTGAATTTATTATTTATTAATTTCGGGAAGGTAATCATGCTGTCCCTGAATTTAATTGTCACTTTCCAACCAAAATCCTCTTCATTAGATGTGAAATCTTGTGGACACTATTCAATGTTCTGTGAGAAAGGTTCTCTGTAGTTAGTGAGGGATTGTTCAAACTCATCATTTCCTTCACTCATTTTCTCACCGGTTCATCAGTAGTTGGTGAAGTTGTAAGAGAAATTTAGATGAACTGTCATAATGCTTCTTTAAAGAGAGAACCCAAGCTAAGAATATTCAGATTGCTAGCATTTTCAACTTATTTATCTTTGAGCTGCAGTGCTTGTGTTTACAGTTGAACAATGTGGAATTATCTTTCAGGAATGGTGATATCTAATGGTGATAAGTACTTAGCTTTGAGAAAATTGTAGACGAGGGCTTCTGTTGATGCTTAAAAATATATTTCTTTCTTTGTGTTAAATGTGACTTGGTATATAAGTAATGAGCAGCATCTTGTAGCTTGATTGCTTTCTCCTGCTGTCACATTTTGGAAGGGTGCAGGGTTCTGCGGCTGGGAAAGGTGAGTGATACTGTGAGCTAGGCTAGGGGAAAAGCCACCACTTGAGGGTGGTGGCCAAGTGGTGGCCTGGTGATAAAGGTTTACTCCCTTCTGATTTGCGGGGTAGGAGGACAATAGGTTTTGAGTTTGACCTGTGGTTTTAAGGGGCATTTATGGATCTGCAGCATCTGCAGACTTACCTAGGCTCCTTCTAGTCCAACTTACCAGCAGGTGGAGGTTGCTGCATACTGATTACCCCATGCTAACCTTATCTTACCGAGAGAGAGAGGGCTAGGGAAAAATGTCAAAAATAATAATAATAATAATAATAAAATCTATGTACAGCGGGCCACTTTTTCCTAAGTGGAAAGGAGAAAATGAATAAAACAACACACTTCCTCCTCTCACGCATTACAATTAGGCACCTACCTTATACTGAAATAGATGTTTCTTGGGAAATTCTTGATTAGAGTTTGATTTGTTTGATTGGTCTTTCATTTCCTCTTCTAATTGGAGCTGATGCTTCAACAGGTTATTGCAAACTTCAGTGCAACATGGTGTGGTCCTTGTAAAATGATTGCGCCATTCTACAGTGAGCTGTCTCAGAAATACCCTTCTCTAATGTTCCTAACCATTGATGTTGACGAACTAACTGTAAGTAATGCAATCATATCTCAAATTTGAGAAGGAAAGTGGAACTGGAATCCTATCTCCTGCTGTTTGAAGACCAATTTTCATTATGCACCTCACTCAAGCATAATTACTTTTACTAAGAAAGTTCACATTCAAAAAAGCAAATGGGATTGCCTGATTCAATTTTTTGTTGATGGGTTGGGATGATTTTGTCACACTAGGCGATTTTTTTTTTGGTTGTTTTCTTGTGCAGGAATTCAGTTCATCATGGGATATCAAAGCCACTCCAACCTTCTTCTTCCTTAGAGATGGGCAGCAAGTTGACAAACTAGTGGGAGCCAATAAACCAGAGCTACAAAAGAAGATAACTGGAATTGTAGATGCAGCGACCCCTTGTCAGAAATAGTTGTTTGGTGGTGGTTCCCGGCTCAATCATCAATGGCAAGGGGCCAGTTGTGCTGCTGCTTGATGGGATGCTTGTGGAATTAGTCTTTTATTCTTTGCCTTGGATTGTAAATTACAATACTAGTGCCGTGTGTATTTTGAGGGTTGCAAGAGCTAAAACCTGGGTTCTATGGGCCATCAATTTTTTTTTTTTTTTTTATAAAGAAAATAGAGATTCTGAATATCGAGAATCTCTCGTGTGTAGTTATTCCACTAGCATCTCTCTCTGTCTCTCTGGTTTTTTTCTGTCCTTTTGTTTTCCTTTTGAATGTAAATGCGTATTCTTGTGGTGAACTCTCTTTTGGAGACATTTCTCTTTGAAGAAAGGATCGATGGATGTATCAATCAGCAGAATCTCTTTCAAGCGGTAACACATTAAATTGAACGCTAGCAACGTAGTATTGCCTGAGTGGCTTAGTTACTTAAGCCTTTAATGTTTGGAATGCTTTGTTAGAAAGAAAATTTTGTTGGGCGAGTATGGTAAATAACAGAACATTTATGTTCATGCCATACATGGTATGTTACCGTGAGGATTTTTGTGGTATTTTATTCGATTGTCTACAGTTAGGAGTGTGTATTAGTATATATATATATATATATGCATTTATATAAATATGATGTTATATTATTATAATTATTATTTATATATATATCTGCATTGTATATAAATGTTACAATCTTTAGGAGTGTTTTATTTCTTTTAAGATTGTTTTATTGGTTGATTAGGTGTCATTTGATTTGCTTTTCTATTTTTTATTTTTATTTTGTATTTTATGTTTTAAAATTCTCAAAACAAGAAAAATAAAAAAATGCTCTGTTTTTTATTTTGGGATTTTTTTTATTTTTAATTAAAAACGTTCAAAATGATTTGTTTTTATTTTTTATTTTATGTGTAAATTTATTTTTTATTTTTTAAAATAAATTTTAAAAATACAAGTGATCAAATATGAGTTATTTTCGTCGTTTTTAAATGTGTAAAACGGCAAAATGAGTTTAAACTAAAATATAAAAAACAAAAGTAAAAAATAAAAAATAAATTAAATGTCACCGTAGTTTCTTTGAAAGGGTCTTAATAGTTGAGTATAATTAAAAATCAAAATTATTTGAATTGAAACGATATTAACCAAATGAACACGCAAAATAAAAAATATATATCATATTATATATAAGTATATATATAAAGTAGGGTTTAGTAATATCGCTGCGACACATAAAACTTAACTTACATTACAGTTGTGACATGTGATACTTAATTATAATTATATTATGTCACATAAGATTTAACTTGCATTACGGTTATGACACGTGTTACTTAATTATAGTTATCTTAATTACCTTATAAATAAATTACTATTTTATATAATTACTACTTATTCATAATTTTTATTAAAATTAAAATATTTGTGGATATCACTTGATATTTTTATTTCATTTACATTTCTATTTATTATATAACTTCTTATTTTTATTTAAAACATATCCTTATTTTTTATTTTTTATATTTTAATAAATTATTATTTAAAACATAATAAATATTATTATTATTAAACAAGATAATGCAAAGAAAGATTTACCCTGTTAAATAAAGGTTTTAGTAATAAATATTATCATTATTATTAAGCAAAATAATTTAAAAAATAATTAGCTTGTTAAATAAAGATTTTAATTTATTAACATAAATTTATAATTATAATTATCTTAATTTATAATTATATAATCTAAATAGAATTAGTATTATACATAATTACCCTTTATTCACAATTTTACTAAAACTAAAATGGTCATAAATATTACTTAATATTTTTATTGAATCGACACTTCTATTTAATTATCATAAAATTTTTTATTTTTAAATTTTTATAATTTAATAAATTATTATTTAAAAAATAATAAATATAATAATTATTATTAAATAAAATAATATAAAATATCATTAGACAAAATAAGTGATATATCTTGAATCAAATTGCGATATTGTTTATTAAAATCATTCTTGAATCAAATTGCGATATTGTTTATTAAAATTATATATATATATTGTAATTTTATTCATTAAAAAATATCAAACAAAATTGGAAACTAAAAAATAAAATTGACAATGGATAAATCAATATAATTGAAATGCTACTCAAACTTTTCTTAGATTTTGACTTTCAATTCAATTAAAATAGTATCATAATCAAAATAAAATAGGACTTCAAAATAATTTTCTAATCTAAATAGAATAAGAATATCTCGCATGTAAAATTCATAAATAAATACGAAATTTTCTTTTCTTTCAAATTTCTTGGAAATTTTTTATTACAACAATTTTCTTTTTGACTTTATGATTTGCTAGGTACATACTTAAATTTTAATTTTTTAAAGTTCTTACATATAATTGATATATATTTTGTAAGTTTTTATATGTAATTAATATATATATATATATATATATATATATATACACAATACAGTAGGAAGAATAGAGACAATAATAATAAAATTATTTAATTACATGAGTAAGTGTTGTTATTCTTCAATCTTTTTGATTTTTTTCTTTTTATTTATTAGAATTTGAATTTCATTGAATCGATTCTATTGATAGTATTAATATTTTAATTTGTTTTACGTTCACTATTTGATTGAATTTGTATAAATAACAGTATATATTACTTTTAAATATATTTCTATAATTTAGCTGTTTTAATATATGATAATATGCTTAATTTAACCATATAATATGACAAATCCATGCATTGCACGAGCTATACCATTAGTTTTTTTATATTTCTAACTTTTTTGTTTTCTTACATTTTGTCAATTGATTCAAATATTATTACTATGTATAAATATATAGATCTTTAAATAGTTGAGTAAAAAAACTCAAAGTTAGTACACAGTTAATACAATTAAATATCCAATCAACAAGTTAATTTTTAAAAGATATTTTATTACCTTCATTAATTCTCAAGTTTAGCCTTTGTTACATCACAACCCACGAAAATAAATTGCACATATCTATCAATAATATCACATTTAGGATAGTCACCGATAGCTCTTATTCATTGTTTAAATAAATTTATCCTTGCTTATAGAATATTATTTAAAGTTTTTTGTATGAAATTTTTTAATTCAAATAAAATTTGCAAATTCTTACATTTTTTACACCAAACAAAAACCCATATTTCTTTTGTCTAGGCATTGTTACCCTTTATGTTTTTGGATTATGGTTAATAATTACATTTTTCTTTTACTTTTACTTGAAAGCAATGGTTAAAATTAAGATTGTTTTAGTGATTTAAGCTAATAAAAATAATTAGAATAGTATAATAATATTTTATATCTAAATTTTAATCATTTAATAATCACTTATGTCATTTTAATTATAACGTGACTGTGTCGTGTAAAACATGACTATTAAAAATAATTATACATAAATGTAATGATTTTTAAGATGTTTTAGTCATTGAGCATAATTAGGAGCCTATATAGGACTCTATATATATAAACACTCATATAAATGTAATGTTTTAATCGTTAGGTATAATTAGTAGTTTGGGCTTATAATTATTTTAACTACTTTTAACCTTATTTATTTATTTATTATCAATTAATAGTAGTAAATTTTAATTATTAAGTACAATTAGGAATCTATATGCTTAAATTTTGTCAACTAATTACATTATTAATTGAAAAAATTACTTTAATTATTAAAATAAATTATTAACTAATTAAATTATTCATTCTTAAAAATTATTGGATTACTACTAATATATTTTTACTAATAATTTTTATATTCATAAAATATAAATTATTATATAATTAAAATTATTTAAATTACTTCAAATCGTTATTATTTCTTGTCCATTAATAAAAATAATGTCCTTTTATTACACTATAGTCATTACCATATTATTTAAGTAGCTTTTTCCTGGTAATTTTAGGATACAAATGCATTGTTGGTTTGACAGATTTGTCAAATAGTAAAAGGCAAAGGGTAGTATTGGAAATTGGGTGTTGAATTGATAAGTGGTCACGTTGGGATGGGACCCATTAAGGTTCGGCGGGTCGAATACATCCATTTTATGGGAAATACGGATCTACAAGAGCGACCACCAATGGCACTGGGCCATTTTCCCTTCTTCAAAGCTGTAATGTAACAGTCGGTCTGTGGTGCAGCTGTTGTCTGTGGAAATTATGTTATCTTACAGGTCAAGCATACCATCTCAGAACGAATATACCTAGGCTTCAGGTGTTTAAAGTTTACGTCTTTTTTTTTGGGTATTCTTATCTTTTCCTTTATTTCTTCTTGCAGTGCTCTCTATTTGCGCACAAGAGGGAAACCTGCCAAAAAAAAAACCTTCTTTCTTTCTGTTGTGTCACAAATTACTTTGGGTGTAAGGCACCATTTTATTGATTTGATTAAGTAAAGTTATTTTCTTTGTAAATAGTTGTTTCAAATTCTAGAGTGCTCTGAATTGAAGCCGAGAACATCTATACACTTGGAATATGTGGGTGAATAATCTTCTTGTTGTTTAAAATTACAGACCCAGAAGTGACTAGGACCTTCCCTTGATGTTTTCCGCTGAATGTAGTGAACGAGACATCTGAACTAGAGCTATAATAATGTCAGCATCAACAATTTTAAGACAATAGTATCATGGAAAATTTCGTCTATTGCTTTACTGGGAGCTTTCCTTTGTCTAGCTTCCAGCAATTCAGTCTGGGATTCCCCCCCCCCTCTCTCTAACAGCGTGATTTGCGATTGGATCTATATCCTACTTAGCAGAAGGTGAGAAATTAGGGAAAGAGGGAACAGGTAGAGATAGTGAATGAAAATTTCATTCCAACTACCTTTTCATTTTGATTATCTTTATTTGAAATATCTTCCAATGCAAAAACTAAGGAGGGGAAAATCTTTGCTTTTAAGGTATAGACATGATCCCCTAATTAACACTTCTCTTGTCTATCAAAATATTGTTGCCAACATAGCAGAAAACTTAGGCATCTCCACGTGTGTGTATACATGTATATGTGCTGTGCATATATATGCTGTGCCAGAACATTTTGAATTGTGGCTATAATTGTCTAAAAAAAGCATGGATTTCCCTTTCTGGAACTTTGGATTTAAAAAGGCTTTTTGGGTTGTTATTCTTGCCATTTTTACTGAAAAATTGGGCTGCAATGTTTTTGGGGTCACTGGAAATGAAAAGCCGGAAGTGATGGCAGAGAGATCAAACAATCATTTAGCATATTCTAACATAAACCATGGGTACTTACAAGAAAAGTTCGTTTTTATTAGATTAAGGTATTTTCTGATAGTTTTACATTGATCTGATGTATTTATTCCCCTGTGCAGGATTTGTGAATTTAGTGGAATGAAAGGTGAAGAATGGAACATGGTGCAGAAAAAGGGGAACCAATTCGTGGTTAATGACCAACCTTTTTATATTAATGGATTCAACACTTATTGGTTGATGGTATTTGCTGTGGATCAATCAACCAGAGGAAAGGTCAGTGAGGTCTTCCAGCAGGCATCTTCTGTGGGTCTAACAGTTTGCCGTACTTGGGCTTTCAATGATGGCCAGTGGCGAGCCCTTCAAAAATCACCATCTGTCTATGATGAAGAAGTTTTCAAGGTGATTCCCGTTTCTCAATTTTGACGCTAGTGAAATGCGCGCACACACATGCACACTCATTTGTGTCCTGTTACAGCAATGCCCGGGGGCCAGGGACATGTCTTCTTTGGTTCAATTTTGGGTTCATGGACAATTAGCGACCTTATTTGGAGGAATGACTTATTACATGCTATGATACTGCACTTAATGGCAAAGTAGCCGATTATAGGGAAAGTGACTTGTATGATCTGATTCAATTTGCTTAAATGGTAAACTATTTGGAGTAGTGCAAGTTCACGAGAATTGCATAGGGATTATTTTGAATATGCTTCTCCATCCAACCTAAGCCTTTTGCTTACTTCTTGATGCAGTGATGCGAGTCATTTTTATCTCCAACGCTTGGTGAACAAAAATAATTGTAAATGTAGTCAATTAGTAAGCATTAATCATGGACCTCAATTTCCTTTCCAATGAATTGCAGGGCTTGGATTTTGTTGTTAGTGAAGCAAAGAAGTACAAGATCAGGCTCATATTGTCATTAACTAACAACTGGAATGCATATGGTGGCAAAGAACAATATGTGAAATGGGGTCAAGCTGTTGGCTTGAATTTGACTTCAGATGATGACTTCTTCAATCATCCAACTCTCAGAAGCTACTACAAGGCCCATGTTAAGGCATGCTCCTTGCTGCTTTTATGACCATCTTTCGGTATTAAAACCTCAAACAACTAGCCCTTGAAGTCTAAGCTTGTCATAGACATTTTGCAATAATGGGGTCTTGATTGGTGGAGATAGCAAAATCTTTAAAATCTTTATTGTTTCATTGTGAAGTCTAATTTCTGTTCCTCCATCACCCAATATTTTCTCTCTGTAGACAGTGCTTAATAGAGTGAATACATTCAACAACATTACTTACAAGGATGATCCAACAATTTTTGCCTGGGAACTAATGAATGAGCCAAGATGTGTCTCAGATCCTTCTGGAGATAAACTACAGGTTTGTTTTCTCCAACCTCTGGGTTTTACATAAAAGTTCTGGGTATATAGTCAAAGAAGCAATAGGTTTGGTTAAACGTGTGTGAGAAAATTAAATTGAACATAGAATTAAGAGTGAGTATATTGTGCTTGTACTTTGTAAGCTGTACTGCTAAGGAAATGGGTGAAGCTATACTATCAAAAGAATCTTCCAGAAAATATAACTAAAGGGATTAGCACTTTAAATCGAAAGACCCATTAAGATACATTTTAATTGCAAAACTGCTTATGCCACATCATTGTGATTACTGTTTCTGTAAAGATTATTCTGGTTGAATAACATTTCATTAAGGAGGCAGTATTCTCTTGAAAATGATTATTTTCCGAGTAAATTAGATGACATTGTTTTGTAGGCATGGATCGAAGAAATGGCTGTCTATGTGAAAAGCATTGATCCAAAGCACTTAGTGGAGATTGGATTGGAAGGGTTTTATGGTCGCTCAACACCCAACAAGGTTCAATTCAACCCAAATGCGTATGCCCAACAAGTTGGAACTGACTTTATCAGGAACCATCTGGTTCCTGGAGTTGATTTTGCTTCAGTGCATATTTACGCAGACTCTTGGTAAGCACTCTCAAATGGAGATTCATGATCAAGACACAATATAATGTTAAATTTCTAATTTGGACGAAGATCAATACATAATACTTCTGATTCATTTTTTAATTCTTACTGATTGTGACATATTCTGATTAGAATATTTAATATGTCATGAAGGATTTCACAATCAATTTCCAATGCTCATATCCCCTTTGTCAAATCATGGATGCAATCTCACATTGATGACGCCGAGAACTTTCTTGGAATGCCAGTTTTGTTTGCTGAGTTTGGCGTATCAGGTAAAGATCCTGGCTACAATTCATCATTCCGGGATACACTTATCAGTACAGTATACGAGACCCTCTTGGACTCTGCTAAGAAAGGAGGGAGTGGAGGTGGAAGCCTTCTGTGGCAGCTGTTTCCTGAAGGCACAGACTACATGGATGATGGGTATGCCATTGTTCCTTCAAAGTCTCCTTCAACATCAGATATTATAGCCTTTCAGTCCAAAAGGCTTACTGCCTTCAGCTCCTTCTGTTCTTGGAAATGCCATTGGGGTTGCAAGAAGAAGCATGCTTCAGAGACGTTCCTCTACCATGATGAATTTTAAAAATGTGTGCATGTATAAAACGATTAAAAAAAAAAAGGTCCTCATAATGTGCATATTGATGTGTATTTTTGAAAACAAAGCTGTTGAGCAATGAAAGCATGGAAGCTAGTGCTGCTCAGGTCTTCTTTAGTGATAATGTTTGATGTTTTGTTTATAGGTGATCCCACAATGCTAATTAATGTCAATATTGGCTCTTATGTCGAGCATCTATCTCCAATCCAACCATGGTTTGAGTACCCTCATTGTTAGATGGCTTTATGTCTCGATGAAAACAAAATTGATCATCGGTTGAAAACAAACTACTTACTGCTTTGAGTTATCTTCCAGGCCAAAATGTTTCAATATATACCATCAATGACATATTCAGTTGCTGGTGTTTAGACAAATCTGAGTCACAATGATGGTAATTTTATATATGTAACTAGATAGATTTGGCTCACGAGGCATTTGCATCTGTAGATCCAAATAGTAGATCCACTCTCCTATAGTATGGATGATGATTCATCCTTCCAGTAACTACTATACATATTTGAATGAGAAAAAATAAAAATAAAAATTCTACAAAAAATAAAATAAAAGAATAAAGGGTGGGAGAGGGGAAAAGATTTTGCCTCGCACATTACTTAGTTAAGCTAAGCTTTGCGAGAATGGTGGCTGCTTGATCGCCACCCAGCAAGAAATAGGGATGCCTCAAAGCAGCTGCAGCTGATAAGCGGCCCCTTCGCAGGAAACCTCTCTCTGAAATAAGCTTTGTGGCCAAATCCCAACCTCTACCCGAATCAAGATCAAGAATCCTCAAGTCAGGTCTAAGCCGACTTTTCTCCCTCCATTTGTTCAAGTCGTATCCAACTGTCTTTATTTCTGAATTGAAATTCTTCAACCCTGCAGTCGACCTTAATGTTGGTACTGCCATTTGCAAGAGAACAATCCCAGCAGAATACATATCAAATAGATCAGGACTATTTAGCTGAAACAACAACCGACAAAAAAAGTTGTAATGAGTTCTATAAACATATGTTTCAATCCAATCTCAGAACCAAAAGGAAGGAAAAGGTAGCACAGAGAAGAGTGATTGATACCTTACCTGCCATAAGATTGGAGAAAGCAAGGCAGCAATTGGCTCAGGTGGTGGCTCAGGTGTTTCCTCTGGGAGTACATAGAGTTCAGGAGGACAATAATCAGGGTCAAGCAGCCCACGGTTGGGGACATAGTTCTTGCCGATTCGAAGGTCTGTTGCTGCCCCAAAATCAATGAGTTTAATCCGTCCTTTCTTTGTTACCACCAAGTTGGATGGCTTTATGTCACGATGAACAATCCCCGTGTCATGGATTTTCTTGAGTGAAGTAATAATCTGTCGCATAATTTGCTTGATGATTAAAGCATTACGTTCTAAAGATCCCAGACCTTGCAAAACACAACCAAACATAATCGACTCCAAGTTTAGAGGGAAGTTGCGATCTTTCATGTAATCAGCAAGGTCTCTATCTCCCTGTCACAAAGGATTTTTCATATTATAGCTAGTAAGCGAGACAGTAGGTGGATCATTGGATGAACTTCTGTTGTATAAGGTATGGACTATGGACCCAGGATGCGAATTTTGAAAAGAAAAAGAACACAGAACACAAAGCTTGTAAAGATAGACTGATGAATACCTCAAATTTCCAGACAAGCCATTTACCGCCCTTTGTAAATTGAGAGTTAGTTTTATCAGCTATAAAACTTCCAAGGAACTCGGCACATGTTTCTGGAGCTGCTCTTGATAGCCTATAATTGAACCACTCCTCAAAGTCCCCGCATTCTTCGGCACCTTGAACTCCAATCTTCACCTGCCTAACTATCATGCATACATAAGCAATATAAAATAATCCAATCCAATAGAAATAACTTCCAGGCAACAACTCCTCCATAATTGCCTAATTAATCGAACCAAAACTAAGCAAGATGTATGCTGTGTTGAGTATTGGCCGGGCATTTAGCAAAGTACCTAATTAATAGATTCTTAATATCTTCCCCCCCCCCCCCCCCCCAAAAAAAAGAAAGTAACAAGTACAGAAGGAGCAAAAGGAAAAGAAAAAAAAGTGTATCAAGGAATGAAACCGTAGAAATCATCTAAATCATTCAGTGTAATTAGGTCGCAGTCAAAAGCAAGAGACAAATATAGATAATGGTAGGTAATCACAAAATCAAATTAACCTAAATAACAAGGAAATTAACTAGGCTATGCAGTGAAAATAGAACAGAGTGTATTCTTTAAGTTCTAACCGAATTGAGACAAGGAGTTATGATCAATCACATTCTTAACAGATGTCCAAAATGAGAAGAATAAGGAGAAACTGTCAATACACATTCTTAAAATTTGTCTTAAATGAAAACAATAAAGAGTTGCAATCAATCGCACAGTTTACCTTTTTGAGAATAACCTTCTGCTTGAGACGCCCATCCATCAAAGTGGCTTTCTGTCGACTTGTCATCCGTATTTCTTCAACACTAGCATTCTTTGGCAAAACCACACCAGAATAAACAACACCAAAAGAACCTTCTCCCAATCTATCCCCAATCAGAAAATCGGTTCCCTTTAAGCTCCTCCTACCCGTCAAACTGTCTAAACCCAATTGCAGAGGAGCAAGAAGATATGCATCAATAGCACCAATTAGAACACCTGGCCTAGCAGTTAAATAGATCCAAGTGAGTCCAGCAAAAACCAGAATCCCCCACTTCTCCATCTCTGGTAATTCTGCAGTGACTCTTTGAAACTGGGCATACCCAGATTGAAAAACCGGGAAAGGAGACGAGGGTTGGTCCAGTTGAAGAGCAATCTTGAACAAGTTTTCTGATATGTTATCAAGAAATGCATTGCACCTTACTGGGCTCCTCTTGAGACGGGTGCTGAAGGACCAGAGCTGGTTCTGGGATGTGAATTGTGTAGGAGAAAAGCACGAAGGTTTTTGACTATGTCTGAGAGTAGTTGCGGCTGAGGATAGCACAGAAGAAGCCATGAGTACTCATCCAGAGGAAGGTGAGATGTGTTTCACAAAGCTAGTGTCAGCAAAGGTTGGTTTTTCCCCACGTCAATCCTGGGGGTTTTATCCATCGAGCTGGGCATATGTGGAGAGCGAGAGAACACCAGGCCAGCAAGCAAGAGGGAGGCTTTTATTCCGGGTCTTAAATGAAAAATAAAAAAGACATTGGCACCCTTTACAGATGCAATAATTTGCTAGGGAAGGATAAAAAATCAAGTAAGAGACTTTGTTATTAAAAGATCTAACGATCAAGTGAATTATCTTAGCATCATTCAGTCAATAATAGCTAGAAAAATAATTATTGACCATAAGGGTACTGTTGAGATTTCACTAAACTAATGTTCTACTGTTGCTGGAGTTTACGTTTGTACGGAGCCAGGTTATTTCACATCAGATCATAAAAGTCACATGACAGCTGTAGGAATATCAATATTCCACATGTTCATCTCCAATGTATATATACACGACATAATCAGAGTTTTTTTTTGTTCTACGGAGCATTTAAGTAGAAATTGTGCAAATACTACCGAAGGAAAATATATTCGAAAAATACTGTTAATAAAATCGCGGTTTGAGACTGCGGTACTTAGCTGTGCTTGAGACTGCCGTATGATACGTGCAGAACTTGAGAAACCACTGCTTCAAAGCGCGTTTCTTCATGACTCGGCCCTTGAGAAGGCAACTTTTTGGTCGCGACCACCGCGAGTGTGGAGAATCTCAAAATGAAAATTCACTACAAACGAGTTTATCAGAGCTTTTATGTGGAATAAACGAGATTGAGATTGAGAATCTGTGTGAGAGATTGAGAAAAAGAATTTTTTTTTTTTTTGCCTTGCTCCGCAGTCAGTTGTTGGGTTTCACTTTCTTAATCTTGAAAATTTTAATTTTTTCACTCTTCCCAAAAACAGCTTCATGTTTGGCAAAGAATCTACTAGCAAGGAGATCAGCGACTTGATCGAAATTTTTCGCCGGACTCCTCTTCATCCTCAAACTGCTCCTCTTCTTCTAAGACAGAAGAAATTGCAAAGACTCTAATTGATTTGGGGGGTGCGTTTCTTGGGTACCGGGCAGATTAATATTGATTGTTGTACTTATAACCAATAAACAAATATAATTATATATATATAATATAATATATTATATTAATTTAATTATACTAAATTATTTTTAATTATAATTAGATATTATAATAAAATTTTTATATTAAAAATATTATATATTTAATAGTTATGTGTATAAAATTTTAGATGAATCTATTTTTATTTCGCAAATAGTCTATTACACTGTATTTTATCATTTTTATTAAATAAAATTAAAAAATTATCTTTGTTTTAGCTAGTTATTATATATAATTTAAAATGATATATTTACCTTTCAAAAAAAATTAAAAATTTAAAACCTTTTAACATATTTTAAAAGTTAAAATAAATTTTATTTATATTTATATTTTTAATAATCATATAAAATAATTTTTATTTTATTTTATTTCATAATTTAATCAAATAAAAAACTTTATTTCTTTTATTTCTTTCGTTAACAAAATTTTGTCAATATAATTTTTACAATCATTTTAAGTACATTTAGTAGAGCTCTATTCAATAATTTCAATTTTCATAATTTGGTAATATATTTTAAAAATAATGTAATGAAATAAAATATTAAAAATATAAATGTTGTAAATATTAAAATAAATAAATTATGAAAGATTTGTAAAAAAATAAATATTAAGATAATAAAAGTAATAGGATGAGGATACTTGCACTTCCCTATTAGTTTTTTCCCTTTCATAATAACTTTAATAATTTTAATAGAAAAGAGTCATGTGAAAATGAGGAACTAATGAAAGAGTATATTTTGCCATGTGAAAATGAGGAACTAATGAAAGAGTGTATTTATCATTTCTCAAAATATTATATTTTAATATAAGTATATTAAATTATTCTTAATTTTAATAAAATATTGTAATAAAATTTTTATATTAAAATATTATGTATTTAATAGCTAAATATATAAAGATGCCTATTTTGAATTTAAGATTGATGAGAAAAGTTAGTAGGTAAATAACAATTAAAAATTTAAATTTTTTTGAAAGGTAAATATGTTATTTTAAATTATATATAATAACTAGCTAAAAAAAGATAATTTTTTAATTTTACTAATAAAAATGATAAAATACAGTGTAATAGACTATTTGCAAAGTAAAAGTAGATTCATCTAAAATTTTATACACATAACTATTAAATATATAATATTTTAATATAAAAATTTTATTATAATATCTAATTATAATTAAAAATAATTTAATATAATTAAATTAATATAATATATTATATATATATAATTATATTTGTTTATTGGTTATAAGTACAACAATCAATGCTATGCCCAGTACCAAGAAACCCCCCCAAATCAATTAGAGTCTTTGTAATTTCTTCTGTCTTAGAAGAAGAAGAGGAGTTTGAGGATGAAGAGGAGTCCGGCGAAAATTTTCAATAAAGTCGCCGATCTCTTTGCTAGTAGATTCTTTGCCAAACATGAAGCCGTTTCTGGGAAGAGCGAAAAAATTAAAGTTTTCAAGATCAAGAAAGTGAAACCCAACAACTGACTGCGGAGCAAGGCCAAAAAAAAATTCTTTTTCTCAATCTCTCACACAGATTCTCAGTCTTAATCTCGTTTATTCCACATAAAAGCTCTGATAAACTCGTTTGTAGTGGATTTTCATTCTAAGGTTTTTCACATTCGTGGTGATTGCGACCAAAAAGTCGCCTTCTCAAGTGGCGAGTTACGAAGAAACGCACTTTGAAACAGCGGTTTCTCAAGTTTTGCACGTATCATATGGGAGTCGCAAGCGCAGCCAAGCACCGCGGTCTCAAACCGCGATTTCATTAATCGTATTTTTCGAATTTGTTTTCTTTTGGCAGTATTTGCACAATTTGTGCTTAAATGCTCCGTAGAACAAAAAAAAACTCACATAATCATCGCCCTGCCGTTCTATTTTTGCCCCCCTTTCTTTAAATATGGGAACAAACATCCCACGTTAGCATTAAGAAACAAAAAGGAAATTAACAAATAAATAAAAACTGATTTCAATCGCTTCCCATGGTATCTCAGATTTGCAAACAGCAAACCTTGTAACAGAGTCATATATTGAAATGTTGTGAAAGGAAAGCATACAGATAAAGCCATAGCAATACATCAGAAATGGCTGGTTGCCAAACACACCATTTACGTTATCTTGCAACAAATACTAAAAGTGAAGTGAAAATTACTCATCATAAGGAGACCCTAAATAAACCATCACAGATACAAGGATACTTGAGGAAGGAAAAGCAATGGCTTCTAGAAAACCTATATTTTTTTCTGAAGGAAGGAGGCTGCAGGCCTCACATAAGTAAAACCCTGGAAAAGGTTGCCAGTGGTGTTTGGACTGGATACTGGAGAATCCTGAAGTGGCATGTCAGTCCAGCACTTGTCAAAGTTGGCAATGCAGTGTTTTCCAGCTACGTCAGGACGGAAACTTGGCTGAATTTCCCTGGCTTCCAATTTCTTCCAGTTGATCGGCTTGAACCATTTATGACTTTTTACTTCATCACTACCCATGGGTCCAGCACCAAGCCGCTTGCTTGGGTCCTTTTGTAGAAGCTAAAAGACAAGAAATAAATCATCTCAACCTATAATTATTGGCACATGGACATTTAAACTAAAAAGTAACTCCCTTGGAAGATCTCTAAGACCCAACTCATTTGAACCCCCCCCCCCCCAAAAAAAAAAAAACTACAAACAAAGGTGCTTGCATATGGAAACAAATGTTTATAATGGAGGCGGCTAGCCGATAAATTCTTTTGGTACCCAACCCACACAACCCTGACAAACAAACAAAAAAATATTCACGCAATACTCAAAATTTGCAAACAAACTATAAGCCAAGGATGTGAAGATGTACCCCTTTCAATAGAGAATGTGCATCACTTGACAAAAATGCTGGCAGCTTGATTTTATCCCTTATTATTTTTTGTTGAACCTTTTGACGATTCCCACCAATAAATGGAGGCTGCACCAGCAGAAAGCGAAAGAATAAAGAGTCCGATAATTCAAATGACCAGTGAAAAAGGGAATTTCAAATGAATTTTCCTAAATGAAGGAATCTCCACATTAATGCTGCCTAGCTCTGTTTACTGTTTAGGTGATTTTGAGGTCCACACACCCATTCAGGAAAAAAGAGAGGAAAAAATAATAACAATAAAATATGACAGAACATTGGCAACTGCAGTTTGGAAACTCACTGGAGCTGGTTATACTACTAGCCATTAATTTGGGTGTACTTGTTGCCATCCTCACTGAGGAAAGCGCAATAGTCAAACTTCAAACTAAGACTTGTTTTATCTTAGTGCGTTCAAGAAAAAACATATAAAACAGATTTCTATTAATTTAGAAAAGGGTGAGAATATTAGCACTCCTCTAAAAGCTTCCCCCACTCCTTGCCCTTTTTTTACTCCAACAAAATTATGAAACTAGCCTTATAGAAGAGGTTAATTAATACAAAACATATCAAATACCATAATTGCCCTCCCTTTCTATTTATTGTTACAAAATTAATATCCTTCACTTTTTATTTTTTATTATTTTTATAACATCCTCCATTTTTTATTATTTTGCATATTAAATTAAAAAACTAATGTCAATTATAATTTCATGAAGTTGTGTGTATATATATTTTTTAAATTAGCTTTGTAAATATATCTTTTAAATTTATTTTATCAAAAATCAAAAAAGAAAATAAACAATTATTGTTTTTTAATTGATACAAAACAAGAGATCATAATAGTTGATTAATTCATACACTAATAAAAATAATTGAAATAATGGTAAATTAAATCAAAATTCAAATCCTAACATTCATCCCAAAACCAGTCACTATTAAATAAAAATAATATGACACGGTTCAAAATAATTCAACAATTTTAACAAAAACTCTCTAAAAATTACCAAGCAAACAAAAAAAAAATACAAATAGACATTATAAAAAAAGATTATAAGGAAAAAAACTCTAATAATATAATAGCATATAGACCAATAAAAATAAAAAAATAAGAAATATTAAATGCAATTTGTTCTATATTGCTCTACCAAAAAATCAATCACATGAAAGAGGAAAATTAAATAAAGTTAAAAGTTGCTTTGCTATTTAAGAAATTCAATAATTCATAATAATATGAAATTTGCTCTGTGTTACTTGTACCCAAAAAAATAATAATAATAAATAACATAACATAACCACATTCGAAAGCTCCGCTTCAACAAAAACCTCTTCCATCATGTTTCGTTTAAGGTTTAATGAACCAAAGAGATATATACGAGTAAAAGTATATGAGACTATGAGAGATGTAATTATAAAAAAAAATAAAAAGTAGAGTTACTGAAAAGTGAAAAGTTAAGGATTTTAGTTTCATAATAAGAAATGAAAAGTAAGGGTAATTATGGTATTTAAAGTGTTTTGTATTAATTATCCTCCATTAATTACAAGGCTAATTTTGTAATTTTATAGAGTAAAAAAATTGTAAGGAGTGGGGGAAACCTTTAAAGAAGTGCAAATATCACCACCTTTTAGAAAAATTTTTGAAATGAAAATAAATCTATTTTATCAGTATTTTAGTTTTATACTACAATCCCTAGTTTTCCAAAGAGTTGGCAATCGGTCTAAATTCTGGATAAAATTAATTCAGCCACACCAGTAGTTGCAGCTTTAGGATTTTAATTCTAACAACCAAAACTTCCACAAAAGCCATAACCAATTGTACCCAACAAAACTTTGCTTACGTAAACTACATATCATTGGTGAAAATTAATCTTTGACAGAAAAAACGAATATAACAGATTCCTATTAATTTAGAAAAAATTTTGAACTAAGAATAAAATTCTTTTATCAGTATTTTTAGTTTTATACTGCAATCCCTAGTTTTCCAAACAGTTGGCAATTGATCCAAATTCTGGATAAAATTTAATTCAGCAAGAACATTAGTCCTGGCTTTAGGATTATTTTTCCAGCAAACAAAGTTTTCACATACACAATGGTACCCAACAAAACTTTGTTTATATAACCTACAAATCATTAGTGAAAATTAATCTAAGATACTAACCTTCCCAGTAAGCATCTCAAACAATAAGATTCCTACGCTCCACCAGTCTGCAGCCTTATCGTGGCCTTTCCCCAGAACAATTTCAGGTGACATGTATTCTATAGTTCCACACATGGAGTTTGACCTGGTATTCTCATCAAATTGCTTTGCCAGGCCGAAGTCAGTCAACATGGCCTGAAATATGAATAAGTAAAATCATAATTACAGTTACAATTTTTGCATCATATATATACATATATATATAGAGAGAGAGAGAGAGAGTACATGGCCATCTGCATCCAAGAGGATATTTTCAGGTTTAAGATCCCTGTGCATTATGCCGCTAATATGAAGGTGAGAGACAGCCGAAACAATCTCTGCGGTATATATACGTGCCAGATCCTCTCTGAAACATATAGTGAGAATTAATCCACCTTGCATCACCAGAATTTAAAATAAATGTTCAAAGAAAAATGATCGAAGATACCTGAAAAGTCCATGGTTGTAGAGCTGAAAAAATAGGTGCCCCCCATTCACAAAATCCAGAACAAGGTAAAGTCTATATTTTGTCTGCATGTCAGAAAGATCTTATAGTTAATGTTCAGATATCAACAAAAGCTCAAAAAATATTTGGAAACAAATTCGTATCTGTTGCTCCTGGGGAACTCTCAAATCTATGTCAGTACATCAGTTTAGTGAAACACTAAGGCCCTGTTTGGTTTAGCTTTCATTTTTCTAAAATTTGGTTTAGTGATAGGTTTCTTTCTTCCCCCCCCCCCCCATAACTCAAAATATAGAAAATTTTGAGAACTAAAAAAGATTGTTCTCAAAATTTTCACTTCTTATATGCAGCTGAAGTTTGCAGCACTCCAATAGGAAGCTAAAAGACATTAGGAAAATAATAATAATCATGATGATGATGATGATGATGCCAAATCAAAGATTTTACTATTGTTTAGGTGAAAAATTACTTGGAATGAGTATCGTAGCTGGACAATAAAGGGATGTTCTAACATGGTCAAGATATCCCTCTCTGCTTTCATGTATTCAGCATGATTCTTCTCCATTATCTTATCCTTCCGCATGACCTTCATTGCATATATTTCTGATGTACCCTTCTTTCTCACTTGAAATACTTTTCCAAATGAACCCTGACCAACAAGCTTCATAACCTCAAAATCTTCAAGGCCTACACTCTGGGTGATTATGGAATTATCATCGGCACATTTGGGAGATTCCTTAACAACACAATCATCAACCAAGAGATCCTGAACTTCTCTGACTGTCTCATGACTGAAACTCTCAATGAGTTCCATTGAATCGTCCGTTTCATGTATTGTGAACTTGCTCAATTTCAGTGATTGGGTGACACAAGCAGAGGGACCAACCAAAGAATGTGATCGGTTGTAAATGACAACTGGGTCATCATAGATAATCTCAGTCACATCGGCCATAGGCACCGAATTTTCAGGATCCCCGTTGCTAATTTCAGTTGAGGCCTGACCTGGTAAAGGACCAAATACATCGGAGAAGTCTAAATCAACATTATCTGAGGGAAGAATGTCAGGAATGCTTGCTGGGAAAAATAGATGGTTTTGGAAGGATTTGCAAACTTGGGATTCGGGAAGAGTAGTTAATCGAGAGGAAACCATGATGCCACGTACTAAATGAGGGATGCAAATAGTGAATAACTGACACAGGATGCAGATGGCCAAATATAAATCACAGCTATGGATGAAGCTCTTCAAAGGAATTGCGTACTGCTGAAGGAGTCTTATTAATGTCCTCAATCAAAAGCAAGTTCGCATACAACCTTTGAGTCTTGAAGAACTTCGACAGTAAGCAGACCAAAATCCAGAAAAAGAAGTCGTTATTGTTTCCCGATTTACAGGAAACGACAGATGCTACAGCAGCTTTTGAATTCATTAAGATCTGGTTAACAATCTGCTAAGGCCAGAATACAAGGATGAAAAAGTTAGGATTCTGCAGAAAGAATATATCGCTGGGAAATATTAACATATTGAAATGAAGTCCTCACGAGGAAAACCAAAAATATGAAAGCCCGGTTAAAAAAAATATATGTTTTAATGTCATTTGAAAAATAAAAAATAAAAAAATCATCAATGGATGAACTTAGGAAGCCCAAAAGTGAGGATGACTTATAAAATAGCTTTAACAAAATAGTAATGATCAGCGAAGGGCACATTCATAAACTATCATAATTCAAAGTCAATTTTTGATGTGTGAAAATTCCAATAAGAGCAAAAAAACTTCCATCTGTTAAAGAGTTAAAACCTATTGAGTTTGTAAACAAATTCCTACAGTGCATATGTAACTTTATTTTGTGGAAACAGGTCCAGACAGAAACACCCACAAGGAGATAACCACATCAAACCCTAAATAGATAAAAACTTTCCCATTGGCACAAACTCATCAAGTCCAATTTTTTACAATTAGAATTACAAAATGCACAATTTAAACATCAGATCCAAGACCCCAGGCTCGTTTCAGCGCAGCTTATAAATTTTCGACGTAATAGTCGAAAAGAAAACTACGGAGAAATTGAACGTTATTTAGATCTGATAAAGCAAATCGCTACCATAGTTACAACAACAGTTCAACAAGGGGAGTATAAAAAAAAAAAAAAAAAAAAAAAAAAGCACTTAGAGGTTCCCAGGAAATCTCATACAAACTATAGATATAAAAAAAAAAAAAAAAAAAAAGAAAGGCGAACCTTTTTCAGTTCTCCGATTCACTTCTAGTTTTCACAACATTTTGGGTTTTCAATTTCCCTCCTTATTAACCAAACACATGGTAATAAAATAACACATAAGCCGCCTGAAACTCTAAACGACCAGCAAAAACAAACAAACAAGGAAAATAGAGAGAGAGAAAAAGAAAAATAAAAATTAAAACCACAGAGTTTGAATGTTCTACCTTGCAGGAGGTTGCAGACAGAGAAAGAGAGGAGGAGGCGAAGCCAAAAAGAGGACTTTGTTAAGATGTGAGCCGTTTACGAAGGAATTGCTTCACTGCATATATATCCACCTGGACATACATCGCCGAAAATACATATAAAATAATAATAATATATTCTTTGAATTGACGCATAAATGTGAATTGGCGAACCGATGAGTTGCCAATTGGGGAGAATTTTGGAGAATTTCAGTAATTACAAAATTCAAATTACATGGAATATGCGAATAAATTCGGATTCGATCGCCACTTTTGCAAATTGCGGAAACTGGAATCCAATAATCCCTACAAGGTATATTCGTTTTAATTGTTTTCTAGAAGGTTTTTCTTTATTGTCTTTTATTTGTATAATTATATAGATACGAATATTCTTATATATTAAATATAAAAGTTATTAAATATAAATTAATAGTTCAATTTAATAGTTCCATATTTTTTTTTCAAAATATTTTTTTTAATGTAACTCTTAGTGCTTGCATAGAGCTATAATTTTTTATTATCAAATAATATAATCTTTTTTATATAATAAAAGTGAACATATTAAATAATAAATATACTAGTTTAAATATATATCATTTAACATTTAACATTTCAATAATCATGATATGAATGTTCAATAATTTTGTGATTAAATTGATGCTAAATCTATGAAAAAGTAAAAAAAATAAAATAAAATAGATTGCAATGTTAATTATTAATTAATTAAAAAAATCGATGAAGCTAGTATTTTTTATTTTATTTTTTTTTTCGTGTAATCGGAACAATTACGTTTGCATATAGAGGGTTGTAATTGGGAATATGATACTAAATTTATGCAAACATTTATTAGATTTTTATTGTTTGTTGTATTGGCAAAATTCCTAAAAATTCAATTAAAGAAGCTTATGGTAAAGTTAAAGCCATAATTGACAGAGGTTGATGTTTTGATTAATACAATATGTTTTGTTGTTTTCCAAAAAAAAAAAAAATGTATTTAGGCTATTTTTAGATAATTATTTATTTAAAAAATAAGACAAGAATTCAAAATCACTTTTTATATTTAGTTTGTAATGAAAAATAAAAAAAGGCTAGAAATAATTAAATTAAAAATAACTAATTAATCAATTCCATTTATTTTATTTTATTTTTTAATTTATTCAAATAAGCATATATATTTAAAATTTTATATTTTTCTTATTTTTTCTACCTTTGTCTTTTGCTTTTCTTATCTCTTCTCTTTCCCTTATCAAATCCTCACTTTTCAGGTAGGTTGCATTGGATCAAGAATTTGTTAAAAAAATTAAAAATAATAGAAATTTAAAATCATTGGTTGCATTTGATTTGTAATTAAAAATGAAAAGACAAATACAAAAAAAACAATTATTTATTTAAAAAATAAAATAGGAATTCAAAATCACTTTTTAGATTTAGTTTGTAATGAAAAATAAAAAAAAAGTTAAAAATAATTAATTAATTGATACCCTTTATTGTATTTTTTAATTTATTTAAATAAACATATGTATTTAAAATTTTATATTTTTCTTATTTTTCCTACCTTTTTCTTTTACTTTTCTCATGTCTTCTTTTTTCTCTCATCAAATCCTCACTTTTCAGGTAGGCATCCAGAATTTATTAAAAAATAAAAAATAATAAAATTTTAAAATTACTGGCCACGTTTGATTTGTGATTAAAAATAAAAAGTCAAAAGCATAAAATCTGAAATTTTAAAAATAATTAATCTAACAAATAATTAATTAATATACTTTTTATTGAACTTTTTATTCATTCAAATAAAAATATATGTTTAAAATTCTATGCTTTTTTTCTTACAATTTTTTTTTTTATAATCATAAAATAGTCTTTCAAGTAAGTACACCAAGTATAGTAAATATAGTGAAGGTATGATAATGACGCTTTCATTCCATTAATTTGTACCAAACGGAACCCTATTTTTAATTTGTTCTTTAGTTAACTAATAATTAATTTTTTATTATTTTATATTTTAATTTAACATGATTCTATTATAATATTAAAAACTAAAAAGGTTGTTGTCCTACTAAGAAGATCTTGATTTTTTTAAGAAAAAGGGAAGGTCTTTTAGTATAATTTACCAAAAATTAAGAATAAAAAAATAAAATAAAAAAACGTCCAGTTCAATGGTTGAAAGTTACTTAAAACCGGCCGATTTTTAGTTCAAAACAATTGTTATAAATCATGGTTGACTTTACGTATTAGTATAAACTACTTGGATATGCATTCCATGGCACATTATCAAATATAATGGTGCACAAAATATTCAAATGAATTATAAGAAAGAATTTGAAATTAATTTAATTTTTTATTTTAATTAAAGCTCCGTTTGGAGTGATAAAAAATTCTAAAAACTGTGAAACACTGAACAACTGTGAAAAACACTGAAAACTTTAAAAGTTATTTATTTTTGATCTTATTGCACGAATTACGAACTTACAATTTATTTTACTTTATCTCATTTTATCTTACTTTTTGTTAATTCAAACGTACCCTGAAAAAGACAAACAAGATAATTTAAAATAGTAAAAAAAAAAAAAAAAGCTGTGGATGAGATTTACATTAATTTTGTTTTATATTTATATATAACATAATTTACTTTTTTTTAACGGAGTTTATTTTGGAATTTGTTATGCTTTAGGAGTTGAGGTTAAAATTAGGTATGAGTTTGGGTAGAACATAAAGTAGTAATAATCATAAACAAACTCAGGGAGGTCTCCACTTCAGGCTATGAATGTGCATCAAAATTTATTCGAATAAAAAAATATAAATATAAAAAGAACTTGATCGATATTTTATAAATTTATACAATTTTATTGAAGCATTTTTATGGGTGTGTTTGAAATTGTATAAAAGTGTGTAAAATAAAATAAAATTATAAAAGTAAATGTCTCGTAATTCATGCAGTGAGTGAAGAATTTAAATTTTATTATCTCGTAATTTATATTTATAGAGATTTGTAAAATTTTATTTTATTTTGTTTGTCACCAAACGGAGCCTATAATATTTTTAAAAGATTTGTATTTTTATTAATAAAAAATTTACACAATCCCATGCGTATTTGCTTATATTAGGGATAGCACTGGACATTGGAATATTTAAGGATGAGGATAAATTAAATTTATGAGTTAAAAAAATTAAAATGACAAAAGAAAGTAGGGCATAATTAAACCCAGTTATTATGTCATAATTCAGTTTACACGGATTAGTGTAATCGGAAAGCCTGTGGATGGAAATTTAGAATCAAAGAAGCGTGGATGACTGCGCAAGCAACGCCGCCAAACACTCAAGTCACTTTCAGGGCTTTTAATTATCCAGATCTCATCAAAATCTAGGGCTTTTTTTTTTTTTTTTTTTTAAATCTTAACGATGTGCGATAGCGTTTCTTCAACAACTCTTCTCTTGCCTTATTCTGGTTTTGGATTACCAAAATCTAGGTTTAGTAGATGTTCTGGTGTAGTTGTACCCAGAATTGTTCGCAACCTACAGACTTGTGCCCTTTATTTGGATTGCTCAAGCTCTAGGAATGCTGGAACATTTTTTGTCAGCGCTTGTTTTATATCGAATGAAGCGGGAAAACCTTCGGCGAAATCAGCAAATTCGCTGAAGACGAAGGTCAGTCGAAATTCAATTCCCACCGGGTCTGGTGAATATGATTTTTACGGGGAATTAGGGATTAAGGAGAAAGAAAAAGAGAAAATTGACTTCGAACCGGGAAAAGAGGAATCGAAGAGGGGAAAAGAACATGGGATTAATAGTGGCAATGGAACGAAGGTGGATGGCCCAGGTAATGATGCAACGGCTTCGTCTGCTGTCAATTTTATTGGATTCGACGACGAGAGTGACGCAAAGTTTGTGGGTAGATCAAAAGATGAGGACTTGGTTAGAACTGAAGAAGGGAATAGTGGGTTTGGTTCCAAGTTGCAGGAATTGCAAGCACGCAATGGGGTGAGGAGGGGAAGACAATTGATGAAGAGATCGAACATAATCGCAAAGCAAGTCATAAGCATCCAATCTGCTCTCAGCCTGGGCTTTGTCTCGCAACTTTGGGTGGACATTGCATCTGTGAGTATACATACATCTATATATAGACTCCTGTGATACTCAATGATTAAAATTTAGACTTCTAATTATACTCAATGATTAAAATTAATTATCTTAATTGCTCATACATAATAAAAAGTTAATGTAATTAAAATAATTATAAATATATAGACTCCTAACTATACCCAGCGGTTAAAATATCACATTTATATAACTGTGTACATACATGGACTCTCAACTATATTCAACGATCAAAACACCCTAAAGATCCTCACATATATATATATAGATATATATTTTCAAAATTGGATTCTAGGTGTTTCGGAGCAACCTTGGAACAACTCATATGTTTTGTTGCCCTTGTTCTTTCTGGTATCATGCAAGTTGCGACAGTAATGTTAAATGATCCATGTCATTTTTACATTCCTAAGAATTTCTCCATGGCCATTGAACTGTGTGAGTGAATATATACATCTAATCTTGAAATTTGGGATTGAATGCGTCTACTGCATGGTGAGTGAAAACTAACTAGTTCCAGTCTACTTTGTTTTTCTAACAAGGATGCGCTCGTTGTGTTATAAAGATCATACACAGAGCTCATACTGAGTAAAGGTGGCAAAGCACACATTTGATATTATCATATTATTTGGACTTCATCACTAAACATTTCAATCCATATTTACACATGCGACGAACTGAAATATAGACATGTTTCTTGCCATATTATAGCCTGGCTGATATTGTCTGAAGCTCATTAGTCCACTAGGTTGGTTAATGGTTGCAATATCTAGCAACTCTGATGCCCCTTGACTTAGGACTCTGCGACTGTAATTTAAACTGCAGTTTTGCTGAGCTGTTTTCTCCATGCATATTGCCATTCACTATGTTAACCTTTGTTAATTATATGGTGGCACTTACAGATGCTGTCTTTTTTCCCTTGTTTTTCTCCATAGTGGATGGTATTGGTTGTAGAGGTGCGGCCAAACTTGCTTTCTGGGGAAATAGAAAGGTTTTTCTTGGAGGATGTTAGTCAGGTAAACATCTCTCTATCTCTCTCTTTCATACGTGCAAATGTCTAATGTTTTAGTGACTATCTCATATGCCTGCGTATTCACATAGTTTCTTTCTTTCAATATAGGAAGAGAATGATAACTTGAAAGATGAAGATAATACATTAACAGCAATAATGATGACAGATGCTGTGGTTGGGTTTACATATTTTGTTGCAAGAATGGTGGCATGAGAATCCTTGATATTTGGTCACTTGTTATATTTTTACATAAGATTGATTTGTAGAGTTATTGAATAATACACTTTGTGGCATGATGGTGATGTTAACCTTTTAATCAAGGACGAGGCTAGAGGGGGCAATGTTATTAGAACCAGACCGAACTGGCTGATTCAATCAATTGAACCGGGAACTGAACCTGGGACCGGTCTGGTTTGATTATTTTACTGGAAATGCTATTGAACTGCTTTGAACCAAAAAAAAAAAACTGGCCATTTTTCTTAAAACTGTTGAACCCGCCAGTTTTTGTAAAATACATAGAATGATATATTTTTTTAAAAAGTAATTTTTTTCATTAGGATAACTCCTCTGTGGCCTTTTAATCTTATCTAATAGAATAATGTTAAATTTTAAAATAATAGAATTTGATTATTAATTAACCAAAAAATAGAATAAACACTAAATACATGTTGAGCCATCCATATATGCTACTATAATTGTTCTAGATACACATGAACAATTAGTTGTTTTTTCATTAATTCATAATTAACAATTAATACTGTACTCTTATTTTTTTTTTTCCACAATTTTAGTGTCATTTTAGTAGTAAAATTATTACACATTCATGTGATGATGATTGAATTATTAACAGTTAAAAAATATAAATGTAAAAGATCATATTTAAAATTTGATGTGTCTACTTTATTATAAAAAAACTATATTATTTGATGATAAAAAATTATAATTCTATGCAAGAATTATGAGTTACATAAAAAATAATTTTGACAACAATATTCACACTATTAAATTGAACTACTAATTTATATTAATAGCTTATAAAACTTATATTTAATATGTATATATAAATATAAGACTGTTCATATTCATACAATTATAGTAATAAAGACATTAAATTTATTTTTAAGCCTATAATCATAAAAAGTTAATTTTTTATATTATTTTCATGTATATAAACCAAACCAAATCAAACCTAACGTTTTCCCACTAGGTGGGGTTGGTTATATGGATTTGACAATACCAATCAAATCTGTTTAGGTTCATGTCCTCTGTTAGATCCAGGTAGGCAAGGTCATGTTTAATAGTTTCTTTCCAACTTCTCTTGGGTTTTCCTCTTCATCTCTTACTCCTAGCAATCTCTATACTTTCACATCTTCTAACAGGTGCCTCCGTTAGACGCCTTCTACCATGGCCGAACCATCTTAATCGATTTTCTCTCATTTTATTTTCAATCGGTGATATTCTTACTTTGTCCCTAATCTCCTCGTTCCTAATCCTATCTCTCCTTATAATTCCGCACATCCATCTTAGCATTCTCATCTCCGCAACTGCCATCTTCTGAACATTATTTTCATGTATATATTTAATTAAAATGTTTATTTATTATATAATAATTGTTAGAATAGTTGAAACCAGTACATTGATTGGTTTAATTATCGTTTCGGTTCTGATAGTTATGAGGGGGGCCTTCCCCCAAAATTCGAGTCATTAGAATATACAAATTTTTGGGCTCCCCCCCCCCCCTTTTTTTGGTGCTATGGATACCCCAACCCCCTCCCCCCCCCCCAAAAAAAATGTTAATATTTTTTCTATGTGGTTTATAAATTTTATAGTCCAATTAATTTTACCATTAACACTTAACTCGATTCATCACTTAAGGTTAACCACTTAAAAAAAATTAAAAAGAAAAAAATTTAGTCCAAATTTGAAATGACTGAAATATATAGGGGTGGCCAACTGGTCATGAATCGAGTTCGATTCTTATGGTTAACAAGCCCAAATCGATCCTAGAAAGCTCATTACAAATTCAAGTCCAAGCTCAAGCCTACAAGTAATTGGCTTGCCAATGGCCTGATAAATTATATATCTCTATAGTATTAACGCTCAAGATGTTGTTGTTTTATCCCAAAATAAATTTTCTTCTTCTAAATTCTCACATGAACTTTGACATTGCAATCGTAGTTGTTGAGTTGTGCTTTATTAATAAATCTTTAGACATGTATATGAAGCTAATTTTTTTGTGGATGTTGATATATATAAAACTTACTTTCTGGTGGTGCTACACATTAATTAGGTTTTATTAATATATTTTTGTTTATTAAAGTTGTAACTTTTTTGTAGACTTAATCCCCCACCCCCCGGGGGGGGGGTGCAGGGAAGATTTCATGGATTCGTCCCTTCTATTAATGTTGTGAAATATCTTTTGTTGTTTATCATTTTTTTTTAAATCAGATATTGTTATGACAGATTGTGGTTACATGGTACATTGTGTCCTGAGATTGATAGTACTCTGTTCTGCTGTTCATAGCTTTTGTATCTGAGATTCCTTTTGTTAAAGTAAGCAAATGCTATTTACAGACACTGTTCTTTTGTTGTGTTTGTAGTCCTGGCTCTATACCAAGGGAACAGTGAATGCCAAAATTTTAGCAGCTATTCATGTTAATGTTGTATGTTAATACGATGGTTCATTTACTTGCATGTGTTGTAATATCTTCACAGGTGGGTGATGTTGTGCTTATCCAGGATGAGAGTGTGATTGACAGTGAATTGAAAATGGTTGGATTGGAAACATTGGTATGTCCAATTTGTTTTAATTCCTTGCTGTTTATGTAAATAAATGTTGGAGGACGGGGATTGAAGTGAGAGAAGTTCCTGCACTATGGTTCCCCAAGAGCTTATGATTAACTCTGTTCATATTGCTGTCTGTGACTCTGTGTTATGTTGGTCCGTGGACTTGTACGTAATTTTTATTTTTGAATGTTTTAATTAATGTGTTTTTTGTTAGGTAGGATACAATGTGGTAACGCCAGGTCAGCGAAGTATTGGCAAGGTTAGGCTGTGCTTCTTACATCCACTTCACATGTACTGAAGTGTTTCCATCGCAAAATCATCTGTCTTGCCTAATATTTTTTAGGTACGAGGATACACTTTCAACATTAACACGGGAGCTGTAGAATCACTAGAACTCGATTCTTTTGGAATATCAATCATTCCATCAGGTTTGGTATGTAGATTGTCCTTTCACTCTCTTGCACGGGGAAATCTTTTGCTTGCATATGGTTACATAATTTTCCCTACGATCTTCCTTAGTAGACTTGTAGATCCATCTAGAAGAAAGCTCGTTTCAATTTAATTGTGACACACTTCAGGTGAGCACTTATTCTTTACTTGTTGAGGATGTGCTGGAAGTTTTATCTGACACCGTTGTGGTGCATGAAGCTGCAGCTTCACGCATACAGAGGCTCACAAAGGTACTTACTGCTAAGCCACTGATTATGCCTGTAGTTGTTTTGTATAAATCACTAGCTCTGTTTGGTTTTCCACCAAACCTTGTTGGTTTGAACTTTTTGGTTGATATCCATGATTGACGCCAGAGCACATATGCGCACATATAATAGAATTTTGAATTGAAATCCAAACTGACACCACTTTCAAAACATGCTACAATGCACATGCATATATATATATGACAAAGATGCAATGTATACAAGTAATGTTCTTGCAGACGGTTCAAATTACATCTTGAATTATTTGTACTAGTAATGCCTAGGAAAGAGAAGTAATTTGTAGAAATTTCCCATCGCTGCTGATGACAGGGTTTTTGGGATTCCAAAAAGTTGGGGAACTCCATTGAGGAACTCCAAGATTATTCTGACCTTGAAAGTGAACCAGTTCGATTTGATCATGGTCCAACCAGGCGAAGAAGCTTCAATGGCCAGAAGTTCCGCAAGAAAATGAGAGAAAATGCAGACGACTGGGAGCTTCCTATGGATTATTTATGATATGCTAGGGTCTGTGCTTCATCTTTTGTATATAATTTAGATTTTAGACGTGCTCTTCTTTCCTCCGCTTCATATAAATTATTGCCATTATTATTTTGATTATCCTACAATTACAGAATAGGAAGGATTCTATAGTGTGGAGGACCTTGGCACTACAAGGCCTTGTTGTGGATTCCCCGGATCCACAATTGCGGGCAATAGGCTTGACACATAGTTGTATGAGATTCTACATAATGTTACCATGTATATGTATATCTTGGAATTTCTTTAAGCTAATGTTATTCTTACTTGGGGTGTTTTTTTATTTTTTTTTCACTGAATTAACTTCTTGTTTCATCATGGGGATTGCATTTTGAAAGATGGCGCTCCCTAATAAGATTGATGGAGAATGTTCTGCATTATTGCAGCATTGACAGTATTGGCACAAAAGAACAAAAGAGCAATGATAGGTAGTCATGTGGGAGCTGAATACCTACCACCCACAATGCCCACAAATTCAACTCAATCTTGTCCAAGTCTTTGGGATCCGGGTAGGTACGATAGCGTGCATCGTCTTGTGTGCATTTTTCATGTAAAGTTTAACTAGTTATGATCCGTCGTAATCAGTGTAAATTTTTGCCTTCACTCCAATCATTAGATGATTTGTTACTGTTTTAAAATCAACGATATGTAGATATACCAGACGCGTACATGTGTGTAAGTACACCGAACCTACCCCTTCCCAAATCTTTAAACCCCCACAAAAAAAAGTATGAAATGGTGGTTCCATTAGCCAGCAGCGCAACTGCATTATTTAGATGAACCAAATCAAAATGGTTGGTGGACCGTGCAAAAGAAGTCCCCTGGAATTGAAGTGCCTCTACCAAAATAAAAATCTGGCTAGCACAATACATACATATAAGTAGAAATGATAATGTCAGGGCATTTATTACATTTATTTATTTTACATTTTATATAATGAAAATATTAATGTCAGAATAATTTATTTATTTATATATTTTTTTGAAATTGAAAAGAGATTTATTTATTTATATCATTTGCATTAAAATTGTACATAAATTTAACTAAGACAAAAATTAGTTTGACATTAGGTTTGGTTTGGGAAGAAAGTTAGCTAACTCAGTGTTTGGGAAGAAAAAAAAAGTGACTTTTTTTTATGTGGAAAGGTAATTAGCTAGCTAAAAATAAGTTAGCTAACTTTGTGTTTGGAAAGAAAAAAAAAGTGACTTTTTTTGACGTGGAAAGGTAATTTTTGTTTATTTGATATTTTTACCCTTAAAAGTTTAAAACAAGGTTAAAATGTAAGAGGATAAAATTGGCCAAGCATTGTTAAAGCTAAAAAAAAATCGGCTACTAGCCGGGTTTCCCAGACGGACCGTAAATATTTCCCATGTAAAAATGGACTAATAAGTGGTATTCTTGCTACACTCAATGTTTTCCCTGCTTAGTAATAAATTGCTTCATCTTATGATATGAATATTCTTCTTTCTTCTTTTTTTTTATAAAGTATTCGTACAATTATTAATCCCAAAAATGGTGAAATAAATTAAAAATAGTTCATCCCATTTGTTCGAATAATAAATGAGGTCTTTTTTTTTTCAAATTTTAATTAATTTCGGTAGAGATATATGATTCCCAAAAAAGGAAAAAGAAAAAAAAAAAAAAAAGGAAAAAAAACGTTAGGTGGAGCTGAGCTGAAACAATTCAAAATAAAGGTATAATTTTATCCTTTTTCTTTATATTAGTTACATGTGACGGAATCTGCCTTTGAATTTTGGACTGGGAAAACATAGTATTTACCAATGGTGCTTTACCAGAAATATTTATATATTTATATATACCTACATAGTAGCCGTTAACCGCCTGTATTCTTTCAAATTCAAACACGGCTCACCTCACCCCAGCAGCCCCCCCCCCCGGCCCTCTCTCCCCCCCCCCTCTCTCTGTTTTTGGAGATGATAAAAGTTCCAAGTCCAGCTTCCGTTAATGAAATCCAACGGCCAAGAAGTGGCCGCAAACCGCTGCAACCGAGGAATACCCCGGCCAACCTTCCAATCAACATCCAGCAAAAGCCGAAACCGAAGCCAGAACGGATCGAGATTTCAACGGTGGACAACGATTCAAACAAGGAGAACCGTCATCAGACGCCGGCGAAGATCATCGAGTCATTCGATGCATCCTTGGCGGAGGAGCTCAGCGCGATCCGGCAGAAGTTGGAACGACTGAGGTTAGACAAAGAGAAGACCGAGAAGATGCTGAGGGAGAGGGATTTGGTGCTGGAGACGAATCTGAAGGAGCTGCACGAGAGAGGGGAAGTCCAGAAGCAGCTCGAAATCGAGGTCGACAGATTGTTTCGACTGAAGGAACTCAAGGCTTGGTGCATGGTAAGAAAATCCACAATGTAGGCTCTTGTTTGGTTGCTCAGAAAATGAAAGAAAACAAAAATAAAATGTATCAATTTTGTCTTTTGTATTTAACAGAATGCACTCTGCTTTTTTTTTTTTTTTTTTTTTTTTTGGGCGTTTCCATCTTTGTTGAAATGTTAATTCGTATCAGAGAGTGACTCCAATTCGATCCCTAAGAGACAAGGAAAAGGGCTGGAGGATTAAGGAAGATCAATCGCCGGCAAGTACACACCCTTTAAAAGAATTTCTAAGCTAAAACACTATATTTGCATCTGTTAAAGCTTGAAATTGATACAAATATCTGTTTCTTGCAGATGAAAGCAGAGGAGGAGGAGGAGGAGGAGGTGGAGGAAGACAAGGAGGAATCTGAAAGTGAGAGTCCATTGCAAACTCCAAGTTCCCAAATTTATACAGAGAAATGATTTTTCCTCCCTTGCTAGACCTGTGTCCGATAGTTTGTTGTGCTTGGTTTATTTTATTTTATTTTATTTTATTTTTCCACCCATATCTTAATCAGCTTAGTATAATATCTCATTGTATTTCTTTCTGATACAGCAATGGAAATCTTTGGCCTTGCTTTTGTGAAAAGACCATTCCTCAATCCTCTTGCTCTTCTCCATCCCATAAAAAAAAACAAAAAAAAACAAAAAACAAAAAAACAAAAAAAAGCTTTCATCATCAATCGCTCGTGCTCCTAAAAAATATAGAGCAGCTAGTCTCGGTCTCGACAACACCACGTTGGGAGGGCCGAGGGGAATTAGGGAAAGAGGACCAGATTCTTTTCAATTAGGTGGCCGGATAGGACTCGTTTGGAGTCCCAAAAGATTTCAAAAAAAATTAAAAAATTGGTTTAATGTGATGTAAAAATGATAGGAGGCAAATTATGATTGGAGAGATTTGAAAACTTTTGAAATTTTTTAAAATTTTTTACTTTTTTTTTGTGACTCCAAACGAGCCCATGTGAAACCAAAAGTAGAATAGATTTAATATTTTTATAGCCATATGAGTCCACATATACATATATGTACGCATACATATTTGTATATATATTCATATATAACTTCTTTATGTAATGAATTCTTTTGTATTAATTACCAAAAAAAGATCTTTTGTGCTTGAACTACCAGCAACCAAACATTGGAAATAAAAAAAAATTCTTTTCGTGAAAAAAAAAAAAAAAAAATTTACCGCCAAACAAATGGAGCTTAACATACCATTGCTTATTAATCATTAGAGAAACTTTCACCTATTATTACATAAATAAATTAACTCTATCATAAATATTTTAATATAATTTAATCTCAAATATATTAATTTGAAATTTCTAATTATTAAATTTTCTCTCAGAATGTGGGAACAATCCATGCAAGGGTGAGCTGCTGATAATATCTTAATGCTTATTCCTGAAAACCAACTTCCTCCAAGGAGATGGGATTTCATCCCCAAAAGCCAGAATACATGAAACCTGTCACACTTATATCTAAAGATACGCAGAATTTTAATGAAACAACGAATGTATTAGACAAGACGCAAAGCTTCGGCACAATCACGCTCCAAATTGGGAGTGATCAACACCGACAGTTAAGGGGATGGAGTAGACGAGTATTCTGGAAAGTACTTCAGCTTGTAATGTTCATTACGTTGGAAGGGACACCCATGCAAGGAAACATAAACATAGTTACATAGATATGAATGATTAACATTCAGTCACCGAAAATTTTTTGCAATAAAATACACAACCCAAAATAGTAGGAAAAATAAACAATGACAGAAGCATTAAAAAAAAAAAAAAAAAGCACACGAGAAAATGAGAGAGTTAATATGGGGCCAACTTGCAATTTGGAATAATTTCTCTGCATTTTGCATTAGTTAGTTCATAATGACTGGCCACAAGCTAACATAAAGAGACACTACTACTAAAAAGGTAAACAAAAATCTACTGAAAAATGTACCTTAGACAGGATTGAGCGTAAAATTTAAATCTAAACACCCCACCATCGGTGATGTATTCCCTAAAACAACTGAACCCAAGATGGATTCTCTTTGGAATAGCAAAGCTGATAACAGCGAGTGCTAAGCCAGTGCTCGAAGATAATTGAGCTTCACTAAGCAGCCATTCCACGCGAATAGCCATTCAATCAGAAATACGCCTAGCAAAACTTCCAATGGTTGTTGCAGTTTACACAAGTTACAAAGGTTGTCATTGGTTCATCAGCACTCCTAGTCTGAAGTTGATAGTAAGTGCACTTGCGTTGACCACAGCGCCCACACTTGAACTGATCAGTTGTGGCTTTTGGTGCACCACCACGCTCACATTCAAATAAGGCTTTATCCTTAATCTGTTTATTCTCACGTCGCCTTTCGTCACTAGCCATTTCTTCCGGAGCCATATTGATTAGCCTCTCTGGTTTGACATGTCCGAGAAGAACTTTTCTCCTGAAGTCAGGGTTTTTCGGATCCTTCAGGTTGAACATTATAGACCTGTACTTGACCTTCTGAGCACCATTAGACCTGCCCATTTTCTCAAACATGACAGACTCAACAGCAACAGCAACTCGAATTGGATCGCATGCATCTACTTCATCCTTGGTGTCCTCATCAACCTCACTAGAAACTTTGGACAAGGCCTCTAATAGAAGTTCCCGAATTTTGTCCCGTAAAGAATCATTACATTTGATCAAAGAAGTCAGCTTTGGGGGGCCATTAGATGCTTGAGGTGATTTCTTTGAGCTAGAAGCCAGTTTCTCTTCTTTTGTGATCTTTTCAACCTTCACGGTATCCCCCAAACCATTCTTTTCAGCTTTGACAGCATCCACAGTTACAATTTTCTTCTCAACCTTGATACTTCCAGATCTTGAAAGGTGTCTCCCTTCCTTTGGGGTCTCAATCCAATCCATCTTCTCAGCCTTGACAATATCTACAGGTTCGTCTTTCTTCTCCAACTTGATACTTTCTACTCTTGAAACACTCCCAGGTTTCATCAAAGTGCCTTCAGTTTTTGAAACCTTCTCAACCTTAATTGAACCAGACTTATGACCCTCCTCAACTTTGACAGATCTTGCCTCTGTAACCTCAGACTTTTTTGGACTTCTAATATCAACACCATCACTTTTCTTCTTTGTTGCTTCGTTAATGATTATCTTTTTCCAAATATCAAGCACATCAGAAACCTTGGTTTGAATCTGCTCTGCAGGATGCTTTGTGAGCGGTCGGAGCCTTTTCGCAACCTGAAATTAGATATTGGATGAAAAAACCAATTAATAAAAAAAACTTCTGATTAAAAAAAATAAGAATAATCAAATTAAAAATACCAGTAATTATTAAATTCACCAATTGAACAAGAAAACCCAATTTCACCTAACCTGATCAGGAAAAGCTTAGAAACCTTCCAGATATTCACATAATGGTTTAGACTATATATTATTACAGCACCTAGGGGAAGACTATTAAGCAATTGCTTTCACTAGAACACGAATTATCAAGTTGAATAAGAGACTGGTCTTCCAAAGCATTATACCATAAGATGCTTGAACACATAATCAATCAATAGGTGCCATTTGTGACATGCAAAATTTTATCAGCATTAGGCAGCCTTCATTTTTTTTTTTTTTTCCGGATAAGCAATCATAATTTTATAAAAGCATCAAGAGGATCTAAAAAGGACCAAAAAGTTGAATCACGTTGCCATCGATTATTTCTTCCTCCTTTCATAAATTTTTCAGGCACAAAATCCCACCCACTGAACCTATAATCAAAATCATAATTGCTGCAAGACAAAGAAAGGATGTGCCTCCAGAGAGAGAAAAAAAAAATTATTTTGAACATTTTAATATTTAGAACTTGTACAATGGAATGAAGATCATACAAAAAGTGCTCGATGACTCCTAGAATCTGATTGAACGAGCAGGGGAAACACATTATCATTATAGTAGCCACTAATACACCCAGATGGGAAAGAATTCATATTTTGAACAACAAATTAATAAGAATACTAGAAGCAGAATCTATGGTACCTTCATCTGCATCGTCAAAATCACATATGCTCAATTTACATGTCACCTTCAAACATGAGTTTTCTTAATAGAAATTCACCAGATATAAATTCCCATAAGTATCATACTGTTGTTACATTGTATATTATTTCGTGCATATTTCTTATGCATTTGGCATATTATTTTAGCAATAAAGAAACGGGTGGCCTTGGAAGTGTTTCACTGCAACCTTGGGACAAACCTGAAATCAGTCGCTCTCCGAAGACTAGCTATGTCTTGCTCTCCGAAGACTAGCTATGTCTGACCCTCAAGAATACGGGAGGCTTGTGCTGCACTCGGTTTCCTTTTTTTTTAAAAGCAATAAAGAATAAAATATTGGCTTTTTTGGGCAAAATCCAACTGCGACTATATTCCTTCCTTCCATAGAAAACATGCACTTTTCCAGTTTTTGATATGAGAATATAAAACTCAATTGGATAATGTCAATGCACCTAGTTTGGTCGATTATGATAAAATATCCAAGCGAAATCAGACTCTGCACCAATAACTCTAACGAACTCCGCAATTTAACTTTCCAGTCTTAATTCTCGACCCAAAAAAAAAACGATGGTACCGGGATAGAAAACGGAAAAAAGGAGATAACTTCGATAGAAAAGACAATGCATTGGAGACCTACAAACGGAATGGAGACTATACCTGTGTGGACACAAGAACATCATACGACACAGGAAAACTTCTGAGTTGGTTCAGCGCATCGAGGCATCGGTCGATCTTGTGCCCACCTGACGAAGCTCCGTCGCCTGCCGCAGCATCGGCCGCCTTCTTCGCGGCTTCGAACAAGGCCACCAGCTCTCTCTCCATCCCCTTTCAGATCCCCTGTACCGCAGGAAACACAGAATCAGGCATATACATATATGTGTGTATATCGATAGGTGGATAACTCAAGGCAGCATGTGAATCCAGGGATTGAACCAACAAAAAAATAAAATAAAATAAAGAGAGACCTAAAGGATGAGTTTGGTAGAAAAATCAAAGGAAATTTGACCAGCATTACCAGACGAATAAGTTGAAACTCCAGAGATGAAAGAGGAAAAAAGACTTTCTTTATCTCCGACTCGGATCAAGCTTCGGTTTTGTCCCCGTTGGGATGGTTGGGATCCACCGGTTATTGTTGGTCGTGTCCAGAGGGATCTACCAGAGCTCCACGGCGGCGGAGCGATGATGACAAAATGGACAACAAGAGAAGAGAGCAGCTTTTATCTTCATTATTTGGGCCTTGGGCTTTGGTTTGGGCTTTGGCCGTGTAGCCACATTTAACTCGCGCTTCCACGCTTTAGAAACTTTAGCACCATTTTTAATATATATATATTACTTTTAGAGGTTGAAAACTTATTGGTATTTATTTTATAAACTCTTAAAACACTTTGATATAGTATTTTTTTTTTTTTTGCTAAAATCTCTATTTTAAATTTCTATTTAACATATAGAACTAAATTTAGAAATTTTAAAATTTAGATGTCATCTGGTTTATTTTTTTATTTTTCTATTTTTTATTTTTTATTTTTATTTTTATTTTTTATTTTTTGTTTAACCTCATTTTCTATTTCATACTTTTGAAAACAAGAAAAATAGATCAAACGATGTTGGTTACTTGTATTTTTAAATTTTGTTCTATAAAACAGAAAATGAGTTTATACTAGAAATAAAAAATGACAAAAAATAATTTTGAACGTTTTCAATTCAAAATAAGGAAAATGAAGTATTTTTTGTTTCCTTATTTTTAGATTTTTAAAGCATAAAATACATAAAACAGAAAATAGAAAAATATACCAAATGTCACCTAAGTTTTTTTGTCGTTCTATATTATTTTTTTTACCAAAAATTAATTTTTAATTTAACAACTTTAAGGCACGATGTTAAAATTCACAAAAAATTATTTCAAAAAATATAATTTTACTTTTTTCCCTTATGTGAATTTTTATTTTATTTTTACAACGTTATTTATTAATGTGGATATCATTCCCTAAATTTACCAAAAAAAAAAAAATGCATTACTGGTAATTAGGGTTTGTTGAAGACTGAGAGTAAATGTATGTTCTTCATCAGGTCGAGTTGGACCCACTAAAAAAATCGAGCCGAAATTTAATCGCGAGTCAACACGCGAAAATGAGTTGATTTTTTTAAATATTTAAATTATATTTTCAGTTAAAAAATAAATCTAAAATTATATGAGTTAGTAGTTAACTGTTAAATAAATTTTTTATTTTTGTAAACTTTGACCAAAAAATCAATTTTGGAAGAAATTAAAAAAAAAAACGAAAATACGTAAAATAAAGTAGAGTTATTTTTAGAATTTTCGGGTTGGGACAAATAACAATCGGGCTAAGGAAAAGGGGTGGTTGATCTAGTGGACTGTCGGGCTACGTCCACCTGTACTGATGATTAAAGAGAGAGGATGACGAGGGAAGTAGATGGATAATTATAAGATATTAAACCCGATAATTTAAATTTCTCCAGTTTAGTTTATTTAAGTGGGTTACTATAATTCTTTTTTTAATTTTGAGCCTATTACAATTACCTTAGAATTTTGAATAATAATACTAACGTCATATTAATATTTTTGCTATTAACATATATTTTAATTAGCCTGTTTTCTCAAGGCTTATCAATAATCAGGGGCGGAGCTACGTTGGGACAAGGGGGGCAAGTGACCCCCTCAATTTTTAGATAAAATTACTAAAATGCCCTTTTTATTATTTTAATTTTATTTAAAAATTAAATTAATTAAAATTTAAGATATTTTGATTTTATTAAAAATTTAAAGTTAACTCAAATTTTTTTAACACATAAGAAGTTTAAAAGAATCAAACTTGGTATTTTTTGTGAAATAAAGTGTATCTTTTAATACATTATTGCATATTTTTATTTATACTATCAACAAATTTAGCATATAACATAATAAATTCTATAAATAATAAAATTTAATAATAATTATATTTTTTGTAGTAAGGGATATCTATAATAACTTCAGGTGCTTGAACCATTAACTGTGAGAAATATATTCACTACTTAATACTCAAGAATAATTTATTTTCTCTCTAAAAATAACATCGTTTTTCTCCTACTCTCAATTGAAAAATAAGTTGATTGTTATTTTTTCTTTGGTGTTCGGTGCCCCCTTGGCGCCCGGTGCCCCCTGGGTAAAAATTCTGGCTCCGTCCCTGTCAATAATTATATATAATTAAAGTTAAAAAATTCCAAAGTTCAATTGCCTGCCAATATGTTGGTAAGCAATCAGCAAGTTGATCCTTTTGCTTTACTTTGTATCTATGTTTTTCCTTTTATGGGATTTTCCTTTTCTATAGATTAAATATTTTAAATAAATATAAAAAAAAATTACTAAAAAAGATATAAGCGGTAAATGCAAAAATGTGTGAAATTTTTGATCGTATTGCTTCAGAACAATAAAATCATATAAAATTATTTTAATCATTTTTTCTTTTATGGGATTTTCCTTTTTTATATATAGATTAAACATTTTAAGCAAATGTAAATAAAAGTGGTAAATATAAAGATGTGTAAAAATTTTGACCATATCACTTCACAACAATAAAATCGTGTAAATTTATTTTATTTAATTTTTCTTTTATGGGATTTTTTTTTTGTATGTCTAGATTAAATATTTTAAGCAAATATAAAAAATTTTACTAAAAAAAGATAAGTGATCAATCTAAAGATGTGTGAAAATTTTGTCCATATCGCTTTAGAATAATAAAATATTATAAATTTATCTTAATTATTTCTTCTTTATGGGATTTTCCTTTTCTACATATAGGTTAAACATTTTAAGCAAATATAAACAAATTTACTAAAAAGATAAGTAGTAAATGTAAAAATGTGTGAAAATTTTGTCCATATCACTTCAAAGCAATAAAATCATATAAATCTATTTTAATTATAACATTATCACTACAGTGTCATTTTAATTCTATTTCCTAATAGAATTTTATAGTTTAATAGCATTTTGTCCTTTTATTCATCTTAAAAGAAAAATTATTCCAAATAATAGAATAAAGATGATATGTCAGTGGTATTTCATTGTGATAAAAATATAGTATAATTAATTATGTAAAGAACCCCATCCTTATAATACAATATTATTTTGAATTTTGTAGTACGATGAGTAAACAATTCAAGAGGTCACCTAAATATATTTTTACCTAAATATGCTTGATCTAACGTTATAATGAAATTCAATACTCACGTGGGTTAAAAATACATTACGTCGTCGCTATGCATCTATTAATGATGCTTTTATTTATCTACCGATATGAGAAATGAGTGTTTTACAACGTTTTCGTGATAGTTTGTCTATTTATCCGGGAACCTATCCAGTGTTACAAATTATTTATTTTAAAGTGATCAATGTATAATATAATATTATTTTGCATAAATTATAAAAAAAAAATTTCGGATGATGCAGTATCACCTCACTTAAAAAGTGTTTTAAGAAAGTAAGAATTTGAAATTCAAAAGTATAAAAATAAAAATATATGTATATAATTTGAGCAATTTAGGCTGTGTTTGGTACACAAAAAGTTGATGAAAATATCTAAAAATCTCTATAAAATTTTATACATTCTTACTTTCTTAAAATTCAAAAAACGTTCAATATATTTACCAGAAAAAGTTGATAACTAGAATTCGGTTAATCAAATAGTAAAAATTTTTTCGCCATTTTCACTATGGACTCCTAAGCTACCAAATGATACCTATTTTGACTATTTTTGTGACGTTTTTAAAATTGTTCCAACGGATTGTAGAACCGTTCTGATGGAATCACGCGGCCAACTTTCATTCAAACGGTTTCTATAATCCGTTTGGACAGATTGTAGTGTAAATAAGTCATGATTGTTAAAATTTTGAATCCGTCCAAATAGAAATCTCGTTCATCGAAATGAAATTTTACTATTCATCTCCAAAAATACAGTTGAGTTGTGTGCACCAAACGTAAAAAATTTTTCTAAACTACGTTTTATCTAATTTTATCTCACTTTTTGGTACACCAACGTAGCCTTAATGTGAAATATAGTACAAGAAAGTTATGTTAAAAAAAAAAAAAGGATAAAATTAGAATATTGATAATAGAAAATTTGAACAAGACGAGGCTTAGAATATAGTTTTTTTTTTTTATTTCTCTCTTATTTTTCGTCAGGACAAGTTAAATTCTGAAAATTTAGGTTGTGTATAAAAAAATTGTTCTGACCATATCCAAGTGAACATGCGGGGAATATCAGGTCGGCCCGCTCAGGTCAGGTGATGTCTGGAGTCTTCCAATTGCACGTCAGCTTGAAGCATTTTTTGTGTGTTTAACGACGGGTAAGTTGTAAATTTTAGCAAATTTTTGTAATTTTTTATATATTTAGTAAAATTTTAATAATTTTTCTATTTTTAAGTAAAGTTTTTAATAACTTAGAATAGGGTAAGTTTTCGTTTAAAGTTCTTTAAAATAAATAAAATTTTATAAATTTCTACAACACACAAATTATAAGACAATAAAAATAAAATTTTTTTACTTACTGTACGAATTACGAAATATTACTTTTACAATTTTATACTATTTTATACAACTCCAAATACCCTTTAATTGTTTTTAACAAATAGGAAATGACAAAAAATAATATTTTACTAAATATTTATTTTAAAACTTCTAATAAATTTTTTATATTTTTGCGCTTTGTTCGTATTAATTGTTCCTGTTCATCTAACGCACACGCAACGGTTGGGAACAGCCGACGGCCTTTTACGGTCCCGGTTAAAGAGGCGGACGATTCCTTCTCTCTGAAAGCAGAAAAAACCCAACATTCGTGCTCCTCCACTCATCTTCTCTCTCTCTCTCCTCGCTCTTTGTGTCTCTCGTCTCTCTCTCTCTCTCTCTCTAGCCCATCTCACATCCTTCAATTTCAATAATCTCATCAAACAATCGAAAGTCATTTTCAGAGGAAAATCACGACCTGTATTGCAGGAGATCAAGTGAAAAGCTGATCGGATTCACTGAATTTCAGTGGGAGAGCTCTTGGTGAAATATCCAGATCTGTGCCTTTGCTGAGAGCCGGCTGCCACTTTCACAATAGTTTCGTATTCTGTGCATTCAAAGACCTTTAGTTCCAGTTCAGGCTCCTTCAGCAGTTTCCGAGACGAAAACCGATTGTTTATCAGGACTCGCTTGTTTCGCGATTCAATTACACGGTTAGCTCACTTCTCTCTCTCTCTCTCTCTCTCTCTCTCTCTCTCTGGGGTTGTACATTGGGTATTACATTGTTTGGTTTTAAGGGTCTTGGATTGTATTGCAGATGTACGTTGCATTTGTCAATGTGTTTGTCTTTTGTGACTTTAGCGGGCTAGGGTTACGCGGGACATCGATTTCTCTGATATCTGGCGCGTTTTATTTGTTTTCAGTCTTGGCAAATATGATACCTGTTATCTGGGGGATCTTGAGGGACTTATCATTCACGTGAATTGAAGTTTTTCGTTTTGTGCATTCGGGATCTCTCTCTCTCTCTCTCTCTCCTCTCTCAAGGTTTCTCTTTCTTATTAAAGGCAGAAAAGGTCGGTTTTTTAATCCCTTTTTTGGCTTAAGGGCCTTTTTTTTTCCACCCTCCTTTCTGGGGTTTCAAGTTGCATTATCGCAAGAATGGGCTTCAAGTTTAGTTTATTGTTGTTCCATTGCAATTGCACCAACCTTAAATGACTGGAGAGAAAATATAATAAAAAGAGGGGTTTGTATTGGAAGGGGAGTCAATTTTTTTTTTGGGGGGGGGGGGGAGCTCAAATTCAATGTGTTTCCAAGCATCGAAACGGTGGTTTATACACCATAGGTTCTCAATTATAAATCTTAGGACCTGTGGTGGGATTTAGGTACGCTGTTCTATACGTGAATTATTTATAAATTTTGGTGAGCCATTGCTATTCTGTCCAGTCTGATTCTTTGTCTGTGCCACCACCTAATCACCTTCGAGTATTTGCTCACTGGGTTGTCACTGCCCTAATCCATCATTCTCTTATTGCATTCTTGAAGAACACCAGATAACTTGTTTGACACGGAGGACAGCAGCCTGAACAACTCTGACAAAACCTTGAATATTCTTCTCCTGCATCATCCACGTTTTGTTTCCAGCCGAGCCTCAGATTTTCAGCAATTTCCACTGGAATGGCCCCAACAGGAGAGGGGAATATGGTATCATGGGTGGTTCCATGGAGGTTACAACACTTGATTTCTAGGGCTTCATAGCTGGTCCAGCATAAATTGAATAAATCTCAGAGGATGAGCTTGAGACGCATGTATTTTGATGATAATCTAACACATGAAGAGAATCCAAGGTTAATTTATGTTGATGATCCAAGGAAGACTAATGAGAAGTACGAGTTTACAGGGAATGAAGTCCGAACTAGCAAGTACACATTCATTAATTTTTGCCAAGAACCTCTTCATTCAGTTTCATCGGGTTGCTTATTTATATTTTCTTAGCCATTGCTGCTCTCAACCAGCTTCCTCCTCTTGCTGTTTTTGGGAGAACAGTGTCTCTTTTTCCTCTTCTTTTGTGCTTATTGTGACAGCTATTAAGGATGGTTACGAAGATTGGCGAAGGACATAGATCAGATCGGAATGAGAATAACCGGGAGGCTCTAGTTCTTGCAATCTGGCAAGTTCCATACTAAGAAATTGGAAAAATATACGAGTTGGGGAGGTTGTGAAGATATGTGCTGATGAAACAGTTCCATGTGACATGGTTCTGTTGGGGACAAGTGATCCAAATGGAATGCTACATCCAGACAATGAATTTAGACGGTGAGTCAAACTTGAAGACAAGGTATGCCAGGCAAGAAACATGTTCAATGTTATTTGAAGGAGGAAATATTTCAGGGCTTATCAGATGTGAGCAGCCTAATAGAAATATATACGAGTTTACAGCCAACATGGAGTTCAGTGGGCAGAGGTTTTCCTTGAGCCAATCTAACATCATCTTGCGTGGTTGTCAGCTGAAGAACACAGAGTGGGTAGTTGGTGTGGTGGTCTATGCTGGTCAAGAAACAAAGGCAATGCTGAACAGTGCAATGTCCCCTGCGAAAAGAAGCAGATTGGAGAGTTACATGAATAGAGAAACTCTATGGTTGTCTGTTTTCCTTTTCACCATGTGCCTGGTAGTGGCCCTTGGAATGGGTCTGTGGCTCCAGCACAACAGGCATCAGCTTGATATGCTGCCTTATTACAGGAAAACTTATTTTGGAGAAGGAAGATCTGGGAAATTATAAATTTTATGGGATTCCAATGGAGACTTTTTTCTCCTTTTTGAGCTCTATTATAGTGTTTCAGATAATGATACCTATATCACTTTATATTACAATGGAGTTGGTTCGGTTGGGACAATCTTACTTCATGATTGAGGACAAGCATTTGTATGACAGTAGCACTGACTCGCGGTTTCAGTGCAGATCCTTGAACATAAATGAGGATTTGGGTCAAATACGTTATGTGTTTTCAGATAAGACAGGCACACTTACTGAGAACAAAATGGAATTTCGGAAAGCAAGTGTCCATGGGAAGAACTATGGGAGCTCCATGCTTATCAATAATGATACATTGCATGATATGAACATTGCTGGTATGGTAGTAGATTTTTTTTTTTTTGGATCTGGTTTTTGTTTTTTTAATAGTGATTATGAGATTGTTTTAGCCCATCAAGCCTTGTACATGTTACATCATTGCATGCTAATTGTTTTAATGTCATCTTTTGCTGTTCTATATGAATTGACCACTGCTAAAGTTATTTTATGCCACTTTTTGATAATCTATTATCATATTAGTTTTAATTTTCAACAAGTAATTTGCAAAAGGCTTTCAAATTCATTGAAACAGTTTATTGAGTTTGGTTTTTTAGTTGAACTAATTTATGGATTGTGCTTGCCTCTCTCATTGTGGACATTCTTTTGTATTCATTAAAACAAATTTCATGTTCAGTCTTTTTTTTTTTTTTTCACAAATTTTGCATCTCACTTTTGTGTATATGACATATGTAGACATATTAAGTAAAAACTCGTATTAGAAATGTTATTTGGAGTTTGAATGTTTTGAATATGGATTTGGCAACTCAACCAAAGGGTTTTCTGATAACTCTTGTCTAATGCTTAATAACTGAAAATTCCTATGAATTTTCATTTGATGGGTTTGTCAAGACATAATCTGAATTAGCGAAATCACTTGAATATGAAAATTGATGGGGAGGTTCTTAACTTGAGTTAGAAAGATTGATTTATTGTAAAATTTTGTAAATTCTCAGTGGCAGGTGATTTTAAATGATTATCTCAATGGATAGAGTTATTTAAACTTCTGAATTTCTAGACTTATAAATTTTTGAAGTTCAAGTACTTAAAAACATTTTGGCAGTGGTAATTAAGCACTAAATTTTTTTATTACTCAAATTTAAGATAAAAATGATTTGGTATTGTGTTTTCTTTTCGGCTTGCATGTAAGAAAAAGCTGCCTCTCAAAAAAGGGGGGGGGGGGAGAAAGAAAGAAAGAAAAAATAATAACCTATGAGGAGAGTGATAGTTCAGCTAGGTTGGAAGATATTGGGTTGGTTGAGGGAAGAGGGGTCAGAACCTGCTTGTCTCAATCATGGAGAGAGTTAAGAGGCTTGAGTTGGAGATTTTTGTTGCACTCCAGTAAGCGGAAATGGTTGTGCAGTGTGCTGAAGAAGGCTTCTTCTTTTTAAGGTGATCATCATTGTATGAAAGGCCATTCAAGGTGGGTAGAGGTTAAAATCATCCCAAACCTTGTCCAGGAGGGTGGGGTGTCAGTTTTAGTATGTTAATGCAGCGTTCAAGGTGGGTGGATGTTAGAAGCCTTTTAAACAGTTGGGTTCAGTCAGTTTTTTGTGTTAATGCAGTTGTGGAAGGGAGTTGAGTGTTCATATATATTCGTGAGGTGGGTGGAATCGTAGGGTGAGTGGATAGACTTGGCAAAGAAGTTTTGGGAGTTTGGAGGATGGAGGTACACAAAGGGGGTGGTGGATGGTCACATATCTGCAAGTGGGGATGGATTAATGGCCATAGAAATCAATACAGATTTTGAATGATAAGGGTGTTCGTTTGTGTAATTTCAAAGTAGAATTTGAATCACGAAGGACACGGGCTCCTATTTGTAAAGGTGTTTTCTGCAGCAGTGGAGGTATCGAGGTAGGTTAATTGAAAGTGAAAAGTGCCTTTGAGTTAAGGTTTTGTCATAATGATACTCTGTCTGTGTGTGTGCACGCTGCATTAAAGTTCGAGTACACAATGATTGTGCTGAAGTCCTATTGATTGACTTTGAGCACACAATAAACATGATTCTAGGAAATTTATCCCTATCAATCCAAATTATCTTACTTACCCAAAAAAAATAATAAATAAATAAATAAACATGATTCTACCAAAGTCCTATTGTTTAAAGTTTGTTATTTTTTTTTATTTTTTTTTAAGTGTTGATGTGTCTAATTTGATATGGTAGCCAATGTGATTTTTTATTGCTTGCAACTTTATGTGGACGATCCCAGTAGTTCTTCTTGCTTAATGTGACTTGCGAGCATAATAATTTCATGCATAGGTTATGGAAAACATTGGTAGTAATTACAAAGTAATGTTGATTGTTGATTTGTTTACAATATTCTGTCATTCCAATGGTGATTGTCATATTCAAGACGTTACTGCTATCAGCAACTTGAAATTTTTTTCTGAGACATTTTTTACAAACTATTGGCATGAACAGCAGCCATAGATAAAAGGAGATGGAAGCTTAAATCTGAAATTGTTGTTGATGATGAACTTATGGCATTGTTGCATAAAGAATCAGCTGGAGATGAAATGAGTGCTGCACATGAGTTTTTTCTTACACTGGCCACATGCAACACTGTGATCCCTATTCTTACTCGAAGTCTATCTTCAAGTGGCACGGAGAGTGAATTAAACGAAGATGTTGAAGCTATTGATTATCAGGGGGAATCACCGGATGAGCAAGCACTTGTTGCTGCCGCATCTGCTTATGGATATACCCTTTTTGAGCGGACATCTGGGCATATTGTGATTGATGTCAACGGTGAGAAACTAAGGTAGAAAACTCTCTTAATGCAGTTTCTGGATTACATTCTTACTGATGAGACCTTTTTATTAGATAGCAATAGCACAATGTTTTTCATGCCAAGGAGTTTATCTTTTTTTGTTTTGTCAATAATTCTTTTATTTGTATGTGCAATGTAGGTTGGATGTTTTGGGTCTGCACGAGTTTGATAGTGTGCGCAAACGGATGTCTGTTGTTATCAGATTTCCTAACAATGCTGTGAAGGTGTTAGTGAAAGGTGCTGATACTTCAATGATGAGCATTGTGAAAAAACATACTGAAGGGGATGATCACATCAGGAATGCAACCCAGAGCCATCTGAATGAGTATTCATTGGAAGGTCTACGCACACTTGTTGTTGCTGCCAGGGATCTAACTGATGAAGAATTCGAGGAGTGGCAATGCATGTATGAAGATGCATGCACTTCATTGACTGAGAGATCTGCAAAACTACGTCAAACTGCAGCCCTAATTGAATGCAACTTACGGCTACTTGGGGCTACTGGAATAGAGGATAAGCTACAGGAGGGTGTGCCAGAAGCCATTGAGTCCCTTCGGCAAGCTGGAATCAAGGTTTGGGTTCTAACTGGAGATAAGCAAGAGACTGCAATTTCAATTGGTCTTTCTTGCAGACTCCTGACACCTGATATGCAGCAGATCATCATTAATGGTATATCGGAGGAGGAATGTAAAAATCTATTATCTAATGCTAAGGCTAAATATGGTGTGAAATCATCAAACTGCAGGGATTGTAATATGACAGGGAAAGATAATAATATGGGAAGTCATCATCTTGATATCCCTGATGATACAGGGCTGTCTAGTGGAACACATTGCCATTCAGGAAAGGAAGAAGGAACCATGAGGGCACCACGAGCACTCATAATTGATGGGAATAGTCTGGTGTACATTTTGGAGAGAGATCTGGAGTCTGAGGCACGAACCCTTTCCTCTCATTAAAGCTTTCGGTTTGAGACATTTTAGGGCATTCCATCACTTTTGTCATTGCTTGATGTTAATTCTACTAGCATGCTTAGGTGAACGTGAAACTGTTGAATTGGCCTTGATATAAGATAATTTACACATCTTCAATCAAAGTTGTCTCACTTGTTAATATTGTTAATTTGCAACAGCTGTTCGATCTTGCGACTTCGTGTAGGGTGGTGCTCTGCTGTCGTGTTGCACCCCTGCAAAAGGCTGGGATTGTTGACCTAATTAAAAGCCGTACAGATGATATGACACTGGCTATAGGCGATGGTAAGCCTACTATCCTAGTACTTGTTTTTCACTAGGGAGAGGAGAGAGAGGGGGGGTGGATTTCAGTACAGGTTTGGTCTGACTAGTATTCTTTTAGGGGCTAATGATGTTTCTATGATCCAAATGGCGGATGTTGGTGTTGGGATATGTGGTCAGGAAGGGCGCCAGGCAGTGATGGCTTCGGATTTTGCCATGGGGCAGTTTCGATTTCTGAAAAGATTACTTTTGGTGCATGGACATTGGAATTATCAGCGTGTTGGTTATCTTGTTCTTTACAACTTCTACCGGAATGCTGTTTTGTATTGATGCTCTTTTGGTACGCACAGTTACCTTTTGGTTTTGGCATACCGCATGATCATCTGTCTTCTTTTCCTGCACATGTTGTGTTTCATGCTTATTTTCACTTTTAGAACATCTTGTAAGCTTTCCGCATTGTTCTAACTAATTGCGAATTCTGAATAACTTGAGATGGGGATTGATGAGGTGCAGAAAATAATGATAGAATCTCTGGCAGCACTAATCCTTCTCTTTTGAAGCCGTGAATTTGTCTCTACATGGTATATCCGTACGTTGTAAATTAAAGAAATTTATCAACAACTTTTGGTGCAGTTTGTTTAATTTAGAATGAAACTAATTAGCCTTCAAATTGTAATTCTATTTTGTAAATATTTGCAATTGCTCCTCAATTTGACAAAATTGATGTAGGATGATAGGAATGAACAGTGAAACCCTCAATGCTAATGAATCCAATATGAAGGTTAGATGTAGGGCTGCACATTAACTGCACTGTCTTGAGTATTTAATTGTTTGAGCTTGGTTTTGGGGGAGAACATCCATGGTTGGCTGCTTACAAGTCTAACAGCACAGGGAGGATCAAGTTGCTTATCTCAAGAATTTTGTGAAAGCTTGAAACTCAATCAAAACCTAAAACAAAATCATTGCTCAGTTGAGTTTCACCAAGTCTGTGAGCTGGGGAGGCTTGGCTCAATTTTTAAGAAAGCTTTGGACCTTAGTTAACACCCATACACAATTTATGTTGCTCGGACTTGGGTACGTATCCGGATGTCGGAATCACATATTATTTTATTTTAGGATACGGGGACTCAACTAAAAAAGTGTCCAAATTGTGGATACGGTATGGAGATACGACGCATAATCATCAAACAAATTATTTATGTGCATATAATTTTCAAACTTGAATGATAATTTTTTTTGAATGAGTCCAAATTGAGAAAGGTTATAATTTTTTTAAATGACTAAATTTTTGAAAGGATTGTATTCATATTTTCAAGTTTTAGAAGACCTCATATCTTTATGCAAAGGAGTATGACTGAACTTTTATTTTTAGGTAATAATAATTACAGTAAAATTTAAAATATGTTTTTCTATTATTGTTTTTGAAAGAGTACACAAAAATTAGCTCTATTTATATTGATTGATTTATTTTCCTCATTGACATAAACAAACAAAATTAATTTTTGTATAATAAATGAAAGAGTAAAGGCAAACAATTTTTTATTCTTTGTTATTAAATAAATTAGTTTTATTTTTTAAAAATAATTATACTTCATTACCATAATTACTAAATCATTTATACAACTTGTATGTATTATATATGAACCATAAATCATGAAAGTATGTGGCTACATGAAATTAGGATGAATTATTTTAATAAAAAATATTAAAATAGTTATAATCATTTAGGTTAGTTTGGTCTTAACTAAACAAATTATCCTGGTTTGCAAGCTAACTTGGGCTTAAGCTTACACATTTCCAGATTTGATTTTTGATCTTTTGTTTTTACATAAGAGCTTGAGCTTAGTTCTTTTGTGAAATAAGGATGCTTGCATGAGTCAATAAAAGAGTTGATTCAACAATTAGTGAGTAATTTGGTTCTTTTGCATCCGTGCTTATCCACCCAAAAAAAAAAAAAGGACTATTTGAGTCAGATTGATTTGAGATGTACTTGTATTTTTATTCTGGATATTGCTTCTATTATCGTAATCTTAATAAACATCGGAAGTAAATCCTGCATTGACAGATTCTTAGACTCTACTGGAACGGAGGAACAGTTCACCAGGTGTCTGCAAAAGCTAGTGCCTAGAGTGGCCTCTGATTGTTTTCCTTTACTTTTGGATTTTGAGGGTGTCAACCATGGGCCCTCACCCTTCATGTTTGAGAATATGTGATAGACGGTCAACGGATTTAAGACAAAGTAACAGAGCAGTGGAAGAGCTGCCAATGCCAAGGTTCTAGTTTCATTTTCTCACAAAAAATTAAGTTCCTCAAATCTGACATCAGGAGATAGAATCAAGAAGAATTTGGGAGGGTTGATATTCTGAAGTCTGAAGTATTGGAAGAACTTTCATCTTGACAAACTAGGGTCCGTCATGGAGAAATAGAAGCTCCCAGTTCATAGAAACAGGAGGATTTCAGTAACCTAGTTTGAATGGAGGAAACCAATTGGAGTCAAAAGTCAAGGGCTTTGTAGCTAAAAGAAGGTGATAATAACACAAAATTCTTCTATGTATTGGCCAAAATGTGCTGGTGATCAAACTTCATAGACAACGTCATAGTGGATGAACTTACCTTAGGGAAACCAGAGTGCATCCGTGATGGCATAGCTGTCTTCTACACTGTGTTGTTAGATGAGGAGGAAGAGTGGAGCCCCAACCTAGATGGAATAGGTTTCTCTTCAATCACTGGTCCAAAGAGTGAAGCCCTGGAGTGCAACTTCACAGCATAAGAGGTGTTAATGGCCCTAAAATCTATGGATGGAGATAAAGCCCTAGGTCTATACAACATGACTATGGTTTTCTTCCAAGTCCATTGGGGCATTATTAAATGCAACGTGTTGGAAGTTTTCAAAGAGTTCTTTGAAAACGGAGACTTTGTTTAACTCTTCTTTCATTGCTCTGATCGTGAAAAAGAGTGGAGCTATAAATATCCAGGGTTTCAGGCAAGCTTGGTAGGGAGCCTGTACAAACTTACTGTAAAGCTTTTGGCCCCCTACATCAAGCCAACCATGAATTCAATCATCTCAAATAGCCAGTACGCCTCTGTAGAGGGAAGACAATTCCTTGACATTGCTCTTATTGCAAATGAGGTGGTGGACTAGGTCTCAAAGTGGCAACCCTAGGATTATTTGTAAGCTCAACATTGAAAAGGATTTTTATCATGTCAATTGGGGATTCTTGATTTACCTGCTGGAGTGAAGGGGCTTTTTTGTCAAATGGATAGAGGCTTAGTAGATTAATGAACGAAGCAGTCCAAGAGGTTTTTATTGAGAATTTTGAGGTCTGCAGCCATGATCAAGGAAGAATTCAAAAGCGTTTTACTAAGAACTTTGAGCACTGTGGCCGTGATCTAGGAATAATATCCATTTCTTGTCTCTTATTTGCATATGATTCTATGGTCTTTGTGGAGCCGACATTCTATAGTCAGGCCTCTTGCATTGTCTGTTGCTTTGCTTTGCAGGCATATTAGGATTAAAAGTGAACCTGCACAAATCTGAGTTGATTCCTGTTGTCAATAATTTGGAGGAGCTGGTATCAATTATGTGTTGCAAGATGGGCTCCCTCCCTTCTTCCTATTTGAGGTTGTCTTTAGGAGCGTCCTCTAAGGCCAAAAGGGTGTGGGATGGCATATTTAACAAAGTTCACAAGAGATTGGCACACTAGCAAAAGCAATACTTATCTAAGGGTGCTAGGATTACCCTAATTAGTAGTGTTCTTCCTAGCTTACCAATCTATTACATGTTTCTTTTGTAATGACGGTTTTAGTAGCTAGAAGACTGGAAAAGCTCCAACGTAACTTTCTTTGGAGTAATGGAGTGAATGGGCCTAAACGTCATCTGGTGAATTAGAATTCTGCTTGCTTGCCCATAGAGAATGGGGTTACCGGAATTAATAGGCTAACAACAACAAATGAAAACCTTGATGGGAAAGTGGTTATGGCGGTTTCCAAAGGAGGGGAGTTTCTGGAGGAAACTAATAGCACTCAAATATGTATCACAATTGGGGGGGGGGGAGGTGGGGGATTAGGCATCTGGCAAGAGCAGATGACTACATGTTTATGGTTTGTGGAAAGGTATTCATAGCAGGTGGGCCACCTTCTCTAAGTTAATTAATTATCACATGGGCAATGGGGAGAGGGTGAAATTTTGGAGCCACCCTTGAATGGATGGAAGGAGTCTTCAGGAGCTGTTTCCTGATATTTTTGCATTGATGGCCCAAAAAGAGATTTTCGTTGCAGATCAATTATCCATAATTGACAGTCAGAGGGTGTGGAAATGTGACATGAGAAGAATGCTAATGGATCGGGAAGTGGATGGCTACAATAGGTTGATGACCTTGTTATACGAGTATATTGTGGGGGAGTGAGAGGATGAGGTAATTTGGAACCTATCTTCTAGAGGCTCCTTCGAAGTGAAGACATATTACCATGCCTTGCTGGGAGGAGAGAAGAGGATTTCCCATGGAAGAAGATATGGAGGAGCGGTGCCCCGGAAAGTGACTTTCTTCATGTGGTGTGTAGCTCATTGCAAGATTCTCACCGTTGATAATCTTGTTAAGAGAACTATGATAATTGTAAATCGGTGTCATCTATGCAAGATGGAAGCGGAATCTACTGCCAATATTTTTTAGCATTTGGGCCAAGGAGTTGTGCAACTTGATTCTTCCACGTTTTGGCATGGCATGCCTGAAAGGGGTAAATCATTTTTTGCATGCATCGTGGGGTGCCAATATTGTTAACAAAAGGAGGAAGGCTTGGAAAATAGTACCGTATTGCATTTGTTGGTTGATTTGAAGAGAGCAAAACAGGAGTACTTTGAAGGAAATAACTTCCTTTGAATAGGGTTAAAGGGATGTTAATACATGCTGTGTAACAGCTTTGACTCTGGAGTGCAATGATCATAGGCCCACCTTGTGGCATTAATTTTTTGTTTTTAATAATAATTTAGAGAGTGTGCTGATGACAATAAGACTGGTTGTATGTTTTTGAGATAGGCTTGTTCCAAAAATATGATCATATGATGTGTAGTCCAATATATAATAGGTGGTAGAAGAGGAAAGGTAAACTTTTCAAGATTCAAGATGGTATATTGTTTCAGTGGATGCTGTGGACAGACTTACCTCTTTGTTCACTCCAAAAGCTGAAAAAACATTGAAGTTAGTCATGATGTGTGGTCATTCTAACTGTTTTTGCTTGATGATGGCATACATGATGAGAATGATGTATCCTTCTTTTTTTTTTTTTTTTTTGGGGGGGGGGTTTCTGGAATGAAATCTCATCTGGGTTAGGAAACTGTTACTTCTTTATTCTTATAGTTTCTGTGGGATGATAAATCCAATGGCTGTGATTATTACTTATTGTATCATTGTTTGCATACAATTTAATGTTTTAGCTTGAATGTTCACGGTATTGCTTCCTGTCTTCATTGGGTTATACACACACAATGTGGCATGAATCTGTATATTTATATATATAAAATCTGAATTAATTTGCTTGTGATGTTATGTCCAGGTATATTGTGCTCAGATTTCTCAACAACTTCTGCGTTAACTGATTGGAGCAGTGTATTGTATTCTGTTATATACTTCAGTACCTACCATTTTTGTTGGCATTCTAGACAAGGACTTGAGTCATAAGACATTACTGCAGTATCCAAAACTGTATGGCGCAGGCCATAGACATGAGAGTTACAATATGTCTCTCTTCTGGATCACAATGATTGACACACTCTGGCAAAGCCTTGTTATCTTCTATTCCTTTATTCACCTATAGGGAGAGCACCATTGACATATGGAGCATGGGAAGTTTGTGGACGATTGCAGTTGTTATCCTTGTTAATATGCACTTGGCAATGGACATTCAACGATGGTTGCTACTTACTCATGTAGCTGTTTGGGGATCAATAATTACATATGCCTGTTTGGTGGTACTTGATTCTATACCTCTCCTTCCCAATTATGGGTTAGTCTGATTCAGATATGAGTATATACTTTTATTTTGTCACATTTCATAACTTGGAGCTAATTTGTTTTGTGCTATTGCCAGGACAATCTACCATCTGGCAAAGTTGCCTGCATATTGGCTTTCGTCTTGCTTATAATAGTCGTAGCACTTCTCCCACGGTTTATTTTTAAAGTTATGCAGCAGGCTTTTTGTCCTTCAGATATACAGATAGCTAGAGAAGCTGAGATAAAACGGCATTACTTTGAGTCTAAGCCAGATCAAGCCTCTAGTTAACTTGCATATTATTTCTTCTTGGTAACCGACCCCTTTTGATATGACTTTCTCATAGTTGTCCAGCCAGAGTGAAATTTTAATGGTAAGTCCAATTTCATTCATAGAATTATTCGTTCTCCATTTCGTTCATAGGACATACTTTTATTACAAAAATGAGAAGTATGCTAACAGCAAACTTCCTTGCATGCCATCTCTTGGAGAAAAATAATTCTTCCTTGCAAGAGCCCTTGGGCACAAACGACTTCTTCTTTACATGAATTCTGCACTTGTAGCAAAACAGACCTCTTTGTAAATTACATCAAAATACAACATATCATTTCAAATTAATAAATGATTTAATTATTATTAGGATTACATACATTAGATAGATTTTCAGTTTACAATTCAAAAATAAATAAAATTTCAGTTTATTTAGTGCCGCTATGATAAAAATAACATTTTTCAGTCTATTAACATATTTTATCATTCATAATCTAGTGCTGCTTTTGCGTTATTTTCAAAGCGTTTTTCTTTTCGGTGCTTAACTGGAACAAAATTTTAACCCTCGGTCATCCTGAGATGAATTTTGCGTAGGCCGAAGTAATCTGGAAAGTGGAAAAGTCTTTTGCATGTGATGTTCTTTTTGTGTAAGCCGATTAAGTTTGTCCAAAATTATTGGCTGGAACCTTCTAATGCTTTTTTTTTATTCCTTGCTGCAACTCAGATGAGGGACATGATCTCTGACAGTCACAAGAGAAAAGGAACACTAAAGAGCTGAAATCATTTTTTATTGGATTTAGCAGTGAAGGGACGAAAGGGGAAGAGAGGCTGAATGCAGAGCCGAGGGGTGAAGTTTCGGCTGTTGAGGATTTGATTGGTCTTTTTTGTGGTTTGGCTTATCGAAAGAGAAAAGAAGGGGAGGGGAGGGGGAAAAGGGGGGGGGGGTGTGTTTGCCGTTGGAACAGGTATAAAAGCACATCAGTAGTCAGAATTTCATCACCCTTTTAAGTGAGGAGTGGCCTGAAGTGAAAAAAACAAAGTACATAATGGGATCTATGTAAAGATCACTAGATCAGGTGTTTCATTCCTCGCGAAAATAAAAAATATACGAGTGTTTGAGAATACGAAGACATCCTCTGTTTCTTTCAGCTTCCCAGCCCATTAGAATACACATGGAGAGCTAGCTACCACCATTGTGATGGGTCTGCACATATTTAAAGAGAATTGTTTAAATATAATTTTATTAGTTTTGATAGAGATTTAATCATAAATTTGAGTAATTTAAATGAACTTAAAATTACCCCCCCCCAAAAAAAATTGGTTAAAATTCTTTATAATAAGGATTTTATCATTTTTGAGAGTGACATCATAATAATGGTAGTAATTATTAAGAAGTAAGCCTTGGAAAAAGAAGCTGATAGTTGTTTTGACCTTCCAGTTGGGTCTTCAACGGTGTCAGGTTGCATATTGTGATAAATTGTTCTAAACTAACTAATAAATTTTAATTTACATATTTTACACTACTCTTTTTATCATTATATTCTTAATATTTTTCCCCCTTGAAGGATATTTTGGAAGATTCTCTTTCTAGATTGGAAATAAATTTTTTTTCCACAAATATCTACTGAATATCTTCAATTAAGTAAGCGTTGAATTTCTTTTTATTTTTTATTTTTATTATTTATCCATCATTTATGAAAGCTTGTTATACCTTAATGGTGACTTTATGAACTCTAGTGCCGAAGGTACACGACCCTCAAAGGCTGGCTTGCATCACCAATATAAAAACTTTCAACCTTGGAGAGGAATCTCCATAAATGATACAAATGCATATCCCAAAATCCATTTAATATACCGAATCTTATGTATTTAATTAACAAAGTTTAATAAGCGAGGCAAGCATATTTCTTTGAAAATATCCAATTTGATACAACCAGAATCATAATAACATGAATTCATTGAGTATTTCACTTATTATGGCCTCGTTTGGCATACTATAATCTTTTATAAATCTCTATAAATCTCTAACAACCTCTCTACTTCTAATTTTTCTGCCATTACTAATTTCAAAAAATTTCAATATTTCACTAAAAAAATAAAAAAATCTGAAAATATGTTAATCGAATATGTAAATTTTTTATACAATCATATTCTTTATGTTGAAAACTTTCAAATGAGTACTATTATCGTTATTTTTTGTGAATTTTTTTGAATCTGTGGAAATAGATTTGGAAAACCGTTTCTCACGGTTTGCTACTTTTTAGAAAAAAAAAAGACGCGAAAATCAAATTCAAATCACATTTTATCTCAATTTATCGTATTTTTTCTTATTCCAAATGAGGCCTATAAAATCTTATTGAAATCAAATCACAATTTGTTACAAATCATTTTCATGTGCTGACAAATCATTTACCGATGATAATGTTCAAATTATCAACCATTGAAACTATGACCGTATTGCAAACATATGAAAATACTAATCCACATATATGACTCTCATAGAAGAGAAATAAATCACAATAACTAAATCTAATTTTATCAAATCAAGAATTGTACTCAACGTTTAAGTAAAAAATTGCAACATTTAAGCTAAAAACAGAATCGACCCTTTCTATTTGAACAAACTTGACTATTGCTTCGAATTGAGAATGATATGATCACTACCATCAGAAGTTTAACAATATGAAAAGTAAAAAGGTTCGCGTTTAGATTATAACTTTTTAGTATTCAGATAAAAGTTAATATATAAAAGGGTTAAATGCTTTTACACCTCCTATACTTAAATCGATTTGCACTTTACCTCCTTAATTTCAAAAACTAGTACTAATATCCCCTGTACTGTGCACAAAAGTGTTACGGCAGGTAACTCCGTGAGTTTTAACTGCGCGTGGTTTACACGCGCGTCAGTCTGATCTAAATGACGAAAATACCCTCGTCTCCCCCTTTTTCTTCGTCTTCTTCTTCGCAGATATATATATATATATATATATAACCCTAGGTGGGTTTCTTCCATGGCTGTTCTTCCTTCGGTTAAAAATATATTCCTTCTCCCGCTTCTTCTTCTCCTTTTTCCTTTGGTGAAATATATATATATATATATAGAAAGAGAGGGAGATACGATTTTTCAAAATCCCTCATTACAGTCCATTTGACCCAAAATACCACTCCAAACTGAGTTCCGATCATTGGATTTGCTTAATCGATCGAGATTCTGCTTCGTTGGGCAAACATTTGCTCCGTCGGCGAGGGTTTTGCTCTGTCTGTCAGGCGAGGGTTTCAGCTTTTACAAAGGGCAAAAATGACTTTTTAATCACTTAACGTAACGACGTCTGCCATAGCACTTTTGTGCACAGTATAGGGGGTATTAGTACTAGTTTTTGAAGTTGAGGGAGTAAAGTGCAAATCGACTTAAGTACAGGGGGTGTAAAAGCATTTAACTCTATATAAAATCTGTTTAATTAGACTAAACTACAAATACAATTAAGTGGCTCTATATTACAATAAAAAAATGTGAGAGAGAAAAAGTTGGTTGATTTTATTACCATCAATATCTATCTATTGAAGTGTGAGGGGCTTGGGAGATTTTGACAAGTAATCATATATTTTTTTTATTTTTGTGTGTCCATGCGCTTGTGATTATGTTGTGTGTTTTGATTTTTTATTTTTATTTTTTTTAATAAATTTATAGTGAATCATTTCTTGTTACTAGGGATATTTGGGTCATTTTTTAAATAAATTAACTGATGTATATATTTTTCATTGGTTGATAGATAAAAACATAAGTAAATATGTTCTCCCCCAAACATTTGCTATTTATAATGGTAACATGTACTAATTTTATTTTATTTTTGTAAGTCTTGTTATGCAAAGTCTCCCCCCCCAAAAAAAAACATGTGCTATTTATAATGGTAACATGTACTAATTTTATTTTATTTTTGTAAGTCTTGTTATGCAAAGTCAGTGGGTATTTTATACCTAATTAATGCATTTTCTAATTTTTCATTATATTATTAAAATTTGATAGTTTATTGTAAGAAATTTATTATTCTTTAAAAAAAAAAACTTTTTTAGCGAGAGGGGGGTTTAACAGGGACCCCTATTACTTTATTAATGAAATAAAAACGTACATGATGGAGGGAGACCTAAACATTATCTTCATAAAAAGTAATAGGAAACAATAACAAAAGCAACTAATAGAGCGGTGACTCACTACTTTACAATGATAAGAAAAACAACTAAAAAAAGTATGAAAAATAAAATTGTGGTGACTTACCACAGTACAAAAATAAGGAAGGGGACATAAACCTGATCTTTAAAGCAAAAAAAAAAAAAAATGAAAGAATCCAAGTCCTAATCTGAGGACTCTCATTTGCATCCAGAGATAAAATACCATAAATAGCTTTAGGGAGATCCCGCTGTGCATGAAATCTCTGATCCTACTGATGAGTGCACGCTCAATTAGTCATAAAGTCAGCTGCCTAATTGGCTTCCTTGTATACATGGGAAGCTGAACCTGTGCTAAAGTACAAAGTTGCCGAATCCGAGCCAAGGTGTTAGTATACTCCCAACAACCAAAGCCATTAGAAGTAACCCAAGAAATTATAGTTGAGGAGTTTAACTCAACAATCAGAGAAGAGTAGCCTAACGAAAGAGCCATTTCCAAACCAACCTGAAGTACCACTAACTCAGCATAAATGATGGGCTTATGAGCAAGAAATTGGCCAAAGGCACAAACGACCTTGCCAAGATGATATCTAAGAATGCCTCCAGCAGCTAAAAGACCTGAATTACCACGAAAACAGTCATCTACGTTAAGCTTCAAAGACCCACAGGAGGTCGAAGCCATGATACCAATCTCACCGTCCTGATTCTACTAGGTAAGATTCTCAAAACACTAGCAAACCTTACAGAAGAATTTTCACGAAGTTGTGAGGCTTTGAAGCCAAATGCAAGACCTAGAAAAGGCAAGTCAACTGTGATGTTGTGTATAACTCTTATAATATTGAAGGACGTACCTTCAAATCTACAAGCATTGCGAGCCCCCATATAGGGGTGGCAAAATTGACCCAAACCCATGAACCCACCCAATTAAACCCATAATAAATGGGTTTGGGTCCCGTTATTTTACTAATTGGGTTGTAATTGGGTAATTTATAAAATACCTATTTATAAACGGGTATAATTGGGTTATTAAATGGGACCCATTAAAACACCCAATTAAATTAAAAAATTAATTTAACACAATCTCTCTCTACACCACTTTCTCTCCCCGATCTCTCTTTTCTCTCTCACTACTCTCTCTCTCTCTCTCTCTCTCTCTCTCTCTCTCTCCTGGACGATCTCTATACAGCGATCTCTACAGAGTTGTACAGCCTCCTGCATCCTCAGGAAAGCCACATTCACTGTCGTCAAGCCCGTAAGTAAACTGAAATTGTCACAAATTTCTTCTAGGGTTTCGTTTGGTTGTAAAGGCACTCCAAATTTAATTGCTTAAATCTACTCTCAGGTTCCAAATTAATCAACGACGAGCCAGCAGTGAAAAATTAGGAGTCAAAGTTCTTGCAATCGGAGGTGAGAATTGAGATTATATATATATATATATATATATATATATATATATATATATATATATATATATATATATATGTATGTATGAATATTGATTTGTCTAGATTTCACTTGGGCTTCGTATAAATTGACAATTGAAATTATATCCCTCGCCTGGCATTGGGTCGAAAAAGCTATGATAACATTAGTGTTATAGTAATTGATTTGACGAGTGGCTGAGTGGAAGACAGAATAAAGGTAAACTATATATATATATATATATATTTGATAAAGCTTATATAACAGGTAATAATATTTAGTTGCAATGAGTGTTGAGAATCTCAGATGGAAAAATTTGATGAGATTTCTTTCCCAGGCGAGAAGGGCGCATGTGTTATACATATGGTATTATCTTGCTGTTTTATCTAGCCACAGGGTCCCCTGTAATTTATTTATATATTTGTTATTATTTTTTATGCAATTACTTAATATAGTATTTGAGCTGAAAAGCTCTCAACTACTGAAAGATGAAATTGGTGGGGGCTTGAAAACCTGCAACAGAAGAGGGGATTCATGGAAATATACAGGCATAGTTGAGGACTGCTGTTGTGATTATGAGACTGTAGACAATCTTAATGGAGAAGTGTTGCATCCTCTGCTCCAAGAACTTGTTACAACTCCATTTTTTCGATATTTCAAGGTCCAATACTCATTGATATTGACTCAAATTTAATGAAGTATTTGAAAGTCTCCAAGCTTTAATCAATTTGTATAACTCTCTCTTTTTTTTTTTTTTTTGGTTTCTACTGATCAATTTTCTTGTTTACCATTTTTTCCTTGGGGAGCAGGAAAATTATATTAATTGACAGCTGAAGTAGAGTAAAAATAAATAAACTTCTTTGGTTTTCTCATTCAGTTTTTCCAATCTCCTTAGAAATATTTTAAGTTTGACGAGATTTAATTCCATATTTTTTTTTCACAATTCCATCTTTCATTTGAATAGCCTTTAATATATCGTGTTACCAAATTAAAGCCCGAAGTTCTCTACCTAAAGTGCTGGCCAGAAACAAAACTAGTGTAGCTGTCATGTTAAAGGAAGGAATCCGGATCTACTGAATGTCTCATTCTCATAAGTTTAGAGATGTAACCCATAAACTAACAATTATGTCATTCCCATATATAGTTCCCCAAAGTTTTTCTTGATACCACGTGTTGCCAGCAGGATAGTGTCCTCAAGGAAAATCTCAACTGATGTAGTATTTTTCTTTCTAAAACAATGTTATGTTAAATATTGTTTCACTTGTATGTAATCGCTTGAATCTGATTTACTTATTGTTCCCCTTGGCAGGTAAAGCTGTGGTGTGATATATATTTAACATACTTGAAAACTATGTGTTTGAATTACGGCTTAGAAATTTTTATTTCCTTGTGATAGGGGTGACAGAATGGAGGAAAATAGTGAAGAGCATGTAGAGCTAAGCTCTTCTGCTACTTTAGCACGTAGTAGAAGAGTCACTTCTATAGTTTGGGATGAGTTTATAAAGTTACCCATTAGTGATGATGGGAGACAAAGGGCTAAGTGTAGGAAGTGTGAAAAAGAGTATATTGCAGATATAAAAACGGGCACCTCAAATTTGCTACGCCACATTAGTGTTTGCCCTAAACAAGAGACCTATGATCCCCATCGTTCCCTTGTATTTGATCAAAACATGTACCGTGAGAAAATAGCAACGACAATAATCAGACATAACTATCCTTTTATGTTTGTGGAACATGAAGGCATTAGGGACTTGCATTATTTTTTGAATCCATGTGCAAAATCCATCACAAGGAACACTGTAAAGTCAGATATATTAAAAGTACATGGAAGAGAAAATGAGAAATTGAAGCATGTGTTGGGTTCCATCTTAAGTAGGATATGCTTGACATCGGATTTGTGGTCATCTCTTACAACCGATGGATATTTGGCACTTACTGCTCATTATATTGATGAAGATTGGGTGTTACAAAAAAAAATCCTGAATTTTCGTCACGTGCCGCCTCCACATAATGGTCCAATTTTGGCTGAGAGGGTTATTCACTTATTGAAAGATTGGGACATTGACAAAAAAGTGTTTAGTCTTACCTTGGATAATGCTTCTTATAATGACGGTCTGGTAGATGTATTAAAGCGCCATCTTTGTCTAACTGATACATTATTATGTGATGGTAAATTCTTTCATGTACGTTGTGGTGCACACGTCTTAAATCTTATTGTTCAGTCGGGGTTGAAAGTAATTGAGGAATCTATCTTTAATATTCGAGAGAGTGTAAAGTATGTTAGAGGTTCAGAAGGGAGGAAGATAAAATTTGCCGAATGCATCTCTCAGTTATCATTAAAGTGTAGCAAAAAATTACGACAAGATGTGCCCACAAGATGGAACTCAACATACCTTATGCTTGAATGTGCCTTAATGCACCGTCTTGCATTCTATCAGTTGCAGTTGATTGATCCAAATTTCAAAACATGCCCATCAAAAGATGAATGGCTTAGGGTTGAACAAATAGCCAGGTTTTTGAAACCATTTTATGATATTACCACACTTTTCTCAGGATCTTCGTACCCTACAGCAAATTTGTATTTTCATGGGGTGTGGAAGATACAATTACTTATTTTGGAGGAAATGCAAAACCCAGATGATGTGATAAGTTCTATGGCAAGAAATATGAAGATAAAATTTGATAAGTATTGGGAATGTTACAGTATGGTGCTGTCTTTTGCAGTAATATTGGATCCACGTTACAAGTTACAGTTTGTTGAATTTTGTTTTCAAAAGCTAAATCCTGTGACATACATGGAAGGGGTAAGAATTATTCAGGACAAGTTGTACTTGCTTTTTGGAGAGTATATGCGCTATGCACCTAGTTCTACATCCAATACATCATCGATATGTGGTACAAGTTGTGGCAATGAAGAAGAGATACTTGACGAAATGGATGCAAGAGAGTTTATTATTTAAAATTATTATGTGTTTTTCTTTATGTTTTATATTCCGCAATATTATTGTGATATACTAAATACAAAAATTTTATATAGGAGTTTGATTTATTTGAGAGTCAACAATTTCAGCGGCATAGAATCAAGTCGCAATTAGATTTGTACTTGGAAGAGCCTAGGCTTGATAGAAAACAAAACTTGAATTTGGACATCCTTGGTTATTGGAAGGGATGTAGCAGTCGGTATCCACAACTTTCTTTGATGGCACGTGATGTTTTGAGTATTCCTATCACCACAGTTGCTTCAGAGTCTGCTTTTAGCATTGGAGGCCGAATTATTGATAAATATCGCTCTTCAATCATGCCAAAGAATGTGGAGGCACGATTATGCACCCGAGATTGGCTATTTGGTTCAGGAGGTAAATAAATAAATCAAGTTTGATTTTAATCTTATACAAATAAAATTGAAGTTGTTTTGACCTCTCTTTACCCTTTTTTTTTTTTAATTGATTGTTGGATGTAGCTGCAGATGTTTTAGATGAAGAAGATGGAGGACTTGTGGAGGATTTTGAAAGCATAGTTGCTAAACTCGACACCGATTTAAACATATCTCATTGCTAGAGGTGAAATTATAGAATAATTAATTCCTTTACTCCTTTGCTTTTCATTAGGAGTTTGTTTTGTTTTACTTGCTCCAAATGAGACATAAACATTCTTACACAACATGGATGAGAAAAAAACATTACTTTGGATAAGTTATTTTGGTCACTTAAATTTTGATTATGGGTTTGTTTAAATTTTTCTAGTTGAAATCATGGAGAAAGGGATAGTGGTTGCCCTTATGGATGTGAAGTTGGTACTAGGAAAATTTTTCAGCAAATTTTGGTCACATTGTTGCACAGAGAGCAAAAATAGTGATTAAGTTGGTGTTGAATTGCTGCCTTGGCCTTTTGCACCCTACGAATGCTGGTTGAAGTTTCATGTGACAGGTTCAGCATATTAAGTTTTGTTGGCTGGATATGTTTATATATACATGTAGATATATTTGTTGAGAGGAGTGAGAAGAAGTGTTTGGTAAAGAAATATTTGGTGAGAAACCTTGCAGTTTTGTGGTCTTACACAAGAGATTCATCATTCATACTTTAGCTCATATTCTTATATTGCAATTCAGTTATATATGTAATTAGTCTCTAAAATTTAAGTTGCTGTGAATGTTAAAAAATGAAAAAAAAAAAAAAGTTTGTTATTATTTATGTAGTGTGGTAAGAAATTGGGGAGTAAAATAGGGAAACACGTCCTTAATTTTAATTTTTTTTTTAAAAGAAGTTGAGTTATAAGCAAATGGGTTGGATACGGGTTCATGGATTTGTACTAACCCATAGTTAACCCGCCCATATCCAACCCGCCTTTTAAATGGGAGGGTTTGGGTTGCACCCATTTAACTTGCAACCCATTTAAACTCGTCACCAACCCACCCAACCCGCCCATTTTGCCACCCCTAATAGTTGTTTTGACCTTCCAGTTGGGTCTTCAACGGTGTCGGGCTGCATATTGTGATAAATTGTTCTGAACTAATAAATTTTAATTTTCATATTTTACACCACTCTTTTTATCATTATATTCTTAATATTTTTCCCCCTTGAAGGATATTTTGGAAGATTCTGTTTCTAGATTGGAAATAAATTTTTTTTCCACAAATATCTACTGAATATCTTCAATTAAGTAAGCGTTGAAGTTCTTTTTATTTTTTATTTTTATTATTTATCCATCATTTATGAAGGCTTGTTATACCTTAATGGTGACTTTATGAACTCTAGTGCCGAAGGTACACGACCCTCAAAGGCTGGCTTGCATCACCAATATAAAAACTTTCAACCTTGGAGAGGAATCTCCATAAATGATACAAATGCATATCCCAAAATCCATTTAATATAGCGAATCTTATGTATTTAATTAACAAAGTTTAATAAGCGAGGCAAGCATATTTCTTTGAAAATATCCAATTTGATACAACCAGAATCATAATAACATGAATTCATTGAGTATTTCACTTATTATGGCCTCGTTTGGCATACTATAATTTTCTATAAATCTCTATAAATCTCTAACAACCTCTCTACTTCTAATTTTTCTGCCATCATTAATTTCAAAAAATTTCAATATTTCACTAAAAAAATAAAAAAATCTGAAAATATGTTAATCGAATGTGTAAATTTTTTATACAATCATATTCTTTATGTTGAAAACTTTCAAATGAGTACTATTATCGCTATTTTTTGTAAATTTTTTTGAATCTGTGGAAACGGATTTGGAAAACCGTTTCTCACGGTTTGCTACTTTTTAGAAAAAAAAAAAGACGCCAAAATCAAATTCAAATCACATTTCATCTCAATTTATCTTATTTTTTCTTATTCCAAATGAGGCCTATAAAATCTTATTGAAATCAAATCACAATTTGTTACAAATCATTTTCATGTGCTGACAAATCATTTACCGATGATAATGTTCAAATTATCAACCATTGAAACTATGACCGTATTGCAAACATATGAAAATACTAATCCACATATATGACTCTCATAGAAGAGAAATAAATCACAATAACTAAATCTAATTTTATCAAATCAAGAATTGTACTCAACGTTTAAGTGAAAAATTGCAACATTTAAGCTAAAAACAGAATCGACCCTTTCTATTTGAACAAACTTGACTATTGCTTCGAATTGAGAATGATAAGATCACTACCATCAGAAGTTTAACAATATGAAAAGTAAAAAGGTTCGCGTTTAGATTATAACTTTTTAGTATTCAGATAAAAGTTAATATATAAAAGGGTTAAATGCTTTTACACCTCCTATACTTAAGTTGATTTGCACTTTATCTCCTTAATTTCAAAAACTAGCACTAATATCCCCTGTACTGTGCACAAAAGTGTTACGGCAGGTAACTCCGTGAGTTTTAACTGCGCGTGGTTTACACGCGCGTCAGTCTGATCTAAATGACGAAAATACCCTCGTCTCCCCCTTTTTCTTCGTCTTCTTCTTCGCAGATATATATATATATATATATATATATATATATATATATATAACCCTAGGTGGGTTTCTTCCATGACTGTTCTTCCTTCGGTTAAAAATATATTCCTTCTCCCGCTTCTTCTTCTCCTTTTTCCTTTGGTGAAATATATATATATATATATACAGAGACAGAGAAAGAGAGGGAGATACGATTTTTCAAAATCCCTCATTACAGTCCATTTGACCCAAAATACCACTCCAAACTGAGTTCCGATCATTGGATTTGCTTAATCGAGCGAGATTCTGCTTCGTTGGGCAAACATTTGCTCCGTCGGCGAGGATTTTACTCTGTCTGTCAGGCGAGGGTTTCAGCTTTTACAGAGGGCAAAAATGACTTTTTAATCACTTAACGTAACGACGTCTGCCATAGCACTTTTGTGCACAGTATAGGGGGTATTAGTACTAGTTTTTGAAGTTAAGGGAGTAAAGTGCAAATCGACTTAAGTACAGGGGGTGTAAAAGTATTTAACTCTATATAAAATCTGTTTAATTAGACTAAACTACAAATACAATTAAGTGGCTCTATATTACAATGAAAAAATGTGAGAGAGAAAAAGTGGGTTGATTTTATTACCATCAATATCTATATATTGAAGTGTGAGGGACTTGGGAGATTTTGACAAGTAATCATATATTTTTTTTATTTTTGTGTGTCCATGCGCTTGTGATTATGTTGTGTGTTTTGATTTTTTATTTTTAATTTTATTTTTTTTAATAAATTTATAGTGAATCATTTCTTGTTACTAGGGATATTTGGGTCATTTTTTAAATAAATTAACTGATGTATATATTTTTCATTGGTTGATAGATAAAAACATAAGTAAATATGTTCTCCCCCAAACATTTGCTATTTATAATGGTAACATGTACTAATTTTATTTTATTTTTGTAAGTCTTGTTATGCAAAGTCTCCCCCCCCCAAAAAAAAAACATGTGCTATTTATAATGGTAACATGTACTAATTTTATTTTATTTTTGTAAGTCTTGTTATGCAAAGTCAGTGGGTATTTTATACTTAATTAATGCATTTTCTAATTTTTCATTATATTATTAAAATTTGATAGTTTATTGTAAGAAATTTATTATTCTTTTAAAAAAAAAACTTTTTTAGCGAGAGGGGGGTTTAACAGAGACCCCTATTACTTTATTAATGAAATAAAAACGTACATAATGGAGGGAGACCTAAACATTATCTTCATAAAAAGTAATGGGAAACAATAACAAAAGCAACTAATAGAGCGGTGACTCACTGCTTTACAATGATAAGAAAAACAACTAAAAAAAGTATGAAAAATAAAATTGTGGTGACTTACCACAGTACAAAAATAAGGAAGGGGACATAAACCTGATCTTTAAAGCAAAAAAAAAAAATAAAAAATTGAAAGAATCAAGTCCTAATCTGAGGACTCTCATTTGCATCCAGAGATAAAATACCATAAATAGCTTTAGGGAGATCCCGCTGTGTATGAAATCTCTGATCCTACTGATGAGTGCACGCTCAATTAGTCATAAAGTCAGCTGCCTAATTGGCTTCCTTGTATACATGGGAAGCTGAACCTGTGCTAAAGTACAAAGCTGCCGAATCCGAGCCAAGGTGTTAGTATACTCCCAACAACCAAAGCCATTAGAAGTAACCCAAGAAATTATAGTTGAGGAGTTTAACTCAACAATCAGAGAAGAGCAGCCTAACGAAAGAGCCATTTCCAAACCAACCTGAAGTACCACTAACTCAGCATAAATGATGGGCTTATGAGCAAGAAATTGGCCAAAGGCACCAACGACCTTGCCAAGATGATATCTAAGAATGCCTCCAGCAGCTAAAAGACCTGAATTACCACGAAAACAGTCATCTACGTTAAGCTTCAAAGACCCACAGGAGGTCGAAGCCATGATACCAATCTCACCGTCCTGATTCTACTAGGTAAGATTCTCAAAACACTAGCAAACCTTACAGAAGAATTTTCACGAAGTTGTGAGGCTTTGAAGCCAAATGCAAGACCTAGAAAAGGCAAGTCAACTGTGATGTTGTGTATAACTCTTATAATATTGAAGGACGTACCTTCAAATCTACAAGCATTGCGAGCCCCCATATGTGTTACAGGATATAACAAACAACTATGATCCTAATATGACTTGCTGAAGGGGAGCAGTGACACCAATGAAGAAGTATAGCAGGAACAGAGAAAAATTCATAGTAATGGAACCCAAACATACCAAAGAAGTACTGCTATACTTGACGAGTCAGCGGACAATGAATTATTCCTTCTTTAATTATAAATAATTTTATTTTTTGTCACAATTATTTTTACGAATGCACGCTTATTCGTTAGATTGTATATTTGTTTATGTAATAGTTAATTACATTATGCTATACTTTTCTATTTATTATAAACTTAAATATGTTACAAGAATACATAGCAACGCGCACGTGTTCCGCTAGTGTATATATATACATATATATATATATATATATTTTATCGAGGAGGGTTGGACAAAAGTTGGACCCTGGCCAAGCCCATCATGGCCCATTAAGGCCCGACCTTAGCAAAAATGGGGGCGGGTTGTCCAAGTTCAGTCCGGTGTCGTCCTCTTCCTCGCCGTGTTTTATCGCTATATACTCCCAACATCAGAAACCCTAACCAAAAATCTCTCCCTCTTTTGGCGTGGCGCTTGTGGGGGCTGGCTTGTCGTGCATATATATATCTGATTGCGTCTATAATTATACTGGCAGATAAGGTGTTATTAGAATCAAAATGGCTGAAGCTGGAAGCAAGCCTGTGATCGGCCTTTCATGGGAACCAAAGCTGCCTCTGCTCCCATCTGCAACCAAAAAGGGTTCTCATAATAATTTGCCTGAAAGTAGTGCGGTATATAATCCTAATACAGAGCTTATTGATGGCCTGTTTGTTCCACCCAACAACCCTAAAAAGTTGAACAAATTACTGAGGAAGCAAGTTAAAGATACGGCCGGGAAGAATTGGTATGTTCAGATTTGGATGACAATCGTATATATTTAATTTTCTGCGCATATATATACATATATGTATTGGTGTTTTTGATTTGGGTTGTTTGTGCTCTGGTGAATAGGTTTGACATGCCTGCCCCAACCATTACCCCTGAGTTGAAGAAAGATCTCCAGCTTCTCAAGGTTGCTTAATTTATTTTTTTAATCTATCATTGTTAGCCACTACAAATTATATCTCAGCACGATAGTTTTAGGATTTGTATATTTACTTGCTGTTTGTGTTTTGGAAACAAAATATGTAACTTGTTTCATGCTGCATTTAAGTAACTTCTTTTGGCAAACATATCACCTAGGTATCTACACATGCAAATTTTTGCAATCAAAAATTACGCTGTCATCAAATTTATTTACACCTTCTAGGTTATTACTTATTCGGATAAGTATGCATGAATAGAACCTTCATGTTTTACCATCTTATGACTGAAACATTGATTCTTGCTAATCTTTCCCTGTAGAATGTTTTTAGCATTGTTTATAAATGTTCTTCTGGCCGAATTTTTCTTGGTATGGCAATATCTGTTTGCTATTTCAGATTCTTTAGTGGCTTTGTTGAGATGCAATTGTTGACGATTCCTGGGTATCTCAAGTTCTCAACCATATAATCTGTGCTTATTGTAACAAATGTTAAGCTTTATTTGGATAGGTACAACTGATCTTATTAAAAAATTCAGTTACACTAACCCTTATTCTGCTTCCTGGAAACTTTGCTGGAGTTGCTTTACCTTTTGTCAATTTTCTTTGAGAGGTTTATCATTCTGTTTGAAGGATAATGTTATGCAATTTGAAGTCCCCCCAATTTCTTGTAGCGACATTCTTCCTTCCCCTAACCCTAGTGCAACCCCAGAGGTTGTATAGTGTGTTATGAAGTGAGGCATGGCTAGTTTTGCCAGCTTCTGTGAAGTAGCTTGCTGGAAAATGCTAGGAAATGACCTTTACCTGTGATACGTGGGAAAATTGAGCAGGGTTTTGGTCATGTAATGTTGCATATCATCATATTAACACCAAGCTGCATTGTATAAAGAATTTCAAGATTTTGGATGATTTGGAATTTTCATTGTGGGGTGTGAATTCAGCCACAAAAGCATTGTGTCTCATCAATCTAAATTGTGATTGGACCTTTGAATAGTTGGGATTTTTAGTCTTTATAAGTTGTATTCCTAATTCCCCGTACATTCTTTCCCTGAGAAAATGAATATGAGCTGAAACAAAATGAATTAGAGAGTTTGAGTGTGAAAAAAGGTGTTTCCTAACCAAAAACTTAACACTCATGCTGCATTTTTTTGGATGATGAAGGATAAATAATACCATGAGATAATGTATGGGATTGGATATAGGTTGTAAGTAACATGGGATTGATTTTTAATGTGGGATTATTTTTTTGGTTGTTGGTTGGTGGATATAAAGTGCGATGAGAGATGTGATTTGATAGAAGATGTGACAAAAAGTAATTCTAGACATTTGAATTTCGATAGGAAGCAAATCCGGGGTGGGGGATATGTCATCCCCTTGGCCACATCCTCCATTTTGAGCCTTTCTTTCTTTTGTTATCAAACAAAGGATTTGTGGGACGCATGGATGACATATCCTATCTGGAATTCTATTTCCCTCGAACAACCACAGCCTTTATGATCTACACTCAGGACTTTGGATTCTCCTCTGTCCCCCCCTTCCATAACACTTTTTCTGACCCAAATAGTCCAAATATCTCTCTCTATTGGTATTATTAGTGTTTTCCTTTTGAGGAAAAATAATGAAATGTAATGGATTAAAAATATTGAAAGTTGAATTTGGAAGGAGAAGATCTAAACAAAAAGGCTGTGGTCCAATCGCACATCAACACCATATGTAGGAAATACAGTTAGATACGTGCATTTATATAATTAATTTAGTATGTAAACTTGAAAAGTAAAATGCAATTTTTCTTTTCACTGCTTAACATTTGTAGAAAATATTAGATGTCATTTGATTTAATTTTTTATTTTCTGTTTTTTGTTTTTGTTTTCTATTTTCTATTTTAAGCTCATTTTTCATTTTGTGTTTTTGAAAATAAGGAAAACAGTTCAAAACTCGTTTGGTTACTTGTATTTTCAAATTTGTTTTAGAAAACGAAAAATGAGTTTACACATGAAATGAAATATGGCAAAAAGTAATTTTGAGAGTTTTTAACTTAGAATAAGGAAAATCTCAAAATAAGGAAAATAGAGTATTATTGATTATTGTAACATGGAGAAATACATTAATAAATTCCACTAGTATGATGACCTATATAATCCCACCTCTAGTGTTACACTTTCCATACGGTGTACAGTTAACATTCACTGTAAGTAGTAACACACGAGTATGATGACCTACATAATCTCACCTCCAGCATTACACATTCCAATGGCAATAAGAAGCCGATGAGTCACGCAGGTATAAATTGGCTTTATCATGTTTCAGTTAAATTATTTTGTATGAACGTGAATGAACCTTCTTTCTCACAAGTTGATCTATTGCAAGGGCAGTGTCTCATTGCCACATCCCACAACTTGAGTAGTTCTCACTTTTGCTTTGGTTATTATTCACCCTATCCCTCTGAGTTTCTGGAATGTAATAACTCAACTTTTTGTATTAGCTTAATATTTTTTATGCCTTTCATAGTGAACATTTTACTCGGTTCGTTCAAAGATTATATTGGTACACTGTGTAAACTTTGATTATTCGTCAACTTTGCACAAGCCTTTGGAATATTGTTTCTGGAACCCCTTGTTATCTCAAGGATTAACTGTTTACATTTGTCTGATTTGATGGTTATAGTTGAGGAATGTCATTGATCCAAAGAGGCACTACAAGAAGGGCGATTCAAAATTAAAAACTCTTCCGAAGTATTTTCAGGTTAGTGTTTGGTTGTACACAAGGAATATAATATTGTTACAATTGAATTTCATTAATTACTCTTAATCATTTTTTCAAAACAAGAATAAGAAAGTAAAAGAAAAATACATTGCTACCATGTAAAATTTGATGGGTAATCATAAAGGATAGAAAATTAAAAAAAAAAAAGTAAAAATTATGGGTTATTTAATTATCTATAGCTTATTTTGCATACTTAGAATAATTATATAAATATTTTTTTGAGTACATCAAGCTAGTAATTATATTATTGTCATAAATTTTTTATTTTTTTATATTCTTGTAAAGAAAAAAAGAAAAACAAGAGTAGAGTAAATTTTTAAGATGTGTAAAATGAGAGAAAGATGATTGGATTGAAGTACTATTTTTAAGAATTCTAAAGAAGGGGCAAAAATGAAATAAAGGGATAGTTTTGAAGTATCTTCAAAATGAAGGTGGCAAAACTGAATATATGTCAAAGTAAGAGGGTAAAAATGAAGGTTTATTTATTTATTTTTTTTTTAAGTGGCAATGTGATCTGACCTTTTCACATAATCAGGTGGGCACTGTGATAGAGTCAGCTTCAGACTTCTTCACTGGCAGACTTACTAAGAAGGAGAGGAAAGCAACCCTTGCTGATGAGCTACTTTCTGATCATACCCTTGGGGAGTACAGGTGAGACACAGTCCATTACGGTTTTCTGTCGTCCAAAGCCATATATTTTCATTCTTTTGTGCTTGACAATGCCATTTGAATAGACTTAATTCTATGGCAGTCTATTGCATGCTTAAAAAAATATATGAAAAAAATATATGCATTAAGACATTTTTTTTATAAAGAAAAGAAAAATGTCAGGAATAAGTCTGAATATAATCACTTTTCACACATTGCTGATGTGTTTAGAAGTCTTAACAATTCTTACCTTTAAGAAAGCTGGAGATTGTTGTTTACTGTTTTGTTAAGAGTAAAATGCTAGAGCGATGAGAGGCTGTGTAATTAATGACTAAGACACATTTAACAAATTTAAACTGATTACGCTTTATATTTCTATTGGAGCATTTCTGTTAGAAACCTGCTACTTTTGCTCATGGTGCTTATTTCCCTTATGGGTGTCAAACCTTTGCAGGAAGCGCAAGGTTCGAGAGATTGAAGAACGACATCGTCCTGGCGGGGTTGACAAATGGAAGATCAAAGGTAGACAGTCTTGGAAACGTGCTAAGCAAAGAAGACACTGATGGCTTTTAGGACTGTTAACTCTTCAAAATGTTTTTCCTTAACCGAGAAGCTTTGTTTGTGTAGAGAAAAAGACCCATTTTGGGAGTTTTGATAATGTGCCATGGTGAAGTGAGGCAGATGAAAACTTGGGATTGTTTGTAATCATCTGGGATTATTATGTTTACATGCATCCTGTAGATGGTCGGAAACAACATTAGTCATAATGTTTTGAGTGTCTGTTGAAGGAGAAAATATTCAATATTGTGACAGCTGTTTTCAATTTTGTCTGGAGTCTGGCTTTGTGTTGGCACTGTTGGGCCTAGTTTTTCTTGCTACCATAAGCGCATGGATATCCTCGCTCCGCTCTTCAGAAACTCTTCATGACTTTTTGAGTAGCGCCATGCATTGGCATTCTTAAAATAAAACATATTGACTATAGAAGAATAAACACAAAAGGGAAGTAGTGAAAATTGAAAACCAGGAGCTGTCTAAGAGTGGGCACCTGGGATCTATCCTTCATGATGCTAAAAATCATATAACGAGACTTGCAAATATATACACACACATATCAGAAGTCATATGGCTTAATTTTAACTAGAGGCCTTGGTTAATTACTAGTTGGGTTGGTAGCTATATGTTTGCGAAATTGGCAGAAGCAAAATCAAGCTCAAAGAGGGCCCTGACCAAAGCAAGTGAAGAAAAGACAACCGGGACTGGACCAAACATGATCCACACCAACACGGTAAAGGTTATGCAAAGCACCCGATTACCAACAAGAGCCAACAAGAAGCCTCTCTCCAACATCCTCTGCGTGTGGTTAACGCACCCATCATGATGATGAGAATTAGGGAACTCATCATCGTGATCTGCAGATGCACATGCAGATGAAGCGGCAACGTTGATCAAGAAGTTAGCATCGATCAAGCATCCGACGGCCATGGAGCTGCACAAGAAGCTCACCAACAGAAACAGTAATGCTGAGCCATACTTGAGAATAAGAATTCTGCCGGACTGTGACCCGAGAATTGATAATCCAATGTTGTTAAAGAGGTGGCCGTGGCTCACTGCGTTGTAGGAGTTGTTGGTGAGAGCTGCAAGTGCTACGGTTATGAGAATTGCTATTGTGGCAGTGAGAATAGTGGCCATCAATGTGTTTCTCAAGCTCTGGACAGCCAACATACCCTTCTTATCATCACCCTGCAATTAACATACATGCACGTACAAGAACTTAAAATCATCAATTTACAAATTATAACAATACATATAAGATGTATGTATGTATATATATGTATTGCCTGTTTCATGGCTTGAAGCCAGGCTCTCCTCTTCAATGACTGGATGCCTATGGAGGTCTGAGTAGAGGGCTTGGTCTTGAAGAAGCTTTGGCGCCAAAGGAAGGCATGGTAGCCTATTGTGAGGAACATGCTTAAGGGAACTAATATGGTGTCCAGATAAAGATCAATAGCTCCCATATTTCTTCAAAATTAATTACCTGCTCAGAGGCTGCATCCAAAGCCAAAGGGATATTCTGATCTGAAATATATATGTATGTATGATCAATCCCTAGCTCCCTCCCTCTACTATTTAACTCTCATTAATTTGTAGTGGAATTCAGCTCATGGGATCAAAAAGTCATTAGGGCAAGCAAAAGGCATGCATGCACTTATCTTGGTTGCTAATGGTTGGCTCTACCTATATTGGACTTTATACAATGGACAACAACATTATTATTGCATAATATTAAGTTTTGTGAATGTGAAAACGTAACACGAAAATCCAAAGGTTCACGGGGTTTTAATGGGCACCCACTTAATTACGTGGAATCCTCCAAATGCTGCTGCTTGCTTCTTGGGATTGGTCAGCAAAGTTGCTCGATGTAATCAACCACATATTCCTACCTTGCAGTATTGTTCTCCTTTAAACTCTATTATATACGAGAACTTTTCAGGATGTCACTTATTTAGATATTATTTTTAATCAAAAGTGGACGATATTGGGCCGTTAAAATACGGACCATAATTATAAATGATATTAACGTTAATGTCTAAAGATAAGATGCGGCCACGCTGGACAGATGCCCCAAAAGAAGTTGATTGAAAACACTCTCTTGCTTCTTTAGCTCTCTACACCTGCCTTCCGTTGGTGCCGGGACTAGTTTTGACTTGTAGTGCAAGGGGGGCAACGCATGAATTAGACGCTAGCTGATCAATACCACGCAATTTTCAGGCATTAAAACTGAATTTAACCTACGTAACTACGTACTCCAATAGCCCAATTTGTAGTGTTTGGAGTTCCAAAAAAATTTTTAATTTTTATTAATTAAATTTTGTCATGTGTTATTTTTACATTAATTTTTTCAAATTTTTTTTGGAACTCCAAATGCTGCCAACTGAGATTCAATTCTATTAATTAATGAAAAATGCTACTTTGTCCAAAAAAAAAAAAAAAAATACAAAATACGAAAGCTTGCCCTCTGTCCGGATTGGTGGTTTGTGGGGGATAAGGATTAAAAATTTATTCTATTATTTGTGATGAAAATAAGATGAAAAAAATATGAAATTTAGAAAATTAAGATTAATTAAAATGTTTATTTCACCTACACCTACATCTCTTGTTATTTTGATTTTGTACACTTAGATCTTACAAGTTTTATAAACGTGCACGTAAGCTCCATGATATTTATATTATATTCATTTAGATTCATTTTGTTAAAATTTTTATCCAATTATAACGATTGATCAATTCAATATTGTGAAATTACTTTTATATTTTTAATATTAATAAAAAATATGTATGGAAAAAGACAATTGAAAGTCGAGTGCGGATAGAAATAAAGTGGAAGAAAATGAGAAAATAAAATTTATTATAATTTATATGTTTTATTTATATATTTTCAAACCTAGTTACTAATATACACGGGCAGAGCTACATAAAGGAAAGGGGGCAAGTGATCATCTCAATTTTTAAAGTAAAATTACTAAAATATCCTCCTTATTATTTTAATTTTATTTAAAAATTAAATTAATTAAAAATTAAGATATTTTGATTTTATTAAAAATTTTAAATTAACTCAAAATTTTTTAACATATAAGAAGTTTAAAAGAATCAAACTTGGTATTTGTTGTGAAATAAAGTGTATTCTTTTGATACATTATTGCATATTTTTATTTACACTATCAGTAAATTTAGCATATAACACAATAAATTCTATAGATAATAAAATTTAATAATAATTATATTTTTTGTAGCGAGGGATATCTTTAATAAACTTCAGGTGCTTAAACCATTAATCGTGAGAAATATATTCACTAGTTAATACTCAAGAATAATTTATTTTTTCTTTAAAAATAATATCAATTTTCTCCTACTCTTAATATAAAAATAAGTCAATTGTTATTTTTTCTTGGGTGCTTTTTGTCCCCCTTAGCAAAAATTCTGGTTCCGCCCCTGTTAATATAGAAATATTATATATGTATAATTACTAGCATATATATATAATATAAATTTAAAATATTAATGTGAAACATAATAATTTAAAAAATAATTACTGGTAATCAAAAAAGTAATTACTAATATAAAAAGATTTTCACAAAAAAATTTAATAAATTATTTGTAATTTAAAAAAAATTTTAGGAATCTTTTGCTGTTTGGTAAAAATGCTATAAAAAATTTTAAAAATTTTTAGCAACTCTCGATGCATTACCAAAGACAAAAAAATAAACAAATAAATTAATTAATAAAAATTGCTAAAATTCCTCTTCTTTTCGCTTCCAAATTCAACATATTTCATAATATAAATATTTTTTTATTAATACTAAGGATGTAAACGTAATTTTATAGCATCGAATTAATTAAAGTTATTTTTAGACGTAGTGAAATAAATCATTAATTAAATTAAAAACCAGTGTATTGGCAAATGTCTTTTATTTTATTATATTTTTAATTTATTCAGACTATATAGATATATAGAAACATTTAGAATTATATATTTTCTTTATTTTTTTTTTCTTTCACATTGCTCTCTCCCATTTTATTTTCCCTCGCTGAATTTTCACTCCAAACAAGAATATTCAACAGAACACTTCAAACTTCCAAGTCAAATAGTATTATTGTCAATTTCTTTTTGAGGGGTAATATTTGGTATATTTAAAGTTGTATAAAATTATATAAAATAATATAAAATTATAAAAATAAATGTCTTGTAATTTATGCAGTGAGTGAATAATTTAAATTTTACTATTTTGTAATTCGTATTTATAAAAATTTTAAAAATTTTATTTATTTTTTTTTTTAAATTTCAAACGGAGGCATCATAGTACATTATCGTTGCCGCTAACAATAATTTTATTTACAGATAGACGTAATCTTGGAGAAGTTAATAATTTGAGTGTCCCATATCTTTTGTACGCGCAAAAGAAAAGATGCGGTCTCATGTGGTGCATTGAATCTAGCAATTTTGTCGTTTACCGCAGCACGTGCCATGGCCGGCTCAGTGCTGTATGACGAGGGTTCCGTTTGGAGCATAACAAAATAAAATAAAATTTTACAAATTTTTATAAATATGAATTAAGAAACAGTAAATATTAAATTTTTTATTTATTGCATAAATTATAAAATATTTATTTTTATAATTTTATTTTATTTTATACACTTTTATACAATTCTAAACATACCCAAAAGATATAACAGTGTGAATACATCTTTTCAAGACGGTGTGAACGCGATGCCCCGTTCAAAACCCAACCTTGCACTATTGCATTCCTGCTGAGGTGTATGCATGCCCCCAGCTAAGGCTTCGTTTGGTTACAGATTTTAGTTTTTTTTTTTTTTTTAGCTTTTTTTTTTTCAAGTTATATGATTTTTCACTAAAATTTAGTTTTTTTTTTTAGAAACTGCTAATAACATTCGTAAAAATAATTAAAAATTTTATATCCGTTTAAGTAAAAAAATAACAAAAAATTGAAAATTTTATGTCCGTTAAAGTTAAAAAAAAAAAAAAACAAAAAAGTTGGTATTTTTATTTTTTAATTTTTACTGAAACGATCATGATTTTTTTAAATTTTTCTATATAACACACCTAATAGTTACAGTTTTTGAAAAAAAAAAGTTAAATTTTGGTTAAAAATCATGTAAAATAAAAAAAAAGCTAAAAAAAGCTATTAAAAATTCTAAATTCAGCGAAAATTTTATTTATAATGTTGGAAAAAATATTACGTTACATCTAAAAAAAATTTTACGCAAAAAAAATTTATTTAAAATACTAGAAAAAAATTTTATACACCACCTAAGAAAAATTTTTGACACCACCTAAGAAAAATTTTTGACTTCACCGCTGTGTATATATATATATATATATAGGCTACATGCATGCATAATTTCCACTTGGGGACCAACCGTAAGCCATATGTATATATACTAGAAAGGAATGTCCTTTTTTTTTGGGGGCCAGGGGGGGTAATTTACTAGAAAGGAATGTCAATGCAAAGCCCACGCTAAGTTTTGGATGAGAAAATAAAAACTTGTTGTATTTACAGTGAGAATTTGACGAGAAATAACAGATGAGAGGAAAAAAAATATGGGAAAAGAAAAGAAAAAAAATATGAAATTTCAAATTCGTCCCTTATTTAAATAGATTAAAAATAAAATAAAAGGTATTTATTAATATATTAATTTTTTAAATTTGTTATAACTGATTAGCAGTCAGTACAGATCTTTCAAGAGAATTTAGGGCTGGGGTTCGTTTGTTAATTGTTGGACATGAGACAACCTTTTATTTTTAATTTTTATTTTATGTTAATTATTTGTTTTTATTAAAATATCTCATTGAATGTAAATAATGTTTTAATTGACACTGCATAAAAAAATGTTATTCGGAAAAATGGATGTAATTAAATGTGGTATAACAATCTAAAGTAAAATAACGTCAATAACCTTTTAACTAAAGTTTTGATTTTCTTTCTTCTTAAGGTTTTGTAAATTTCAGCCATATTATTTATATTCATAAAAAAATATGCAATTGTATAAATATTCATGTATGATCTTTTTTTTTTTTTTCATCCTATGTATTTTTTTTATTATTTTTACGCAGTTGGTTAAGAAAATATGAATACTATATCTAAAAATTCTTAAAAAATTATAATTTAATAAAAAAATATACAGGGCAAGAAAGTAACCCAAAGAAAATTTAATAAATTTTGTAATTTGAGATACGTTTGATTTGTTAAAAATTACTGAAAAATTCTAAAAATTTTAAAAAATCTCTAAAAGTTATCTACTTTTATTTTACTATACGAATTACGAATTTACAAATTATCTCACCTTATCTTATTTTTTATCATTCCAAACGCATTAATTTTTTGGCACGTGGAAATATATAACGACCACCGTTGTATTCACATTCAAATTTCTACGAAGCACGATCAGCTTTAAAGGACATTTTAGTCATATGCTGTCAAAAATAACCAAGTTGCGAATATTATTATTATTATTATTATTTTGAAGTTCCAGAAGTTGTTGACTACTAGTATTATTATTATTATATTATTATTATATTATTGTAAAGCGACAGGTGGCAAGAAAATGAGGCAACAACATGACATGCGCACCGTGACGTCACCTCGCTAGTAAGAGTCTTATGCCCCACGCGCGTTGATATAAAGCGTGTAAATGAAACATTTTCAATGCGTACCGCATATGTATGTATTAATAAATTAATAATTAAAGTTAATTAGGATAAAACAATCAGGAAATTTTGTTACAAAAAAATTATTATTAAAATAATCTGACTATTTTAAAGACATGTTACGATAGAAAAAATAATTTATTAATGAAGTTTGGGGGAAAAGTATTTTGGTAGCACGCTATGACAAAATTTTACATTCAAGATAGGAAATTTATGAGATTTGAGAGACAATCTTTATTTAATTTTTGAATTTGGGAGGAATTATACATGTGAGGGTGGATAAAAAGTTATAAATTAAAAAAAATCCCTAAAGCTAATTAATTAGAAAATTATTTTAACTAATAAAAAAATTAGATTAATTGTATAATTTTAAAAATAATAAAATACTTAACATAATGTTAACCCTAATAATATGGTTTAAGTATTCGATAAACCAAATATAAAATATTTAAAGGGCATGTAAATTTAAAGTGTAATTCAGGTATATATTGTCAAAATAAACACAACTTTAACCGAAATTTAAGGTTATATTTCGATACTAAAAGTAGTCTCTTTTTTTTTTTTAATTTTTTAGCTTATTTTTGTTTTCTAAAACTTTTTTAATGATTTTATTTTTAGAAGTTACAATTTTAGAGTGTGTTAATTACATTTATAAAAAGAGAAATAAAAAAATTCACTTTTGTTTTAAAAAAATAAAAAAAAAATCAATTTTTTTCGTTACTTTTTTTAAATGAATGTGAATTTTTTTACATTTTATGAATGCAATTAATATGCTTAAAAATTACAATTTTTGAAAATAATAATAAAAAAGTCATAAAAAAATAAACTACCAAAAAAAAAAAATCAAAAGCTACTTTTCATACTCAAACCAACCCTAACAAAAAGATAAAAGCATGTACGTGACATTGTCAATATGACATTTTCAATACATATATATATATATATATATATGCACGTAGTAGCTGCAATGAGCCCACCCAAAGAAAAGAAGGGATCCACGCTGTGTATGGCGCGTGGGATTGGAATTCAATCCATGAAGTTAAGGCTTGCAAGTTGGTAAGGAATTTTCCAAGGAAGCTCCCTCAATAACCTTGGCAGTATTTGGCCAGTTGTCAGTTTCTTACATCTTAATTAATTTTTGTTTTCAGACATAAAATAATAAAAAATAAAAATAAAAAAGGGCTTCCCCTTCCCTTTTATAAATTGTGTTGGTTGTTTTGGTTAATAGAAGAGAGCTCAAAAAGAGAAACAAGCGGCCCGCCGACTGCCAGCACCATGGATTTCTCGGATTTCTCTTGCCCTGAAAACTCTTCAACTGCTTCTGCTGAAGATCATCGTGATCTGATCAAAAAGGCCATTCAAGTGTCAATTAACGGCCGTCAATCAGCGACCCAACTGCTTATCCTAACTGGCAGTGGCAAGCCATCCTCTTCCTCCTCCTCGGACTCAGGTTGTTATGCTGATGATGGATCATCAGCCGCCAATGATCTTCTCGTGAAAATCTTAGAATCCTTTACCCACAACATTTCCATATTGAATCATGCGATGTCCGATAAGTTTTCTGATCAGTTACCCCCAAATACCCCCGTACTGGTGAGTTCGCCTTCTTCTTGGGATGGCCGGAAGTCTGAAGAAGATTCCGACGAGAGCAGCAAGAGTACTACTTCATCCTTGAAACAACGGAGAGGCTGTTACAAGAGAAAGTACGTACCTCTGATTATTCTTAATTTTATTTTTATTTTTATTTTTTTTGAAAGAATTATGGTTGAGAACCACTTGAGGGCATTTTAGTCTTTCAAGAAGGTGATATGGACAGCTCTTCTTTTGTATGCCTCGTTGGATTCAAGTCAATCACGAACAAGGAGATAATCTTTGTTGCTGAAAGACAGTTGTGTCCCTCTCTGTCCTAGAATTACAATCATTGGATCACTATGTATATATATATGAAGCTAATTAACACCTTAGTTTGGTTTTGAGAGTACTGTAGCTCATTTAAACTGTTAATAGTGATGATTCCAACCCTTTTTTCCCTGAATTTCTTTTATGATCCATTTATTATTATATAATAATTATTATTTGTGTGTTTGTTAAGTTCCTAACAGATGATTGAGATTAATTACTGTGCCATGTGCATGCAGAAAGACTTCACATACATGGACAAAAATCACTCCTACTTTAATTGATGATGGCCATGCATGGAGGAAGTACGGACAAAAAGTTATCCTGAATGCCAAACACCCAAGGTTAGAATTAATTTCAGTTATCTATCAAGTTTAATTTCATAATTATTAAAAAAAATTCTTAATAATTAATGTGTATATACACACGTGTGTGTGTATATATATATATATATATGTACAGGAACTACTTTAGGTGCACTCACAAGTTTGATCAGGGCTGCCAAGCCACCAAACAGGTGCAAAAAACCGAGGAGGCAGATGGTGATCCCCCAATGTATAGGATCACCTACCATGGTCACCATACCTGCAGAAATCTCCTAATTAAACCTCCTCATCATCAGATCATCCAGATGCAGCAGGATTTTTCTACCACTCCTACTCCTACTCATGCTCCTATGGACTCTCCTTCAGTTCTGCTTAGCTTTGGTTCACCCAATACAAACCACAAATCGCCTCAACAACCATCGTTCTTTCCAACCTTCCCCTGCAGCAGCTTGACGAAACAGGAACTCAAGGATATAAGGAAGCCCTGCATGAGTTTGAACCACCACGGCCAATCAGCACCGTCCGATTTTCTTCTGTCGCCGCCTGATCATCTGACCACAACAACGACATTCGAACCGTCCGGGCGCTTGACGACGGTGTTGTCATCAGGGTCTGATCATGATCATGGAGATGTGATCTCTAATTCCGAGATCTATTCTTGTACAGCAAGAGCTCATAGTGATCATCATGGCTTCGATGTGGACATGGATATGGATGTGGTACTGGTGGGGCCCGTTAAATTTGACGACGATGCCTTGCAGTTTGAATTCGAGTAAAAAGCCTACGTTATAAATAAATCTCTTTTTCATCCTATGTATATAATTTTCTCAGCACAAAACACTTGGTTATGAGAGAACAGGATGAAAATTTGGGATTGCTTGTATCATATTTTTCTTGTAGTTTTAAACTTTGATGGGTGCTGTGCAGCTGCTGATGCTGTTTGTAGATTTTTCCAACCTTGATCCATGTAAAAAAAAAAAAAAAAGAATGTACTTTAGTTTCTTAAAGCTCTCTCTCTCTCTCTCTATATATATATATATATTTATATATTTCTTTCTGTAAAGTCTTGTGGCGAATCCAATCAAAATCTTAGTTAAATTAGGAATGCTATTCAAGTTTCCTAAAGTGATGCAAATTGAAGATTTGAAGAATTCTAAAAAATTAAGGAGATAAAATGAATCAAGTTGACCAAGATTTTGAAGAATTCTAATTGGTGTGAAGGATTACAAAACCTAATGGAATTCGGACGCAGCCTTCTGGAACATGAATGAAATTCCAGTGTACCTCGCAGGCACGGCGCGGGGAGCGCGCGGGTGCGCCCCAAGCACGCAAGCAGCCCGAAGGGAGCGCGCGGGTGCGCCAAGGTGTCTTAGAAATTCCAGTGAGGTCCGCAGGTTAGAGGATGGGAGAGCGAGGCTGCGCCAGTGTTATTTCCTAAAGCGCAAAAATTTCAGTGCAGGTCGCAGGCTGGAGGATGGGAGCGCGAGGGATCGAGCTATGAATATTTTGTTCGGATTCAATTTCCTATTTTGCCAAACTAGGGCAACTTTGTAATCCTATATATATGTGAAACCAACTCTGTAATTGTCAGAGGTGGGAGAACATATTATAGGGACCTAGAGAAAGAGTCTTTGAGTATTGAGAGCTTTCATGTTCTTTCTCTAAATTTATCTTGTATTTTCTTTTCACTTTCTGTGTGAGGCAGAAAGCCTACTTGTAGGGTTTATCGAGTGATTCGAGCAAGAGTGACGAAAGGATTCGTGCGAGTGATTCGTAGAGAGTCTGAGTAGAGTCTTGTAACCCGTTGATAGTGGGATTGTAAATAGAGGTTTTTCTCCCTGTGATAGGGTTTCCTCGTTATTCTCTTGTGTGATTACTTTCACTATGTGTGTGATTGTGTGGGTTTGGAATTTTCAATTGGTATCAGAGCAGGTCACTCTAAGTTCTTGAGTGAAGATCTTCGTCCAAACCAATGGATCCACCACGTGAAGGAGGTTCAAGCACTAGACCCCCTTGGTTTGACGGCTCAAACTATTCATACTGGAAGGTACGAATGCAAGCTTTTCTTTTGGGAATTAATTACAAAGTTTGGATGTCAATAGTTAAAGGATGGGAAGAACCGACCCATGAAGTTGACGGAAGAATCGAACAAAAGTCAATTCAGACGTGGACTAAAACTGAGCAAGAGAGTTCGGAGTGGAACTTCAAAGCCTTGAGTGCCATATTTTCTGCAGTTTGTCCTAATAAATTCTGCCGCATCTCCAGTTGTACGAATGCCCGAAAAGCATGGTTAATTCTGCAAAGTACACACGAAGGGAACGAACAAGTCAAAACCAGCAAGTTTCAAAAACTCACTTCTGAGTTTGAGGGAATAAGGATGAATGAAGACGAAAGGTTTGATGACTTTTACGTCCGGCTCAGTCACATTGTTAATTCATGCCACAACCTTGGAGAACCTATTCCAGAATACAAAGTGGTACGTAAAATTTTACGTTCTCTTCCACGAGTGTTTGATTCTAAAGTTACAGCAATAGAAGAAGTCAGAGATGTGAACTCCATGAGAATAGAAGACCTTGTGGGATCCTTGCAAACGTTTGAAGCAAATATGGTGAAACCTCGCAAAGCGTCAAAAGGTTTTGCTCTAAAGACAGTGGAAGAAGAAAGTGATGAAGAGGAGTCGGATAAAGAAATGGCGCTTGTGGCTAAAAGATTCGTAAGATATATGAGGAAGAAGGGTTTATTTAATAAGAATAACAAGAATGAGTCACAATCTCAAGAAAAAGGAAAGAAGATCAAGAAGATTGAATCTGGGGAAGAAAACAAGAAGAACAAGATCAAGTGTTTTGAATGTCATGGATATGGACACTTTGCTCAAGACTGTGCAAACAAAAAGATGAAAAAGAAACAAGTCAAAGTCATGAATGCTACATTAGATGATGAATCCAGTTCAGATGAATCATCTTCAGCAGTATCCTCAAACGATGAAGGTAATTTTGTTGCTTTTATGGCGTCTCACTCTTCGTCTGCAGGAACTCCATCTGGATCTCAAAGCGACACCGATATATCTAATCATGAAGATGATGACTCTGAGGATGAATTCAACAATGATTTGCAAGTAGCATATGATGCTTTAATTGTTGAATACAGTAAGGTGAATAAACAAAGATAAGCCCAACATACCCGAAACTGTAAACTTCGAAGTGAACGAGATTCCTTGAAGACAGAGAATGAAAAGCTCACAGGTAAAATATCTATTTTGGAATCTGACAAAACTTCTCAGTCTCATAGTGCAGAAAAGTTCAAAGAAAAACTTGAAGAAAAGAATAAAAAGATTGATGAATTGGAGAAAGTTGTTGAAGAACTTCAGGATGAGGTCAGTAAACTGAAAGAGAAGATCAAGAGTGATGAGAAGATAATTGAAAGAATGAACAACAGTTCTCAAAAGCTAGAAGAAATTTGGAGCCAACAACGAACACATGGAGACAAAGCAGGCTTAGGCTACACTGGAGGGAAAAGTACAATTGTTTCATCATCATCAGCACCTTCAGTAATAGCAAAGGTTGTTTCAAAACCTGCAGCCAATCCAAAGACCTTCCCTAAGTCTGTTGCACCACCAAAGAAGAGTTTTGAAAAGAATAAACACTATCAGTATCCTCTTCACATAGTGAAAGGTACGCATTTTGCTAGATCCCAATCCTTTGTATCTATTTGTCACCATTGTGGAATCAAAGGTCATATACGCCCAAACTGTCACAAACTCTATGGTCTTCCTTTAAACCATGTTAAAAATTTTTCAAAAAACTCGGAGCCTAAAGTCCCTGTGAAGAATAAATTTCAAGTGTTTTCAAAATTTTCAGAAGATTATTACAAAAACTCACATCCTTTTCAAAAACAAAACAGTCCAATATTTCGAAGAGGTACAAATTTCAAATTTGTTGAGAAAAAGAATTTTCAAAAAAGTCAAAAACGTGAGAAAAAACTTGTCAAGACAACTGGTCTTAAAACTAGAGCTATTTGGGTTAGAAAGTCAAATTTAAATTGTTTTGTTTCACAAAATGCCCTTCGCTTTGAGTCTCTAAGAAAATCTGTAGGCATTTGTACACACCATTGAAATCTAAAAGATAAGCTAGAAGTTCATTGATTAAGTTGAAAATATTTTATGACTTCTATACTGTTACCTGTACATTAAATCTTCCAAATTTATCGATTTCAATGAGTTCATAATTTTCGCATTCCTTGTAAATTGATACGAAGTGTTTTGGTTATTTTTGTCATAATTTTGAAGTGCTTCCTACTACACTTGACTGTACATGCATATATCTCTTTCTCTTCTTTTCCATGAATCAAGGGTTATTGTTTGATGTGTTTAAAAAATGTTGAGGAGCCTGATATGTGCATATCAAAGTTATGCATCATAAAAAAAAAAAAAAAACATAAACAAACAAACAAACTTGGAAAGGGCTACCGGTGGGACCAGTGAGAAGCCCCTTAATGACTCGTTGATTGTTAAGGAATAGCTACCTGCCCATAAGCGTGTGAAAGCCGCTAAGTGTTTAAAAAAAAAAGGAAGATTGGCTCTCAATTCATTTGGTACATCAAATTTAACTTTTTGAGTCTATGATTTGTTTGAGGGGGAGCCTATATGTATATTATAGTCAAAAACTCACACGTGCACAAGCATTTGTTCAATTTTATGACTTATTTCACCTCTCGACACAGAATTGACAATTTTCTTGGAAAATCAAAATGTGAATCTTTGAATTTATGAAGGGTGAGAGATTGATGTACATGTATTGGTATAGTGGAATTAAAAGTTTTTTTTTAACATTTTTTAGTGAATTCTTCTACTATCTCTTTTTAGTTTTGATTGTCTGTGTCCAAATCTGCACTTACATGTATTTTCCTGAGAGCCTCGTAGGCAGGGCGCAGGAGATCCTCCCTCACATTATTCTGATGTCACACTTAGAAGAGGTCGTGTCATGTATGCCATACTCATGGGTCTTCGGTTTGATCTTGCCTTATTTTTGTGCACTTGTCATTTCCATATCAAAAAGGGGGAGTTATTTCAAGTTATGTATGTAATATGTGAACTTGTTTAGGGTATGGCATGATATTTTATGTCTTATGTGGCATGATATTTTATGTCTTATGTGCTTTGGTAAGATTTTGGTGCCTTGATGTGTGTGTTCAGTACGTGCAGAATTTGAGCAGAATTTAAAATGCAGAATTTGAGCAGAATTTAAAATTTAACTTAAGTTTTGATATGGAATTGCCAAGGGGGAGATTGTAAAGTCTTGTGGCAAATCCAATCAAAATCTTAGTTAAATTAGGAATGCTATTCAAGTTTCCTAAAGTGATGCAAATTGAAGATTTGAAGAATTCTAAACAATTAAGGAGATAAAATGAATCAAGTTGACCAAGATTTTGAAGAATTCTAATTGGTGTGAAGGATTACAAAACCTAATGGAATTCGGACGCAGCCTTCTGGAACATGAATGGAATTCCAGTGTACCTCGCAGGCACGGCGCGGGGAGCGCGCGGGTGCGCCCCAAGCACGCAGGCAGCCCGAAGGGAGCGCGCGGGTGCGCCAAGGTGTCTTAGAAATTCCAGTGAAGTCCGCAGGTTGGAGGATGGGAGAGCGAGGCTGCGCCAGTGTTATTTCCTAAAGCGCAAAAATTTCAGTGCAGGTCGCAGGCTGGAGGATGGGAGCGCGAGGGATCGAGCTATGAATATTTTGTTCGGATTCAATTTCCTATTTTGCCAAACTAGGGCAACTTTGTAATCCTATATATATGTGAAACCAATTCTGTAATCGTCAGAGGTGAGAGAACATATTATAGGGACCTAGAGAAAGAGTCTTTGAGTATTGAGAGCTTTCATGTTCTTTCTCTAAATTTATCTTGTATTTTCTTTTCACTTTCTGTGTGAGGCAGAAAGCCTACTTGTAGGGTTTATCGAGTGATTCGAGCAAGAGTGACGAAAGGATTCGTGCAAGTGATTCGTACAGAGTCTGAGTAGAGTCTTGTAACCCGTTGATAGTGGGATTGTAAATAGAGGTTTTTCTCCCTGTGATAGGGTTTCCTCGTTATTCTCTTGTGTGATTACTTTTACTATGTGTGTGATTGTGTGGGTTTGGAATTTTCACTTTCCATCTATGTGTATGGTAAGTTCCCTACATTTTTAGTTCTTGAATCCATTCAATTCAAATGCTTGTAAGTGAAGTTCTTTGTGATGACTAATTTATTAAATAAATTGGAAAATTCTAATATCATACATATATATATATATATATATATATATATATTTGTAGCTTAATGAGAATGATATATGTACATAATTTAGATATATTTGGTTTTAAAGATGATTGTTATAGTATTAGTGATGTAAGTAGAACCAGGCACAGAAAGTGGTGGGGGGGGGGGGGATGCAACAGGAATTAGTGATTCAATAAAATCCAAGCCATTGAATTTGAATCTTTTGTGGATTTTTCTTAGATATTTTTAACGAATTAACAAGCTCGCTACATAGGATTAGTTGAGATCTCATAAATTAAGTGGGTGGGACCACTTGATGGACCCTCCCCTCCCCTCCCCTTTATTAATTTTTCTGTGGTCTTGAGCAGGTGGGAAAGTTGTCACCACTTCAATTTCTGGACTTCATCAAAATCCATTAACGAAATGTGAACCTGCTTTTCTTATTCGTTGTTTGGACTAATTAATTTGTTTGGGCTAACAAATGTTAGTTAAAAAGAAGAAGTAAATTAAATATTTTTATCGTACAAAATCAATTAATCAGACAACTTGGTGTAAACCGAGGGATAAGACAATCCACAGAGTCACCCCATGTGCAGAGAATTCACATTAGCTAGATACGTACTGATCATAGACAAAGTTGAACTGTTGGAAGTCTCCGTGAAAATGTTAATTTGCTTTTAATTAATTGGTTGGAAGTTACATTTGATTGTTGGCGTTGCATGAACGTTTAGCTATCACGATAAGGCTCAAGATATGCTAAGGTTGACATATTAACGTGGAAACTTCGAAGCAATTTGGACGGTGCAAGAGGACAAGTTGGTGAAGAAATGCCAGAAATTATATCCATCCCTATCTTTTGAAAGGCTTACGGTTGGAAATAAAAAATAAAAAAATAAAAAAAAATTCTATATTTATGTGATGAAAGTTAATTCATCAATTATTCTAAAACTTGTTAAAGGCTTAAAGCCTGTTTGGTCACACCACAACTCACAAAAAGTCACCAACTTCAACTAATTTTTGTATTTTTTATCAATCAAAATTTTTCACATGTCACTTTTATGTTATATATTTCTACTTTTATTATATTTTTTTCTCTATTTTTTGTCTACCAAATAAACCCTTAGCTCTACTTATTCATTTAATAAATGAGTTGAGTTTAATACTATAAATACCTAGTACACTTGTTAGCAGGGGCAGAGCCAGAATTTTTGCCCGGGGGGGCACCGGGCGCCAGGGGGCACCGAACACCCAAGAAAAAATAACAATCGACTTATTTTTCAATTAAGAGTAGGAGAAAAACGATGTTATTTTTAGAGAGAAAATAAATTATTCTTGAGTATTAACTAGTGAATATATTTCTCACAGTTAATGGTTCAAGCACCTAAAGTTTATTAGAGATATCCCTTACTACAAAAAATATAATTATTATTAAATTTTATTATTTATAGAATTTATTATGTTATATGCTAAATTTGCTGATAGTATAAACAAAAATATGCAATAATGTATTAAAAGATACACTTTATTTCACAAAAAATACCAAGTTTGATTCTTTTAAACTTCTTATATGTTAAAAAAATTTGAATTAACTTTAAATTTTTAATAAAATCAAAATATCTTAATTTTTAATTAATTTAATTTTTAAATAAACTTAAAATAATAAGGAGGGCATTTTAGTAATTTTATTTAAAAAATTGAGGAGGGTCACTTGCCCCCCTTGTCCCAACGTAACTCCACCCGTGCTTGTTAGGTACCATTTATTTTAAATATATATATATATATATATATATGCTTTTTTACTTTTTTACATTTTATAATAATTACTCTCATATATTAGGATATCTCTCACAAAGGACTAATATATTAATTGAAAAAAAAAAAAAGAAGCTCATGCCAAACAATTTAAAAAAAAAAAAAACAATTTTTTAACCTAGTGTAAACCTTCTGTTAGGTAAAATAAGATTTGGACACATGGAGTGCTGAACATTTAGAGGGGGATGACACGTGGCCCAATGCCAAATATTTTTACTACAAGCACGTGGTCATTGACAGAACACTTTTGACTAGTGACACGTGGCCCCGTATCGAACAACTATTAGCTGACACGCGGCATCACTCACGAACATTATATATTTGACGTGTGGCTTACAATAGAGATGGCTTAGGACCCCTTAGCCTCTTAGTATTGATGGATGATATGCTGACACGTGGTGATCACCAAGGATCTTAGAGTTTATTTTGTTCGGCCCTTGGAATGACGGCTAATAAATGTTAGGCATGGGTCCCACAGCATTAATACGAGCTTGTAACCTTAAATGCGCTCTAGTTATGACTGGACTATGCATTTGTCACAATGGAGGAAATTAAATTAGTTCATCTCGTTATAAGTGATTGATAAATGTGATAGGTAGACAGTTTAACAACTGAATTCCGGCTATACAGCCGTATTTAACTATCAAATGCATTTAATGAAAGGTATGAGGTATTAAATGAGAAGCGAAAGACATTTAAAGTAAGGGAAGAAAAGAAGTACCCAGAGGCACGAATACAGCCAAATCACATATATTACTTTATTTATTATTTACATTACTATAAATATAGCACTTCACTTCACAATCGAGGTAAGCTGACTATTACTAACTTATTGCCCTCTTTGCTTATTCTCTTAAGAATTCCTCAAAAACTATCTGCTGACTTAAGTATCAGAGGGTTTTCCGGCTAGAGATTTTCACTCCGGCCGTAACCTTTCTCTTTCCTTTGTTCGACAGGTTCACAATCATACTTTTAATTGACGTGATCAACAATTTCAATAGTAAAATTTGTACAAATCAAATCAATCAATGCACCTTTCATGGGCATGATTACATGTAGATCATTCAAACAATATTAATGGGTTGAAAATTTGAAAGGTAATTGATTGGTGTCTCGCGTGTATACGAAGCTATCATGGTAGCGAGGGCTGGAAGATAATTCAACCAGACATTTGAAGAAATATGCTACTTGGAAATTGTGCAGCAATTTCATTGATGTGTTGTGTTTGAAAGTGGAAGAGGACAAAGTGTAAGGATGAATCTGATCTGTTCATCTTGATCCATCCTTATCAATCTTTCAAAAAGCTTTCCCTAAAAAAATAAATAAATAAATAAAAATAAAGATTGATGTGGATGGGCTGCGGGCAATTCATCTGTAAGTTTTTTCCAAGCTTGTGTGAGTGCAAGGGAGTTAGTTGGTCCCTCCCCTTTGTGCTTGAAAACTATTAGAAGTAGCCAACATGGCTGGGTCAGCACCACGAGGGCTTTACCATTCTTTCCCTGTATTGCTTTCAGGTATGTGCTCACACTTCCCCCGTATCTTCTGTTTGCTACTTTATTTATTTATTTAACTAATTTTAATTAAAAGATTTTTTAAAATATAATAAAAATTTATCATTTCTGTACTTTACAAATCTTCTGTTTAATACTCGATATCACATTTTCTATAACATATTTTCATATTTTGTATACACAAGTAAAAATCAAATATTATACGCAATTAAATAAAAAAGTGGATCGATGGGAGTAACATTATTGTAGCAATCCTTCATTTTGGAGGAGCTTCGCAGAAGCCGATGCAGGATTTTTTTTTTTTTTTTGCCATTGCGCTCTCCTAATTGGCGTGCCATCAGTTTAGAGAGTGATTGATGTGTAAATTTTTTCCAACTTTGCGTGTTAGTGGTGTGTTTGGGGTGATAAAAAATGAGGTAAAGGGTCTATTTGGTGCGATGAAAATCATTAAAAAGCTCTGAAAATCTCTGAAAACCTCTGAAAAATTTTAAAATTCTTTAATACATTTTACACTCCTCGTGCTTTATGAAACAGTTATAAATCATATTATATATATAAAGTAGAGTCCGGTAACGCCACTGCGACACGTAAAATTAAACTCACGTTACAATTGTGACACGTGACACCTAAGTATAACTATCTTGTGTCACGTAAGATTTAACTTTCGTTACAATTATGACACGTGACTTCTAATTATAGTTATTTTAATTGTTTTATAAAAAAATTAGTATTTTACATAATTACTACTTATTCACAAGATTCAATTTTTTCAAACTAGAATGTTCATGAATATCACTTGATATTTTTTATTTAATTTACACTTCTATTTGCCATATAATTCCTTATTTTTTATGTTTATTTTTTGTTTAAAACATATTCTTATTTTTTATTTTTGTATTTTAATAAGTTGTTATTTAAAACATAATAAATATTATTATTGTTATCAAACTAAAAAATGCAAAAAATATTTACCCAATCAAATAAAGATTTTAATAATAAATATTATTATTGAACAAAATAGTGCAAAAAAATAATTAGCCTATTAAATAAAGATTTTAATTTATTAACATAAATTTATAATTATAATTATTTTAATTTAAAATTATATAATCTAACTAAATTTAGTGTTATACATAATTACCACTTATTCATAATTTTATTTAAATTAGAATATTCGTAGATATCACTTGATATTTTTATTTAATCTACACTTTTACTTATCATACATCTTTTTATTTTTAATTTTTTTATAATTTAATAAATTATTTTTTAAAAATAATAAATATAATAATTATCATTATCATTAAATAAAATAATAAAAAATAATTAACCTGTTAAATAAAAATGTTAATTTATTAATAAGTAACATGGCCTTTATTATTTTTATCATTTTACAAAATAAGTGACATATTTTAAATCAAATCATAATATTGTTTTTTAGAATTATATATATTGTAATATTATGTATTAAAAGATATCAAATAATATTAGAAATTAAAAAATAAAATTTGCAATGGATAAATCAATCCAATTAAAGTGCTGGCCGCTCAAACTTTTATTAGATTTGCACTTTTAATTCGATCAAAATAATATTCTAATCAAAATAAGATAAAATTTCAAAATATATTTTAATTTAAATAAAATATGGCTCTTCTGTATATAAAATCTATAAATAAATGCGAAAACTTATTTAATTTTTTTTCAAATTTCTTGAAGACTTTTCATTACAATAATTTTCTCTTCCACTTTGTAATTTGTTAGGTACGTACTTAAATTTTAATTTTTTAAGGTTTTTATATATAATTGATATATATTTTGTAAATTTTTATATGCAAGTGTTGTTATTCTTCAATCTTTTGAATATATGAATTGTTTAATTATATGAGTAAGTGCTTTTATTCTTCAATATTTCTGATTTTTTTTTCATTTTATTTATTAGAATTTGAATTTAATTAAATCAATGCTATTGATAGTATCAATATTTTATTTTATTTTACGTTCACTAATTAATTGGATTTGTATAAATAACAATATACATTGGTTTTAGATATATTTCTGCAACTTAATTATTTTAATATGATAGTATATTCAATTTAATCATATAATATAACAAATTCGTGTATCGCATGGGGCATATGACTAGTTTATATATATTTGTATATCTTAATAACTTTTTACAAACCCCAATATATTCTTTACAAACCCTAATAATATTCCACAAATCCCAAAACTTTTTTACAAATTTCAAAAAATTTTTACATCTTTCAATAAATTCTGACATAAAACTATTTCGATGGATCCAAAAAAACGGTTCAAATAGTTTTTTCTCCAAAAAGCTGTTGCAAAAAAAAAAAAAATTCACTATACATCACTAAAAAAACGTAATTTGATAGCTGCGCACCAAACACCAAAAAATTATCCAAATTAAATTTTTCGTCTCACCAAATGCTCCCAAAGTGAAATAAAGTAAGATAAATTGTAGATTTATAATTCGTATAGTGAAATAAAAAGTAAATAACTTTTAAAGATTTATAAAGATATCAAGAGATTTTTGGAGATTTATAGCAAACTGAACGGAGCTTAAGTTAACACGTATAACTATTTTTTGAGAGTTAAGTGTTTGATAAAAATTTATAAAAATTAGAAAAAAAAATAATAAAAGTTGATAGAAGTTAATTTTGTATTTAATAGAAAAAATTGATAAAAATAATTTCTTTTGGATAAAAATAGAGAATATAAGCACCTCTTAGTGTGACTGATGTAGCTATCCCATTCATCCGATCCAATTAATACCTTGAGCCCAAGTCCAACACCTGGATCCGGTTCTCTAACTCAGTCCAAGTCCCACGCATGAAATTGGTATTTTTAGGCCCAAGTCCCACATGCACACGTAGTGCTATCATTCTATTTGCCATCCGATTCACGGACCTAATCCAAGTCCCATCAATATTTTTAGACTTTTAACAGCTAAATGTAGTGCTCCCAGTACAAGTCCCATTACACGCCAAGCTTTGCGGTAATCGAAATTTGTACGATTGTTTTGGGTGATTAACTCAAACTTTAAATTTTTTAGACAAAGCGTTAGCATAACTATGGTTAGATACCTTGGTGCTTAGAATCTTACTACGTTCATTTTTACGAGTCATGTGTCAAATCTCACGATTATCAAAGTTAGTACAATTAATTTGGGAAATTATGTAAAAAATTAAGGATACATTTGGAGTAAAAAAAATTAAAAAAAAAATCTAAAAATAAAGTTGATGTAATATAAAAGTGATACACAATAAATTTTGATTGAAAGAATTTGAAAATTTTTAAAATTTTTTTAAAATTTTTTATTTATTTTAGGATCCAAACCGACTCTAAATATGATAGAATTAAGAATTAAGCATGAGCCTCATTTTTCAATAAGGATATTCTAATACTTAAATATTACGACGTTAGTTTCCTATGTTTGTAATAATATGAAGATGACTGCCTTGCACAATTTTAATCGTTATACTAAAAATATGTTATTATGGTAGCGTTTAGTGTGATAAAAAATAAGAAAAAATGTGATTTAGGATAACTTTGACGTTTGGTATTTCTAACCCAAACCGTATTTTTTTGGATATGAATAATATAACTTTTGGATTTTCGCTATAAGAAATTTGAAAGAGAAATCGTAGAAACGATTTTTTAGGTCTATTCTCACAAATTCATGTCAAATTTTCTTTTTTTTTTAAATTATTAAACTTTTTGACTTCTACGTAAAAAAGTTATAAAGGGAAACTGTGGGAACGATTTTTTTTTATCTATTCCCACGGATTTTATGTCAGATTTGTTGAAATTTGTTGAAAAATTATTATGATTTGAAAAAAATTATTGGAATATGTAGATATATATAAAAATTTATAAAGATTTCATGAAGTACAAGGTGGCCAAAATGTGTTATAGAATTTTAAAGATTTTCATAGATTTTTAGAGATTTTCAGAGATTTTTAGAATTTTTCAGAGATTTTTAGCAAACCAAATGAAAAGATGCTTTAGCACCTTCAATGTAACTCACCCAACCTTTCATTAATCTGCCGACATTACTGCTAGTCCGTTATATCTCAAGCGTGCTTCCCCACATGGCTCCATTCATTCAGTTGAGCAATGATTCTAATACTATTTGTAACAATCCATATCATCACAATACAAGTTTCTTATTAACCCACCTACATTACTATCGATCTGTTACACATTTCCACAAATACAAAGTTTCTCGTTAAACCGCCTATATCACTGTCAATCTGTTACAAAATTCTTGTTAATCTGTCCATATAACTATTGGCCTGTTATATCTCTCATTTCAGGACACGCATAACCACATGATCTTATACATTTTTGATTGGGTATCGAGTTTGATAACATTTATATCAATTTACATCCCTACAATACAAATTTCTTGTTAATCCACTCACATCACTATTAGTATGTCCCCACACTTTCAGTTGGACATTTACTTTCATATTATTCATAATAATTCACATCTCCATAATACAATTTTATCCATTTTGAGTGTGGTTAGGTGTAATACAAGAACTTCCTGGTAGGTCACCCATATTGATACTATTCTCACTTAAGTATGTTTAATCCTAAATTTCCTATAAAATTCGGTATTCACATAGCATTAAAAATAATTGTAATGTAAAGACATCAAATTATACAAATATATTACTTACTTTACCTAAATGATACGGGACGTAAGTGTTTCACTATACTTTGGTATTCAGTAGTACTTCACCAAAGTTTTTGTCCACTCACCTACAATACCGTCAATCTACCACGGTAAAAGCATTTTTAAAAGTCATTGTAATACTTAAAAAGGAGGTATTTGGTTTGCAAAAAAAAAAAAAAAAATAGTGTAAAAATGACACGTGGTAAAATTTTATTAAAAGAAATTAAAAAAATTTGACAAACTCGTGGTTTTTTAAAAATAATTTTAAAATTGTTGTTTAAGAAAAGGGCTTCAACATGAATAAAGTACCAAAATCGTGAGTCATTAAAGATTTGTTTGGCGTGATATAATTTAAAAATTTCTAAAAGTTTTTATTTTTTATCTCAATATACAAATACGAATTAACAAATTATCTCATTTTATCTTTTTTTTTTTATTTTTATTTTTTACCACTTTAAACATCCCCAAAATGATATTGGGTTAGGAAAACTTTTTTGTTTTTCTTGCTGCGTCATGCGTGGATCAAGGAATGGTAGTATTTAAAGGGCACCCGGGGATCCGGCATCCTTTTGCCCCACTACTGAAAAGTCACTTTGCACAAGGCACGCAAAAATCGATCTAATCTACTTTATCTACCTGGTTAATACGGCATCGTTTTGCTCCTTTCCTCGAAGTAAGGTTACTGTCGTAATTATATATGAAGTTAACGGTTGTGTTACTAGTCGCTGTTAACAGGCTCGGCTCGGCAGTCGGCTTCTTTTTTTTCAATCTAGTAGTTTTACTGTCCCTATCTCGCTCGCCCCCTTTTTTTAAGTCCCGTCTCTCTCCGCAGGAAAACGCACCAGACGAGAGAGAGAGAGAGAGAGAGAGAGAGAGAGAGATATGAAATACGGAAGCTACTGGACGCGTAATGGCTGGCTAGGGTTTGCACTATCTGTGTGTTTTGTGTATTCATTCTCCATCGTCAGTGGTTCGATTCACAATTATTGGAACGAGCCCTTCACAGTTAAGTCGAACGCCTTCTTCTTCCATGGAGGTAGCGAGGGCCTCTACGCTTCCAAGGTCCGCGCTTCTTCGGACGCTTCCACCGATAATTCCTACCAGGGTGATTCCTTTATTAGGTATTAATATCCCTGAACCTTATTGACCATTCGGCAATTCGTGTGTGTGTGTTTGCATCTCCTAATGTTTATGTGCGTCTGCATTTTATAGTAGGAATTGGTTGATTGGGGAGTTATCTCTTTGATCAAATGGAGTGATTTCCATCTTCTTCTTGTTGTTTCTACTGATCAGTGCTGTGTTTGCGTGCCTTATGGTTACGCAGTTGCATTTATACTCTCCAAATATATATATATATATATATATTAGAAATTTATTTCCCTGGTACGTTTCAATGTTGTCTGAACTTTGATGTGATGAAATGATGGATTTTCACTTAAGGGATAAAAAGAGATCAAAGCAGGGCCGACATATTTTATTTCAACTGAGCATGGAATGTTGTTAGCATATTACAATTTATTCTAATTACATGATTGCGAATCGAGTTTCTATTTATAACACAATATAGGAGTCAAGATTCATGGTCAATTAGTAATAAAGAACTAGGGTTTCCATTAGCACAGAAGGATTTGATGCATCAGCAATTGCCAATGGTGATTGAATAAAGACAACACTACGGAAAACTTCCTCTCGTAATCTTTTAACATTAGTCCTTGGTTTTGTGATTTAAAACCATGCCTAAATTTACTGGCCAATTGAACAAGATGTTCTCAGTTACTACCCACTCACTAAACTCCTCCGCATGTGTGTGTTGGCCAAAGATGGGCCAATCTTTACTTCTGGGAGTAATCTCCACCATAGAAAAGGTTTCTCTATTCCTTGCATTGGGTAGAAAAGGGGAAGCAACATATTGATTATAAGACAAGAGAACCGATGCATAAGGGATTTTGATAAGTAACATCTAACATACATGTGTGTAATTCTAAGTGAATTAAGAGTGAAAATTTTCTACGGGTGTATCTGAACAAAAGTTGTGCTGCTTCAAGTTGCATTAGCTCATTTCCTTGCTTACCTCTTCTGATGTGGTGTGAGATATGTGAATGCATTGATCTCTGAATAGTCAGGTGTCGTCACTCAAATAATATTGGCTCCTTGGGGGCGATTATAACTTGATGTCTTTTTCAATGGTTGTAAAATCATAATGGGTTTCTTGGAAATAATATAGAGTAGATAATTTCCTAAGGAAACTACTTGTGCTTCGTTTCTCAAAGGAGGTTTCTGCTTTGACATTTTACACAACCATGAGTTTAATCTTTCCTTGTGCTTTCTAACTTAGAAAATGTATTAAACATTTAATTTGCTAGTATGTTGAAACTGCTGTTTCAAAAAATTTTTATAATTACAAAACCTAGATTTATTTATTTACTTATTTTGTGTACATGTGTGTGAGAAACGAAATTAAATTTGAAAGATTGCAAGTTTTTCTTCAAATTTCCTAAAAAGGATATGACACTTCAAATAACCTTATGGAAAACATGACACTTGACAGAAATGAATGAATGACAAGAATTCATTAGTTTGGGACAAAACCCTTCAATTTTTCTAAAAAGGATATGACATTTCAAATAACTTTATGGAAAGATAAAACTTGACATAAATGAATGGAGGACAAGAATTCATGTAGTCGACCCAAATTAGTTTGGGATAGAACTCTTCAGTTTTAATAAAAAGGATATGACATTTCAAATAACTTTATGGAAAAGGTAATACCTGACATAAATGAATGGAGGGACAAATATTCATGTATTCGACTCCAACTAGTTTGGGATTAAGTTTTTGTTGAGTTGAGTTAAATATCTAAGGATGTGAAATTTATTGAAAGATATGGTAATCAAAGTAATAACAAAAATTCAGGAGACTTTTTATCTTCCTTTGAAAGAACTGTTTAATTGTTAATTTTTGGCCTAGGCTTGTCCTATTAGAATTGAAGGGGGTCATATTTGTGCTGGATCTCACTTGTAATTGATTAACTGCAGATTTGAAAATGTTGTCTTTGTGAGGACAAAAGAGTTCAGTGACAAACAGAATGAGATGCAGAGTAGGACTGGATTGGTTGAAGCTATCATAGTTGAGGTAAAAGACAGGGAAAGGATTGGAGGTGGTTTTCTGAAATCTGATGCAATTTGCTGCACACCAAAACTTTCCGAGGGAGGATCCTGCAAGTTAGGGGAAGTAATTATTCGCAATGACCATGACAACCATGGGTCACCAAAACGTATTCAAACATTTTTTGAAGGAAAACATCAAGAAGCTAAGATGCTACATCAGGTTGTTAAAATAAACAATACTGGAATGTACTATCTTTATTTCATGTTTTGTGATCCAGAACTCAAGGGGACGGTTATTCGTGGTAGAACTGTGTGGAGGAACCCAGAAGGTTATTTACCTGGGAAGATGGTCCCTTTAATGCCTTTCTATGGAATTGTGTCTTTAGCTTATCTTGTACTGGGCCTGTTGTGGTTTTTACACTTTGTCCGATTCTGGAAGGATATTATACAGTTGCACTACCACATTACTGCAGTAATAGCTCTGGGAATGTGTGAAACAGCTCTTTGGTATTTTGAGTACACAAATTTAAATGCCACAGGAAGCAGACCCATGGGTATCACATTTTGGGCAGTAACCATGAGCGCTGTTAAGAAGACTGTGTCTCGTTTGCTTCTTTTGGTGGTTTCAATGGGCTATGGTGTGGTGAAGCCTACCCTTGGTGGTGTAACCTCGAGAGTACTTCTTCTTGGTGTGATATATTTTGTTGCTTCAGAGGCACTTGAGTTGGTTGAACATTTGGGGAATATCAATGACTTCTCTGGAAAAGCTAAGATATATTTGGTGCTTCCTGTTGTTTTCTTGGATGCTTGGTTTATATTGTGGATTTTTTCATCATTGTCCAAAACATTAGAAAAGCTTCAGGTAATTTTCTCTTTCAAAATCCTTATTTTCCAACCATGCATACGCTTTGTATGAACACTTGTATTTCTCAATTACCATAAGATAGATTATTGAATTATTTTATTTAGGATAAATTACACTTCTCACCCCACAACATTTGGCTAATTACCGGTAGTTATCATCAACATTTGAAATTTACTTGGACAACCCTTATTTTGAAATGTTTGTCAAAACAAAATCTTTTTGTTGATTTGACTATCAATGTTAAATGGAAAATAGTGTGGTCACATTGGAAAACCACATAAAATGTCTCTTCCACTCATTTAGACTTTATAAAATGTCCAAAATGCCATTGATATCTTCAAAGGTTAAAAAAGTAAAATAATGTGAGGAGGGAATAATTCCCAATATATTTGTTCTGTTTTATTGTTTCCCATCTCCAAACATAGGCTTCGATTTTGGAAATGGAGTTGGACTACAATCTAAGAAGGCATTTTTTTTCCTTTTTTTTTTTTTTAATTAACATTTAAAGATCTCAATGGCATTTTGGATATTTTATATATTGTCTAGAAGGGTAAAATAGACATTTCACATGTTTTTTGTCCCCTTGTTGACCACATTGTTTTCCATATAATCTTGACAGTAAGAGGGACAGAAGAATTTAGTTGTGACAAGAATTTCAAAATAAGAATTTCGCCTATATTTTTCTTCATAGCCGGTCTCAAGCCCGGATAAAGGAGGAGGGTTGTGTTAGGTAGTCGACAGCCAGCATAAAACTTTGTCGGAATTTTTTATTGATTTTTTGACACCTGAGATTTCGTGGGGGCATTCCCTACTTAGCGATGTGCTGTATGGTCCGAGTACAGTGTTAAATAAGCAAGGACCGCTACATCGGCGCCCGGATGTAGTGTTAAATAGGTAAGGGTCCTCACGCTTTCCTGGACGAGTGGGGGGGCCAAGGAAGTTAGTCCAAAATAGAAGGCTGAAATTAGGTACTTGGAATATTGGGAGCTTAATTAGGAAACTTATGAAAGTAGTGGATATAATGGAAAGGAGAAGAATCGCAATTGCTTGCTTGCAAGAGACAAAGTGGGTGGGACCGAAAGCTAAAGAGATTGAGAGGACTGGGTATAAGTTATGGTATATGGGACTTAATAGATCGAGAAATGGGGTCGGCATAGTAGTAAGCAAGGACCTAAAGGAAGATATAGTTAATGTAAAACGCTGTGGAGATAGAATTATTGCAATTAAGTTAGTGTTAGGAGAAGAGATAGTAAACGTAATTAGTACTTATGCCCCCCAGGTGGGCTTAGGAGATGTACATAAGGAGAAGTTTTGAGAAGACTTGAAAGGAATGCTATTAGAGATACCTCAAGGAGAGATGGTCTTCATAAGAGGAGATTTGAACGGTCATATAAGACGCATCGTAGATGGATACATAGGAGTACATGAGAGATATGGTTATGGTAATAGAAATGAAGAAGGGAAGGATATTTTGGAGTTTGCAGTGGCTTATGATCTCATGGTGACGAACACCTTTTTTAGGAAGAGAGAGGAACATTTGGTGACTTATAAGAGTGGCTCCTCAAAGACACAAATTGACTTCTTCTTAACTAGGAAAAGAGACCGCGTAGCTTGTAAAGATTGTAAAGTTATACCGGGGGAGAGTTTGACTGCCCAACATAGTTTGTTGGTCATAGATGTGCAGCTTCAAAGGTGGACTAGAAAAAAGAAGTCGTATAGATGCTCAAAGATTAAATGGTGGAACTTGAAAGGTAATAAGCAACCAGTATTCAGGGAAAGAGTACTAGAGGAAGACGTTTGGACGGTAAATGAGAGTGCAAATATTATGTGGGATAAGGTAGCAAAGTGCATTAGGAGGGTAGGGAAAGAAGTCTTAGGAGAATCCAAAGGGAGTGCTTCGGCACAGAAAGAGACCTGGTGGTGGAACGAGGCCGTCCAAGACAAGATAAGAGTTAAAAGAGAGTGTTTTAAATCTTGGCAAAACGACCGAAATGAAGCGAACTTGGAGAGGTATAGAGAAGCTAGAAGAGAAATCAAAAAGGCAGTTAGTGAGGCTAAGGCAAAGACATTTGAGGGTTTATATAGGCGACTTGACACTAAGGAGGGCGAAAGAGAGATATTTAAGCTTGCTAAATCCAGAGATAGACGGACCAAGGATTTAAACCAAGTTAATTGCATTAAGGATGAGGATGAAAAGGTATTAGTAAAGGAAGAGGAGATAAAGGAGCGTTGGAAGAGCTACTTCTACAAGTTATTTAATGAAAGCAGTAGTAGTGACATACAATTGGGGCAGTTTATCACTTTTAGGGAAGAATTAAATCTTATGTTCTATAGGAGAATCAGTAGGGAAGAAGTAAAAGAAGTATTAAAAAGTATGAAGAATGGGAAAGCCGTTGGGCCAGATGGTATCCCTATTAAGGTTTGGAGGTGCTTAGGAGAGGATGGCATAAGTTGGTTGACAAAACTTTTTAATGTAGTGTTAAAGAGTAAGAAGATGCCTGATGCATGGAGGAAAAGTACCCTTACACCCATATACAAGAACAAAGGAAATATTCGGAACTGTGCGAACTACCGCGAGATTAAATTGATGGGCCATACGATGAAATTATGAGAGAGAGTTATTGAGAGAAGACTAAGAAGGACAATAAACGTTTCAGAGAATCATTTTGGTTTCATGCCTGGAAGATCAACCATGGAGGCAATCTTTTTCTTGAGCAGGTTAATGGAACAGTATAGAGAAGGTAAAAAAGATTTGCATATGGTGTTCATCGATTTAGAGAAGGCATATGACTGGGTTTCTAGGTAGATTCTATGGAGAGTATTGGAAAAGAAAGGAGCGTGTGTCGCATATATTGAGGCGATAAAGGACATGTATGATAGAGCCATGACATCTATATGGACGATTGGTGGAAAGACTAATTAGTTCCCTATCACGATTGGTTTATACCAAGGCTCAGCGTTAAGCCGTACTTGTTTGCTTTAGTTATGGATGTGATTACAAGACATATTTAAGATGAGGTACCGTGGTGTATGCTATTTGCAGATGATATTGTTTTAGTAGATGAGACGAGAGAAGGAGTGAATGCTAAGCTAGAATTGTGGCTGGAAACGTTAGAGACAAAAGGGTTTAGGCTAAGCCGATGCAATACGGAATATATGGAATGTAAGTTTAGTCAAAGTAGGATAACAGGTAGTATAGAAATAAGTTTAGGCACACAAAAGATTATAGAGAAATATAAATTTAGGTACCTTGGATCTATGGTGCAACAAGATGGAGGAATTGATACTGATGTAAGTCACAGGATTCAAGCCTGGTGGACCAAATGGAGGAGTGTTTCCGGGGGCTTGTGCGACCAAAAAGTCCCCCTCAAGGTGAAAGGAAAGTATTATAAGATGGCGGTTAGACAGCGCTACTCTATGGATTAAAATGTTGGGCAGTAAAACATAATCATTGTCAGAAGATGGCAGTTGCGGAGATGAGGATGCTAAGATGGATCTACGGGATTACAAGGAAAGATAGGATTAGGAACGAAGAGATTAGGGGCAAAGTAGGAATAGCACCGATTGAAGATAAAATGAGAGAAAACCGATTAAGATGGTTTGGCCATGTTAGATGGCATCCAGCGGATGCACTTGTTAGAAGATGTGAAAGTATAGAGATTGCTAGGAGTAGGAGAGGTAGAGGAAGACCCAAGAGAAGTTGGAAAGAAACTATTAAACATGACCTGACTTACCTAAATCTATCGGAGGATATGACCCTAAACAGATCTAATTGGCGTCGACAAATCCATATAGCTGACCCCACTTAGTGGGAAAATGCTTGGTTTGGTTTAAGCATTTCAAAGTAAGGTGTGAGTGCAAATTTTAAATGTTGAGGGCACTTATCTGTAATTAATCAAATGTTTAGGGGAGGTAAGTGTAATTTACCTTTCTATTTATTAACCTGATAAGATGGTTGTGGGTCCTATGAAATGTAATTTAGTTTGGGCTCAATATTTTATGGTGTTCATACTAAACTTCACTTGTTCGAGTGTGTGTGCTTGTGTCATGTATATAATAATGACTATACATGCTGTGCATTTGTGTTTTTGCTGTGAATCTGTGTTTGACAGACAGATTTTTTAAAGGATCTACCATATCACTAATCTGATGAACCTTTGAGGATTAATCAAGTTAGGCCAATTTTCCTTATAATTGATGTAATGTATGTCTTGGCGTATTTGGAGTCTGCCCTTTTTTGGCTGATGGTTTATTGAGTGCTCGAACTTATCGACTATAACAGGTTTATAAAGTAGATACATATTTTTCTGAAAATATTTGTGCTAACTTTATTAATTTTCTTTTTACTTACCCGTATATATTGGCATATATGTGGATAAAATGTGTGGTCCATGGAATATTTGAAATTTAATTTTATTTTGATGGTGAAACCATTGACTGCTTTTGTTCTTCTTCCTTTTTTCCTATCTCTTTTGGGTGCAGATGCGGAGAAGCATGGCCAAACTGGAGCTCTATCGGAAGTTTACTAATTCCCTCGCAGTATTTGTGCTGCTTTCTATTGCTTGGATTGGCTATGAGGTGGTACCTTTTTCTTGGTCTGAGGTTCTCATTTATATAATAACTATATCAATATTGATTATTGATTTATGTGTTGGCTCAGCTGTACTTCAATGCAAGTGATCCATTGAGTGAGCTGTGGCGAATTTCCTGGATTATTCCAGCTTTCTGGACTCTGCTTGCTTTCTCTCTGTTGGTGGTGATATGTGTCCTTTGGGCTCCTTCGAGTAATCCCACTAGGTACTTGCTTTGATTTTGGCTTCTTCATTCTTCTTGTTTGCTAATTCATACAGTATCTGAACAAACTGTTTGAATTCTAATGTTTTTTCAACGCTTTTAAAATGTTGTCAGCGTCAGATATTTGCAACAAGCTGCATGATCTACTAATCTATCTGAACTTCAAAACATAAATCCGAGTTTTCTAGACCCAGCAAGAGTGCTGTACATATCAATTTTGTAAACATAATACAGTACTTGGCTCCTAGTTACATACATTGAAATAGGACAATGAAATGGAAGGATCTCTTATTCATGGACATGGGCATGGACATTGTCGAATGTTGACATGGATATGAGATGTTTGAATCATCGAAAATCAGGACATGAGGACGCAGCTGTATTCGTATGCATACTAGATGTTGCATGCGCATGATTATTATCCAGTGGCAAACAATTCTTTCAATAGAAACTAAGGCTAATTAGTATTAAAGAATGTAAAATAAAAATTTTAAAAATCCAAAGTAAAATTTCTTAAATGGACAATGATTTTTCAAAAACTTCTTTCAAGTCTCATAGTTATTGTTGGTGTCCTCAAATTTTTTTTTTTGGGGGGGGGGGGTGGTGTTCCTTGATAGCTTTTTAACCAGCCACTGGCCACTATCTATTAAGCAATTATTTTTTATACAACAAAATCCTAGAACTATCTACTATTCAATTAACAAGTAGAAACTTGAGAATACGCAGTAGTGTGTGCCATACTGGTAGCAGGGTCTTATAGGGCTGTCTGGGTGGAACACAGCATTAAGAAATACAAATCCACACACTGCACACAGACACGGCCTGGTGACTCGTAATGCTAACTTGGATGGAACACAAACAATGCAATATAGACTTCCTTTCTTTGTTTGTTCCCTCTCCTTGTGATCTTATATAGACGTAATTTCCCAATTATGGAGCAAATAGATATCATTCTTGTGATGCCATTGACAGATTAAATATAAATTTGGTGGCTGGGAATTGCAGATATGCGTACGCAGGTGAAACAGGAGATGACTTTGATGAGGAGGCCATTGCACTTAAAAGTGGAGTTAAGGTAGCCGGTGCAACAGATCCTGTCACTGGCCAAATGGAAGGAGATCTTGAGGAGGATAAGCGAGAATAATGCATAAAGATCTGCTTGTGTCAAGGTGAATTGTCATTTCAAGTTTTTTTTTTTTTTGCTTGTATAGCAATTTACCCTTTTCTTCACTGTCATACAACGTCTTCCATGCATGTACAAAGAATGTATTAGGTATACTAATCCACTGTGATGAACTTCATAGTAGAATCACACAGGCTCATTTGTAATCGTCTTGATCACCTTCTTAGCGATGAGAGAAATGCCGCTTTGCTTATTATCTGTTTGGAAAGTTTGCCTTATATATATATATATATATATTTAGTGCTAGTTATTCTGTATGGGGGCAAGTATGGAAAGAGCATTTGTAACCAAATCATACGAGGAAAGTTACACCGAAGCCCCTATCTTCATATTAGCCGAGCATTGAGCATTCTTTGGTGATTTATGAATTTGCAGACGGCATATGAATTTGCAGGCAGAAGAACGAGGAAACAACATTAATGGCCCCGTTTGGCATCAAGATAAAATACTAAAAATCTCTATAAATATCTAACATCTCCTTTATATCTAATTTTTTCGTCATTAATAATTTTTTTCAATATTTCTTTAAAAAAAATAAAAAATCTGGAAATAGGTTAACTAAATTTGTAAATTTTTTATACAATTATATTATTCGCATGGAGAGCTTTCAAACGAGTACCATTATCATTATTTTTTGTGAATTTTTTTGAATCCGTCGGAACGGATTAGGAAACTCGTTTTCACGGTTTACCATTTTTTAAAAAAAAAAAAGCACCAAAATTAACTAAAAATTATATTTTATCTCAATTTAGCTTTTTTTTTTTTTTTTTACTCCAAGCGTAATATTTGATGATTTATCGTTTTAAGTGTACAAGGAATCTTCTGTTGGTAGTTTTGCGAGCTTTGGACTCTCCCATCTCGCAGTATTCCCAGAAAATAATATAGCATTAGTAATTTAGTATGTTTTTAATTTGGCTTGAATGCTAATTTAGCCTGCAAAAGAGTTTGGCCTTTGATTCTTCAAGGGATCATGTGTCAGTTCTCAAAGTTTATATGAGCTATATGATTTCAAAGAGATTATGAATGACTACTTTAAAATCGTATTAGCAAATCACGACTTTGTTCAATCTTCTGTATCCTCTTTAATTAATTTTTAGTTTTTTTTTTTTTTTTTTTCTCACTCTCCATAGGATTTGCTATTCAAACTCTATTTCACGCGCTCCAAACAAAATTGAGTTTTAATGGGTCATGCATTGGACAAAAATCTCTAATTAATTTGGACACGGTGATAATGCTGTTATTTTTTTGTTTATATTTATTTGTTTATGTTTCTTTTTTTTTTGTTAGCTGTTGTCTTTTTTTGGTCCTTTTTCAAATGAAAATTAAAACTACATTTGGAAATATAATTTTGTTTATAATTATTAATTTTTTATTTTCATAAAATATTTAATTTATTTGTTTTTAAAAAATTAATTGAATTTAATAAAATATATTAAAATCAATTAAATTATTTATTAAAAATCATGTCATTCAATGAATATAAAAAATATTAAATTATAATTTAATTCTATTATTTATAAAGAATAAATTGAATAAAATATAGTTATTATATCATTTAATTCAATAAATATAAATATATTAATTATAAATTAATTTTATTATTATTAAAAAATAGAATAAAATATACTGCATAATAATTTAAATAATTTAATTATGATATTTATTAAAATAATTTAACAAAATATAATAAATTAATTTAATTATTAAATTAAATTAATTGTTAAATTATTTTAAATTAATTTAATAAAATATATTTAATATTAATTAAATTTAATTTAAGTTAAATTAACTAATTTAATTTTATAATTTATTTAAAATAATTTAATATATATCATATTAATTAAATTAATTAAATTAAATTAAATTATTTATTAAAAATTAATAAAATATATTATTTTATTAATTTAGATAAATTAATTTTATTAATTTATATTATTTATTAAAATAATTTTAATTTAATAAAATATTTGAATTCAACAATTCATTTTAATATGATATAATAAAAATGAACAAAGTGTTTAAATTGACAAAATGTTTGTAAAAAAAAAATAGTAAAAATAATTTTTTATTTAAATTTTTATTTAAAAAAAAGAAATATAAATAGATTTGAAAAACATAATTTTTTTTACCAATTTACAAAATTTTAAAAATATAAATAGTAAAACGTAAAATAAAAAGGGCACCAAACGAGAGTTGAATAAAACAATGCAATGCACATAATAACTTGTTGGGAAAACATTTGTTGCACAATCAATGATTGAAATAACTAATCAACCCTTCTATTAGTTTTGTATTTTTTGTGTTAATTTCGCTGAGACCCCCTCATGTTTGGGAAAATGGCAGGGAGATCCTTAACATTTCTAAAATGGGAATAAACACCCCCGCTGTTAAAGACTCTGTTAGTTGACCTGTTTGACCAACCGGAATGGCCAAATTGCCCTCTATGTTATGACACATCACCTGCTTGCCTTCCTTGCCGTTTGGCATGATTAATTACGAAAATACCCCGGCGTATCACCTGCTGTATTTTATTATCATATTCTATTATAATAAATTTTATTATTAAATTTATTTACTCGTTTAAATTAAAATATTTCATTTGAAAATAATAATTTATTATTAAAATGATACGAGTGACGGAACGATACGTTACTATAATATAATAAATATAATAAGATGAATTGTTTTTTTTATATTAAATAATAAATCTAAAATTATGGGTACTCTATAAATATCCGAGTTAGATTCTTCTGGGGTTGGGGAGAAACCCGCAATCGCTATCTATGGGTGTGCACTGGGTGAAGCCCGTCCCGTGGTCCTAGCCGGTAAAGAATCACGAGGAGGTAAACCAGCCTAGGCAAGTCCTGGCTGACCGGTTCAGCCGAGAAGGATATTAGATGGCCCTCCACAATTAGAAGAAGGACGACTCTCAAGAGGAGTCGAACCTCCGAACCAACTCGACTATCCCTTTCGGGGCTATCCGAGTTAGATTCTTGTAAGACCCATTAATGGATAAAAGGTACACTAAAGGGACTTTTTCTGATCCTCTCCAAAACTCTCATATTTGATTATTTTAACACTCTTTAATTATTTTCCTCCTCTTCTTATTTTTTAAGTGGCAGAAAGATAAGTAATAGAGATCAAACATAGTAATTCTTTTTGGGTATGACCGTAAATTTGCTTTATTTGATATGTGCAACACCCCGGATTTTAATAGGAAAATCGGAATATAATAACCAAATTTATTATATAAGTTATTCCTTACTTTAACTGTATGAAAATATTATACATGTACCAAACTTTACTGTCAATTTATCATCGATCTCGGTCGACTATTAACATTTGTCAACTGCTTGTGTTTGCTTAATTTCCTTATTCTTGATTCTATATTTTAACTAAGTGTTTTAAGTGCAGAAAATCAAGACAAAACTCCCCAAGTGCAAGGTGTAATTGTAGCACAAAATACTAGTAAATACTAGATCATTTCCACAGAGATCTTAGGAGCAAAAGAGTGACTGATTCTAATGGATTAAAGTGGCAAAACATAGCTCACATGAATGTAAAACAGAAACAAAATTCTGATCTGGAATGTTGATGGTTTTGTGGAAATTTTCCAAAGTAAAAATTAAATTTAACTAAAAATCTGATGAACAAGGGGTTGGGCAAAACAAGTTCAATGCCAATCCAAATCAATCTCAAGATGCTAAGAGTGTGTGGATTACCAATTCGGTTTGCTCTGATTTTGAGAAAATTAATTTCATTTGAAACAAACTATGGATCAAACACTTGATGTGCGTAACATATCTTAAGAACAATAGGAGTTCTATATCTAGTAACCCACATACAAGATGTCATGAGGGTTCTAAGTCAAGCAACACCTATGAACTCATTGATAAGATATACAAATTAGTGTTAATCAAGTATTGAATCAATGGTTTCTAAGATATTCATATGCAAACTGAATTGATAATAAAAAAAACTTAAAGTAAAACCATGAAGCTCGGCATCTTGAGGTTCATTGGAAAGGACATTGTCCTTGCCTTGGCCCAAGAATTATTTAGCCAACCATATTCAGAAAATTAGAAATAAAACTAGAAAGCTAAAAATGAAACATTTGAAATCTGAAATCTGGAATTGAAATTGAATTGCAATGGAAAAATCTAATTACAACTGTTGAAATCGGAAAATAAAAAATGAAAGACTCTCTCTCAGTTCAAACAATAACAGAAACAAAAGAAAACAACCAAAAACTCTCTCCCCTCTCTGTGTTGATTTCTCTCTCCTCTCTGTGTTAATTTTTTTGTCTATCTGATGTGTGTCTCCCTTGATGATACCCCCCACTCACTCTGCTCATTCTCCTCAAAATTTCCCATTCCGTTATGCCATTCGTCCCTGAATTACAGATTTGCCATCCTTAATCTCAGGATCATGTCACATGGGGAAGTTACAGTCACGTGGAATCTGTTACTGGGATATTACACGTCATTCAAATGCTGCAACATTGTATTCGAATACAACATTCCCTCCAGCACTCAATGCACTCTCTAAAAGCATTCGAATGGGTCAGATCCATCATCCAAATACAATTTTCTGCTTCAAAAATCTCAGAGCTGATGATTTGATCCCCTGGTATTGATCTTAAGAAAAATTCTGAATCTCTTAAAGAGGTTTAACTCAGCTGATGTGTTGTGTTCAAGCTCATCCAATCTTTCACTTCTTCATTACTTCTCCTTTGCAACTTTAGTAAGCTCAATTTACCTTCCATGTGATGAAAACTCAACATATGCTCTATTTGAGTGAGGGAGATAAAATTTGCATAAGACATGAGTTTTATATCATTTATATACCATAAAAAGGTGTAAATCAACTAGTCAATGTGCGATAATAGAGGTCCAATCATCAACCTTACTTTTTGCTATCAAATGACTTCTCTGTATAAAAAAAACTCATGAAATGGGGTGAGCCGCTAAGCTCAATAGGAAAAATATTCAAATAATATTAACAAGTTTTTTCATATAAAGACAAAAACTAAGTGCTCAATATAACTGTCATTACCATATAAAACAGACAATAGCAATACAAGTCAAATAAATAAATAATGAAATGCCCACACAAGGTTATTCCTTTGCCACTCTTACATCATGCCACCTTATAACACTTCAACATGCCACACATGTTATTCCCTTGCCACCCTTATAATGTCTTGCCACCCTTATAACATCTCAACATATCACGCAGGTTATTCTCTTGCCATACTTATAACACATTGCCACCCTTATAATACCTTATCACCCTTAAAACGCCTCAACATGCCACGCAAGTTATTCCCTTACCGCCTTTATAACACCTTGCCACCCTTATAACACCTTAACATGCCACGTAGGCCATTCTCTTGACCTCAATATGCCACACAGGTTATTCTCTTGCTGCTCCTTATAACACGTCAACATGCCGCACAGGTTATTCTCTTACCAACCTAAGAATCCCTTGCCATCCTAATAATATCTCAATATATTTTTCATGAAAGTGTACAAAATTATAATAATAACAATAATCCCATTATTTCACATTCTCCCGTAGTGTTACCATAATTATGCCATGAAATTATATATTTTTATCATACCTTTATATAAAATATTAAATTTCAATTATAAAAATAAATCTCCTACCTTAAATCCAAAGAAAAGAAGAAAAAACTGTTTTGAAATCCCAAAATTTTGAAATTTTACTTCTACGTATTTTCCATTCTGAGCTAAATTATCATAATCTAATACCTCAACGACGACTCCACGACGATTATAACGTCGAAAATAGTAAAACCTCACTATTTCTAAACTTAAGTCCTTACTTTGTCCTTCCTCTTTCTCTCTTCTCTTTTTTTTTCTCTCTTTTCCTTCTCTCTTTTCTATCTCTCTCTTTCTTTTCTTTTTTTTTTTTTCCTCGGTGCACTTCCCCAGGCTTCTCCCCCCTCCAAAAAAAAAGCCATCATACTCCTATATACTTGATAGACTTGGGGACCAAGTCATGTTACGGAGAAAAAACCAAAATGACTTTTCCCAGTGTTATATGTTTTCAAATTATTTTGCCACTTTTTTTTTTATTTCTTCTTAAGCTTTCAAGTGTCCTCCCACCATAATTATCCTCCACCTATATACCATGTGTCTCAATTCATTCCATACATGTGTCATCTTTATAATTTTTTCATTATTTTATTTGAATTAAAATTTAATTAATTATAAAAGTATTATATTGCTTCAGTTAAAACTAAAAAAATTTAAAATAATGCCAAATTAATGCAATTAAATTTTTTTATAATATAAATTAAAATAATGTGTATACTAAAGATTAAAATTTTGGAGTTGTTACACTATCGAATGTTGACATTAAACCATAATTACTAACTCTAAAATCGGTATAATGTTATTATAATCTCACTGAGCGTTAACCAATTCAAATTGTTCTATTCAGGGTTTGATTCACCACCTAATAGGACAAAGGAACTTCGATCTCATAACCATCAGAGAGGCAAGGACTTTCACCTTATTTTCTGCCCATTTGAGCTGTTATTTCAGTGGCATGAACACTCTCTATTATTACGAAGAATTAGATAGTAATTGGTACTATATAACGAGTCAAAATATATCTATTTACATTCTTTTATTTGATAAATTTGAGTGAAGTGAAAATGTAATTTTTTTTTTTAATCGAAGGTCGATTCTAATAAAATATAATAATAATTACTTATTTTACAAGAAAGTAAATGTTAGGTCTCACATTTTCATTCATTCATTCAATAAATAAAAGAGAGAGAAAATAGAGAAATAATGGTCATTGAACCATCACTACCCTATAGTAATTACAGTCACCCTCCACTGCTTCAATTACTATTGTTCCGCCACCACTGTGGTCTAGAATTTACTATTTATCTATTATTCTCCACTATAACTTTTAAATATTTTATTTTAATTTAATATAAACTAAAAATACTGATTTTATTCTAAAATTATTTAATTTAGTTACCAAAGAAAAGGATGGGTGGAATTCATACCTACCTTCATCTTGTTTCAATTTTATTTCCATTTCAACCATGCGGGCCAAAGAGACTTGAGGGCAGGAGACTCAAAACATCAGCAAAAGCTTTTTTTTTGTTTATTTTTTATTATTTTTATTTTTTTTCCCTAAGAAATATCAACAGAACTGTTCTATGATTAGAAGGAAATTTCAAAATGGGTATGGGTGGAGTGAACCTCCTTGTTTTCAATTCATTTTACAGGCAAGGAAAGAGAAGGGAAGGGAAGGGAAGATGGGGCGTCCATGAAAGATTCCCAAGTGATCTTCATGTGATGTGTGAGGCAAACAAAATTGCAATGGTCACATCCAAAACTTGTCCACCTGTTAATCTTAGACTTTTTTTTTTTATTTTACGACTGCTCTCTCTTAAAAATACATATGCAATTGCTATTAATGAAAAATTAATTTAAAGAATACGATTAATAAGAAATCGCGTTTTGATACCGTGACTATGGAGTCATCTTCGAGTCGAGAAACCGTGCTTTGATATCGCAGTGAACAACCGCGTCAGTTTAATCGACCTGAACAACCGCCCTTTCAAATGTCAGGTCTTTCAGAAATCACGTTTTATGCCTGTAACACTCGTTTTCATAAGCGCGTTATTAAAGCCCGGTTCATCTCTAACCGCTGTATCAAAACGTGATTTCTTATTAATCGTATTCTTCGAATTAGTTTTTCAACGATAGCAATTGCACGTATAACTTCCAGAGCAGTTGTAAAAAAAAAAAAAAAAAAATGTCGTCACAACCCAACAACCGAGACAAACTTCCACGTGCTTCACGTCTATTTTTTAATTAATAATTAAAATGGCACATACGTCGAAAAAAAAATTTAAATTACTCCGTGCATTTTTCTTTTATATACTAATAAAATGTGGGCCACCCCCTTAGTCTTTATGACGTGTATTCTTAATTTGATTTAATAATTTAAATTCGTTTTAAAAGAAATGCGTACTTGAAAATATTACATATTTATTTTTTTATTTGTGTTTTATGCGTCACGCCTTGACGTATTTCTTTATTAATATATTAATTTATTAATCGCTTTCTTTCAATTATATCTATTAATTTCCGTAATTTATTGTCCTATCCACATCGGAGATGTTTCATGTTTTTACAGGTCATTTGATGCTTACCAAATCCCACTCCATAAAAGGTTTGCTTGAAATTGTACGAATTTGCAAAAGTTAAGGGTCGGTTTGGTAATGTTAGTGTTTTTCTGTTTATTTTTTTGTGTTTATATTTTTTATTTTTTATTTTTTACTATCGTTTTTTTAAATAAAAATTGATATTGTATTTAAAAATATAATTTTATTTATAATTATTTATTTTTTATTTTCATAAAATATTTAATTTTATTAATTTTTTAAAAATTAATTGAATTTAATAAATATATTTCATATTAATTTAATTTAATTATATTATTTATTAAAAACAATTGAATAAAATATAAGTATTATATCATTTAATCTAGTAAATATAAAATAAATTAATTGTATTATTTACTAAAAATAATTGAATAAAATAGATTTCATAATAATTTAAATAATTTAATTATGATATTTATAAAAAATAATTTAATAAAATATATTTCATATTAAATAAATTAATTGAATTTAATAATTAATTGAATTTAATTATGATATTGATTAAAAATAATTTAATCAAATATATTTAATATTAGTTAAATTAATTATTAAATTCAATTAAATAATTGAATTATAATATTAATTAAAATTAATTTAATAAAATAAATTTATATTAATTAAATTAAATAAACTAACATATTTTATTTAATTATTTATTAGAAACAAATTACTAATATATATTACATATTAATTTAGTTAATTTAATTTTATTATATTATTTATTAAAAATAATAGTTTAATAAAATATTTGAATAAAATAATTTATTTTAATATGATGTAACAAAAATGAATAAAACATTAAAATTGACACAATGTTTGCAACAAAAAATAGAGAAAAAACACCTTTTTTATTTACGTTTTTTTGTGTAAATTTTCATTTTTTTGGGAATAAAAAAACTTAAACAGATTTAAAAAATATTTTTTTATTGTCAATTTATAAAATTTTAAAAATATAAATAAAAAATAAAAAATAAAAACGTTATTAAACGAGACTTTATGTCTTACTTTGTACAATGAGTAAAAATTTAAATTTTACAGTCTTATAATTGGTGTTTAAGAAGATTTGTAAAATTTTGAAATTTTTTTTAACTCCAAACAGTACCAAAATCTATTATGGGTGTGTTTGAAATTGTATAAAAGTGTATAAAATAAAATAAAATTGTAAAACTAAATATCTCGTAATTCATGCAGTGAGTGAAGAATTTAAATTTTACGGTCTCATAATTCATATTTGTAGAGATTTGTGAAATTTTATTTTATTTTGTAGGACTCCAAACAGAGCGTATATCATTCACTCAAGCCGACTTTTAAAAAAAAAAAAATTGAAAAACAAAATTATTACAAATTAGCCTTTTTTTAGGAAAATTCAGATAGTTCATTTTTCCGTATCTCAGTCTACAGACGGCTCTATGGTATCCCGAAGGACATGACCTTGGGCCAGAGTTCCAAACACCAAAAGCAACACGGCCGTTCATAGGGACACATGGAAAGTGGACCAGTAGGGCTGCCGCACTAGATCATAACCAATAGTACATGGCCGCAGTTTTTGTCTCTCGTAAGATCTGATCCGTTGAATATATCGGGCGACACAAGCAAGCAAACGCATTTTGTCGTTTTTAATAGAATTTTTTTTTTTTTTTATTAATTTCATCGAAGGCGGTTTTAGATCTGCTATTACTTCCTGAAGACGAAAAGGGTCCTCACTGATATCCCCATAACAACATAAGAAGAAAGAATTTTATTTATCTTGTTTGTTCAAGCTGTTGAACTTAGTTGCGGTTTCTTCTCTTCCAAAAGCACCCTGCCCTCCTCTTTTTCTGACCTGAAAACCCAGGAAAATTACAGAGGAAAATACTGATTTTGAAGTGTTGATCACCGATATTGAAGATCTGGGTTCGTTTAAGAATTTTTTTTTTTTCTTCTCTCTTTTTCTTAGAAGTATAAGCTTGTGAGTTTAGGGTCTCATCTGACCTTTTGTTTTCAATTTTTTATTTTTTATTTATTTTGGGCGTCCTTCGAAAAACAGTTGAATTTGATCTTCTGTTACGTTCGAAGGAGAGAGTATGAGGGAAAAGCTGGGATTGTTTGTCTGCGTTTGGTTTGTTGTATACGGTTCTTGTTTGGGTAAGTTTGTGGTGGAGAAGAACAGCTTGAAGGTTGCTTCGCCAGACTCTTTGAAGGGTGTTTACGAATGTGCAATTGGGAATTTTGGAGTTCCCAAGTATGGAGGAACCTTGCTCGGCACTGTAGTTTACCCGAAAGCCAATCAAAAGGCATGCAAAAACTTCGATGATGTTGATATATCCTTCAAATCCAAGCCTGGTGGCCTCCCCGTCTTTGTTCTAGCCGATCGAGGAGGTAAATTTTTTTTTTTTTTTTTAGTTTTTCACTTTCAAATACCGTCCATCAATTTTAGTTCTCACCCTCAGGAAAACGGTCATGAGTATACTTTGATGACTTCTGATTTATAGTAATTGGTTATCTTGTTTATGGAATTCATATTAGGTAATGATAGGGCCGAGGTTTATTTATTGGATTTGTTTCATTTATTGTATCACAATATGTAATTTTGTTGGGAATAATTCTAAGTTGAGTTGTATTGTATCTCAGTCTGTACAAAGCTGATCATGAGAAGGATTACACTAGAAATCTTTTAGTTGATGCGTGATGATAGGGGCTTAGTTAAATAGCCTTTTTCAAACTGTCAACTTCGATTTCTTAGCAGAATTAATTCACGCAAGACTCTGGATTTCTTATAAGATTATGATCCAAGTATTAGACTTTTGGTACCCCTTGCTCATCTTATCTGTATTATAACGAGTTGGTCATTCTGTATTCTTTTAGGTATGAATTGGCTAATAATGGGTTTTAGAATGTTGATGAGAGAGAGGTAGCCTTGCCTTAGTTTTGATATCGTCCGGAATAAAGGTCTCCCTTGATATTGTGTAGTATGTACATACATACTTTGTATGTGATGGGGCTTTTGTTCTTCTTCTTCCCAACCCCCATTTTTTTTTTTTTTTAATGTAAATTGGGTAACAAGTTGAGAGCTGTGGCTAACCACTTCTGCAGAAGAGTTTTCACGATATGCACGCATATTGTTATCATACTTGTCAACCTAATTTCTTATTTACAATTTTCTGTTGTCGCAGATTGTTTCTTCACCTTGAAGGCATGGAATGCACAGAATGCTGGAGCAGCCGCTATTCTAGTAGCTGATGACTTGGTTGAACCTTTGATCACCATGGACACCCCGGAAGAGGAGAATGCACAGGCAGATTATCTTGAAAAAATAAGCATCCCTGCAGCACTTATTACCAAGGCTTTTGGGGATAGCATCAAGAAAGCTTTATCTGATAAACAGATGGTTAACATAAATCTTGACTGGAGAGAGGCTCTGCCTCATCCCGATGAACGGGTTGAGTATGAGTTCTGGACAAATAGTAACGATGAATGTGGACCTAAATGCAACAGTCAGATTGAGTTTGTCAAGAACTTTAAAGGAGTAGCTCAGATTCTTGAACGGAAAGGGTACACTCAGTTTACCCCACACTATATTACTTGGTTTTGCCCTGAGGCTTTTCTCTTGAGCAGACAGTGCAAGTCTCAGTGTATAAACCATGGAAGGTATTGTGCTCCAGATCCTGAACAGGACTTCACTGCAGGATATGACGGGAAAGATGTCGTTATTCAGAATTTACGCCAAGCTTGCCTTTTCAAAGTGGCCAATGAGAATGGAAAACCATGGCTTTGGTGGGATTACGTGACTGACTTTGAAATTCGTTGCCCCATGAAAGAGAAGAAGTACAACAAAGAGTGTGCAGATGAAGTTATCAAATCACTTGGTAGGTTATTGATTTTCTCTAAATGTTTCAGCTAATCATTGTACTTGTCTCTGCACAAAGTTTATGTTAGTTTGAATGGGTTGGGAAGAGCTTGAATTATTATGATGGCCTGCAAATTGTGTCTGGTTGGACTTTCCTCAATGTTTATGTATATGCATATATATTTATATATATATTGTGGGGAAAAATTATTTGAAAGCATTAACCTTTGTAGAAATATGGATTCTGAAGTAAGCAGCTTTAGATATATTTAGCTCAGCTGGGTTTTTAATGGGAACAAGGTTTTTAATGGCGACAAGGATGGCATAGCAAAGGTGTTTGCATATTATTGAGTTCTTTTTGGTACCTGCTGATTTGTTGTGGTGTGACTAGATGATTACAATTCATCTTCCATGATATCAATATTGTATACTCAACTAAAAATTCTTTCTTTATTTCTTGTGGTATACTTTGAAGGGATTGATATCAAACAGATAGACAAGTGTATAGGAGATACTGATGCAAATGTTGATAACCCGGTTCTGAAGGCTGAGCAGGAAGCACAGGTATTAAACCTAAGAAACTGAATCTTATGATAATTCTTGTATCTCTGTATTCAGGAATGTGTGTTTTGTTGAAACCAACACTGCCATTTCTTTGATGGTTTCAGATTGGCAAAGGCTCACGTGGGGATGTGACTATATTGCCAACTCTTGTTATAAACAACCGACAGTACAGAGGTTCTACGAAATTATAGTATATAATTTAATAATTTCTCTCTGATTCCGTGAATCTGCTTCTGGAATTATTTGCACCTTGTTCCAGGTAAGCTGGAGAAGAGTGCAGTTCTGAAAGCCATCTGTGCAGGTTTCCAGGAGACCACAGAACCCGCAGTTTGTTTAACTGAAGGTCATCATTATAAAGCCTTGTCTTTTATTGTTGAAGTTAAAACTCCTGAACAATTCTTTTCCCTTTCAATTGTTAGCAATTGAATGCTCATCTCCCACAAAGGGGATACTATTATGATTACACAACAAAGTGAAAGCATAAATTGCTTAGTAGTCTTGTGGTATCTTTGTGGAAGTTTAGTGTCATATTTTCAAACATGAGCCAGAAATTTAGGACTATAACCCTTTTTGGGATTAATTCAATCAAGTTTTTCATTTCCACCAGTATGGTTTATTGATGCGCATTCAATAGAGGACCTTGTTCTATTTTAAGTATTCAGTTGCTTTCTCTGAATTAATTCAGCAAATTTAAATCATCCAAATTATGGAGTAAGTCTAGCGACTAGTGGATGATTAACTTCGACAAGCAATCATACACACACATGCATAGATGTGTGATCTGTGTAAGATTATATATATATGTATGTATATATAAAAAAGGGCTCATCCGGTGCGCAAGCGCTTCCCGGCTAGTGCGGGGGTAGAGGGAGGGTGTGCGCATTTGTACGCAGCCTTGTCCTTGCATTTTGCAAAATATATATGTATGTATATTTTATGGCGGGCACTTTATCTCTGCCATGTATTATCTTTACAGATATAGAAACGAATGAGTGTACAGAAAACAATGGTGGATGCTGGCAGGACAAGGCTTCTAACATCACTGCATGCCGGGTATGTAATCAGTTGGAATGTCTGTAGAGGAAGTTTTTCTTGTCTTTCTTGAGTTAAGTATGTTGGATCTTTTCTAGTTTTTTCTCTGATATGTAGGAAATTGTTGTAGGATACTTTTCGAGGTAGAGTGTGTGAATGCCCTATCGTGCACGGTGTGAAGTTTGTTGGCGATGGTTATACTCACTGTGAAGGTAAGTATTTATTCAATTTAGAAGTCTATGTTTTGTAATAAGGCTCAAGAAGTTTATTTTTGTTATAATGCTTACAAGATGACAGAGAGCAATTCTAGCAGGGGAAATCAGTTGATAACTTGTGGCACTAATTACATGCATTTTTTCAGAATAATCGAGTAAAAATGCCCCTTTTTTGGCTTTGGGATGTTGCATATAGATTCCTAGTGACTCACACGTGGCCTGTATGTCAGGGAAGTGTGATTCCCTATCCACACACACATTGTATGTCAGGGAACTTTTGGCAGTCTCCTTGCAGAGACCTGTTGAATGGTATCCTGTGACCGTCCCTATTTCATGCTATGCATGGCACTGATATCCTCTGTTCATTTTACTATATGTAACACAAAGTGCAATTGGCTTAGAAAGATAAGCCGTTAAACTTATATACAAGGCATTGGACCATTTATATTTACATCATAATTTGGCATACTTGGTTTTAACAGCTTCAGGTGCATTGCGGTGTGAGATAAATAATGGAGGTTGTTGGAAGATGACCCGGGATGGAAAGACCTATTCTGCCTGCATTGTAAGCTGTTCAAATTCACTAGATTCTTAGCCCATTGCCCCTTTCCACCCCAACCCCACGTTTCTAATTTGTTTTGATTCATATTCTGACACTTCAGGAGGACCGTTCAAAAGGTTGCATGTGTCCGCCAGGATTCAAGGGTGATGGAGTCAACTCTTGTGAAGGTACCGTATTGTTGGTTCTTTGTTTTACTAATTAATGTCATCAAACAATACAAAGCTGACTTGGTTTTTAAAAGGACTTTTGGGCTTGCTAAGCCATTAGCTTTTAGTTAATTGTTTCTTGGGCCATGGCTATCTCAATCCAGGTGTTTTTCCATCTCAATGAATATATCATGGATGCAAATCTGGGGGTATTAGTTTGTCGATTTACTTGACAAGCCTAAAAAATTAAAATTAGTCTTTATTTTTTTTCATATATATATATGTGTGTGTATGCTTATACCTGTGTACCTGTCATACCTAATTGATTGATGGGCCTTTTTCAATAAGTGAGAACTGTATGTAATCAAGATATATGACAGGAATACTCTGAATTGTTTACTTTCCTGTAATCTTGTTGGCAGTTACCTTTTTGTGGATTATAAAGGCCAGTAGTTTTGTCGGCTGGTCTGCATAGTCCGGTTTGTTTTCCTTATTTGATTGCTGTATGTGTTCCAGATATTGATGAATGCAGAGAAAAGTTGGCCTGCCAATGCCCAGGGTGCCAATGTAAGAATACATGGGGCAGTTATGAGTGCAGATGCAGGGGCAATAGATTGTACATGCAAGAACATGACACTTGCATAGGTGCGTATGATATATCTCATCATATTTGCTGAAAGAACTACTAATTGGTCTAATTTTGGCTGCTGTTGGAATATGAAATTATAAAATTTAGGCATCACTTTAATTAATAGAAAAGCTGGGTTCCATATGATATATTGCAGATGAAGCTCCCTCTAGTTGCCTTGTTATCCTTGCATGTTTCTGCAGCTAACTTTTTCTATTGGGAAGATGCAGGTAAAGATGCTAGCTGGAGCTTTACTTGGGTTATTATTCTCGGCCTGGCTGTTGCTGGAGTTGGTGGATATGCAATTTACAAGTACAGAATCCGGGTATGCCTTTATTTGTTAATCCAGCCCAATTGTAAGTCAATGTAGTCAAAGATCTTCTGTTGCTGTTAACTTTCCGGAAAGGTCAGAAGTCATTTGGGTTGAAAACACCCCCCCCCCAAAAAAAAAAGAAAAAGAGAACTGAGGTTGAATGTTTTGTATATCCTAGATTTGAGGGAGGGATGAGAGGAAGGGGATAATATGAATAAAATAATTGATGATATAATTGATTGAGCCTGAGGGGTTTCAAGAATCAAATGGAGCACAAGTTGGTGCAGGAGAGGAGAGTGAAAGAAACATACGGCAGATAAATAGAATCTTTTATTTCCTTAATGAAACTGGTGAGATATATATATATATATATATATATGTATATATATATATATGTTTTCAGTTAGTTTACAATTCATTTAGATTAATGGGAGAAATTGGTGATATTGAATTTGTAAGTGATTGCAATCCCATCATTTTGTCCTATTTGTAACTTAATCAATAAGCTTAGGAGCATTGGATTATTCACACTTGTATTCATTGCGTGATTGGGACTTAATTCTTTGCAGAGTTACATGGACTCCGAGATTCGGGCTATTATGGCACAATACATGCCTTTGGATGGTCAGGGAGAGGTTCCTTCCCATGTTCCTCATGGGGGTGTATGAAGACAAGGTGTGTACTCAAATTGGAGAGAGAAAGGGGAAAAAGAAGGATCCATTGGCAGCGTCAATTTGGCTTGGTTAATTGTGAAATATTTTCACACATGATGTTGATGAAATTGTTGCCTGTGGCAATCTCTGTTTTATCCTTCTCTAGGGATTTCTTTTCCCGTTATCTTGCTTATAAAGACGTATGCATAAATCCAAACTGGTACGCGAAGTCATAAAGGAAGTTTCCTCGGATAGAACTGGAACCAGTAATGGAAGCATAGTTTTGCTTCATGTGTATATGATGGGTGTTCCTTTTATTGGCTGTGTAATAATATTGTATTGCTGTTGGTACGATCTACCTAAACACTGCTTTCAGATTCTCTGCGTAGGCCATAAGAATTTTGTTCCAACGGTGAATGCTAGCTAGTAGCTAGCTATGTGCGGGTGCCGAGATCGTGCCACATTTGGCTCTCGGCTGTTATGGTACGGTCTCAAACCCTGTTGGCACATGCCTTCCTAAGGAGCTCATCCTCTGCTTTAGGAATAATGGTAACCCAACGTTAACTGCTACATTTATGAATGTTATGGTAATAATAGGCCATTACGTTAAATAGTCAGTGCATTATTGGTGGGTTATTTTATTTGGGCTCCTCATCTTTCTTTCTTTTGAATCAATTATATCAAGTAAAATTATTGTTTTTCACTGAAAACATTCAGTTTGTTCAGTGGAAGTAAAAATCAGAAAATGGGGTTTTATTTGGTGACATGAGATTCAATCCTGTTGATATCAAGAATCTTGTGCTTGCCATGGGTTCCAAGTATCGATATATATATATATATGTATATTATTTTTGCCTGTAGAATAAACAGAATTCATATATCTACTGATGGCACTCCTTCGGATGAGAAACTCTCTATTTATGGGACCAAGTGTGGTCCAATATTTGATGGAATTAGTGAGAGATTCATAGTTTCCTTGTTCCAATAATCGAGGAAACCTTCATTCCCAACCTCTTCAAGGCGAAAAAAAGCAAAAAAAAAAAAAAAAAAAACATCCAACATAGACGGACAAGTTGTCCACAATGTCACCATACCAAAAAAGAAAAAAGTTGTCCGCCATGTTCAGGATTGAATCCTACCTAAAATAGAACTCCGAATCACCTTGAAGGTCTGGAAATCTGTCGCTGGCTAGGATAAAATTGCCAGTGACTCAACGAATTTCCGAGTTGCAAAACATGAAAACAGGTTTTGAAATTCTGTCAAGTCCCAGCAACGCCCACCAAAGAATCCAGTGGCTTCTAACTGACCGGCAACGAGCTTCCAGTGAACTGCTTACGAGAACCAAATTCCAGTGAACTTCCAACGAGAACCAGATTCCAGTGAACCTTGTTTTGGGCCGATTTTCATCATGCTGCTTTGTTAAATACTCAACTACTTCAATTGCCCTATGTTTCTTACAAAATACCCTTCAAACCTATTGTTTTAACAACCTAACCAAATGCTTAAATGTACAATTTTAAATGTATTATTTTTGTTCACTAAATTACCAATCACAAATAATACCCTGACGGATTTATCAAGTAATAAAATGAGCACAATCTGGTAAATATGGATTAGATTAACGACTTCAAATGTTTCCAACATGCATTCCATTAAAAAAGCGTAATTATTCATTGCAGATTAAAAAAGCGTAATTATTCATTGTAGATTAAAAAAGTGTAATTATTCATTGCAGATACCAACGGATTTAGAGGGTTCAATAGTTCAGATGCATTTACATTTATTTATTTTTTAATTAAAATAGTGTAAAAACATCTAGACCGTTAAATTCTAAATCAATGTCTTTCCGATATCAACAGCCAGCGATAACTGTCAAAACAGATTAATGGGTCACCGGTTGAGTACTTAACAAACCCAATACACTCACTCAGCTTTATTCAATTCAAGCCTTTTCAACAGATTCCCATGCACCACCCAAACGTAACCCCCACTAATTATGTGAACATCACACCATCCAGTGGCAGTTTATGCAAAGAATGTCAAAATAAACAGACCCCTGGCCTTGGACTTGCTACATTCAGAGGGGAGGATGTGATGGGATTATTTCATGACATCTCAATCATCATATCCCGATTGACTGAAAACAACACTGGAATACAATCTCAACATCCATTAATACATAATCTTCGTGGAAATTTGCATCTTCTTCCCAGCATCGTGCTTGCTTCAGTGAAGACATTACCAGCGTCTCACAAGAGTCTACATGTTGATCACAATAGCTCAGTATAAGAGCATTAACTTTCTGTCCCCTGTTCCGAGTTGGATGCATTAGTCAGTCCGCCATCTATTGTGATCCTATAAATGTAGAACGCAACCATTGCACCACTGCAGAGGGCAAAGCCATTTGTCAAATAAATTGATGAACAGAAGGCCATTATAAAGAAGCTAGTACATACTAACTCAGTTTACCATGTTTTGAATCAAGGTTTCAAAGTGGTTGTCTAATGTTCGGGGTCAAAAGTACATATTCTGGCACAGATTAGCCCTCGAAATTTGAAATATCAAGAACACACCCTGTGTGCGCGTCTCTTTAAGTCAAATATATCTGATGATTGCACAATCCTCACATTTTTAAGACAATCTACACCAAAGTAATTATTTTGGGCTGTGCCTTTTCCAGATAGAAGACAACAGGAACAACTCAGATTCCACTACCTCACAAAGCTTATATAATGAACACAAATCCAATGTTTAGGTACAGCAATTAGATTCAGTGGAGTAACCTTAATACCAAAGGGTGCCCACATCCCACAAGCCTTTTCCCTGACATCTAAGACCTAGCTGCTGTGCAGAAATTTCAGCACTACTTCTGAAAGATCCAATATACTATCATCTTCATCAACTTCCAACTTCCCTGTCTATTACACCTCACATCTGAATCCTGTAAACCTACACTAACAACTCCAACGTAATGCCCACCATAAAATGAATCTTAATTCATAGCCTGCCACAAAAAATTTAACCGACGGTAGTATCATGCGTTGGCAAGAGAAACATGTTCCTAGGGTAGAAATCCTACCACATTAAAAAAGCAAATACCTTCAACTGTCTAACCACTAGTCTGATATTGCAGAGATGTATTCAAATTAGTTTCGTATAATTATAGCCATCGTTATTTCCTTAATTCTTGTGAAAGGATCACTAAGCCAATTCTTAACTGGCTGAGCATGATTTTCGTTTATTACTGCTAGCAGAATCCAGCTTCCACCGCTTCAGTATTTTAATTATATCAAAGCACTCCCCTGGCATAGGCAATGGAAATAGAACTTAAAGAGTAATTCCAAGTGGCAGGAGGACCCACAAGTGCATCCAAAAAGATTAAAAAAAAAAAAAAAAAGAGAGAAACCCTAGCACGCGCACACCCTGTGGAGTGTTCAAACTGAAACACAGGAACAAAGGGTGGTACGGACAAAGAACACAGAGATCTCCATTGGTTTCAAATGGTTTAGATAGCATATTTATTAAGAAATACAAAAAATCTCAAGTACCTGAACAAGGCTGCAAGGCAACCAGCAATTGAAGGCCCCTGCAAGGTTTAAGAAGAGGTAAACCTTAACAAAAGTCATCAAGTTCTGTTGAGAAGGCATTATGAAAACCATAGGAATGATGGCTAGAAAATCTTACCCCAAACAGTAAGCGTATCTCCCTTAAAAATAATATGCTGGCTATTGCTGCAGAATCATTATCAATAGTATGATCAATCAAATTCAATCACAGCTTAAAGTGAATTGTACTGACACACTAAGTTTAAGAGAGAAATACTTCAAAGATACTAGCATGTACAACAGATATGTCACGAAAAGGCCACATAACATTTACACAAGCAAATCAAGAACATGATTGGAATATGTCACTATATAATCAATTTTGTATGGCAACGTTAATTTTTATTTGGTTTGTATACCAAATATGCAAATTTTTTTGTCCAATACAAAACATCAATCAAATTTCTAAACTTTCAATATCAATTGTTTAGTGAGAAAGATGCACGTCATATCCCATATCATATTCCCTACAGTCAACTCATTGCAAAGGATTGGAAATTGTGCACTGGATGTCTTAATTGAGGAGCAATATTTTTTTATGTATAGGATGTTCATCTTATCTTCACCCCCATGCAGCAATGACCCCATCAGGACTTAGCACAGTGAGTGGTCAAGAAGCGTCAATGAAGAAGCTGAAATTATAAAATGTAAATTTGAATGAGGGGACACATCCAATAAGTGTTACATGTATTTAGGAGCATCCAAGTGTTAATGCTGGGTTCTATAAAATTGTGCATGCTCCAATGTACCCAAAAATAATTGTGCGCGTTACTTAGGCATGAGCGTATTAGTGATAATACATGGACAGTTTAGAGCTTCCAACACACAGAAATTATACGTATTCTGTGCATAGAAGAAACAATGATACATTACATCAAAAAGTAAAAATAAGAATAGCGGAATGGTAGTAATACATTATATACAAAGACACAAAAAAAGTAGAGAAAACAGTAATGAAAATATATTTCGAATTTGACATAATGGGTTTTGTTATTTCCCCCCCCCCCCCCTCTTCTTTATGAGTTGATTTCACCTAAAGATTTTCAAGGCCAGAATAAAGAGGAATAGGGAGAGCGAATGTCAAGATTAAAACCAAACAAAACAAAACAAAAACCTAGAAACATGAAGAATATACCGCACACAAGCCTCATATAGAATCATCAACAATAGATCCTTTTCAGATAAAGCTTTGAGCGTCATACTTGGAACCCATTGAAGTGGTAAAGTTCATAATAGGACAAATGATTGGCCTGTAAATCATACATATACTACATGCCAAGTAATTTAATGAGAATCTCACAAATTGATGTCAATTCTGCTTTCCTTGTCAAAGTAAATAATTAAAAATAAAATAAGAAAAACAAAGGAATCCAATTTAACTCATGAAACCTCGGTCAATGATTGGAGTGACATGAGGTTGGCATTGGTCTTTAGTTGACATAATGACTTATAACTTACCCCACCCTAAGAAGCATGGACTTCTTGGAAGATGATGTACCGAGGTCGTCTTTGGGTTGGATACCGACACTCATTGGGTGCTCTCTCAAAGCATGTCAAACAAACATGTCATATTATTTTCTACTTGTTTTAGAACCAGACAATTTTTGGACACTTAGAACTTGGGGAGACACATTCAAACACAATGAAAGAAAGAAATACAAAAAATTTTTGGTGACGTGGGGGGATAGAGAGAGGCTAGACGGCAGTGGGGGAGAAAAAATGGGGAGCTGGAGGAGGAGTATCAATTTGCAGATGAGAGCTTTGATATAAGCTGTAAGCAATCATCAACTCATATCATGCCTTAATTGTATACATACTTAACGAAGAGTTCTAGTAGTTGACGAGTTTCAAAACATAACACAATTGATCGCCTCTAGAAAAACCTAAAAAGGGAAAAAAAAATGATTTGCTTCTAACTTCCATTAACAAAGATAAGCAAATGCCAAAAGGAAAATCATTACAAATACATGTGTGATAGCTGGAGCAATAGAATGCAAGGGAAGTACACTGCAGTTAAGCTGTGACTTATTTGCAATTTTTCGAAGCTATTCAAGTCAATGATCAATCAATTTCATCATGGATCACATTTTCTCACATATAAATTGTTTAGGTAATAGATGACTCCATCATACACTAACCCGTTTGCCCTTTCAAGGCTAGAAGAAATGACTCCGCTCTTTTCCATGATCTCAGACTTGCAATACTTAAAGCCAAAAGAGTACCACCAAGGATAACACCGAACCGAATTGCAGAAATGTTTCCAGTTAGCATAAAGGAAAGAAAACCACCAAACGAGAGGAGGATACCTGCAAAGGATGAACACCAAGTATACTGAAATTGGAAGTACTTCATATCATCTTCTGCTTAATACAGATACAAAACAAGTATGGTTGAAGAATAAACCATCAGATAAAGTTTAGGGTACCTCTACCATAAATATTTGTGCTCATACAAGATACATACCATATGGTATCCCTAGATAAAAGTCACGCAATTCAGAAATTTCCTTGACATCATCAGTTGAGTAAGCAAATGTTTCAACAATATCCTTCAGTGGTTCAGGGGATTGCTCTGCAGCTGTGGATAGATAGCCTTTACCCTCTTCGCTGATTTCCTTTGCAACCAAGCTCAAATCATGTCTTGTCTTTTCTGCTTGAATTTTCAACTGCTCCGAAGTTTCTTTTAAAATGACCATTGCTTTCTTGGAGTACAACTCGTATGCTTCTTGTGATACAATCTGCATCTTCAATGCTTGTTCTTTGAAAGAGGCTAGTGTTTGTCTCCATGCTTCTTGTGATTCTTCAGCCACCACTTTATTCTCCTCCACTCCAATTTCTGAAGGCTTCTGAAAATCAAAAATTGAAATCACTATCCGGTAATACACACTTTGGAATGTAATCAAATTGAAGAGAATAAAAAAATAAAAAATTATCCACACCCACCATACAAAGCTTGTGGCTGATATTATGCATGAGTAATCAAAAGAATATAAACTACAACTATTTTTACTCAACAAGCAAGCAAGCATCTCCTCCTCCAAACTCAGACTTCTCCAGTTAAGAGAAGTTGATTGCCAGACCATTCTGTAGGTCATGTGGAAATATTTCCTTCAAATTATATCAGTTCAGAAAAGACCACTATTTCACATCCCTGCCCCCCTCTCTGCCTCAAGAGGGGAAATAATTGCCATCTTTTGCATTTGAGTCAACAAACTAAAGTTTGTTACTTGATCATGCAATAAGCAAACTATTACTAGCTAAGGGTGCAAACAACAACTTTTTCCCCACAGCAGATGATGAACGAGGATGATGTTATAGTGCATTGCAAATGAGGGTTTCTCTACCATCATTAAGCTACACTCCACACCAACAAATTGAAAAATAATAATAATAATAATAATAATAATAATAATAATAATAAACCATCAAGACACCAGGATACAGAATCTACTAACTGATAGGACAGCCCTAGAACGTTTCCCGACAATATACAAGACAAGCAAGCGCCATTTCACTGTATTATGTGTTAAACACTAGTAGAACACATGTTCACATGGGAAGGGAAAATTACACCACAACCATTATATTCTCTTTTCCATGTACAGATAAAGTTTGCCATAATGTCTACGACTCACAAGCTTCACCATAACAGAAACGAGCCACAAATATGAAAATTTTAGGGATAATCATAGTTTAGTAGGAGGAGGACTTGAGACCTAAGACAGACGAGGCCAGGCAGATGAATTTCCCGGTAACATTTGGTGACTAAATCCCAATCTCTCTAAAATTTAACATGACACCAATTTCGAAAGCAACCTCAATCAATCTCATTTCCAAATGATTTTAATTTTTGTTTCCCAAATTATACTCCTATGAGTAAGCACGGAGAGAAAAACAATACCAAAATTTCAACGATCACCATTTTGGGAAAAACGCTTCCTTAGAAACTAGAAAATTCTAACAAATGACAAAAACCTCCGGAACTATTTGAAGCAACTCTCATGCGAATCAAAAAAGCAGTAGACAATAAAAACGCACCGAATGCATATTGTTTAAATTTTCTATATAACAACATCAGAATATAAGCATTTAAGACCAAAATTATTTTTGTTTTCTCCCTTAGTACGTTATGTAATAGGAACCGACGCAGGAGTCAATAATTCAATTTACCGATACCTCGTGTGAAGCTGCAAATGCGAATACCGATCGATTCCTGAAGCTATGGCGATACATAGGAAGTAAACCGAGGTGGAGACCCTTTGGACAAACGGTGCGAGCCGCTGTAGAGGTTCTGCGAGGTCGGAGGACAGATTGGAACCTCAGAGAAGTTGGGGAAGGCTGCGAGGGACACAACGCCATAGAAGCTCCCTTCGAGCACCGCCACAAGCTAGGGTTAGGGCTAGGGTTTGTGAGCGTGACTAATTCGAACGAAACACTCATCGTTCTGTTTCTAGAGTGAGGAAGTTAAAAAATTTTTAGAGAGAGAGAGAGAGAGAGAGAGAGCCGGCGAATAAAACGATGGCGATGCCTTCAAAACTGCTCAACTAACCACCGATACCATACTCCCACGGACGCCTTGGTATCGCTTTCTTGACACGTACTCAGCCAAGCGTTCAGCTTGCGACCCCACTGAATCTGTTGAATGCTACTGTGAGATGTGGCGTGCCATACCATTCATTCTGTCCTTTAAAGCCTAATGATGTGGGCTTCGCGGAATACAACCCAATTTGAAAAGCCCAACTACAATTTAGGTATGAAATTTGTTCTCATGTCCAAAAGCACGTCCACGCCCAAAATGGGTAAAAGTCCATGGGCTATTTTTAAATTATACTAAGTGGAAAAATGCTTGGTTTTATTTGATTTGGTTTGATTTATGTAGAGAACAATTTGTATAATTTAATATTTGGATGCCGCGTGAGCATCTTTACAATGATGTCATAAGAAGAGACTTTTATATAAGCTTATAATTAGAGGTATGTATAGTAATGATTTACATACCAAAATAAACCTTATTACTTATTAAAAAAATAAGATATAGAATATTTTAATATATACAATATATATAAAGAATACCTCATATCTAATATAAAATATTCTAACAAATCTAACATTGAAATTAATATAAACTTTTTTGAATCATATCGTTTGAGATTTTTTTTTAATAGGTGACAGGGTTACCAACTTATTTTTTTTAGAGAAAAATATAAAATCAATATTATCTTTTATATTCTAATTAAAGGATTCACTTTTGTTTGCATTTCATCAAAAGAAAATGAAAATTTCACATGGTTCGCTAACACAAACCGATCATTCCATATTCCAAGAATTATCTTGGATGTAACATAAACTATAGTTTTGCCAAAAGAAAATAAATTAAAGAGAAAACTAAATAAATCGAAACTGTATTAAGCTTATGCTTTGTCAAATCCTCAATTTCAATAGAAAGACTCTATAAATCTACAGATCACACGAGTGAGCCTCAAATATATTGTATATTGCATATTATATATATATATATATATATGATACAGGACCAATTCTAGCCAAGTAGCTAACTTGGCGTGGTGTCTCTCTGCTCTGTGTTTCTTCTGACTTGACCCGACCTCAGGACAATGCGGTCCCAGCGGCTGAGAAGAGATGTTTCGACCCCAATTTTTGTTTGTTTTACTGTTAAAATGATTAAAAAAATTTAAATATTATCCCAAATAAATAATTGTTATTATACTACTAATGATAAAAAAAAAAAATCTTTTCATATTTTTCCTTTCTTGACCACAAGAACACCACAACACCATTGGCAGTACCTCTAGATTAATTCAAAACAACTTGTACACAGAGACAAAAGTTAATGTTAAGGTTGGTGTCAAAAATTTTTATGTGAGTGGAGGATACTAATTATATGGAGTGTGCTAAGTACAATTTTATTAAATTAGTGTACATTGAGTTAAAATTTGTTTCTTACACAGTTGGTACTGAATTAATTTTTTTTTCTTTTCGTAGATAGGCATAAATAATATTGGTTCAAAAATTTTTTTTTTCTTATTCAAGTGAACACAATTGAACAATCAAGATAATATTAACAGAAAAAATAACAAGTAATAAATTTTACCAAGTAGCTCCCTTCCTATATTATAGACACACAAATTCTGTTTTTGTTGCAATACATGTATATATATTATATTGTTGGGACTTGTGGCTCATACGGAGAGAAACCAAGTGCTAGGAAGGTCTCGGATTCAACGCGTAGTGGGCTAAATCGTCGGCCCGAAGGTTTGGGGGGTGCGGGGGGCAACGCCCTTCGCGTACGGTACGATATAATTAAGGGTATTTTGGGAATCAAACCATGTAATCCTATTAGGGTTAGGAATAGAGATGGTTATAAATATTCTCTATGTAACCCTGTGATCAATAAGAAAGAACTCTTGCTCTCGCTCCCGTGGACGTACCCAGATTTTGAGAAATTACGTAAATATGTGTGTTGATCTTTTACAATTTTTCTTCCATATAACGTGTGTGTGTGTGTGTGTAAATCGATCCTACAAATTGGTATCAGAGCTAGGTTGAATCACACGAAGAATGATGGTGGGAAGTTCGTCTGTTACAAAGTTCGATGTGGAAAAGTTCGATGGGACTAGGAATTTCAGACTATGGCAACAGCGGGTAAAAGATCTATTAATACAGCAGGGTTTGGTGAAGGCGTTGAACGGGGCTAAGAAGACACTAGATGCGATGTCGAACGATAACTGGGAAGAACTGCAGATGAAGGCAGTGAGTACGATTCATCTGTGTCTTGCAGATGAAGTTATGTATCACGTCATTGGTGATGACTCGCCTAGTAGTGTTTGGGCAAAACTGGAGAGCAGGTATATGTCAAAGTCTTTGACAAATAAACTGTTTTTAAAACAGAAGTTATTTGGATTGAAGATGGCTAAGGGTTCCGATCTAATTCAGCATATTCATACGTTCAGTCAACTTGTTAGTGATCTGCTAAGGATTGATGTGAAATTCGAAGAGGAAGACCAGGCTCTGATGTTGTTGTCCTCGTTATCATCTTCTCTCGACACGCTCGTTACAACTCTACTTTGGGGGAAAGAAACCTTAGAACTAGAGAGGGTCACTGCAACCCTTTTGGCATATAACTAACGCAAGCAACAGGCTGATTTATCTCAAGGTGAAAGACTGGTGGCAAAGGGGTCAAGAATCGTGGAAGAAAGAAGGAGAGGGGTAAAGCAGGTGGAGGCCGTGGGAGATCTTAGTCGAGGGGGCAGTCCAGTGAAGGGTTTGCGTACAAGTGTTACAAGTGCCATGAACCGGGACACATGAAGAAAGATTACCCTAAAAAAGGCACAAACTGGAAGAAGAAACAGGGGAGGGCAGAGGAGAAGAAAGATGGCCCGTCGAATTCTGCGAATGTCGCACAGCAGGATTCGGAAGAAGATGGTGATATGCTTTCAATATCAGTTCATGTGGATCATCTGTTAGACTCATGGATTCTGGATTCAGCATGCTCTTATCACATGTCTCCTAACAGAGAATGGTTTGACACCTATAGGTCAGTGAATTGTGGTACTGTTCTTATGAGCAATAATGCATCTTGCAAAGTCATGAGAATATGGACAATTAAAATTAGAATGTTTGATGGTATTGTGAGAACCTTAGGTGATGTTAGGCATGTTCCAGATTTGAGGAAAAACTTAATTTCAATGGGAACCTTAGACTCTGGAGGCTACGGGTACAAAACAGAAGGTGGAGTAATGAAGGTAACGAAAGGTGTTATGGTGATTTTGAAGGGTTTGAAAGGTCTTGGAAACATTTATAAGCTGATAGGGAGTACAGTTGTAGGTGGAGCCGCTGCCACTGTAACTGAAGATGCTGATGATACTATGCTTTGGCATATGTGTCTGGGGCATATAGGGAAACGTGGGATGTTGGAGCTACATAAGAAGAATCTGCTGAAAGGGGTGAAATCATGCAAGGTTGGATTCTGCAAGTTCTGTGTTTTAGGGAAACAGTGTAAGGTGCAGTTTAAAGGTGCTATTCATAGAACGAAGGGAATTCTTGACTACATACATTCAGATGTTTGGGGGCCAGTGAGTGTAGCTTCAAAAAGAGGATCTCTGTATTTCGTGACCTTTATCGATGATTTTTCGAGGAAAGTTTGGGTGTACTTCATGAAACACAAATCTGAAGTTTTTGATAAATTCAAGGTGTGGAAAGCTGAAGTGGAAAATCAGACAGGGAAGCGAATTAAGTGCCTCAGGACAGATAATGGGAAAGAGTACAAGAATGGGCATTTTCTGAAGTTTTGTGAGAAACACGGGATTCAGTGACACTTTACAGTTCGTAAGACACTTCAGCAAAATGGGGTGGCAGAAAGGATGAATAGAACTATAGCGGAGAAAACACGATGTATCAGATTGAATGCAGGACTTCCTAAAATTTTCTGGGCAGAAGCAATGAATATGGCATGTTTTATTATAAATAGGTCACCGAGTATTGCTCTGGATGGAAAGGTAGCGGAAGAGGTGTGGACAATGAGAGATGTAGATTATTCAGTTCTTCGAGTTTTTGGATGTCCAGCCTATGTTCATGTTCCCGAGGATGAGAGGTCAAAGCTTGATGCGAAATCCAAACAGTGTATCTTCATTGGGTATGAAAAAGGGGTAAAAGGGTACAAGCTTTGGGATCCAGAAACAAAGAAGGTAGTGATCAGCAGAGATGTGATATTTGATAAAGCTTCTATGGTCAAGACACATCAGAAATTCGAGTCAACGGATGGTAACAAGCAGCAGGGTATACAAGTTGAGCTGAATGGTTTTGACACACGTGATTCTGAGTCAGAAGAACAGCAGAAACATCAGCAGCAAGAAAGTATAGCCACGGGGAGACCCAAACGTACTATCAAAGCACCTGAAAGGTATGGGTTTGAGGATATGGTTTCTTTTGTTTTGACTACTACCAGTGGGGATCCGTTTACTTTTCAGGAGGCTATCAGTAGTTCTGAAAATGATAGATGGATGGAAGCCATGATGGAGGAAATGGAGTCATTGCACAAGAATCGGACTTGGGAATTGACAGAACTGCCCGAGGGAAAGAAGATAGTGGGTTGCAAATGGGTGTATAAAAGGAAAGAAGTTGCGTCAGAAAAAGAAAAAGAGAAGTTCAAAGCTCGGTTAGTAACAAAATGGTATTCACAGAGAAAGGGAATTGATTATGATGAAGTCTTTTCTGCAGTTGTGAAGCATACTTCGATCAGAATTATCTTGGCATTGGTGGCTTGCTATGATCTGGAGTTAGAGCAACTCGATGTGAAAACGGCTTTTCTCCATGGTGATTTGGAGGAAGTTATTTACATGGAGTAGCCCGAGGGGTTCAAGCAGCTAGGGACTGAGCACCTTGTATGTTGGTTGATGAAGTCGCTTTATGGGCTTAAGCAGTCTCCAAGACAATAGTACAAGAAGTTTGATTCGTATATGATTCGGATTGGGTTCACACGTTGTGAGTATGATTGTTGCGTTTATGTTAAGAGTCTCGATGATGGATCCTGTATTTTTCTGCTACTTTATGTGGATGATATGCTTATTGCTACGAAGAGTTTAGTTGAAGTAAACAAGTTGAAGTCTTTGTTGAGGAAGGAATTTGACATGAAGGATTTGGGTACTGCGAAGAAAATACTTGGAATGGAGATTCACAGAGATAGGTCAGCTGGGAAGCTGTGGTTATCTCAGAAGGATATGTCATGAAAGTGTTGGAAAGATTTAGCATGGATAATACAAAGTCAGTGAGCACTCATTTGGCGAATCATTTCAGATTGTCTTTAGCTCGGTGTCCAAAATCAGCTGAAGAAATTTAGGATATGTCAAAAGTACCTTATGCCAGCACAGTTGGTTGCTTGATGTATGCAATGGTGTGTACAAGACCCGATTTGGCACATACAGTTAGCATAGTCAATAAGTACATGGCCAATCCAAGTAGAGAGCATTGGGCAGCAGTCAAGTGGGTTTTCAGATACTTGAGAGGTACAGTGGACCGTGGGATTATGTTTGCAAGGCAACAAGATTAGATTTCAGTTGTAGGGTTTGTTAATGCTGATTATGCAGGAGGTGTGGATGATAGAAGGTCTACGACAGAGTATGTGATTACTCTTACAGGTGGTCCTATTTGTTGGAGATCCATGGTACAACCTCTAGTGGCTTTATCTACTACTGAGTCTGAATATATAGCAGTGACTGAGGCTGCTAAGGAAGCATTGTGGCTAAAGGGGTTAGTGAAAGAATTGGGCATAAATCAAGGTGGAGTGCAGTTGTTCTGTGATAGTCAGAGTGCCATTTATTTGGCAAAGTATCAGGTATATCACGCACGAACCAAGCACATCGATGTGAGATTTCACAAAGTGAGGGAGTTGGTTGCTATGGGTGACTTGATACTTAAGAAGGTGCACACTTCAGAGAATGCAGCTGTTATGTTGACAAAGACGGTTATCAAAAACAAGTTCGAGCATTGCTTGGACTTGGTTAATGTCTCTCGTTGTTAGAGATGAGACATTCACCCTAAACCAGTTGAACGAGGTTGTTTGACTCCTGAAGGGGTGGGTATTCGCCAAGGTGGAGATTGTTGGGACTTGTGGCTCATACGGAGAGAAACCAAATGCTAGGAAGGACTCGGATTCAACGCGTAGTGGGTTGGGCCGTAGGCCCGAAGGTTTGGGGGGTGCGGGGGGCAACGCCCCTCACGGTACGGTACGGTATAATTAAGGGTATTTTGGGAATCAGACCATGTAATCCTATTAGGGTTAGGAATAGACCATGCAGTCCTATTAGGATTAGGAATAGAGATGGCTATAAATATTCTCTATGTAACCCTGTGATCAATAAAAAAGAACTCTTACTCTCGCTCCCGTGGACGTACCCAGATTTTGGAGAACCACGTAAATCTGTGTGTTGATCTTTTACTGTTTTTCTTCCATATATCGTGTGTGTGTGTGTGTGTAAATCGATCCTACATATATGTATTTGACTAATTTTTTTTTTTATCATTTTAACAATGTATTGCAAAAAAATAGATAAAATGAGATAAATTATATGTTTGTAATTTGTGTAGTGAGATAAAAAATGAATAACATTTTTCAGTAATTTTTACTCTTTTTCAGAGTTTTTTGTCACCTTAAACAGAGCCAAAATAGAAAAAATTCTTTCAACCCACACTAAACCCCCGTTTGGCATTCCTAAAAAACTCTATAAATCATCATAAATCTCCAACAACCCCTACACCTTTAATTTTTCCGTTATTACTAATTTCAAAAAATTTTAATATTTCGCTAAAAAAATAAAAAATTTAGAAATAGATTAACTGAATGCGTAATTTTTTTTTACAATCATATTTTTTATGTTGAAAGCTCTCAAATGAGTACCATTATTGCTATTTTATTTAAATTTTTTGGAATCCATGGGAATGAATTTAGAAAATTATTCTAACAATTTGTTACTATTAAAAAAAAGTCAAAATTAATCTTAAATTACATTTTATCTCAATTTATCTTATTTTTTTCTACACCAAACATGGCACAAAAGCTTCTTGCCAAAGCATCCGACTGCATTCATAACTGGGATTTTGCCCCACTCTCTGAACGTTTGGTGCCATCTCCATCTCGTAATAATTTCTTTTTCCGCAGACTGTTTAATTTTCTGAGTTCTCAAACAGGACACCACAGAGCGGCAGTAATAGTATAAATAAAAAAGATGAGCTACAGGGCTACCCTTGTCGTTTTACTGTCCGTAACATGTTGGAAGAGAGGACTGTAACTTTTTTGGATTTCACCTCGGGAAGCAGTCGCCGGATGAGTTTGACCCGTCAGTGGTTTTCCTAACCCTTCTCTATCGGGAGCTACGAGATTCCTTCACCAACTCCCGGGCTGCATTGCAGTTAAGTTAGTTTTAAGTCAAGTATTTTTGTCAAATTTGGAACTAATAAGGAGGATTTAATTATTAAGACCACTAGTAAGTTTTAACTGCATTAATAACATTCATTAATGGCATGTGGCGAGGGGCATTCTTCGTTGGTCAACAAGCAAAATTCTTTCTTCATTGTTGGTTGTACGAGTGAAGATGGTTGCAGTTGTTCGCAGTATTTCCAGCGCTTCCTATTATCCAACAAGGTCAACTCAACTAGCTGCTTCTATCTGTTAGCTAGACCCAGCCAATTTCCAGCGTTGTTAGGGTGATGCTTGTATGGTTAAAAAAAAAAAATAATAATAAGTATAAACATGACAAATGATGAAATTTAATTAAAACAAAGTTAAAAAAATTAATAAAAATTAATATTTGTTTTTGGGATAAACCCAAACTAATTCATAACAATTTCAAATGCCACTCATTTAGTTAGGGTAAAAATTTTAAATTAGTTTTTTTTGTTTTCCTTTGCATGGTATTTTTTTTAACTAAAATTTAATTTTTTGTTTTTATTAAGATGATACGCTTAAAAATTAGTAAGACTAAAAATAAAAAGAAAAACAAAGTGGTGGAATTTACGAAAGTGAGAGCAAAGAATTGACCTGAGCATGGGTTGCATCACAGCTGGGATTCTTGTTTGACCAAAGAGGAGAACCATGCTGAAGCAGTGGTTGTGGTGCACGCTCCATGTTAAACCAAAAAAGTACGAAAAAAGGGTAGTGTTTGGAGCTGCAATAAAGACGACACACCACGGACAACTTTTCTATTTTGCCAGCTCCATTATAAAAATATATATATATATATAATTGACCTCCCAAAAGATTACAAATTTATGTGTGTGTGTGTACTTTTCTATTTTGCCAGCTCCATTATAAAAAAAAATATATATATATAATTGACCTCCCAAAAGATTACAAATTTATGTGTGTGTGTGTGTATACACTCAAAAAAAAGAGAGTGCTTTTGATTCTAGTGTGAAAAGTGAATTTCGCAATGACCGCCAGCCAGTGAGCAAGGTCCAAGAGACCCACCTCAATGGCAGTCTTTTTTAACCAAGGGTTCTCAGTTTGTAGAACTTCTCTCTATCTCATGCCCGGTTCTGCTTTTTGCCGGCGATCGGCAGCATACCCACTTATCTGACTGTTTGCTGAGACTGGTTTTAAGTTCTTTGGAGCTTGACAGTCAAACAAATCTCTCTGTTTCTCTTATTCTGTCTCTGAGTCTCTCTCTCTTTCTATTTTAGCCGACTGCGTGTCATGTTTGAATTGGGAAATTATGCTGCTAAACTTCTTAACTATTACTCTCTTGTTAGCATCAGAACTTGTTGTCAACTCTTCCTCAACGGACCCGGCTTTCAACGATGATGTTCTGGGTTTGGTTGCCTTCAAAGCTGGACTCAGTGACCCCGAATCCAAACTCGTATCATGGAACGAGGACGACGACAACCCCTGCAACTGGGTCGGCATCAAATGCGATCCGACCACTAATCGGGTCTCGGAGCTTGTCCTTGATGGCTTCTCTCTTTCTGGCCATATTGGTAGAAGCCTCCTGAGATTGCAATTCCTCCAAGTTCTTTCTCTGCCCAACAACAACTTCAGTGGAACTCTCAGTCCCATTCTCGCCCAATTCGATAGCTTGCGGGTCATTGACTTGACCCAAAACAGTCTATCCGGTTCGATTCCTGATCAACTTTTTCTACAATGCAGCAGCAGGTCACTGCAATCAATTTCACTTGCCAGGAACAACTTCTCTGGGAAAATCCCCCAATCTCTGACCTCTTGTCCAACACTTGAAGCAGTTAACTTCTCCTCTAATCAGCTTTCCCATCCATTACCCTCTGGAATCTGGTCCTTGACTCGACTCCAATCACTTGATTTGTCCCATAATCTGCTGGAGGGTGAAATCCCAGGTGGATTTGAGAGTAATTCAAATGATTTGAAATCAGTTAATTTAAGGAATAACAAGTTCAGTGGGCAGCTACCGGAGGACATTGGTGGTTGTTTGCATTTGGAATCAGCTGATTTTAGCGACAATTCTCTTTCTGGAGGCCTTCCCGAGTCATTGCAAAAACTTAGTCTGTGCACTTCTTTAAGCTTAAGAGGGAATTCCTTCACAGGTGCAGTTCCAGACTGGATTGGAGATATGAGAAGCCTCCAAAGTTTAGATCTTTCTGCAAATAAATTTTCAGGTGGGATTCCAAGTTCACTGGGAGATCTAAAACTCTTGAAAGAATTGAATCTGTCAATGAATGGCTTTACTGGAAGCTTGCCCCATTCACTAGCAACTTGCACTAACCTTTTGGCACTAGATGTCAGCAAGAATTCACTTACAGGCAACCTTCCTCCATGGATTTTTGATTTGGGTTTACAGACTATTTCTCTCACCGGAAACAAAATTACTGGAAGAATGGATTATCCTCTTCTGACATCGCTGGCAGCCTCGTATCAAAGCCTTCAGATATTGGATTTATCTTCTAACGCACTATCTGGTGAAATTCCATCCCTCATTGGGAGCTTTAGTAGCTTGCAGTTCTTGAACATTTCCAGGAACAGTTTAATTGGTTCAATTCCGGCAACTATTGGCGATTTAAAGAATACACAGGCTCTTGATTTGAGTTATAATCAGCTAAATGGAAGCATTCCTGGTGAAATTGGAGGAGCTGTTTCACTCCTGGAACTTAGACTGGAGAAGAACTTCCTAACAGGGAAGATTCCAAGGGAGCTTGAAAACTGTTCGTCCCTAACATCTTTGTAAGTTCTCTTTTACTCACTACCTTGATTTCTGCCGTACTAGGATTATTTCAAGCTCTAGCAACAATTAGATATTTCCAGGTTGGAATTTCGTGTTAGTCTTTACTCTTTGGGGTCTAGGCAATCAATTCAATTGATCCACAACCACAATAGTGTTTCATGGTCTGTGAAGCTGTTATCTCCATTTAAGCCAGAACTTCATGGAGTTGGGAATTCTATTTAGAAGTGCGCATCTGATTTCTTTTATGTTATTGCTGTTAATTTTTGATAATATGAATCGGGTTAAAACATATAGAAATAGAATGAAACATTCGGTCATTTTATAATTGAAACTCAAGTTAGGGAGACTAACCCTTAAAACATTTTAACAAACTCTAATTGCACTTTTCATCCGAACTTCACAGGGTCCTGTCAAAGAACAATCTTACAGGTCCAGTCCCCTTGGCCATTGCAAATCTTACGAACCTCCAGATTGTTGATTTGTCTTTTAATGACCTCTCTGGAACCCTACCCAAAGAGCTGACAAATCTTTCTCACCTACTCATCTTTAATATATCCTACAATCACCTCCAAGGTGAACTACCAGTTGGTGGGTTCTTCAACACCATCCCTCTTTCATCTGTCTCTGGCAATCCCTCCTTGTGTGGCTCTATCTTGAACCACTCCTGCCCTGCTGTCCATCCTAAACCTATTGTACTTAACCCCAATTCTTCATCCGATTCCAAAGGCGGTTCATTATCCCCGAATCTTCATCACAAAAGAGTTGTACTTAGCATCTCTGCTCTTGTTGCCATTGGTGCATCTATTTTCATTGTCCTCGGAGTATTAATTGTCACAGTCCTCAACCTGCATGTCCAGTCTTCTCTGTCACGTTCTGCTGCTGCCTTCACAGTGTCGCGTGAAGAAGATTTCAGTCATTCCCCCACCACTGAATCCAACAATGGCAGGCTTGTCATGTTCTCTGGTGATGCTGCCTTTGTTGCTGGAGCTCATGCGCTGCTCAACAAGGATTGTGAACTTGGGCATGGTGGATTTGGTGTTGTCTACCAAGCAGTCCTTAGAGATGGACGCCCCGTTGCCATCAAGAAGCTATACCCTTCAAGCTTGACAAAGTCCCAAGAAGATTTTGAAAGGGAAGTTAAGAATCTTGGAAAGATCAGACACCATAATCTTGTGGCACTTGAAGGCTATTACTGGACTCCATCATTGCAGCTCCTCATTAATGAATATGTCTGCTGTGGGAGTTTGTTTGAGCATCTGCATGAGGGGCAGTCCAAAAACTGCCTCTCTTGGACACAGAGATTCAACATAATTCTTGGGACAGCAAAAGGTTTGGAACATTTACACGAAGGGAATATAATTCACTATAATATAAAGTCAACAAATGTTCTGATAGACAATTCTGGTAAGCCTAAGGTGGGAGACTTTGGCCTTGTGAGGCTGCTACCCATGTTAGACCGTTATATTTTAAGTAGCAAGATTCAGAGTGCACTTGGATACATGGCTCCTGAGTTCGCTTGTCGAACTGTGAAGATTACTGAGAAGTGTGATGTCTATGGGTTTGGTATCTTGATTCTAGAGGTGGTGACAGGGAAGAGACCTGTGGAATACATGGAGGATGATGTGGTGGTTTTGTGTGATATGGTGAGGACAGCATTGGAGGAAGGTAGGGCGGAGGAATGTGTTGATGAGAGGCTTAGTGGTAATTTTCCAGCAGAGGAGGCAATACCTTTGATAAAGCTTGGGTTGATATGTGCATCTCAAGTGCCATCAAACCGGCCAGCTATGGGAGAGGTGGTCAACATTTTAGAGTTGATCCAGTGTTCTTCAGAAGGTCAAGAGGAGTTGGAATGAATTTATTTTGTAAGAGATTGAGAGAGAGAGAGAGAGAGAGAGAGAGAGAGAGTAAAAAAAGGGTGCTAGAATGGTTTTTCCGGCGAAGAGGAATCCAGTATGCTGTTTAAATACCAGAAGAGAACATATAATTCATGGTTTTTGTTCTTTTTGATTTTTTTTCTTGATTCTTATTGTTCTGTGTTTCTGTCTTGTAATTTGGTCAAATTTTTGTTACAGTTGTATATACTGGATTCTTTTTCGCCGGCAATAATTTAGGGCCCTTTTTGGATATTATTCTAATGTCATGTCTTTCAAGATATCAGAGCCAGAGTATTTTATCTTTTATTTTGTTTGGTTGTGCTTGTATTATGTTGTTGGGGGAACTCAACTAATGGTTCAATTCAAATCTGAAGATCCTCCCCAACCCCCCACAATTGTTCTGTCGTTTGTTGGCTTCTTCATGGCTACGTGTAATGAGACCTAGTTACAAAGGCCTGGTTTTAGCGTCTGAATTTGGTCACCCTCCCGCCAACATTTATACTCATGCTCATCATACATTCTTCTAGCAACATGCCAACTTCTTTTCTGCAATTTTTCTCATTTCTGCAAAATTTAGACAATTCAATTCTTCTCAGTTTCAACAATGTGATATCCTGGTTGTTTTTCTTTTTACTTATTTATATATTTGAACACAAGCGGCCTTGGAACTCCTAATGCCGAAGTTGGAATGCCCTTGGCCTACAAGACTGGTCTCTGTTATCTTCATCTATCAGAAACTTTTGTTCGCACACTCTGGCTAGGACTTGAGTAAAAGTAAAAAGGCCGGACATGAATACAGGCACTTCACATGGGGGGGGGGGTCCTCCACAGTGGGCGGCGATCATGCTCAGTGCTTGCAGCTTCTTAACCGCACAAAAATTACACAAAATACAACTACGGATCATGCTATACCCATCCAATTTTTATTTATAGAACACCTTTATGTGTTCAAAAAGCTTCTAAATAATCAACGTACCATGTGAAGATGGACACCAATTTGAGAGGAAAAGACTTCTTGGACACTGCAGCTATCAGTGGTGTGATTTTTTTTTTTTTTTTGGGGGGGGGGGTGATGGTGGGAAATCTTGTTGTGGATAAAGAAAAAGTAACTCTTCTTATATGCTTACTTTTTGAGACAAAAATGATAACTATCACCAAGTAACTAGTGGGAAAGAGAATTCATGGGTTAAAAAAATGATGAAGGGGCATCTGAGTTTATTTTCATGAATCCCATCGTAAACTTCATTCAACGAATACAGTGAAATGATGCAACTTTTGTGGGCGCGTGTGTGGGTGGGTGTGTGTGTGAGAGAGAGAGAGAGAGAGAGAGATAAAGAGTATTGAGCTTTCATAGTCTAGAACCAGTAATAATAGAGAAAGTGCTTAAATCACAAGGCAAAAAATTGCAGTGGTTGTTAATAGAACCTAGCCAAACAAATTTAGCAAGGCAAATGCCTTGCAAATCCTTTGGGTTGTAACGACATGTTCTTGATGAGGAAATACTCACTGTTAGCTTGGGAAAGAGGCTTGTACAGAGGAACCCAAAAAAACCAAAAAAAAAAAAAAAAAGTCCACAATTGAATTTGACTGCTACAAAGGAACTGGAGAAAGAAAATGTACAACAGGGCAGAAAATTCATGGGAAATTTCTTGTCAAAGTGAGGTGCAAGGTTAACCACAAATATATGTATGGTGGGGCTTGGAAGCACACTGAAAGTATGAGCAGCTAATTTAAAAAAGTTGAACTGAGAGATGCTACTTTGCTGTCGATTTAGCAACTTGGGTCCCCCAGGCCCAAAAATAGATGATTGATTCGATTTTGTGTTCATAAACTTCCAGTCTTACCGTTCACTTCACACAAAAGCTAATTAATCCTAATTAGCAAAGTTTGCTCATGGTTGAATAATTCATTATCAATGGATTGCTCATGAAATCAATTACATAGAATCCACAAGTTATCTTAGCTGATGATCTTCTTGCAGATAGAAAAATCATTTCATTCAAAGAGGAAAAAGTAATTGGCAAACGATCGAGCATTAATCAGCTAAGCAAGAGATGTCATGACACCCAAGTCCAAAATGGTGCATGATGAGCAACCAAATCCTGATGTTGCAGAAATAACAAGAAATGATAATTGTAAAAGCTTATTCACTTTCAGACAAAGCAACCCCTTTTCACCTACTAAATCTCCCTTTCACACAGATCTTGCTAATAACAGCCAAAATAGTTTGTGCTCATCAGAGGGCAACTCCAAATCTCAAGAAACCAAGTGCGCGTGCAAGAGCTTAAAATTAACTTTGGGCAGCGGTAAATAATTAATCAACTTCTCAAAAAAGCGCTTACGAGATTTACATTCAATTTCAACTTCTCCCAGCTTTGAATAATCTTTTATTTGTCTTCTTCAACTTACTTTAATAAAGTACTGTTGCATTTTCTTAAAAAAAAAGGGGGGGGGGGGTCAAGCTAAGCATACGCTCTCGATTTTCAGCTTTCAATGCCGACTTGAAAACATAAAATAAAATAAGCTTTCAATACTATTTTGGTCCTTGGTCCAACAGGCAAAGATATATTGATCTACAATATACGGATAATCGAAGGATGAAGGCCATGGCCTTCAAATGAACAATCTGCACGTGTAAACTGCATAAGTTTAACTTTAAAAACAACGTCTGAATCGCACTTAAAGGGCTGTGTTTTGAGTGAGGATTTAGTAATAAAAAAAAAAAAGGAAACAAAAACAAGCAGAAAAAAGAGTAAGAAAACAGAAATCTCAAATACATATATTTGTTTAAATGAATTGAAAAAATCAATGTATTAATTTTTAAATTTAATTAATTTTAATTTCTCAAATTTCATGCTTTTCCTCCTCTATTTTTTTTTTTTTAATCACAATCTAAATAAAATAAGTAATTTTGAACCTCTATTTTTTTTTTTCCTTAATAAATCCTCAATCCAAAGATAGCATAAAGGAAGGTACGTAGCAACACCAAATTTGTCCTGTACTTGGATTATCAAAATTCTAACACGTCCGGTACTTGCTTTAGGTTTTATAATGTATTCCATACTGAATGCAGGATTTATTATTCAAATCCCAAATACGTCTTACTAGGGTTGGGATAAACCGGATAATCGGACTTCACTCCAGAGGCAATATTGGGTTTGGGCTGTGGGCCTGCCGGGGTGATTTGTTTATCACTCTTTGGCTATGTTTCTCTAACTCAAGGATTCAAATTTAGTCCATGCTTATACATGTCAATATTTGAGGGACTGCTTTAAATTTTTGAGGCAGCAACCCCCCCCCCCCCAACCCGGGGGGGATCCCTGGCGAATGCATACACACACTTGAAAAGCTTAAGAAGAAGAAGAAAAGAATTTAAAGAGTAAGGCGGCCCACACGCAATACAACTAGTGGCAACAAACATAATACAGAATACGCAGATTTACCCATCTCTCTTTTCACCCTTTTGTGTGGGATAAGTCTCCGAAAAAGAGATAAATATATCTATCTCTAGATACAAATTCGAATAAAACAGAATTTCCATTCTTGGAAGAAAGAATAAAGTGACTAAGTCAGTTTGGGTACGTATTCTGGAAATTAACAGAAATCTCTGGCTTCTCCCCCGGCTTTGGCTTGGCTCCAAGTAGACTTGCCCACGGCAATCCATTCCTATCCTAGCGATGTTTAATGATCCCCCCTAGAAGTAAAATTATCACGTCCTACTCTACTCTTCTCTTCTCCTCTTCTTCTTACTAGATCTATAATTTTGCTATGCTTTCGTCAAAAGTTTACAAGTAATTAATGGAAAGAGGGGAGGTTAGTATCGCTGGTGATATTAGTTCTGTGATATTAAAGTTGTGAGTTGTTCACGGTTCAATTTTTATATTTATTTTTGTTACAGTCAAACGACTCATAATTTTGATATTATGTGGCTAACATCGGGTTCCGGGGACTGTAGTGAAAAAATTCACTGTAGGAGTTACAGTAGAAAAATGAACAGCTGAGATTTATTTACACTTTAATAACATGTGACTTTTGACATTCCACATTAATTGTCCTCTAATAAAATTTTTTAAATTTTTATTTTTATTTTGAAAATAATTTTAATTAAAATAACTTGAAATCATTAGATTAAATACAAACAAATCTTAATCCTTCATTTTTCACGCAGTAAATTTTTTCATTGCAGCTCCCTGAACCCTCTAACATCACTTGTGATGTTAGTTTTCCTAATCCCAATTAATGAGTGCAAAATACACAATCTGATTTTGGAGGTAATTATCTAATGTCATAAATACTAAACACCCATCCATAATCTGGTCAATTCAAGAACCAAAGCCAATTTTATTATTATTACTATTTTGACAAAATAAGAGTGAATGGAGAACCATGAATGTGGAAAGTCAAACGACGTGCTGCTGGAATTTCAAGGGATAGACATGCCATTAATTCCCAATAGCTCCATGAGCCCTGTTGCTTTATATATATATATATGTATGTATGTATGTATGTACGTGCGTATGGTATTTTTGCATGTCTTGTTCGGTTGCTTGTTTGAGAACCTTTCATCAGCTTGGCTAGCTTTCTCAAACTCTCAGCTCTGACACTTGCCTCAAGATACCATATATAGCAGGGCCAAAACAAAGGATGCCTTAACAGCTTGCATCATGTGCATGTTCAGAGATATATATGTGTGTGTGTCTGTGTCTGTGTTTATATATATGTAATGAATGTAAAACGCTTTAGATCGATGTATTAACTGAGTGAGAGAGAGGGGAAAAGAGTGTTGTTACTGTGGGCAAATGGGGACAGCAGACGAAATAGAAGTGATTCTGAGAAGGTTTGGGGATGAACAGAGCACGCTGATGGACAGGTACGAGAGGCTCTCCTTTGAGGTCCGCTTGAACCAAGCCATGCTGGGTCGTAGCCTGTCCGAGCCAAGCCTGTCACGGACCCAAGCGCCACTAGCCATGGCACCCCAAGTTCAACAAGGACGTCGTCGTCGTGGGTCAGGTTTTGGGAAGGTTCTGAAGAGGCTGCTCAAACCCATACTCAGAAGAAGGGGTGGAAGAAAGGATCTGCTTCCTGATCCAGAGGACCCAATAAGGTCCTGGAATAAATTTAGTAGATCCACAAGGGTTTGATTATTTATTGCTTTTGGATTGTGAGACTTATTTTATTATGTAATGCAATATAGGGTTATTATATTCTCCTTACACAGTTGTAATTTTTAATGGGTAACTTGATTACACCTCTCGGCTTACTTTAAATTATTATTATTATTATTATGACAAAAATGTCATTTGTTAAAGGAAGAAGATTTAGACTGAAAAAGAAAATGGAAAAAATTTTCTCTTGACTTTGACTGCCGTTGATTGGCTGCAATCTTTAATTCTATAAATAATCTTTAAAAAAGGCAAACGAGAATGGTACATGTATATAATTCAACCACCAGTCAGCCTCTCATCCCTTCTCACGCCAGCCTTTCATTTCCATCTTCTCATGTCATCCACATTCCAGGCTTCCTCTGCTCCTTTTCCTTCCCTTTCATTTCCCTCGCCGCCAAAAAGCCCTGCCTTTCCCCGTAAGATAGTGTTGTTTGCCAGACTGCCTACTGCTAGAAATTCTTCACAGAGGACATCATCAAACACATTGACTCTCAGTAGGAGAACAGAAAGATTATGCCCAGAAGAGATTTCTGGTTTTGTTAACAGAAGTCATGAGATCAAATTGGTTGGACAAAACAATGACTTACCCACCACTGAAGAAGCTAACCTTGACTTCGATAAGAAAAACAGCAGGTTACCAGTCCTAGACTTGGTTCAAAGAATTAGGGCATTGCCCACTGCACAGAGAACCAGAATTCTGGATATCTTAGAGGTGGATTGTGGATTTCAGACCGTTTCTAACTTCAACGATTTGCTTATGGCTTTGGTCACGGCAGATGAGCCAGAACTTGCCTTGAAACTCTACTCCAAATTATCCTGTTATGGGTTGGTGCCAAATTGCCGGACACATTCTATTATGATCAGGTGTTACTGCAAGAAAGGAGACCCCACTGAGGCCAAAAAAGTCATAGACCAAATGGTTGAGAACGGAACGCAACCAACTGTTGCAACATTCACTTGTCTAGTCAATGCATTCTGCAGAAGAGGCAGGGTGCGTCAAGCTCTAGAGGTTCTGGGGATTATGGGTCGAATTAAATGTGAACCCACAATTCAGACATACAATTGCTTGTTGAAGGGCTTGTGTTATGTGGGAAAGGTGGAGAAGGCTTATCAATTGCTGACTAATATCAAAAAATCTTCCACAAGACCTGACATTTATACATACACGGCAGTCATGGATGGATTCTGCAAAGTGGGTAGATCAGATGAAGCTTCTGAATTGTTGGATGAAGCTCTGGGGAAGGGATTGACTCCCAGTGTGTTCACTTTCAATACTCTGTTTACTGGGTATTGCAAGGAGGGGAGGCCATTGGAGGGTATTGGTTTGTTGAAGGAAATGAAGGATCGAAAATGCATGCCTGATTACATCAGTTATAGCACCTTGTTGCATGGTTTGCTGAAATGGGGTAAAATTCACTCAGCACTGCTGATTTATGAGGAGATGGTGGGAGTTGGTTTTCAAGTGGATGAGAGGATGATGAATACTCTATTGAGAGGGTTATGCAGGAGATCTCGTAAAGAGAAAGATATGTTAAAAAATGCCTATCAGGTGTTTGATAAAATGAAGAGGTGGGCTTATGTCATTTATTGTTGCACATACGACCTAGTGATCGAAGCCTTCTGCACTGGAAAGGATGCAGATAAGGCTTTGGTCAGTTTAAATGAAATGGTTGGGGCTGGACATGTACCAAAGAACATCACCTTTAACAATATTATGCGAGCACTTTGTGACGAGGGAAAGTTGGAAGAGGCATTGTCTGTTTTTGTTGTGTTCAGAGGGAGTGGAATACCCGCCAAGATTTCTTTCAACATTTTGATTAGTGAGTTTAATCGGCAAGGCAGGCCGCTAGGTGCTTGTAATGTGTATTGTGCAGCATTGAAAGTAGGGGTGGTTCCAGATAGAAAGCCCAGAGGATGTTCAACTGAAAGAAAAGCTCTTGTTTCATATGTTTAGATTTACATCATAATGGAGAAACATTTCCATTACAAACTTCAGACTAATAAATGGTAAAATGAAGAAAAGAACTTAGGAATTCGGTTGATGGTTGCATCTTTCAATCCCATTTGCTAGGGCTGGGAAGGCTGTAAATTTGTTCCTCCAGTTGGAGTAAAGATTAGCTTCCAGTCACTGCAGAGTGTTGCTTCAAAAGAATGGCTTGGATATTTACAGAAATTAATAGAGAAATTGATTGATAGGTGCTCATAATTTGTAATTCAACAATTAATCGAAGACAGTAATTACAAATATTTTGTTCTAATACAAAATCAACTATTTGCTATGAGATATTTCTTAACAACATAAATTTCCTTTGTCCTTGCAGAATATTTCAAGCTTCCATCTCATTTGCAATCCAAATGAACATGAAAACTCCCCAAGGAAATCAGCACTAGATTGAAAGGATCTTCTGCTGATGACAGAGTGATATACAAGCAGTTAGGGACGGCTCATGTATTGCCCAGTTCTAGTATCCACCAATATATCCTCACCTCTCTCTATGAATAATGGGACATTCACAACAGCACCTGTCTCAAGAGTTGCACGTTTAGATCCACCTGCCATAACAAGAACAGATAGTCATTCAACACATCTTGTTAACGCCTAGGTTACTGTCCCTTTTGTTCCCCAGTCCTAATTTATGCATCACATAAGAGCAGTTATCCATTGCTATATATATATATATATATAATAGACTGTCTTGGACAATGAAGGTCATATCACCTGTCAACTGGAAGTGATGGACTTGTACAAGCTTTCTTAGTTTCTGAGTTCCCAACCCGTGAAAGAAAATTACAGTTATCAATTGTGGATCCATTTCTAAAAGGGTCAAACAATCAAATACTACTACCCTACTCATGGTGTACAACTCGGACAAAAAATAAAGCATTTCTTCATATCATCCCAAAGCAGTATTTTGGCGAGCAAAAATACTGCATTGGCAGAAATGTAGAAGATATGTCTACGAGATAAAGAATACCTTGTGCCGTGTCACCTTTAAGGCCAGGATCAACATCAACCACAGTCAACCTTACAGTGATAGGGAGGTCAAAACCAATGATCTGCAAACATATGATCAACATCTCAATTATTTATCCACAAAGCAGAAAGTATAGGAAAGTAGGAATCAATTGTGTCACTACTAATGGATAGTGTACATAATGGTACGCACTCATCCACGAAATATTTAGATATCACTTCCCAAAATACCATTTTTGTGGATGTTCCTTTCTTTGTTAAAAGAAAATTGGCAATAGTAACAAATTAAGAACCAAAAGAATAACCAACTAAAAATTGGAAATGAAATGTAGTTTCCCCTTCCAAATAGCAAATCGCAGTCCATGCCTCTGACAATAAAAACAAATTTAGAACTGAAAGAATAGGTGACTAAAAATTGGAAATGAAACATACTTTCCCCTTCCAAAATAGCAAATTGCAGTCCATGCCTTCTTTCATCCACTTTGTCTTATCTCCTACATCTGATTCATTAAGACGAAGCTCCTCATATGTATTCTGAAAATAAAAACATTCCAGATTTGAAACAACTGTGTAGGCCATAAAAAGAGAATAGGTAAGCCTTTCAAAGCCAGTTCTAAGGAGAATACCAACTCACAAACCAACCCCTAGTTTATCTCCGAAAAGAATAAAAAAATAAAAAAATAAAGAAAGAAAAAAGAAAAAGGCTCAAGAGGATGAATTAGCCAAGTGTACCAAAGCACATAAAAAAATTATACATGAAGACACAAGATATTCCTACAATTCCACCTATTCATGGTACTACATCTTAACTAAGTCTATCAAATCCTGTGGAGGGTAAAAAGGCTATTCAGATTAATTTATTTCAGAAAAAAACAAAACACAGAAAATCAAACAATAAAACTTATTAGATTTGACTAAACACGTTGTTTTAAGATTCAGGAAATTTATGCACAAGACAGTATGGGAGGCATAAAGTGGATGTCAAATAAACTAGCTTCTACTTGGGAAAGGGGAGTTTAATAATAGGAAAATGAAAATTTTACTTGTATTGTTCTACAAATGGAGAAAGTGCATCACTATTTTTACTTGTATTGTTCTACAAATGGAGAAAGTGCATCACCAGCAGTAGTGCACTAATAACACAATATATGAGAGGATAGTGGACAATACCAGGTCCATGAAAACAAACTGGGAACCATCTTTATATGTGTATTGCTTTGTTTCCTTGAATATATCTGCCTCGTCAATCTGGACAATTGACAGCACATCAGATGGTAGCAAAGGGGGAGGACTAAGGTAAAAAAGCAGCTTCTAATATAATAATCAACTGCATGTTTGAAGGAGAATGGAATCTTAAAAACACGTCTTTACAGTAGATTAAACACATAATGTTGTCATTATCATAATGATAAAATATACAACCAAAAAAGAGATATGCATAACATTCCACAAAAAATAATAATAATAATTAATGGCCCAGCTTCTTGTTATCAACAAATTATTTATAGTTTGTGCAGCAAGAATAATATAATTGAGGATTTCCCAGTTAGTTTAAGATTCTGTTTTCTTAAAGGCAAAGTGAAAGGGAAATCGTTCCTTGGGCAAGTATATCTATAGCTAAATCATATTGAACCTAAGCCAAACAAGCTTGCACAATGTTTACATGATCATAAGCTTTCTCAATGTCTAATTTGCAAACATCCTTGGATTTCCATTTCAACTCTTACATGTAGAACCTCATTAGCCACCAAGACCACATCCAAAATTTGATGCCCCTCCATGACGGCATTTTAGGATTCCAAAATCAAGAACCCCTATTCCTTCTTGAGTCTGCTAGCCAACACCTTTGGACCTTGTATAATCTGACCACTAAGCTGATAGGTCTAAAATCCTTCAAGTTCACTGCTCCCATTTTCTTTGGGGATTAAGGCCACAAAGGTCACATTCAAGCAGTTCACAAATTTCTCATCCTGATGAAATTCTAAAAAGATCCTCATCATGTCTTGTTTTAAGAACCCCCAATATTGTTGAAAGAATGCTAGGTCCAACTATCCAATCTCGGTGCTTGTCCCCATTAATTTTCAGTTATTGCCAAGTATTAGAAAATGGCATAGATGTTAAGCAAAAAAAGTAAATAAGAAAAACTACTACCAGTGTAAGTACAAATAAATGAGTCACTACAGTACTACCTTACTTCCAGCACGAAAAGTTTTCTCAACTGTGTTTCCTGTCATGTAATTCCGTAGTGTGGTTCTCACAAAGGCAGCTCCTTTACCAGGTTTTACATGTAGAAACTCTGCACCATTCCAATATGCATAAAATCAGATGAATTAAATCAGAACAAAGGAGGGAATTCAAGACATATAGTCTCATTTTACGAACATTCTCCCAGAAACATGCCCATACATGCATATGTTAAAACCATGCAGCTTTTGAAACCCAATAGTTCATAATGTTCCATTAATTTCAGAAAACATTACCATATCACTGTCTCATAAAAACACTAGCAAGTAATGTGTAGATGTGTCATTTTTGCAAGTAAACAAAAAGATCTACTTTGGGGAAGGAAAAAGTAAACGTAGAAATAATTCTGGGTAAGTAAAAGCAACTAGAAAATGAAAATTACGCCATTTATTAGTTTAAAATAGTGTTTGATAACATTCAAATCTTATCTGCATGAATGGTTCATAAACATTATAGCATATCAGAGAGAGACACATACGCATTGATAAAGGTCAATCGACTCTATCCCGACTCTGGCAAAGACATTTCTGTATATAGCATTTTCCATTGTCAATTTATAGTTAGAATTCGAGATCTACTAACCATTCCGATGAAATGTCTATTGAATTTAAGTGGCGCTTTGCAATTTCTACAGATTTTGAAGTGAAAATTGATTGATTAAAATGGTGGCTACTGGCTACTGGAAATATGTATATGTATATATATATAAGTCCTATAAATATTGACATGCCGTCATTTTTATGATTCATCAAAATGAAAAAATTCACTCTTTTATTATTATTATTATTATTATTATTATTATTATGTTACTAGTTAGATGGCCGCCAATTTCTATGATAACTCCTCTCAAGATGATAGTTCTAAAATGGATTCGAACAGTAGACGTTCACATACAATGTACATCAAACAGAAGGTGGGCATTACCCACAACTCTCCAAGGAGCTCCATCCACTTCAATGTTAGTACCCACCTTGATATCATTGCTGGTTAATGCAAAGATCTCTGCAAAACAAACACAAACAGATAAACGAAACCCCCAAAAAAAAAAACAAGGAAATAAACTACAAAATCACATGTTGCATGCACGTTCACATACATAAATATGAAGAATAAAGAAGCGGAAAGAGTTACTTGGGAATGTTGGCCGGCGATGCGTTCCGGGGAAAAGCCGTAATGGGAGAAGGGAAGGCTTCGACGAAAACAAGGCCGATGACAATGGCGATGATGATGATTGAAGGAAGCAAGAAGGGCACCGAGAGAAATTTAACATCGAAATTCCTGCCATTGGCATTGACTGCGTTCTCACAATGTATGGTTTTTCTAAAGAAATTCTCTTTCCCACCAAAACGTACCGAGAGACGGCCAAGCCAAACCAAACCCACGGGTCTGAGACTCTGAATGAAAGCCTCGACCCAGATAAGGAGCGGTTTGGAACAGGTGAGAATGCTACACGGGCGCGCCTAAAATAATGACGTCAATAGCTAGATCTGAATAAAAATGCATCGGGAATTAACGGTGTTGATGATACAGGGGATTTTTGGTTTCTTTTTAAGACAAATTGCTGTTCTACCAAAATTTTTAATGAGAAAATAGTATCAAATGATGTGACAATGATATTAATACAATTTCATTTATTGGCTCACATGTATTTCACATAATTTTGATTTCCTTTGAAAGAATCTTAACTATTTTATATTATTCCAAATTTTTAATTATCTTTCTTTAATGTATTTTTTGGGTGATAGAGCATTACCTTTTCATAAATTTAATATTTAAAAATTATAAAAAATATTATTTTAGATAATTGTTAAACTTTAATAATATTAAAATTTATGATAAATTTCCCATAAATTTACAAGTCTCACAATATGGTCGCTGCATTTACTTTTAATATATATATATATATATATTCCTTTCAAGAAGCAAATTCACACTTTTTTAAACAATATTTTCTTGAAATAATATTTTAAAAATAATTTTTTTAGAAAGAATTTAATATCGAGAGATTTACTCCTTAGACCAAATCCCACCAAATCCTTAGACCAAACCCCGCCAAATCCCTAGAGAGTAAATCTCTTTTGGTTTGTGTCACACATACCTACTCCTCAACATGTGCAGCGATAAATTACAAACTCGCATAGCAGCGAAGAATCAAACTCACACCTAAGAACTGAATATAATTCGTCTACCCAAGGAGACCCGTCTTACCAACTTTTACTACGCTTTGCACTCGGAAGACTAGCCCCAAATTTTTGCTAAAGAGAATACTTGAACTTAAAACCTTGGGGTGGTAAGTTTTTAAGTCGCAGCTCAAAATCATTCCATCTAACCCTCGGGGTTATATTTTAAAAATAATTAAATATGAACAAAATTGTTTTAAAAAATATCTTAGGTTGAAAGTGCATTGGCACTAAGAGCCTTCCAGACATTTATGAGCGTCCCTGCCTTCTTTAAATTTAAAGCACAACAAATGAATGATCAAAACCACATCAAGTGAAGAAAACATTGAACAATGTGAGCTCACCAAGAAGCAAAAAGAGAGGCACAAAGATCTCTCGCAGAAGCATTCTGGATTGGGGTTAAAACTATTAGAACTCAGGACAGGAAGGACAGACTTTATCTACAAAATAGCATTCCCTATATATAATATCTATCTACCAGGGAATGGAAAGGTGGAAGAAACCACATCTTTTATCTTCTATATATATCATGTAAATCAACCTAAACAAAGGAAAGGAAAAACAAAGGAGAGAAAAGAATGCTATCTATCAACAATCAAAATCCTTCCACACTGGGCCTTCGAATCGATGAGGATGATTTCCGGCTTTCTTGTTGGTCAATTCCCTCCAAAGTGAGTGTGGAGGAACAAGTCCGGGGAGGTAGAGATGCTGCAAGTGGCGGTGGCCTAGTCGGAGAAATAGATGGTCTAGTTGTTGGCGGTGATGGAGAGAAACTTGACCTGGGAGCCGGGGTAATAATGCCATTCAGGCTTGGGGATCTTGACATATGTTTCCCAGCAATTGTTCCTGGCTCTTGCAATGGAAACCGGCACGAGTACTTGATGTCTTGTATGGTTTTCAGATGCTCCACAACAGTTCTCATCGTCGGCCTTTCTGATGGATCTTTCTGAAGACATCTTTGAGCTATATCCGCCACTGTACGAGCTGCTTTGGGTGGAAATCGGCCTTTTAACTGAGGGTCCATGATCAGTGAGAGTCTACAATCATCTGCCAAGAAAGGGCGGCTCCACTTAACTAGGTTCCTCTCTTCCTTAGGATGGCGGCTATCAAGATTCCGCCTGCCTGTGAGCAATTCAAGAAGCACAATGCCAAAACACCAAACATTGCTCTTGGGGGTGAGCAGCCCTCTCTCCAGTGTCTCCACTGAGAGATTTGCCAATGCCTGGATTAAGAAAATAGAGCACGAAACTGATGAGTCCAGACTCAACAAATATTATTCAAGGCATTAAAGTATATATGGACCAAGAAAAAACCTATTAGGTACTGAACAAACCAAATCCATTTACCCCATGATACGACAACAATGAACCCATAGCAGTTCTATAAAAGCAAGGAGCTCATTATCTTATCAAGTTTCAGATTTACTTGATAAAGACTGTCATGCTTGGTATTAGTAGGCATTATGACACCACTACCAACCGAGAAGTAGAAAATACCCCTTACTTATTCAGAAGGTTGGTAAGGAAGGAATGCACCCCAAGAAGATTGAGTTGGATGGAGTTCAGGTAGCTGTGTGGATGACTCCCTCCTTCGACTTAAGGCCACTGGGGAGTCCTTCGACTTAAGGCCACTGGGGAGTTACGGAGTTTGAATTTCACTATGATTTGCTTTGCAAAGTCGATGATATGGTCTATACATGAGTTAGGGTGTTCAAATAGAGGATGCCATCAAAGGCAACCAAACAGTACTTTTTTGCACAAGGAAAGGGGAACTGCTGGGCATTCAATATATAAGTCAAGGCTCGCTTATTACATTTCCTTTTTCTTTCATTTTTTGGATAAAGGCGACCTAGGGTACCCTTATCACCATCTAATTGACTGTGAAGGCTTTTTGACCATTGGATAAGATTAAAAACAAATCCAACGATTGAGATAGTAATTCAAAATTTAACTAGTTTTAAAATTTTCCGTTTGACCCTTCTTTTAAGGAAAAAAAAAAAAAAGCTAGCTATTTGTATCCAACTAAACACATTTTCTCTCCCAATCCACTTAACAGCTTTCTTTCTCCAACTCTCTTTAACCATTGTATTTGTTTTTAATCTTATCCAACAATCAAGAAAGTCCCACCACCAATTAGACAGTGAAAAGGGAACTGTAGTTCCCCTTCCTCGACCTCCCCCCTCCCCTTTTTCTTTTTTTCTTCTTTTTGGGTATTGAAGGATTTTGGTTTTCATTACAATTCTCTTGTGGGCATTTTCAGAGGACTGAATAAGCATAGGCATGATGTAATTGCAGAGTTCACATGTGGGAAGCACCCGCGTATTTTGGCACACTATATTGAAGTTTAAAAAGGGGAAAAAATATGACGACTCTGCCAACAAAGAGCACTTACCACTGAACTGTTGGAGATCTCATTCTCTGGATTGTGGTTAATGCAACCATATCCTGAAAGCTTTGCACTAAAATCTTTGTCAATCTGTATATTGGAGGTTGAAAATTCATTGAACATTGCCTGCAAGTACAAGGAGAGGATTTAGTCTGCACTGAGAATTATTGCACAACAGCTTTTGCAAGGAATAAGATTGACAGGGATGCTAAACTTGGAATTTCAAAAAACCTCCCCCTCAGTTTTCCATCCCCAAATTGAATACATAAAACATGGAAAAGAATGAATATGTTTAATAATTGAAGCAAACAGGTGTCCCTTCAAGCATTTGACAATCCAGATTCATCCATATGAAATGTAGTGCAGCATGCAAGAAGTTCTGAATACCTGGAAAGGACCTTCCTCATGTAAGAAAGTCAGACCTTGTGCAGCACACAAAGCAACTCTCATTCGGGCATTCCAATCAATAGGGGGGCCGTCTGATCTCCCATACAAAAGCCGGTCTAAACTTCCATGGAAAAGCCTCTCATAAACTAACATCCTTTGTTCTGATCCCTCACGTGCATGGAAGCCAATCAACTTACAGAGGTTAGGATGCTGTAAAGATGCAAGAGTGTTCACCTCGCTCACAAATTCCTTAAGACCCTGTAAGAAGATTGAAATAGTGAGATTCTCTCAAACATCTCAACAATTATTAAAAAAAAAAAAATCAGATAGGACTTAGCAACATTAAGTGAGATAAATCAGAACTAGCATACGAATATTTATTTTCCATCCAGTATTACCTGGGTGGAAGGGTGAAGACGAGTAACGGTGGCTTCCACTTTTTTTGAACCAGTCAAATCATCCCCAAAAGAAGCTTTATATATCACGGAAGAAAGACCTTCAGACATACACCGTTCTGGAGAGAAATTGTGGCAGGCAGATGCAATTTCCTCAAACAAAAAGTTCCGGAGTCCTGAACGAGGAAGTGGCAGTGGCCCAGAAGCATTGAGAAGGCCACTGGAAGTCCCTGCTTTAAAGCTTCCCATAGTCTTCAGACTTGCCGCACTCTGAACCTGAGGTGAAGGAAGAGGAAGAGGTTGTGGACTTTGGGAAAAGGATTCACATTCAATTGATGAAAGATCATCTTGTTCTGCTGCAACAAGGCTGGAAGGGGCAGACAATGCCCTTGTTCTACTATTTGTTGCTTTGTTTATGGGATAAGCAGGTTTCACCCTGGTCCTAAAACTTGGGGGTGCAGACTGCAAGGAGCGGGTTTGGATGTGTGGCTTAGGCAATGTAGCTGGTGAATTTTCTTGCGGGTTGATACGTCTGGCACAAGCGGTGTGGTCAGATTTTTTCTTCTTGTTCTTCAAAACTGTGAAACAACCCATCTTATGTTTGAAACTTTAAGCTTAACTATGCTCCTGTCTTATGAAAAAGAAACAGAAAGAATGCATATCAGCACACATGAAACTTCAAAGCTTGCCATACTAAACCAGAGCCCATATCAAAAAACAAATAATTCTACTCTCTATACTTTAACACAATCCAACTCATTAATGAACCAAGTAAATATACACATTAGCACCACATGGAGGTTAAGATTGATTTTGGAATTGTTCTCATTTTCTGTTTTATAGTTTCATGTTTTGAATTTGCATTTGGTAAAGTGTTTTTTGTACTCATTTTCTTGAAACCAGTCTCAAAAAGCTAAAATTTTGAAAAACCAGAACTTTATTATCATAGTTTTTCAGGTTTTATTTTTGAAACTTCTGAAAAATACAGAGACTAGCATTACCTTTTCTCCCTCCTCTTTCATTTGTAACCCAAAAACAAACTACCAATAGAACTTTAGTACTTTTCTATTATCTGTCTTATTCATTATTTTTATTATTCTCTCCGCACTCACTCTCCCACTTAGCTACTTTAAAAATAATTCACCAAATGCAATTCTATTATTTTTGTCATTATAAAAGATTCAAATACAATTACCAAGCATTTTTTTTTTGAGCGCATAAAGAAAACTATTCTTAGAATAAGTTCTTGAAAGAACCATGCTTCTGAAACCAATTCCATACATAGTACAAAGGATTCCATTGTGCCTTAAAAAGGGTTTGGCAGTATTAAAAAAACTATTCTCAAAATCAATTCCGGAACCCATGTTTCTGGAACAAATTCCAAATGTAAAGGATTCTATTGTGCCTTTAAAAGGGTTTTGCAGTATAAATCCGTTCCTAAAATGATGGCCAATGTTACATATAAAAAAAAATGATGGCCAATAATAACATTTATGATTTTTTCATAGGGTTGCGGAATTTTCAATAAAAGATTAAATAAATTGATGGCCATTTTGAGATTTCAATATTTAGAAGCAACTAGAGGCGCCCTGGGACCAATAATTTCTGTCCATTAAATGCCTTTATTGTCATATTGAAGTTTAGATATCATTTAGAGCAGTGACATATTTTTATAAATCAATTTATAGATCACGATGAACTTGCTAAATGTGATAGGCATCTCGAGTATAGTCAAAGTCAGAAACAGTCCCCTCATGGACAAACCAAAGCTTAAACGACTGCCCAACAAAATTCTGGTCAGCTGCAAATTCATTAATCACCATTAACACGCAACGCATGAATTGCAGTCCAAATCCAAAAAAGCTTAAAATTTCACCAACAGACCAAAAGCAGATGACGATTTACACGTACAAACTCAAGACAACTATTAGAATTCTCTTTAACATGATATTCATATCTATTGGAGCTAACAAACTTAATTTTAGGCAGGTATTTCATTTCCATGATGAGCTCGTATCAAACGTGACAGAGAAAATTCCAATTCCAAATTCCCCCCGGAAAATCTGAATAAAAAATCCCAACAAGAGACAAAGTAAATGACAATCAAACCTGACAAGAAGGGTTTCCAAGTCAACTGATCTCGAGTTTTTTTTTTTTTTTTTTTGTTTTTCGCAGCAACGTTTTGATCTTTACAAGCTGAATCCGATTACCCAACCGTTTAATTAAAATCTGTGGTGATCTCGAGCTCTTTGCAACAAAGTTTTGATCTTGACTAGCCTTGCATGAATCAAATACACATCGCGATACTGGGCAATTCCAATCTGCAGTGATTTCGCGGTTTGATTTGATGAACAAAAAGCCCTAAAACAAGTCAAATTTGGAAGCAAATGGGAAAGCTTTGCCAGATCTTTGAGAGAGAGAGAGAGAGAGAGAGAGAGAGGAGAATATTATTATTAGAATTGGGTGATGTTCAAAGGAAAAGTAGCAGTGGTCAAACCAACCTCCCTCTTTTGCATTTTCAATTAAAGAAGATACCATTATTGCTATCCATGGAAAGCTATGGAAACAATAAATATAATTTGATTTCTACTTTTTTTTTTGACATTTTTGCCCCTACCCTTTCTCAATTTTGGTTGGTAGATAGCCTCCCGTTTAGACGTCTAAATGACTTTTGCTACCTTCAAGTGATCATTTTTATTAATGCAATTCCCCTCTGTAGCTGCTATTTTTATAAACTCAATATTTGATTTATTATCAATTGATTAAATTTAGTGCAATTTTTTTTCTATAATTCAAACTATTAATACCCATAACTAATCATAACAATAGAGACAAAAAGTAATTTACACTTATTGCATACTATGAAATCAGTTGTTAATTTCATCATCCTGACACTAATTTGTTTACAATAAAGATAAATATTACAATAAAAAAATAATTGATATTATTATGATATTATAGATTCTAAATTTTATCATTCTTTTTATAAATCTGACATCTTATTAACTACAATTAATATTATAAATTCTGAATTTTATCATTCCCTTCATAAATCTGGCATCTTATTAGTTATAATTAACTTGAAAACTCTTTTATTTTTTAATTGAAAAACTTTAAATTCATTTTATTTTTTAGGTGAGTTAGAAAAATACGAAGATAATTAATAGATATTTATAATATTTACATAACAAAGCATTGCAAAGTTACGCGAACTAGTAATTTTTTTAATTTTATTTTTCTCTAAAAAAATCTATCTTCTAAATATAATTTAAAAGGAAAAAAATGAAAACAAACTTTTTTCTTAGAGAAAAAATCAGTGATTGTCTAACATTAAAAAATAAAAGCATGGAGGGACTCGGGAAGGGTAATTTAGACATTTGAGTTGCAATGGAAAGAGAAATTTAAGGAAAGTGGATGACTATAATGGTAAATTCGCAAAGGGGTTATGAGCGGCACCTCGATATTCAACGAAGAGCACCTCGATCCAAGCGACAACAAACCCATTCCCAGTCAAAGCTTGGAAAATTATTATTATTATAATTATTTTCAAATATAGATATTATTACCACACTTCCCTGTGTGCGGTCAAAGAGACTCATCTAGTGGGTCTTTGACTCTGCAATCGGTCCGTACATTTTTGGACGTGGAGGACAGATCCTACGGTTATCCTTTTCGTTCAATTAAAGCAACCCACGGGACCCACGCCCATTTTGTGATCGAATTAATTGGCGCCCCTAGAATTCCGTATTCTCAAAATTTTTTTAACTGAAGCCTGAACTTTCATTTTATAACTTTTTTTTTTTTAAATAAGAAACATTTTTTTAATTCCCTAAAAATTCAAAATTGATTTTTTTTTTTTATGATTTTACTAATATTATACCCTAATTATTTTTCTACACAAACGAGAATAAGAGATGACCTGCTACAATATTTTTTATTTTATTTTAGATAACCAATATTATTCGAATAGTAAATAACATTCCTTATTTTATAAACATTGTTAACAGATAAATCTGATAATTAATATTTTTTTGATGTTAAAAAATAATAATATAATCAAAATATTTATATAATATAACTTTTTTAACATATAAAATATTAAAAAAATTTAAGATCCGTTTAGTGCAGTGAAAAATAACAAAAAAAGTAAAAAATATGATTTGAGAAACTTTTTGGCATTTGGCACTCAGCCACAAAACCACGTTTTTTAGATATAATGGTGAAATTTTTTAACTTTTGCGTCAACTTTTTGAAGAGATATATCGTTTAAATGGTTTTTTTTGATTTTGTCAAAATAATTTTATGTTATAATTTATTAAAAATGATTAAAAACTTTTTAGATTTTATAGAAAAGTTATTTGAGTTTGTAAAATATTATTGGGGTTTATAAAAGTTTGTTAAAATATGTAGATATAGATAAATTTATAGAAATTTTATAAAGTATAAGAAGTGCAAAATGTATTAGAAAATTTTAGAAATTTTTAGAAATTTTTAATATTTTTAAAAATTTTTTATTGTGCCAAACAGATCCCAGTAACTAGAAAAAAAAATTATATTTTTTACGTCATCATAGTATAAAAAATATTTTTAAGTCCTTTCTGTACATTTTATATACTTATGATAGAACCAAAAAAAAAAAAAAAAAGAAAGGCATATTATGTAAATATTTTGATGATATAACTATCACCATTAGTGGTGGAAACGAGCTGAGTCGAGCCAAACTTTAACATATTCGAGCTCGGCTCGAACTTTTATACTGAGCTCGAGCTCAATTCGAACTTTTGTATAGACTCGAGTTTGGCTCGATAAAAAAGAAAGTAGGCTCGGTTAGGCTCGCAAATAGCTCGATTAAACTAAAACGACGTCGTTTTGATTTAAAATATAATATATTTAAAAAATATAATAAAAATATAAAAATATTATTAAAAATATATATATTATTCTAACTGAACCTGCTCGTGAGCTTTCGAGCCGAGCTTCTCTAAGCTCGAGTTCGAGCTCGAATCCAAAACGAGCCAATAACCAAGCTCGGTTCGAGCTCGTTTAACTCACGAATCGAGCTCGAGCCAAGCTTAAGTAGCTCGTGAACGACTTGGTTCGTTTCCACCTCTAATCACTATTGACTATTAAAGTTAAATGCAAGTAACATTCATAAAATTAAGTGTGTTACTGCAATCTCGGAATGACTTAAAAGTTTAATTGTATTTACTTAAATAATTAAGAAAAGTACATATAATTAAAAAAATATATATTTTTTCTTCTAATAATGTTTCAGGCGCATTTGGAGGTACATTTTTTAATAATTTTTAGCAATGTATTTGGTGAAATAAGTTTGGTAAATTTTTAGTAATTTTTGGTAATTTTTAGTAATTTTTAACAGTTTTCAATAACTTTTAATAATTTTTAAGTTAAGAAATTATTATAACGGAACAAAAAAAGGGTAAAATTTAGTGTTTTACCAAATAACTAAGGAGCAAAACTTGATATTTTTTATTTTTTAGGTTAAAAATTATGTTACCAAACGCTACCTTAACTGTTAATCGCACATACAATCACCGCTACTTAAAAAAAAAAAAAGCATGACATCACATAACACGCAAATACCAGCTACTAAATTTGATAGATGCACAACTTAGTTAAGGGTTGGTTTGATACGTTAAAAAAATTTTAAAAATGTCATAAAATTATTAAAAAATTTTGAAAATTTTTAAATTTTTTTAACACATTTTTTCTCCCCGTACTTTGTAAAATTTTTATAAATTTATATATATCTATGTATCCCAACAAATTTTTATAAATCTCAGTAAATTTTTTACAAACTCCAATAATAATTCTACAAATCTTAATAAATTTTCTACAAATCTTAAAAATTTTTCAATAACTTTCAAAAAATTTGATATAAATTTGTTAAAACAAACATAAAAATCCGTCCAAACAATTTCTTTCTCTAATATTCTAATGTAAAAGTCAAAAAATCTAACATCTTTTAAAAAGTTCTGACATAAATCCATCGGAACGAAACCCGTTCCAATGGTTTCTCTCTTCAATATTTTAGCGCAAAAGTCAAAAAGTTACACTATTCATATCTAAAAAACGTGATTTAGTGATTAAATACCAAACATAAAAAAAATACCCAAACTATGTTTTTGTTTTTTTAGTGCTCCAAACGCCTCCTAAGTGAAAGGTTATTTAGTCACTTTTACACACAAAATTATGTATTTTTTTTAAGTGGAAATCAAACCACAATGGTAAAATATAATTATCCCAATTCTAAGACATTTAGAGGCTGTTTGACGGCAATAAAAATATACAACTTTGCATATGGAGCTAACATATAAAAGTCAAGTGTTTCATTGGGTGTTCGATAAAAATTTATGATAAATAATATTGGTATTTCAATAAAAGTTTCTTGCATAACATGTTATGAGTATAAAGTGCTAGAAATTTTTTTGGAAGTGCGAATATCATTTCCCAAATTTATAAAAGTTGGAGGAAAATAGTTATGTTTAATAAAAAAAATAGTTGAAAGTTTATAAAAAATTAATTTTTTATTTTTTATTTTTTGGTGTGCCAAACAGAAACCTAGTCTCCCTTCTCTTGGAAATGTTCCAATTTGCTTCATATATCAAATGTAGCATACTAACTAATAACTCGTACCTACAACACTCATCAAGTAAAATTAAATATGAATGCGATTAGCACATTTTCCTTTTTAAAAAACTCAAAATAAATTTTCTTTTCAAAAATTTAAAACTTTTATCTTTCTCAATATAACTTTTCAGATATTATAATTAAGTTCAACTCAATGACCTATTAAAATGTGAAATAACCCAAATGTTAGGCGAGAGTTTGAGAAAAAGTTTTAATTTGTAAAAAATCTCAGTCATTCGTTAAAAAATAAAACTTAATCTTAGCCTTTGAATTTTAATTTGTGAAAAAGACATTTTTGAAATGTGTTAATCAACCCTGACCCAAAAAAAAAAAAAAATTGAAATTAGATGGCTATAGCTCTGTAATACATTCATTCATCTCTGAATGGGAAAATTACAGAGATGTGAATGAGATTGCAGATACACAGTAACACAGGGACGAGGCCCCCTGACTAATATATGCTAAATTTTGCAATGGTCTCTCTCTTGACTAGCTTAGTTTCTGAAACAAACTATCATAGATATGTCCGGTATTCTAGGCTACCAAGGATCAAAACAGCAGGAGAGATTATCTTCGAAACAATCATTATCTCACATAGAACAATTCTGTTTAAATGCATATGATGATCAAACAAACACGCACGCACGCGCATGGGCAGCTTCCAATTCTGTGTCCATGTTACAATAATCGCAACTAAAACCCATCTCAGAAAAAGACTCAGGCTCGGTTTGGCATCAACGGCTGTTAGTTTCAACAACAGTAGCTAGCAGCTATCATAATTGGTAAAATTTATCATTTTATATTTTAATTTTTTTTAAAACTTTTAAGGATAAAAATATCAAATTAATCAAAACTAAAAATTCACCTCTAAAAAAGTCACTCTTTTTTTTTTTTTTTTTTTTTTTTTTTCAAACAGAAAAGTAACAATTTTTCTTCCCAAACCCAACCTCACACCTTAGCATTTCAATGGCTTAAATAATATTTATCATCAAGGAAAGAGAATGAATCAATGAGAAGGGTAAGAGGTCAAGCCACCCAGACGCTTTTCCCACTCAGTCAACCAACACATACTGTGAAAAGCTTGATAGGATTACCTGAAGCCAAAAGAAATGAAATCTAGTTCAATGAATTTATGCCAATTCAAAAAAAAAAAGAAAAAAAGGAGAGGTGGGAGAGTGAACAAATTTACCTGGGCAAAGGAGGAGTCATAGTTCCACGCATAGTTCAATGATTTCCAAACACAATCTGACACATAGCCTTCGTTGATCTTCAGCATATTGCTTAGATAAACCCCAATTGCACAAGTGAGCATTGCAGCAATTAGAGTGAAGAATGCAATCCTTCTTCTCCTTGCAACAAGTTTCTTGAAAATCAAAGCAAGATACAGCAACATGATCAAACTAAATACAATGGTTCCTTTTACGTCTTTCAGAGAGATTGATTGGCACAGAAGAGCAATGAATCCAATGATAATCGAACTGACACACATTGGTTCCTGCAATTTCACGTGTTATATTTCAAAATTGACACAAATTAATATTATAAAAAAGGCACCAATTTTGCTATACAAATTTTCCATTACTACGTAGTACCTCAAAAGCAAGATTTCTTGGCCAATATACTGGGAAATGAGAACCTGGGTGTGCAAGATTGGAGCTCTGCTTGGCAGTAGTGGCTTTACTCTTGAAGGGTCGAAGCCGAAAATTTCCTAGAATCTGGAGGAATTTGGGTTTCATGTATTTTCCTTTCTTAAGAAAGGGCTCTGATTTCTTGGCTTCGATAAGAGAAGAACGGAGGTTGATCTTGAGCCTGATCTTGATGGGAAATGGAGATAATTTCCATTTGGATAAAGTATTGGCGGCAGCGAACTTGAAATGGAAGTACTTGGTCCTGGCATTAATGCTGAGCTGCCATGGCTGTTGCCTCTCTGATTGCATCCTCACCGGAAAAAAAAAAAAAAAAAAAAAAAAAAAGAGAGAGAGACTTTGACTGTACCCACAAACCCTTCACGTATTGCAAAATATTGGACTAAGATAGGAAAACAAACCAATCAAATGGTGATTAGAAGTTGTCGGTGGACTACTGGTGATTCGATGCCGAAGGCCAAAACCCTAGATTCTCATGCGAATGCGGAATGCCTATCTGTGATGCTTTCCCCATTCTCAGCAGCCTAGTTCAAGTATTTGGCTTATATCTTGTGGGGGCTTTGTTTTATTTAACAATTTTTAAAAACTAATTTTTCACCCATATTTTTTTTAGATTTTTTGCATTTCTAATGAAGAAAAAAAAATTAAATTGAATACTAATTAAAATTCGAAACCAAATTAAAAAGGTTATAGAAAAAAATAAAAAGGTTGTTTTTAATAAATACTGAGTGATTTTTTTTGCACTTTCTTTTGTCTCCTCTATGTTAACTCCCTAAGCATTTGTAGTTATATATATAATTTCTTTTTTTATCAAAATTCAATTTTTAAAAAAAATTATAACATTTAAGCGTGTTAATCACATTAAAAAAAATTAAAAATTCAAACCTATTTAAAAAAAAAGTAGCCAAAAAAAGTTAATTTTTTATATTTTTTTAATTTTTACAAAAGTAGATGTGAAGTTTTTTAATTTTTTTAATGGATGCAATTAATATGCTAAAAGTTACAACTTTAAAAAAAAAATAAATTTTGATGAAAAAAACTAAAAAAAAAAAAAACTACATGATTTTTTGTAGTCTGAAAGTGGAAGTTTCAAAGGTAAGTTTAATAATTACTAAAAAAAACTTTAACTTTTAATTTTCTTCAATTTGCTAAACACATAACTCCCTTCCCAAAACCATTAACTTTTACCAATTTTCTTTTGATTTATATCAATTTTCTTTAATTTTTCTTTAACTTTTACAACTTGAACATACCTCAATATTTAAAAAAAAAAAATTGACAAAAATTTGCATACCCAACGGATGTTAATTTTAACACGCTCCGCCACCAGAAAATTTTCTTTCAACAATTGGGTATGTTTGTTTCCATGGCTAAATTGAGCTCAAGTAACCAAATCATGGAACTTAAAAAAAAAAAAATTCCCTGGGATGGAAGGCTGAATTTAGACCAGTCAACTGCGATGATGGAATGTAAGATATGAATCTTTTATATCATCTTTAGGCCAAGTATATGTTGAAAGAGTTTACAAAACAATTCCCTCTGTCAGATTTATTTGCAGATTTTCTTTCTATTGTTCAGTGGACTCTTACCAACAAACTTTAACTCTATATGAAATATTCACTTCTTTAAAGTCCCAGGAAAAATATTCACAGATCCTACATATATATATATATATATTTATATGTCTTGTATCATTTCTCTTCCACTATAAAAAGCAATCTGAAACAACTCCACATCATTAAATTTAAAGGTACCAGCAACTAAATTGGACTAATTAGCCAACGCAGACAAAAAGCTTTGAATGGCACAAATATATATACTGGCATCAACAACTATAGGCAGCTAGCTACCTTGCTGAAGCATGTGAATATTTTGGGCATTCGTTCAAGGCAAGGAGTGCCTGCAACTGGGGCAGGAGGAGTGCGACAGGAGCCATCTGTCTATGCACCTTACATGGAACCCATGGTTACACTTTGGCAGGATCCGGACTTTCTCCCCATCCAGGAAGTCTGATAGGCAAATGGGGCATTCAGTGGCTGGATTGATATTCAATCCCCCCGCTGACCCATAAACTGCCACTGGAATCTTACGCAGAGCTTGTTTCTTGAGGCCGGCTCCTCCTGCTCGTACTGCTTGTTCTTCTGTCTCCGTAGCAAATCTAGTCGTACAATTTAGAACGCAACGCACAAGCGAGTTCAGTCCAAGTGCACATATCAGCGCGCAGAGTAAGGCTGCCATTACAATCACCATATGGGTGTCAAAACTGGGCTCGCTGATATACGAGTCATTCTCCTGGTTACCATTCCCGGCAGGTGTAGCTGCTGCTGGCTGTATGTCAAGAAGGCAGCGATGCAGATTCATCATTAACTGATAATTTTTTTACCACCACCCAAAACCTCTAAAACCACCACTGTTATTATTTGTTGTTCCTCTAATTGGTACTGAAAATGAAGCAAAAGACGATTGAGAAAGATTGGAACTGCACGCACAGGAAAAGATTTTTACAGCCCTACTTAAATGAAGCCATTCTTTTGACTCACTGGTCTGGCTGGCGGGTGTCGATGGTTATTGTGCCGAGGATCGAGAGGCCCAAAGATAAATATGCAGCTCAACTGGTACACAGAAAATATACATACATGATGGGATGGGATGCGAAAAGTAGGACATGATTGCGGCAGCTCTGCCTACCCCAATCATACTACATGGGATGCGAAAAGTAGGACATGATTGCGGCAGCTCTGCCTACCCCAATCATACTACATTTCTCTAATTCAAAAATCTTTGTACCAAATCCTACCTTGATCCTCTCAGTGTACACTTGTAAGTTGACCAAGTAATTCCAGTGTTCTCCAAGCCAATGAACACCATTGATAGAGTTCACTGTTTGCGTTTGATATAATAGAAGCTTTTAGGTAATTAGTGGGAAGATTGGTGCCCCTGTTTTATTTGATCATAGTACCTTTTTAAATCAAGTCATTTCAAGTAGATGAGCCTCTCTAATTATGACAAAAATTACTATCACATCACCAAAAAAATATCTCCTACCTTATCACTTCTACTGGCATGGCCAAATACCTTTTTTACAAAGTGAATCTATCTAATATTTTTATTTTTATATTTTTTATGCTATGAAATATCTGTCCTCTTTCTGCAGCCATGACTAGTTAGGTAGCTATATAAGCCTTTGGAACTCTAAGGTGTTTGGAAGTATAAACTCCATCGAAGATATTAAAAATTTTTTAAAATTATTTATTTTTTGTTTTATTACACTAATTATAAAATTATAATTTTTATCAATTTTATTAACATTTTTGCTATACCAAAGGCTCCAGAGATACCAAATCTTTAAAGATTAGGATGTTATTGAAATTATGTATTTTCTAACCTGATATATGGATAGCACAATAATCTTTTGTTTTTACCCATTTTGAGAGCTCGAATATATGTGAATAAAGATAGAAGCCGCTTAAGAGACATAAGTAAATTTGGACAATTGTGATTATTCTATACATATCTATCAGTGTCTGTACAGGTAGATTGTAGTTGATATAACCTTTTGATAAAAAAAGAAAAAAAATACTATGAGATTTGGATGGGAACTTTAGATCAGCAGATCGATACATATATATTTTCTAGTTTGACATTGACATCATAAATGTTTATTTGCAGGGCTGGTAAATTGGCCCATTTTACTTAAATTTTATTACGAGCATAGAGGCCGTTTTGATGACTGAAAATGACAAAAAATTAAAAAAGATCGGTTATACCAATTATATTTTGGTATTTGAAAGATCAACTAAAATTTACAAAAATAATCTGTTAGAACAGCAGAAATCAAGTTGTTCCAATTCACTGTTCCAACGGTTTTGGTTAAAAATCACTACGAAAAAATGACAAATGTTAAAAAAAAGTGAGAAATAGTGGATAACTTTTTGCAACTTTTTGTAAAAGTTTGTAAAATTTAAATTTTGAAAATAAACGTATGAAGAACGAAAATAAAAAACGTTGGTAAAAGTAGCTAAATATTTGTAATTTTTTGTAACTTTCAGTAATTTTTGGTAACTTTCAGTAATTTTTGGACTAACCAAACAATGCCTAATGTGAAAAACTTTCCTTGTATTTCGATGGATTGAAATTTTTCATGCTTGTCACACTTAGAACCCGTTTGGCGCGATGAAAATTGGTGAAAAACTCTAAAATTCTCTAAAAATTTTTTAAAACTTTTAAAATTCTCTAATACATTTTATAATTCTCGTACTTTGTGAAATAACTATAAATTTATATACATATTTACATATCATAATAACTTTTTACAAATTCTACTAAATTTTTTATAAACTCCAATAACATGTCACAAACCCTGTTACCTTTTTTTAACGAATGTCAAAAATTTTTCACATCTTTTAATAAATTTTGATATAAAACTGTTTTAACGGACCCAAAAATCATTTCGATGGTTTTTCTTTCTAAAAAACTGACACAAAAGTTTAAAAATTTTACTATTCATCTTTGAAAAACGCAATTTGATGGTTGCATGTCAAACGTTAAAAAATTATCTAAATTACATTTTTAGTTATTATTCATTGTTTTGTCACATCGAACGCTCCCTAATTAAATTAAGATGGTTTAACTTCACTACAATAATCTTACTTTTAGTGATTAAGAGTTTAGTCATTAAAGATTACTTTTTTAATTGTTAAAAATATTGTCAACCAAATATAATTTGGTTATTAGTTACTCGGCAAAGATTGATTGCAAAAAGTGTTGACTAAAAACATATTTGGTCAATAAAAATTTGACCTTTGTCAACCAAACTTTACTTGCTAAAAAGTAAGTCTTTTGACTTTGGTTAGCAAAAAATTAGTTTTTACTGGTCAATTGATCGGTAAAAGAATCTGGCAAAAATAAATAAATAAATAAAATTTACTTATTTTGAGAGTCAAACCAAGGTTTCTCTCCTTTAACTTTGAAATATCAAACCACTTGGCTAACTCATTAGTTATGTATATATCTCAATATATATTGAATCTTTTGTCAATCAAAGTTTAGTTTGGAAAAATAAATTTTAGTCATTAAAAATAAAATATTTATTACGTTACCAAATAATTTTTATTTGATTGGTGAAACTTTACCTTTATCGACTGACCAACCAATTAGTCAACAAAATAAAAAAGATATCATTTAGTGACCAATTTTAGTCTAATTATGAATATTTTATTATTAGCCACCAATCTTAAACTGGTCAAGAAAAAATAATTTTTAACAATTAAATTTATATATGTACAAATATTTTTCATAAATTCCTATATAATTGGGTAATTACTATCCAATTTTATTTATACAAAATAAATAAATAATACTTTTCAGGCTTTACATACGCACTTGCATCTAATATGTGTGTGTGTGTATATGGATGTGATGCTCCGCCCAACAAATTAAGGTTAGCTCAGCATCTTTGAATATTTATCTTTTCAATTTGTTATAAAATTGAAAGATGCATGCTGAAGATCTTAAAATTAAGATAAAGAAATTAAACACTGTTCGGATTTGTTTTGTTTCCTATGTATCAAGGTATACATATGTGACTTGGAATTTTCCCACATACTCACGTATACAAATGCAATAGATATCTACATGTCATTAGGTTGGCATCTTTCTACGGGTTTAAGAAGATTATAGTAAAAAAATTCATTGTAGAGGCTGTAGTGAAAGAATAAATGTCTGATATTTATTTACATTTCAATGATATATAATCATTGACATTTTACATTAATTATGTTCTAATCAAATTTTTAAAATTTTTATTTTTATTTTAAAAATAATATTAATTAAAATCATTAAATTAAATATAAATAAATCTTAACTGTTTATTCATCTACAACAACTCCTACGGATATTTTTTTCACAATACCCCTAAAACCCTCTTTCTTCAATTTGTCAAGAGACAGTGACTGGTGGAAGGAAAAGGGAGGGTACAAATGTACAGAGAAATTGGGGTGGGGGGGAGGAAGTGAGAGCTGTACAAGGCAAAAACCCTATTTAATGAGTTGTCCGTTTCAATAAATGACAGGTCACCAACTGCTAACGTTCATGTAATTAATGGGGAGGATCATGTATGCAAAGATTCTCCTTCTCCAGAGCCACTTCACCTTTTCCATTGAGGAGGGGGTACAGTCGGACGGTCGACGGTAGCTGCAGCAGTCAACTTAATACGACGCTGTTTTGATTTTATTTTTTAAAAATATCGTTTCATTTAAATTTTTTAAATATAAATAGATATATTTAAATATGTCATATTCAAATATAAATTAATATATTTAAATATAAAAATTTAAATGAAACGATATTATTTTAAAAAAAAAAAAATATCGAAACAACATCATTTTAACTGCGGGCGGTCCTCAATTACAGCCCCCGAGTCCTTTTCAATTACCACAGCACTCATCCAGCTGTAACTACGTTAATTTGGTCCATATTTCCAACTAGCAACTGGTATCAATACCGTTAGCATGTGCATGTACGGTTATTTAACTAATCAAAATTTATTAATTTTTATTTATTTTTTATATTTTTTTAATCAAAATTTAACGTATATTATTTTTATGTTAAATTTTTATACTTCTATTATACTTTTTAACTAAATTTTTATCCACTAAAACACTCCTATAATTGGTGCCTAAGTACGATAAGGAAGAGTATACTTTCCTTCTTGTACATACAAATTATAATAGGCCAGTTCAATTTCTCTTCCTTCACTTCTGGTACGTGGAAGTCCGCAGCCGCTACTCCATATTGGGGTGCGCACAGGGCGAAGCACGCTTCAGGACCCTAGTCGGCAAAGGCCCCTGGAGAGTTAACCAGCCTAGACAAGCCCTGGCTGACCGGCACGACCGAGAGGAGGCCATTAGGCACCCGCCATTACAGCGGTAACCCATCCCCCGTGGGGGAGTCGAACTCGAAACCTCGAGAGGCCCAAGCTCTAAGGCGAGCCCGACTTCCACTCGGCCACCCCCGAAGGAGCTTCTCTTCCTTCACTTTTTCTTACACAAATCCGTTGTTATGTTTCCAAAATAACATATATAGCTAGTCTACAATTTTCCCTGTTTTAGAGATTCAATAAAGTTTTCAATTTGCCAGTTTCGACTGATCATTTGTGTTGCTATATGACATTAATATATATAATAATATACGATTTTATTATTATATATGTTTAATAAATTAATGTTGTTGGAGTTGGATGAAAGGTGCCAAAATGAAGCAAATTGCAAGGATATTCAAAACTAAAAAGCAGAACATATTTTATATAGTCGTGATTAATACATTAGATACAACCACACAAGCAGCTCCATGACATATAACTAACTACAAAGACATCGACAGAAAACAAAGACACAACACCAAGAGATCGACTCTATTGAGTGGGACTCCCTCGAGGCAGAGTCCACAACTCATCTTTATTCTCATCATAGTATTAAACTGATCTCTGCTGCAGAAATCGCCGGTCCATCAAACTCACTTCAGTGTATCCTGCAACACAAAAAACAGAGAAAAGGAAACATAGTGAGACAACTCTCTCAGCTACAAACAAACCCACATATCCAGAATTATTGCACGGAACAAATATAGTCTTAATTTGACTGTATTCCATGAACATCATAGTTCTAAAACCAGTTATTTTTAATTTTGTTAAAGATGCTATATATGTATATATATATATACAATAGATACAAATCTTGAACCCACACACTGATGATACGCAACAATATCAACATATATATATTAGAATTAATAAGATAACGAAGTGATAGGTGATGAGGGGCATACTTGGAGCAGTCAGTGGAGGGGCTGATCTTGTAAGGAATGTTGACTCCGCAGGCGCCTGGGAGGCCAGTGGCGATGTTTGGATTGATGCCCGGCATGGCTTTGTAACCGTTCTTCAAGCAGTTGCAGACTTGCTGGCGGTCGGCAGGCGTCTTGGCGGCACTGTTGAGGCCCCGAACCCCAGAGCAGCATGGTGGCGGCACTTTCCCACCGCTCTTCAGGTAGCCCATGCAGGGCCTCAGGCCCGAAATCACCCCACCGCATGATACAGCTGCTTCAGTAAAGGTTACTGAAACGACCATGCACAGCACCACCATGCAAGCAATCTTAACCCCAACACCTGCCATCTTAACTCGATCTCAACTCTTACCAAAATCTCTTGTGCAGTATATGTAATTGATTTGGACGCTGATCAGTAAGTACTGAGGAAATGGATGTGAGGAAGAGGCTCTGAGGTGCGGTGTTTATATAGAGAAGCAAGCCTAGCTAGCTAGAAGGGCACGTTTGTGAGATCTGTCTCTGTATGTATACTGTGTGGGGGGTTTGTTGGTAGTTGGGGCTTAATTAATTCAGTGGCTTAACACACATCATCGTAGCTGAATTTTGAATTAAATGTAAATCTACCCAACCAATGTTTGGTCTGTATTCCCACTCAAAAGGAGTTGATTTCTCATCTTTGGATAAGTTCTTTGTATCCCACTCTGGCGCAACATTTTCAAATGGATGCCTTGGCTACATAGTAGAGGGCCAGAGGCGAGAGCCATAAATCGATGATATCATTATGTGAATTTTATTATTGTTTTAGTTGTGTTTAAAATGTATTAAACATAGTTATTATTATTATTATTATTAAACTTGGAAGATGCTACTCAATCAATTTATTTGCAGGACATTAATTACTTACCGAAGAACTAGGCATGTCAATTTGATGCATTCTAGCTTTTTCATTTTTTTATTTTTTTATAATTTAACTTAAAATATTCTCAAACAAACATTAATTTATTATCGTATGTGAGATGATAAGTACAATTCACTTTTATTTTTTTACACTTCATCTCCTTTTACAATGAATATTGATTTTTAAATTATAAAGAAGTTAAATAATGAAACATATTAATAGTTACTATCTGATCAAAAAAATTTTTCCCTTTGTATCCTTTTGGTTGAAAATAAGTGCCAGTTTTGGCTCATTGAGTTCATTCTCAAATAACTACAAGAAGCTTATGGTCCTCAATCAGATTAATTAGAAGCACTTTGATAAAGGCCATAAACAATTTCCGCAGTTACGTACAAACGCCTTACGAGTTGGGTAGTTCGATCAACGTCCCATCAATGGTTGATAATGATGATCTCCGAATTAAGTTAGCTTCAGCAGCATAAACCCCAGTCTAACTTGCATGTTTGGTAATTAACGAGGACATATATGTGTGTGTGTGTGTGTATTTACATCTAAAATATAGTGACCATTATCAGTTAATTAGGTTAACTAGAACTAAACCTTCACCAAATTGCAAAATAATTCCTCATAATCCTTGTATACTTCTTTTAATAAAGTTGAGAAGAGGAGACAAGTCACTTTCTTACCCCATGCAGTTCTCATATTTCAAACCCGAAACAACAGTAACAAAAGTTTTCGTGGCATTTTCTAATGCTGATGGGTGTTGAACCATGGAGGCCTGATCACATTAATTCAATGAAAGAGACTCAAAAATCAAAACTTACAGGTGAAGGCACGCGTGCATGTGCAGTGTTTCTCTCACCAATATTAGCAGCCATACGCGGTGCAATATATATATGTATGTATATATCAATCATCTAATGGCTGTGTTTTTCTCAACATATCATTGACATACATACCACCCCCACATGGTAAAGCTAGCAGACACTTGTCAGATTGTTGTGGGCTGCCCTGCTACATCGATCTCGATCAGCTTCTTCCGGAGTGTGTCCACGTAGTGGGTGAACTAAATTAATTACTGTGCTGACAAGCGTTTAAAATTCTACCTAGCTGGCTATACAGTGAATAAATATATTAGGTCCGTTTGGTTTGGTAAAATTTATTGAAAATTTTTAAAAATCTCTATAAATTTCTGTTAATTTTATATCACATCAACTTTTTTCTCTCACTGCACGCATTACGAATTCTTCCCAAATCACAATTTATCTTAATTTATCTCATTTTTTCTTACTCCAAACAAATCCATGGTTTATTATTTGGAAGTAAAATGTACGTTAATTGTCAGAATAACTGTAGATGTTGATAATAGTATTCTTATAGCACAGGAATCAGCCAGTTCTCCTTTTTTTTAAAGTAATTTAGTTGAAAATAATTATGATTTTAATTATATATGCAAATGAGTTACCCAAGTAATTTAAAAAAATCGACCGTTATTATTATGAGAATGAGTTGAGCAATATTATGATTTTAAAAATTGATTATTATCATTACGGGAATTAGTTGAGCATAGTCATGATTTCAAAAATTGATAATTATCATTATATAACATCTTCAAATCTTCTCGTTCTTGTTACATTTTTATTTTTTTCGTTACACCTATTGTTTTTTATTTTTTACTGACCGCCGTTGTTTTTTAAATCATGGTCAAATTGGAGCTTAATTACGGGAGATTTAGACACCCGTCTTGAATCATTGGTCATATGATAAACAGAATTGGCATATCGGATCAGATGGCCAGCCAGCCGTGAAACTATTTTTCCACGCTTATAATTAATGAAATTAAGGGAAGGGTGGGGTAGGGTGGGGTTGGGTGGGGTGTGGTGTGGTGTGGTCTGGTGTGGCGTGGAGTCGAGGCAAGTGCGTTTATTTCCATTCAGATTTGGGCTTTGAATGCGGAAAAGGATCGGTCAGTACCATACCTCCCACCAACCCCCTTTAATGTAGTTGGGGTCCGGTACTGCAAAACCATTAAGAGTGGGGTTGTTTCAGAATTCTTCTAGATTAATTAGAGACTATACCCTGTCTGTAAAAATTTGGGATGAAGGGGCTGAAGTGCAAAAAATATGTAAGGATTAAAGTGAAGACATCGAAAGTCCTAATTTAATCAACATAAATTAAATTAAATTAATAAATATTATTAACCGAATTAATAAATATTAATTAAATCATAACGGTTGATATTTTCACTTTAATTTTTGTAGTGCATTTTGCACTTCAGCACCAATCACAAGGTTGACACAACATATTGTTAGATTATTTTTATTTTTATTTTATTTTATTTTTACACTTATATTTGTACACATCTAGCATTTTCGTTCAAGAATATACATGTATATATAATAAATATGTTAATTAAAAGGTGTGAGCCAACATATCAATTTAAATAAAAAAAAAACTCACAAAGTTATAAATTAGTTGTAAAATTGTGATGATTTCATGTATGATTTATTTTGAGAATTTTCTAGTAAAATATTTTTCTTAAACGGTGGGCCGGGAACATAGCAGTTGGTCCTTCAAAATTGTTAGGAATTATATTGTAAATTGACAAATCTATGATTAAACAAAGTGTCCTGTAATTCTTAAACTTATTATAGACTAAGACACTACAGTCTTGAGTTAGATAGAAGTATAAAAGTATCAGGAAAGCAGTTGGACAATCTTAGAAGTCTAAAACAAGGTGAACAAAGCCAGAATCAAAATTACATAAGATGGCGGCTGGAAGGTAGTGGGTATCCACAAGATAATGTCGAAGACTAAAATCTAAAGATTAAGTGTACGGCAAGGCCACAAGAGCGAGCTTCCTGCGAGGTGAATAATTTTATTTTCCAGGTTATGATCAAAAACCCTAATCGTCCTAGGGTTGATGATATATTCACTGAATGTCTTTAAGATTTCAATATAGAGAGAATAATCATTGTTTTGTGAGCCAAATCAAGTCTATTGTTCTCTCAATTGCTTAGCTAAGATTTTTTGTGTGCGATCCGAAAGAGTTTAGGTTCGTGATAGTTAAGGATTTAGTTCAACAAAATTACTGATGAGTCAGTATTGTACTTTTGAGTAGTCGGACAACTTTTGCTAAAGGAGTCGGTGTATCAAAAATTCAAGCAAACGTCAACAGAGTATAGAGTCGAGAAGTCGATTTATCGAGAGTTTTGAGTATGTAACAAACACTTAATTTTTAGTGAAAGTTTTGAGGAATTTTCATGTGTGGGTTTCCTCACTTTATATTTGTCATTCTCTATTTTGCTTTTATGTTTGGTTGGGACATCTAACATTTAGGAGAATACGAAATTTCAAAGACTGTTATAATTTTTATTTTCTTTTTTTTTTCTTTTACAAATTAAGGGTATATAATTATATAAAATACAACACAATATGATAACACAGTAATCTCGGAATGTTACAGATGATCCAAGCTCAATCCGGAAAGTTGTCTGTACACCAGTGTGACGCCTGTCAAAAAATTTTCGATACTTAAGTTAGCAAGAGAGTTTGAGAATGTATTTTGGCAGAATAACAGCTAGGTAAAGAGTGTGTGTACCATATACTTAAGAGGATTGTGTATATATAGAGGTGTAGGACCTACATCAGCATGATGCATGTGAGCTTTACACAATTATGGTTTCTTTCCAATCATGTTGCGCCATGTGTATTGTAGATCCCAAGATGATTCTTATAATTAGTTATTAAAATTGTTATGCAGTAAGCAGCACTCTAACAGGCGAGAGTCACAGAATATATCAGAATATAGTTATACATATTGTTATAACGTAAATAATCTTATCTTTAATATATCGATTGGTTAGCCTGACCGAGATTAAGAACGATCGATTTTCACGGATCAGACCCTAGTCGATCGGGTAAACTTGATCGGTCGGGTACAACACTATCACAATAAAACAACTTAAATACAATCCAAAATTACTAGAAAAATGTTAAAAACATAATATACCACAAACATATATATATATATATATATGTATGTATGTATATATAAACTCAAAATTAATATGATTTAATATAATTAAATTAATTATTTAATATATTATTAAATTTTAAAATACTTTAACATAAGCAGATGAAATAAACACACACACACATATATATATATATGTTTTGCTAGGTAAATATTGATATGTAAATAACACGTGAACACATTAATTACCTCCGTTGCGTAGAACTCTTGCTCCCTAATTTCTTTCTTTTTTTTCCCCTGAAATTTTTATTGTAGGGTTAGTATTGCGAAACCTTAATTTCTTCGATTCATTTCCTAGCTACTTAATTTCTTCGGTTCATTCCCTAGCTAGTTGGGTCGTGGCTTTTCTGGGGTAGTTGCAATAGATTAATTCCCAAATTACTGTTTTCATAAATATCAAGTGAAACCAAATCAAATCCTAACATATGGTGACCTGAAAGGGCTGCTTATTAATTTAGTTGTCTACCCCATGGTATAATAATGACATAAGGTAGACAACTAAATTATTTGAGTTTCACAAACTGAAATGCCAAATCTTAGTTCTGAGTTTCAGTTTATATATTCTGAGTAGCTCGAATTTTTACGATTCAATTTCAATATTTTTCAGCGGACAAAAAATATACTATTACGTATTTTCCGACCAAAAAATATGTTATCTTAACCATAGGTTATATTCTAATTAAATTGTGACTGATAATTACTTGATTTAATACACTCACATTTACCAGAAGATAAGATCAGAAAAATATATATCACACAAAAAGGTTACTGTAGTCAAATCAAGATAGTATTTATTAGACATTATATATATGTAAATACCAAATACATTATACATATGTCAAAATTTATTTGGTTGATAAGTATTTTTGAGACTTTTTGGTGGCCTAAAATGCAAATTTGGATTGTAAATAAGTTTAGTGTTAAGTTGTAATTTTTTTTACCCGAGTTTGAATTAGGCCAAAAATTGCTTAACTAATAAGAAACATATAAAATAATACTATTATGGTCTTTTGGAAAGTACAAAATGTGAATTTTGGTAAAAAAATGAGCATAAGTAAAACCACCATTTTTGGATCCTATATATCAAAAAAAAAAAAATTTGTACTAGATAAAAAATATCTTGATGAATATATTTGTGACATTTGGGAAGCCAGAATATGAATATGGGCAAAAAAAATAAAATTTGTTTATCTTATAGAAAAATTTTAAAATTATCAAGAAATATTTCTCAAATGTTTAGATAGCATCTAATACAAATTTATGCTAAAAATAAAGTTAGTACGATCAATTTTTAAGGGAAAGTAACTAGAATTTTTTACTAATTCCAAAGACAGCTACTAAATTCTTCACCAATTCCAGAGAGAGCTTATTGCACGAAACATTACTAGAAATAAATGCATAGGAGGCTACAAAACTTCGACCGCCTTTAGACAGTTGAGAAATCCACTTGAGATGACCACTTGGTTTCATTCACTTGACCGCTTAGAGGCGGTCAAGAAATCCCTCTAATTAAATCACTGCGCCATTCCGCTCCGTCTCATTCCGCTTAACTTTCTCTCTCTCTCTTTCTTTCTTATTTCCCTCGCTTTCTCCCTTATCGTTGCCTGGTTTGCTGCCCAATCCGCTGGAGCCGGAGCTCCCCTCTACTCAGCTCCCTCAGGTATTCTTTCTTTTTCTCTCTCTCTGTCTTTCTCATGCCACTCTCCTCACCCATGGCCACTGTTTGATATTTTTTTGAAAGGTAAAACTATTTAAAACCCTTATGCCGGAAGATTTGGGCAAATTTTTGGTCTCCTCTTCAACAGTTTTTTTATTTTATTTTATTTTTTTTGTTTTGGTAGTTGGCAGATTTTGTTTGGGTTGAAATTTGTGAATTTATTTTTTGTTACATGATTTTGGTAATTTGTGTTTACTTAATCTTGTTAGCGATTTCTGTATTTCAGGTTCAATTTTGTATTCCATGTTGTTGACATTGAGAGTTTCATGTTAATAGCCATTGAAATAGTCCATGAAATGTTATTTTTTAATTTTGTTTGTTTTATATTTAATTAATCTAATTACTATTTATTTTCTATTTTAGTAAATTTTGTATGTTGGAGGCAAGACTTTGTTTAATTAGTGAAATAGTAAATGACCATTAATTGTTTACTTGTTAGTTGTTAATTGTGTATGAAGGAATTGTTAATCATTAATTAATTATTTATTAATTGTTAATTGTTAATTTGTTTGAAAGAAAAATCAAATAAATTGTTAATTGTGGAGTGACAAGTCTCCTAGAACTAAATATACTTAATTTATTATTTGTTTGAAGTATTTTCGTGAGTTTTTCTAGTTTGGTTCAAATATTTTTAGTATGTTAATTTATTAGTATTTTTTAAATTAGTATTTTTAGTATGTTAAAAATACTAAAAAATAGACAAAAATCCTATAAATACTTGACAAATAAATTTTATATAAAATGCTCAACAAATAACACAAGTAATCTAAAATTCTAAAAATAATTGTGTCCTAAAATCATTAAGGTCCCTACTATCTAATTTATATTAAACTAGCAATTGTCCGTGCCTAAAGACATATAAATATAATTTAGTGTGTAAATAATTTAAATTTATAAAGCAAACTTACATAAAAAGTGTAAAAATAACCTATAAAAATAAAAATCATTAATAAAAAGATATTAACAAATAAAATTTTATTATTTATTACAAATATTATCATATTTTTAAAATATTAATTTAAAATCTTTTATATAAAAATTTTTCAAAAAATATAGGAAGAGTGAGAGAAAAAGAAAAATAATCATGACAATTTACCAAATTCAATTGTTAAAAATATTTTAAATTTAGAACTTAAAATTTTTTTATTATATAAATGGCGCAGAGTGTAAAAGTGTTTGTTACATTTTTCAAAATATTAATTTAAAATCTTTTATATAAAAAGTATTAAAAAAATGAAAAGAGTGAGAGAAAAAAAATAATCTTGACCATTTAGTAAATTTAACAGCTAAAAATATCTCAAATTCAAAATTTTAAACTTCCTTATTATATAAATGACACATAGTATAAAAATGTATGTATTTAAAATTTAAGTTTTAATTTAAATGTTTGTTTTTAATAAAATTTTTAAAAATTTAAGATTTAAATGTATTTCTCTAAATAAAAAATGATTGTTGAATTTGTTTAATAAGTATCCATACATTATTTAATAATAATGGATAATATAAGTAAAATATAATCTATATAATTTTACAAATTATAATATATATATAATATGTATTTATAATTTTACAACATATAATATATATTTATTTGAATTTCAAATTTCGAATTCAAATGATATGTTTTATTATATAGATATATAATAAGTGATAATGTGACAAAATTTTAGCAATAACTAGAATAAACATTAAATCAGAGGATGTGTTTTATTATATAGATATAGTAAAAAAATAAGATAATAATCCTATAAATTAAATTAATTAGACAAAATTTAAGTAAAGTGATTGACAAATTAACATTTATAAAGATTAATTTAAAAACCTATAAATAACCTTCTAAAAATAGTTGTTAATTTGAATTTCATTCAACTCCTGATTGTATAGTTTATAATGAAAACACAAATAAATAAATAAATAAATATATAAAACAATAATCTTATAAGCATATGAAGTTAGTTTGACATAATTTAGGTTTAAATTTATATTTAGGGTTAAATTTATATTTTGGAATATAATTAATTATTTTAAAACTAAATTATGGTTGAATTTAATTAGTGATAAAAATCAATTAGGGTTATTGTTAATTATTTTAAAATAAATTTAGGGTTAAATTTAGTTATGGATAAAATTCAATATTGGATTTTAGGCTAATATTAATTACCCTAAAATTAGATTATAGTTAAAAATGGGTAAAATTCAATTACGGTTAATATTGATTACTTGGGGTTAAAAATTTTAAGGGGCGTTTAAATAAAATAAAAAATTAATATAAAAGCAGTGGGTGGTTGAAAGGTATTTGAGGAAAACAAAAAAATGACAATTATAAAATTACTTAAATAACTTACAAATATGAGTTCAAAATTTTTTCTTTTATCTTATTTTCTTCTCATTCATTCAACCTAAATGGAATTACTACTAGAGTTGAAGGAAAAGACAGCCCAAAAATGCTTCTGGACATGAATTTAAGGTATTTTAGTTAGGGATAACATTTAATTATGGTTAATATTTGAAAATCTGTACAAATCTCGGACTACGAACACATCTATATCTTGAAAAACTTCAACAATCTTTGAAGATATATATACATTCTTAAAGTTTCAAATATCTCTATAAACATCGAATTATCATTGTAACAAGTATAAACCGTCTATAGACCTCCATAAATTTGAAAGAAATCATTTGTTATAATCTGATTGAACTTAGTTATCTTATGAACTCCACGAAGTAGAAGTGGGTTCATATAAAATAAATGACATCCAATAGTGGTGAATGAGAACACAAGCAATTAGGAGAGTATAACTCACAACTTCTTTGTAGTTCTTTTCATGCATATGTATACATTCATTTTTTAAAACAAACTTAGACTCGTTCGAGAATCGTATCATCAGAGTTGATTTGGTCACCCTTGATGTGATGACCTAAGTCTTTTAAGACCTAATTCGTGGTACCTTACATAAATCGACGAGGATACACAAATCGATGTTGCGATTCTTAAATTGTTCAGTTCGGACAGTTTGGGAATACAATGATCCATTTTGTACTTAACGCTTCTCGTGCTAGTTCTACGTTGAGCAAGGTGTCATGTAGTTACTCCTATTGTTCTTTGAGTACATATATAAGTGCAGAATTCACTGTATTTGTATCATGTACTTGAAGAACTATGCAGAGACGCTGTCAAAATTTCGTTTGACAATAGAATGTGGCATTAGAGGTGTTAAGTAAGAGTTAAATCATGTATTTTCGGATAGAATAAGGCCAACCACCCTTTAGTGATGAGCTTTTAGGTGTTTTCGAAGAAACATTTACATAGTCTATTCACTCTTAACTTACCAACTCATTTAAATATTTCGTGGACCTATTTAGTACGTTAGAAGACGTTGGCATTGATGGTAGGGACAAAACCTGTGTTGACTTGCTAGATAGGTTGTCGTGACGATATGTCAAAGGAATCGAAGAGTTCATTGCGTATACCTATACACTGGACCAACTATCAATTAATTACCTGTGTAGAAAGTTTATTAATTGATATCATTTTACACAGGATGTTGTAATGGACCATTTGCTAAGGTATGGGTTCTTAAAGACATACAAGAATTGAACAAAGCATGAGGAAGCTTATGTTTCGTTGCGGTGGTGTGAGGAAAGAGTTAAATTAGACGAACATATTGTGGCTGGATATCAGATAATGGAAATGATGTAGGAGACCATGCCCGAGATGCCCACCGCAAAGCCTGGTACCAACGGGGATGAACTTGGTGCGAGTAACCTGAGATCCGGTGTAAACAAAGAATCATTGAGGTTTTCAGAATTCTCAATGACCTAGACACCGAATTGTATCCTGAATGTCAGCGTTATACTCAGTTGTCTTTCATTGTTGCGCTTTTGAATCAGTAGACCAATACCTTATTCAACATGTTACTAGAGTTGTTGAAAAAGATTCTCTCGGATGGTACAAGGGTTTGTGAGTCATATTACCAATCTTGTAAGTCGACAGAGGATTTAGGTTTTACGTACGAGACATAGGATACATGCTTGCAGAGTTGTATTTTGTTCCTGAATGAGCATCCAAGCCTTGACAAATGTCTTATATGCGATAGTTCCAGATGGAAGCAATACGTTGTTGCTCAAAGTACATTTGGCTACCAGAGAAAGTGTTAGAAACCAGTCGCTGCAAAATAAGTTCAATACTTCCCTTTTAAGTTGAGGTTAAAGAAGTTGTTTATATATTCTAAAATGGCGAATTTAATGAGATAGCATTTTGAGAATAATAACAAAAATGGAAAAATGAGCCATCCGTCCGACTCCTCTACTTGGAAAGATTTTAATGTTTGAAATCAAATTTCACTTCGGATAGTCGAAATGTCTGGCTCGAATTGGCTACGAATGGGGTAAACTCATTTGGGGTAATGAATATTACACACAGTACGTTGCCGATAGTTCTTATTCCTTATAATCTCCTGCCTTAGCTATGCATGAAGCAACCCATTTTGATTCTCTCGGTCCTCATTGATGGGCCGAAAGAACTTGGTGATAAGATTAATGTTTACCTGCAACCATTGATAGAGAAGTTGCAGGAATTATGGAGTGAGAGGGATGATGGCATTTGATACTGTGGGCAATGAGGTGTTTAACCTTAATGTTTTTTCAACTCTTCTTATTCTAACCAATTTTCACCAATTTTACCCTAGTTCCTTAATACTTAACATTTACTTCTTTAGAAGAGAAAAATTTCAACCCTTTAAATTTTCATGATGTGTATGTTATTAAATATAATTAAAAAAATTAAAAATTATAATGTAACATTTAACTCCTTCTAACCCATACTAAATTATATTTAAAAAAATTAAAAATTATAATGTAACATTTAACTCCTTCTAACCTATACTAAACACGGATGAATCTTAGTTGGTGATCCCTTCACATAAAGAAAAGCAAATAATTTAAAAATTGTAAAATAATAATAAAAAAACACTATGTTCACTTATTTTGTTTTTGTTCCCATGTATTTGATGAATAGATAAAAATATAAGTTAAAAATTATAAATAATCACCCACTTTCGTAAATATATTGTATCGTGGAAGTGAATTTTGACCAATTAAATTAGGCATGATATACATAACTGTAAAATAAATTGCCGGAAAGTAGTAAAAGTTGATTTTACGAAAGTTGTAAAAGCAACTTAAGGTCTGTTTGGCTCCTCTCAAAAATTTTAAGTTTTAATTTTCTTTAAATAAAAAAATTATCATGCACAAAAAATATTAATTTTTAAATCTTTTTTAATTTTTAAGATTTTATCGAATACAAAAAATCATAATTATTAAAAGTTAGACTTTTTTTTTTAATAGTTTAGAAACAGACGTTGAGAAGAGCAACCGACAGTACTGTTATGGGAGAGGAGGAGAACTTTTGCAAATCACTTGGGGAGGCTGATATTTCAATGTATACCGTTAATGTCAGAAGCTATTGAATTATTCAATAGTTTAAAAATATTTATATTTTTTAATTAAAAAATTTTAAATATATTTAAATTATTAAATTTTAATTCAATAACTTCGACGTCACTTTACGAATATTAGAGGCTAAACGCGTTGAGAAGAAATTCAGCGGTCGATTTGGATCCAGTGAGGAAGAGAAAAGACAGATACCTTGCACTCTTTGATCATACACGTGTTCACAATCCACTGGCTAATCTTGCCGATCTGATGCCAAATCAGAAAATGACACTCGGAACTGAATGCCATTTTGTCAAAAAAAAAAAAAAGGTCGAAATATTGGCCCACAAAAAAATCGGGCCTACCTTTCAAAATTGTGGACCCACTTTCGTAATCAAGCTCAGAAAAAGCTCATCTAATCTTCGCTTCGATTTGTTAAACTTACGAACTCGACTTATTAAATTTATATTTATGTAAAATAATTAAAATATTTAAGTTTGATTTGATTAAAATTTATCTAAATTCATTTTAATGCTATGTTCGGAACATGAATTTGTGAAAGAAAAAAAATTTTATAATTTGTATAATTTTTGTACACTCAATCAATTAAAAATTAAATTTTATAGATAAAAAAATGAAATAAGTTTTACTTTTTACTCTATTTTGCATTTCTACCATTTTATTTTAGTTTTTCTTTCTTTCTATGAGTCCGTGTTTCAAACATAACCTAAAAGTTCGTGTTACAAGTTTTTACTAAACACATAAAAAATGACATATGTTAACATTTAGTGAAAAATTGATGGGTAATTGTAAGGGCTGCAGCGAAGAAATGAAGGGCTGAGATTCATTTTCACTTTAATAACACGTGACTTTTTATATTCTGCATTAATTGTGTTCCAATCAAATTTTTTTAACTTTTATTTTTATTTGAAAAATAATTTTAATTAAATTAAATTAAAACCATTCGATTAAAAATAATCAAATCTCAACATTTAATTTTTCACCATAACCTCTACAGTAAATTTCTTTATTGCAACCTCCTTAAACCCAAAATTGATAGTGCACCAAAGACATTCTTTATGCTCGCTGATATAATGCCAAGGTACACGACTTACCAATGTAACTGGTATGTGTTTTGTGTTGGGCTCCATATATAAACAAGTGGTCCGCCGATTCAGAATTTTTGGACACGAGTAACGAAGCCCAATGGTCTCTCAGGACTATCCATCGGGAGATAGGGTTATCGATTGTCGCCGTCTGAATGGCTCTATGGTTCTTCATCACAATAGACAACCCAGTCGGAGTTTGCCTGTAATATATATTTGTCCACCCGCTCCGGTCGGCTGAGCCCATTAAAAATAGAAATGGGCTAAAACTATTAGCCTGGAACTTGTCCTCGCAGCTTTTGTATTGGGCCATAGCTCCTACAAAATATTGGAGAAATAACTCTCTATGGGATTGACGATGATATAGGGTAGGTGGGGCCAGAGTAAAATATAAATAAATAATAATAATAATAAGTAAGGGGAGGAGAGGGGGAGTGGGTGGTTGGGGCTTCGTGTTAGGCATGTAAAATGGGTCCATCCAATTCAGACCTGTTTGTCCCTAATTTTGATTGACCCTAAAGAAGTAGTCGGATCAAGGTTAAAAAAAATTTGATTCTGATTCATTGGCTCTATATATTTATTAATATTAAAAAAAAACATTTTATAATATAATTATCAGTTGGTGTTGGTCTTAATTTTTATAATAAATTAATGCAATAAATTATTTCAATTTATAACAAAGTAATAACAATTCCATTAAAAATTTTTGGTCAATACTCAGTTGAATGTTTGAGAGAGAGAGAGAGAGAAAATGGGAGGTGGGTGGGGCCAGGGTAAATAAAAAAAAAAAGGAAAAATAAGAAACGTTAGTCAGCGGGGGGAAGGTCTTGAGAGTGGGGTTACGCGGTACAAAATGCATTGCAGGGGATAAAGTTTAGAGATGGGGGGTCAAAATTTAATTAATATTTATTTATTTTATTAAATATTATTTATTAATTTAATCAAACTTATATTAAATCCTCACCTTTTATCCCTACAATTGAGTTACTGTAGTGCATTTTGCGCTGCAGGTCGCTGGAATTCGGGGTCGGGATGGTCGGTGGGTGGGGCCCACAAGGGAATGGTTTTAAAAGAAAAAAAATTCACTGACTGCCTGACTGAAGATAGGAGAAGATATAGAGAGGAGGAGGGGGGTTGGTTGGTTGTTTGGCCGACCCAAGCCCGGACCCGGGAGCTGCAGGGTGAACCGGGTCAGGATGGTACTGGAAATCGGGTCGGTTGGTTTTGATTCAACTTGTCTTACATCCCTATATATGATGTATTCAATAAATGAGTCAGAAATGCTAGATGAAAGATCAAAATATTCTAAACCGATTAAAAATATCGTAGCTACAGTTAATTAATTTTAACAATAGGCTAATTATTTATATTTTAAATTATAAAATATAAGACATTTATACATATTAATTCTGTCAGTCAAAGAATGGGACAATACTTTTTTTTTTTTTTTGGTAATTATGGGACAATACTTTATAGTTATAACATAATTTTCTTATGCATTTAATGTTTTCTTCTTTTAAAATTTGTAGATTTTGAGACTTTCTGAGCGTGACCGGTGAATGTAGCATATATGGGAAATAAAATGCCTAAAATTTGAAGCAAATGATCGGGATTTTGCTGATTTGCATTGAGGGCAATTCGTAACTAGTGTGTGGATGGTGGTCTTGGCTTGGAGAACATTTTCTAGCCTTTAGTGGGCTTTCCTTTGAATATGTACACTATAGGTAGGTAGGTACATGGTCCCAACCCAAGATTCAGAATGGTGTGCATGCGTTGGTAATATAAAATAGTTTCTTCTAACTTTTCAACTGATAGCTAAAACTGCTCTAGCCATCAGTGCTGTTTATTTGCTTGTTTTGCTTTGTTTTTTTGCTTTGTTTTGTTTTTTTTGTTTTGTTTTTTTTTTGTTTTTTTTTTTCAATCCATATCATTGCGCATGGAAATTAAGGTTGAACGGGGGACCATTAGGTTAGCAAATAAATGTCAAGCGGGAGTGGATCCCTTAATCCAACCAATTATACATGTGCCCTGCTACCAATCCATTGAACCTGATTGGCTCACAGCTAGCCTTTTTAAGCATCGATCTTCAGTAGTAGTCCCGCCCTGCACGGTTGCACCCATCTCCTTTCTCCAAATTCAATTCAATGCAGCACCTACTGGCCATTAACCTCAATGTAGTTGATACCACATCTATATCAGAGAGAAAGAGAGAGAGAGAGAGAGAGGATTCATTCGTCCATGTTAATTTTGATTTTGATCTTTGAACAGAAAAAAACATGTTAGCTAGTAGAATAAAAGGTGTGATAAATTGCGGTAGTAAAAATGCTATCAATTATTCCTATAACATTTTCCACTTAAATTTTAACCCTAAACCAATAGCACCAAAGCTATGAACTTTCACATATGAAAGCTACATACATACACTTGGACAGTTGGAGCTTTTAAACCGTGCCCAGTACGTGTGAATTTTGGCAGATTACGATTTTATAGAGTTGACAGTTGCAGCTTAAAACCTTGTTTGGTAGGCAGTCCAAACCACCGTTAGGTGGGCATTGAACTCATAGCTAGAAGGTGTTAACAAGGAGAGGCCCTTTCATGAAGCAACCCTTCCTTGGCTTCTCTCTATTGACTTCACCCAGGTAGATATAGTCCCACATTCTCGTTGTGCATGGTTGGCACTTCTACAAACTCTTGATTGATTAGGATGTTTTCACACCAAGTCTCTCTCTTCCTCTCTCACACACACACACACACACACACACACACATGCGTGTCTCTGTGTGTGTGTTTTAATTTGTTTAGATGAAGCTGATCTGGGCAATTATCTTATTAATGTGTTTTTCGCATAATTTTAGTATTTGCAGTAATTAATGTCCATCTTACGTCACATATATATCTCCCTGTCCCCGCTCCGATCATTGTGTGCATTATGCAGTACTACTGATATACCTCAAATTGACCCATTGCATACATATATGCATGCATCCCTTGTATAAGGCAATCGTAGCCAACCCCAAACCATATCTGAGAACTTAACCGGTGACCATTAGAGGTCACTAGCTGCATGTGAATGAATGGATTAAACGATCGATATCAGTAATATAAGCTGTCCGACTGAGTATTATAATTAAATTGAATATTACAACTACTATACTGACATCCGTGCATGTACTTATCAGCACGTAGTTTACTTAGCCATGTGGTTGGTTCGCGGAAAGAATTAAAACAATCGGATTAAATCATCACATTGTTTAGAATTACCACTATATATACATTTATATAGGCAGGCAACCAAACTGTACCTTCACAATTAATATCCTTCATTTCAAGGCAATAACTTGTGCACTTGCTCTTCACCCAGCTATTTTGTTTTATCGGGGATCGATGGAAACTTTATATAACTAACTAAATCAAATTTATAAAATTGAATGTGCATATCCCTCCCCCTCCCCCCTTCTCTCTCTTAAAAAAAAATTATAAATGGTGTCAGCCCCATCTCATCCAATCACAACTAGTGCCCCAACCCCTCTTTCAATTCATGCTTGTGTGTGTGTGTGTGTGTGTGTGTGTGTGTGTGTATATAGGTTCTCATTTCAATCACACCCTCGAGCTTACTCCTCCAAGAAAAGCTCATCCTCTCCCTAGCTAGCTCTTTCACCAACACTCAACACAACACAACCACTTGCACATATGGCCACTGTTTTAGTCCAATCCACTCTATTTCTATTCTTTCTATCTTTCAGTTTATGTCACAGGGGCATTTGCGCGCACATATTCCATGGCGGAGACAATGGATTCTACGGTGGCTGGCAGAGCGGTCACGCCACATTCTACGGAGGGACTGATGCTTCCGGCACAATGGGTGCGTACGTACTGAAATAAATTTAAAATGAGTTGTCTAATCAATATATGTAATTAATTAATCACTTCCCTGTAGCTTTGCGATCTTGCGTTTAGTATGGTTCATGCATATATATATATGTGGGTGTAGGAGGTGCATGTGGGTATGGAAACCTGTACAGCCAAGGGTATGGGACAGCAACGGCAGCTCTAAGCACAGCTCTGTTCAACAATGGGTTGAGCTGCGGAGCATGTTATGAGCTGAGGTGCAATGACGACCCTCAATGGTGCCTTAGTAACACCATTGTCGTCACTGCCACTAACTTCTGCCCTCCAAATTACGCGCTCTCTAATGACAACGGTGGGTGGTGCAATCCCCCTCTCCAACACTTTGATTTAGCGGAGCCCGCTTTCTTGAAGATTGCAGAATATCGAGCTGGAATTGTCCCAGTTTCTTACAGAAGGTGTGTATATATATATTTATACAGGGAGGGAGAGCGAGAGAGTAATTAATGCTATATATATATAACCAGAATTGAAATCACTCGTGTATATATAAACAATCCTTTAATGGCCCGTTTGGTTTGCAAACAAATTTCAAAAAATTTTATAAATCTCTGATAACTTTATATCACATCAACTTTTTTTTATCACTGCACGCATTACGAACTCTTAATTTATCTCAATTTATCTTACTCCAAACTCACCCAAAATGGTTATACATATATGTTTGGATTGGTTTTGGAAATGCAGGGTTCCATGTGCGAAGAAAGGAGGAATAAGGTTCACCATGAATGGGCATTCTTTCTTCAACTTGGTGCTGATAACAAATGTGGGAGGTGCAGGGGATGTGCAATCAGTGTCCATCAAGGGGTCTAGGTCGTCAGGTTGGCAACCCATGTCAAGGAACTGGGGCCAGAACTGGCAAAGCAACTCCAACCTCAATGGCCAAGCCCTCTCTTTACGGGTCACAGCCAGCGATGGAAGGACACTCACCAGCTACAATGTAGTGCCAGCCGGCTGGCAATTTGGTCAAACCTTTGAAGGAGGCCAATTCTAAGCATATATGCATGCATGCAGTTGCAGGCTATATACTGCAGAGGTAGCAAAAAGGAAGGGAACAGAGTCAACTTAAGGCTTTTGTACAAGGGGGAGGGGGGGAGAAAAAAAAAAGGAGAAAAAAGGATTATCATATGATGATTTTGATATATATATATATATGTACGTAATTTGTATTTATAGTATATAACCAAACCATTAGAAAATGGTCTATTAGTAGGTTTGAACCCCAATTGGTAGAAAACCAAGATTTGGGTCAAATAATTAGAAGACATTTTCATGCCCTTCCCTTCCCATACAATAAGGTATGTCACCTCGGTTGGTTGAATTATATTATATCGTTTTGTGGTTAAGTAATTGGGTGCCTGTTTTCAATCTCTAATTTTTATTTTTTTTATTTGTGTGTGTGTGTGTGTATATGTGTCTAATTGTCGTATAAATCAATCCTCTGGAATAGTAGAATGTGATCAAACAGAAAACAATTACCATTATATGGGTAACCCTGCGCCGCATGCATCAACGATGCAATGTCATTTCTATAGGTTAATTTGAGTGCAATAGAAATTGTAAATGTGCTAACAAGTCACTTAATTAGGTTATGTTTATATTTATATATTTAAAGTTAAAAGATTTGATATTAATTATTTAAAAAAATTATTTAAATATAATTTGTTAGTTTAGATAAAAATTTTATCATTAATTTAAGTAGTTTAATATAATAAATTATCATGAATTTGAAATTGCCATAAAAGAATAGCAAAGGCGACATGCATTTGGATTCGGATTAGAAAGAAAGGAAAGAGGAGACCCTCAGTCAATGTTCAATGCTCTCCTTTTCGGGAAGAGTTAATGTTTATTAGTATTTTGGTTTGACTTTACTTCACATCGAAAAAGAAAAAAGTTACGTTTTAGTAAAACTTAAAGATAGAAGTCTTTTTTCATTACTCGATAGTGAAGTAAGACCAAGCTCATAAGGTTATTATCTTAGGTCGGAACAAGTTGATAGAATCCTTTTTTTATGTCCCTATGCCTCCCCTAGTGTGGCAACATGGGGGCAAAAAAAGAAAGAGAGGAATAGAATTTTTCTCACTTTTGACATAATAAGCCCCCAGTGAGAAGCTCACATGACGAGCTATTAGTCCAGTGGTAAAGCATACCTTTAATAATTACATTATTATACCTAAGCTGTGAGAACTCTTAGCCACACGAACAACTCTATATGCTTATTAGCGCCTAACCCCGAGATGTGGATCATCTAAAGCACATTAACATAATGTACTCCTGTTTGAACTAGGGTTTAAAACCAAACTCCTCCTCAAGAGGATAGATGGGACAATTCAAGTGAGATCCAATGTATATCAAACTTCCGATTTACTTGTGAGATCCAAATTAAAAATTTTACAACAGCACTTCAATTATTTTAGGAGGTAATAGAAGCATTAGTTTACTTTGATGGTAATACAACAACAACAATAACATAAGTCTTATCCCACTAAGTGGAGTCGACTAAATGGATGATACAGCGCCACTGTGTTTTATTTTTTGGGGGGGGGGGGGGTGTTGGGGGTGAGGGGGTTGGAGTTGTTTTAACTCCAAACCGGAATTGTTAAGAAGGCATAATTTTAAATTCATCTTTGTTTACTAAATCCCTGCAATCCCAACGAAAAGAAAACTAAAACAAACCTAAATGGTAACCATGGATGCATACAATGCATATACATTTCAAGGGAGGTAGAAGAATAATAGGCATTTTATACAAAATTCACAAAGAACTGCAACAGAATTTGCTAGCAAAATTGGAAAGCACTCCAGCCATCCAACACCACCGAGGAGCGCACATTCTCATCCTATCATTCGACTGGGTTCATCAAACTGCAAAAAGTTTCACACGCACGATGAACAAGAACCCATTCAATCAAAAACACACCACCGGTAACTGACAAAGATCAATCACAAATCCCCAGCAGTAAACTCAATAATTCAGCAAGGAGTATTTCACTCTCAAAACAATTGTCCCCTTCTCCACCCCAAGCTTTCCTCCTGTAACCAGCCAATGACCTGGAGGATCTTGGGGCCCCTTGCTCATCTCACACATATCAACAAATTTCGCCAACTTGTTCCCCTCTGTGTTTTCCCTTGCTCCAGAACTTGAATCACCAGTAGTGTTACTTCCAGTGGCGATCGCCCCTTTCCTCAACTTGTCATTAGGGGAATGGTCCCACAAGGATCTTCGAATTGTGCAACCTGGCAGCCTGGAGTACAGAAGCTTCATATATAAAACATTTCTTGACCCAAAATCCCACACCCCGAGCTGCGCTCCGGTTACAACGTACACACCAGAAGGATCACCTACGAAGGTTGCAGGACTATCAATTGGTGCAGTGCTCACATGAGAGAATTTCTTCCATTTCACTGGCTCAAACCATCGGCTATCTTGCTCTTCAGGACCCTGCCATTTAGGAGCACCAATTGCCACATGGGTGTCCCAATATGGTTGCAGGATCTTTGGAAGGGATGCCAAGTGTTGAATATGAATGCACAGCCGATTCTGCTTGGATCCTTCCAGACTTAACCGCAATCCAGTAACAGGCTTACGTCCAACTGATACCTACATTTAAAATAGACAAGACAATAAGATAACTTCGAAAATCATTGATAATCTAACCTATGTCGTGTTCCTTGGTACCGTCTTAAGATTGGATCTACAGCATCAAGAGCCCACACAAGACGATCCATGACCAAGCACTCTGCTTCTTAAGGCAGGATTAAGAAGAGCTTTTTGATGTGCCAAGGTAATGATGATTATGAGATGAGAATGATCAAACACAACCAGAATTATAGAACTAATGTTCATCTGCTATTTCTTATTATGAGCCAAATCATCAAAGATGCTTTTCAAAATTTAATTTACACTACTTCTGATTTTATGTCCAGCCATGGATGGTATACATCAACTTTAGAAGTAGTCCTATATGACATGTATACATACTTGCTCTTGACTGACATAAAGCTTTTGCCCCATCATGCTGAACTGCAAAGATGGGCATACAGGTTCCTTCCTTATGTGGCCAGGAAGCTTGTCCTGTACAGGAGCCCATATCCGAGGGACCTGAAACTCTAGGAAATATCTAAGCTCTTCAATCTGAGGCTTGTCTGCACAAAATTATCCAAAACAATTTCCAAGTTAGCAATTAGGATAAACCTTTGTCATTAACGAGGTTGTTAGTTAATGTTGCTGTTGGTGCATGGGAAAGAAAATAACATCAAGCCTATTCAACCCAGACATGGTGAAGTTTAAGATATCTTACATTCAAGATAGAGAGCTATAGCACGAGACAAGTGCTCCTTTCCAGTTATCCCTTCAAGAAGAAGGGTGATAGGAAAGAATGACATCTCAATAATGTCTGGAGAGGACCGGACAGTCCTTGCCCATTGAGTATGGCTTTGCTCCAGATCATCTCCTCCCCTCCGTCTAAAAATGACCGTAACATCCTGCATCAGAAGTAAATTAAGAAAATTTTAAGTTCAAGGCTTTAAAACAATTCAACAGACCCATGTAGGGAAAAAATGCAATCTACAAACTTGTACCTGTCAATTCAGAATCCTGATAGCGAACATATTCTACTCGGGTATACCACTTCCATGAAACCTAAATTCACTAGTGGTGTACAAATGAATTACAATTTATACCTCTACTAATTTTGCAGATACCAACTACCCCGCAAGAATGCAATGACCCGCAGTAGCCACAGAGAAGGAGCTGACACAATGATGTTGTCCTCATTCTTGCGATTAGTTAATCCAAAGCCCAGAGTAGCTTAAGCGTCAATATTGAAAGAGAACTGACAACCATCACTAATCTCAAGAGATTGGAAATTTTGTACTTTGTACCATACCCTAAGAAGTAGAAACACACATACAAGACATGACACAACACATCCATGCTGACATGAAAACATCCAGGAAGCACAAATATCTAATCCAAAGTATTCGTTAGGCGTCAGACAAAACTAAATGGTTCACATTAGCTAGAACATGCTGCAGTTAGCAGTTAATTGGCAATACAGAGGAATCAGGGACTGCCACACAAAACGCCATGTCAGCAATTTAGGCGGCACATTATTTACCCTCACCTGGTCAACCATGAGGATGGGAAGTCTATAGATGGCAGTAAAATCACTCTAAACTCTGCAGATATGCACTAAGCATTTGTGAAGATGCCAAAAACTTTGAGCAGCATGCACAATACTAAGCTCCTAGCATGCCCCCTTTGATACATGTATGGGAGATTCACAGACTACCATTGATTAACTGACACCTACCTATATAAACAAATAAGAAAATTAAGCCTCTAGTGCCCCCTTTTTTCATCTAAATGGCAGAAACGAGCCTCTAGTCCAGTCCAATAATAATTACACTGTTCTCATCAAAACACAACAAAATACACCAAAATCTAGTATAATATGTGAAAACATTAATTTCTTTACCTAATTTATAATTATTTTTTTTATACATTTAGTTAGATTTCAATTTATGCTTCTCATTTATATATATATACATATATATTTTTATACTTTTTACTGATTCTGAAACCTTTTCAGAACCTTTTTCAATGTTTCTGTACTAACCAAAACGACCTAGCTAATCAAATTTTTTTATCCCTGATCAAACAATGCCACCCGAATAATAAGGACAAAGCTTTGCTGAGCTGAGCTAGAATGCAGATTGCTATCTATTGAAGGCACGGGAGCACAAGCAACAATTCTTTATCCCATCATCAGTTCATTTTCATAAACTTTTGAAGATTTAAGCAATAAAAACCTGAAAAAGGAAACAGCGTACAAAATAAAGGAAGAAGACTTCTACATACTTCTTTACCATTCCCATTAAGATAAGGTGCACTTGTAGGTTGCGGATATATCCCTTGGCTGTTAAATAAAGAAGGATCGATACCCTGCAAAAATAGTAAGCAAAATGGGCAGATTAAAAGAAAGTACCAGAAAACGTAGGATGGATAAAATATGAGAATAAAACTATCCCTTTTCATAATAAGAAACAAGAAATATGGAACTAGCCTTATCCTTGTATTTCAATAGACCTGAGCTTGTAAGACTGTCAGTGCTGGAGAACCTATGATTTCCAATATCCTGAACATATTTTTTCATCTCCACAGTTGGCAAAGGTGATGTTTGGTGCTGTTTAACATAAATCACATCTTTACCACCAACAGTTACAGATGTAATAACATGTGTCCCAAAGCTTTCAATAAAGCTGTCCAAAGAAAAAAATAGAAAACTTAAATATTATTATTACAGATAAATAATAGGCTCTAGCAGCAAAAACACTTTTCTATAAGTAACTGGACTAATACCTTGCTAAGGAGGGTGGATCCCAAGATGTTGGGACTGCTCGCTTTACATTTTCTTGCAAAACTAGTGGGTATTTCATGAGCTCAACCTTAGCAAGTGGAATGAAAAAACCATCCACAGAAAGGGTCTTTGTAGCTGCTGCATCAATATGCTTAGAACCAGTGTAGCTGAAAGCAGCATTGAAGCTACCAAGAGGGATGTCTCCTGAGAGGCCAGCTTGTTTATTGAAATACTCCACCATCTGCAGTCACTCAGAATAAGGGTCATATTCAAAGAACTGGTAGAACAGATGAAATAAATAGTATCCTTAGTTCACAACCAACCATCTAATAGTTAGCCCATGTTGAATACCTCATGTAAATAATTTGCTTTTTTATTATGGTATTCTCAAACTGTTCCCAATTATTTTCAGTCAGCTTAAACATCGATTTATGTATGATATGCAGTGGCTTGAGCTTTGTACCATCTCAGTTGACTTCACACACATATAAATGGACACATGCGTTCACATAACCACAAAAAACTGGGAAGCTTTAAAGACTTGGAGAAAACTACAGATCCAATGTAGTTGATAGAATTCCTATTCATGTGACTGGTTATCTATAACCAACTAATGACATAAGAGCACACAATTGCAGTTTAAATAATCCTACTATGAGCTTATTTCTAGAACTGATTGTCATAAACTCAAAAGGCCTCAATTACTTAACGTCAATCTCTGTTCATGTAAAATCAAAATCTAAAGCTCATAGACAACCCTACAGTCATCACAAAACATTTGAAGCATTAATGAACTCCAAACTACTAAATCCATCACCAAATACAAGAAGTGAATTGTGGAATGAGAGCACAAGATAAATAAAGGGAATCAACGAATTGATAGAAAACCCCTTAATTCCCAAGCACTGACAGATAATGAGAAACAATTAGCATACCTCATGAAAACTGCAAACCCCTGAGCTATGACGCCCAACCGTCTGCTGAGAATTCTTAATGTCCCAAGAGACATTGGGCACAACCAAACTATCATACATCCATAAATCCCTAGTGTGTTCGTCGTCAATTTCAATAACCCTAGACCCTCCCACTCCTTTACAGTACAGCAACCTAGTGTCGAAGTTCACATCAAAGCCCCTTCCCAGCACCTGTACTGAATTGATGGCTGTGTTCAAAGCTGCAGCATTTCCTTCCATTTCATCAACCCCAATCGCAATAACCCCGATCCAAATTCAACACCCGATTACTTGCTTGTATTATTCACCTTGAATAGTCCCAATTATTTTCAAAACCAATAAATACCCTTCCATGAAATGAAAAGTACACAAAAGTATTCAACCACAGACGCACTAGCCAATTGCCTCGTAAGGACGACGGTACACGATGAGGTTTGAGGTGTTCCCGTACCCTTTATATCCTCCGGATCTTGAATCCATGGAGCTTTCCAATCCGTGCCTCCTCTCTCTCTCTCTCTCTCTCTCTCTCCCCCTATATCTCTCTCTCTCTCTTTCTCTCTCTCTCTATCTCTCTCGGTAAATTTCCATACCACGAGTCTACTGCCCGGGTTTTGTCCAAAAGGGCATTTGACTTTTCAGTCATCCATTTCATTGCCATTTCCCCTGTTTTTTTTTTTTTTGCAGAAACTGGGAACCGAGTCTTATAGGACGTACATCTGCTTGAGATCTACACCGTCAACATAATCTATGTTTGATCCTGGGATATCTTATTTTGATCGAACGCTTGATAAGGGAAGGTTAATATTTTTTTCTATGGACGGTTCCCTGTAATGCAAGTTCCTCTGCGTGACGGACAACTTACCGGCCTAACATTTTTTGTTTACCAGCCAAATTGTTTAACTATTCGGGGGTGTTTATACCTGATTTATTTATAGTGCAATTTACATTATTAGAATAAATTACACTTAATTTTTTAACATTTGGTTAATTATGAAATTTATTTTTCCACTCCTTATTTTAAAATATTTACTATAATTAAATCCCTTCATTACTCTCGCGGTTGATATTAAACGAAAATTAATAAAAAAATCTAAATTTTTAAATGATGTTCCCATTTTACCCTCTCTCATCACCGAATAAATAAATAAATAACCAAAATTGTAATATACCTTTATTTAAACAAAGGGGAAGTTATTTTTCTCTTCTTAGCCTTGTTAAAAAAAAAAACATGACCCTGATTTACATGATCAACACATAATTCCCTTATAATTTGGATTAAAATATAAAATTTATAAATTATGTTAAATTTAAGTATATTTATATCTCACGAGACATGTAAACCATGTGATTGTGCAAACGACATTGTTGAGAAAAATATAAGTAGTCTATGAACTGTATATATATATATTTCATTTTAACATAAAATAGATTAAAAATATATTTTTATCAATCAATTTTTGTTTAAAAAAATATCTAACCAATTTTTATTTTGTCACAAATTTAGTTAACATTTAATTGATTTTATCAATTTTGCAATTTAATCTTAATCAATTAATTTTTAAAGTAGATAAGGACTGCATATTTTTGGATCAAATCTCAAAGAGATATGGCCTGTTTGGCGCACTTAATGTTGAAAAATCTATGAAAACCTCCAAAACTCTTTAACATATTTTGCCTTTTTCATACTTCGTCAAATTTCTATACATTTATATATATTTATATATCTTAACAAATTTTTATAAACCCCAATAAGTTTTTTTATAAACCCCAATAACACTTCTATAAACTCTAATAATTTTTTACAATTTTCAAAATTTTTTCAACTGACTTTCAATAAATTTTAACATAGAACTGTTTGAACAAATCCAAAAGGCCATTTGAATGGATTCTCTTTCCAAAAAGCTGACTTAAAAATAAAACATAAAATCAATTAATTTTTAAAGTAGATAAGTATTATGTATTTTTGGATCAAATCTCAAAGAGATATGACCTGTTTGGCGCACTAAATGTTGGGAAAAATCTCTAAAAATTTTTAAAACTTTCTAACACATTTTGTCGTTTTCATATTTCATAAAATTTTTATAAATTCATATATATCAATATATCCTAACAAATTTTTATAAACCCCAATAATACAAATCTTATAAACTTTTCAATGACTTTTAAAAAATTTTGATATAAAATCATTCTAATGAATCCAAAAGAAATTGTTCGAATGGATTCTCCTTTCAAAAAATTGACACAAAAAGTAAAAAATAGTATTATTCATATCTGAAAAACGTGTTAAGTGACTGTGCACTAAATGCTAAAAAATTATCTAAACTGTGTTTTTTATTTTTTGTTATTTTTCGATGCTCCGAAAGCCCTCATGAAACATAATTACTCCTAAGGGGGTGTTTGGCATAGGTTAAAAAAAGGTGTAATGTTTTTTTATTTCTTAACCTCCTTTTAATTATATTAGATACACTCCATAAAAATTTAAGAACTCCACAAGCAGTCGTTTGCGGAGCTTTCCCAACTTTAGCCAAGCCTAAGATTGAAAGCGTTTTTAGGATCAAAGCTAGAATTTGCAAGTCAATCGTATACAATTTTCCTCTCGCTGGTCTTAATGGAAAGATCGATAACCCAAGAGCTATGAATCCATAAGCAAGTACGAGTGGCTATCCTAACTATACCAGTTACTTTGCGCTGGAGTTGCTTCCCCAAACCCCAACTCATGTCCGACATGCACGTGGTAATATGCTCAAGTTGAGGGCATAAATAATTACATAAATGGTGCTCATTGTCTGAATGAGGAGCCACATCGCCCCCATAATAGATTGGGGGTTGTTCAAAAGGCCACCTAGAAACAAAATAATCTCATACCACCGCCATTCCAAGCACACAAAATAAATACTAAGCAGGACAAAGCTCGGCAGTAGCCACCAGCCTTGAACGGTTGAGACAACTGTTGCTCTAGCCCAGGGCTTTAGGCATACTCTTGACAGAACCGTGTAAATTAACAAGCCAATGTTCATACTGAATGTGTAACGCGTGGAGCTCAAGGCTAGACCTTTCGCCCCAAAATTCAAATGTTTGACAAAAAGGTGGCTGATGAGGAAGTGTAGGATTGTAACACGAGTGGCACCTACGATTCCTACTGAGTTGAGGCCCTGAGCCTGCAAAAAGAACGCAACTGCAAAAGATGAGCAAGGGCCAGCAATTCTGGGAGAGAAAACATGAGGTAAACCTTGGCGACATTTATGATGGCGATGTCCTAAGCCAACTATAGGAAAGCAGGCTCAACATTGAGTCGTAAGAGTGAAATATAGGAACAGACATGAATAAGAGGAGATGGGAAGTTTTGAGGTATGTCTGCTAAGAACCGAGGATCTCTTGGCTCCATAGGCTTAGGAACAGATTAGGTCCATTAAGCAAAGATAGGCTTTTCATGATTGAGAAACCTGTAATGTTCACAAATACCATTGCCGAGGAACCTCTTGCTAGCTCAAATTTACCCATACGACCCAAGAATGGCATTGAAATTATTGATTTGGAAGTTGTTAGCATGGTTAATTATTATCAGTACGGGGCATGCAATCTTTCAAATCATTAGTAGCTCTTCTACGACCAACAGGGCAGGTAATAGCCAAAAATAGTTTAGAATATTGTATATACGACAACTATATAGTATAGGCTGTGTTTAGCGTATCAAAAAGTGAGAAAAAATGAGATAAAATATAATTTGAAAAAATTTTTTGTGTTTAGTATACACAGCTCAAACCACGTTTTTTGGAGATGAATAGTAAAATTTTGTTCCGATGGATTGAATTTTCATTTGAACGGATTCAAAATTTTAGGCGGTCATATGACTTCTTTACACTACAATCCGTCCAAATGGATTCTACAATCCATTTGGACGAAAGTTGTCTGTACGATTCCGTCAGAACGGTTTCTATAATCCGTTGGAGTGGTTTTAAAAACGCCATAAAAAATAGTCAAAGTGGGTGTCATTTGGTAGTTTGGGAGTCCATAGTGAGAATGGCGAAAAAATTTTTGCTATTTGATTAACCGAATTCTAGTAATTGACTTTTTTTTGGAAAGATATTGAACGTTCTTTTAATTTTAAGAATATGAGAATGTGTAAAATTTCACGAAAATTTTTAGAGATTTTCAGATATTTTCATGATCAACCTTTTGTGCACCAAGCGCAGCAATAGTATATACGGATAAAAGCATTTTGATATATTTTCTGATAATTCCCATTCATTAATGTAAGCATGTAACATAAGGAAAACAAAATCTTTATGCAAGTTTTCACCGTTACAACTTGAATCAAGTTTGTGAACGAAAGCATCTTTCTCTACAAGCATTAAAAAAAGGAAAGAAAATTAGTCAACGCTCTCCATTTATGAATTCCAAGGAACTTATCATATTTTAAAATTCTAAACATATTAACTTTTATACTCTAAGTATAACTAAGTTTACGCTAATTGTAACTAATTTTAAGTTTTTAACTTATTAAAATAGAATTGTCTGTCCAATTAAAAGTTCATTTTTATTTTGTTTTTAATTTCCTCTATTTCGATAAGCCAAATATGTTCAAATTCGATTGGTAGTCGTGGATTTTTGTAAGCTTATTGGGTGTTGACTAATAAGTAATTAATAAGCACAAATACAACTCAAAAATGATCTTCCATTTTCAAATAAATCGCCACGTGCCCTTTTCGTCCTATTATTTCTAGTATACAGCGAAGCAGTTAAAGTTAGTCGGGTAAGTATTTGATTGTGATGATTATCTATGAAAATATATAGCATTTCTTTGAAAACGTAAAAGATTTGGCTGAACAGTATGACCATATACTTAATTTTAGTAAACTAAAGAGAAAATCAAAAGTTATGGTAAATACCTATAAAAATGTAATTAAGCAGCACTTAATTATAACATCTCACATCAGTAACAAATTAAAGAAGAACCATTATCCTACTTTGTACATTGAATTATGCATTGTACAAAATTTGGAACAAACTTTGACTCTAAAAAGTGAGATTAGGCTACCAAATTGGATACCACATCCTCTTCTCCAGCAGCCATAGTCAGCTCCGCAGCCCTTTTAGCTTGCTGCTTCCAATCAGTTTGATACAAAGTGTAAAACATCAACGACACGCATGAATGTTGTGCCGCTACTAGCCCCCACCATAGTCCCCAGAAGCCAATCTTTAAAGTAAATGCTAAGAGAACTGAAACGGGTAATCCAACAAAGTAAAATGAGGCAAGATTCACACGAACCCCCACCTTAGGCCGAGCTGAACCCATAAGAACTCCACAAGCAGCCGTTTGCGGAGCATTCCCAACTTCAGCCAAGCCTAAAATTGGAAGCGTTTTTGATATCAAGGTGAGTGTTTGTTGGTCATTCGTATACATCTTCCCCCACACAGGTCTTAAAGGAAACGACAACCCAAGAACTGTGAATCCATAAGCAAGTGCGATGGCTATCCCAACCATGGTAGCTCTTTGGGCTCGATCTGCTTCCCCAGCCCCCAATTCGTGTCCGACACGTTGTGATATGCTCAAGCTAAGGGCATACGGAATTACATAAATGGCGGTTGTTGTCTGAAGAAGGATCCCCATCGCCCCTACAGTAGATTGGGGGTTGTTCAAAAGACCACCTAAAAACAAAATGATCTCATACCACCACCATTCCAGGCACACAGAACATACACTGGGCAGGGCAAGGCTCAGTAGCGGCCACCAACCTTGAACGGTTGAGACAAGTGTTACCCCTGCCCAGGGTTTTAGGGACACTTTTGACAAAACTGTGTAAATCAACAAGCCAATATTCATATTTAATGTGTAACAAGCGGAGCTCATGGCTAGACCTTTCACCCCAAGATTCAAGCGTTTGACGAAAAGGTAGCAGATGGGGAAGTGTAGGATCGTAGCACAAGTAGCAGCTATGGTTCCTGGTGAGTTGAGACCCTGAGTCCTCAAGAAAGAACGTAGGGGTTGGAGGTGAGCAACGGCCAGCAATTCTGGGAGAGAGAACATGAGGTAAACCTTGGCGACCTCTGTGATGACGATATCCTGACCCAACCAAAGGAAGGCAGACTCCACATTAAGCCATAGGAGTGCAATGGGAATTGACACGAATAATAGGAGGAGGAAAGTTTTGAGGTACGTTTGGCTAAGAACTGAGAATCTCTTGGCTCCATAGGCTTGGGAACAAATTGGGTCCATAGCTGAAGCTAGGCCTTTCATGACTGAGAAACCTGTAATGTTTGCAAATGACATTGCCAGGGAACCTCCTGCTAGCTCAATTTTACCCATACGACCCAAGAATAGCATTGAAATTATTGATTTGGATGATATTAGAATGGTTGTTATCAGTACGGGGCATCCAATCTTCCCAATCATTAGTAGCTCTTCTAACACCTGCAAGGTACATAGCAACAAAAATAGTTTAGAATCTCATATATACAACAAGCTACATATCACAGTATGTCAAGAGAAAAACATTTTAACCGAATGTCTGATGAGTCCTATTCATTAATCTAAGCATGTAATTAACACAAGAAAACAAAAGCTTTATGCAAGTTTTCACCCTTATAACTTGATTCAAGTTTGTGAATGAAAGCATATTTTCCGAAAGCATTAAAAGAAAAAAGAAAGAAAATTAATTAACGCTCTCCATGTAAGAATTTCAAGAAATCTACTATTATTTTAATTAACCAAAAATTTAAAATTCTAAGCATATTAATTTTTACTTTGATTTAACTGAGTTTTCCACTAAACTAGTTTTTACACACGATATAATTATGGCATGATAAAAGTTTATGTATTTAAAATTTTAATTTTTTAGTTCATTAAAACAGTATTGTGAGTCTAACAGTTATTTATTTTTTTTCTTTTTGGTTTGTAATTTCCCCTATTTGATTAGCCAAATATATTCAAATTTGATTGACGATTATGGATTTTCGTTAGTCTGTTTGGTGTTGACTAATAAGTAATAAGCATAAGTACAGCTCAAAACGATATTCCATTTCAAATAAATGGCCAGGTATCCATTTGGTCCCATTATTTTTAGTGTATAGTGAAGCAATTAAAGTTGATCATATACAGTATTTGATTGTGATTGTGATTATTATTTATGGAAATATATAACATTTTTTTTTTTTCGGAAACGCACGTAAAAGCTTTGGCAGAACAGTATGGTCATATGCTTAATTTAGTAAACTAAAGAGAAAATCAAGAGCTGTAGTAAATACCTCTGGAAATGTGATTAAGCAGTACTTAATTATAAGGTCTCACATTAGTAACAAATTAAGGAAGGACCACTACTGTACTTTGTATATGGGTATATGCTGTGTGGGCATCTCTAAGTTTATTTTAAGACATTAATGGTACTTATGAGGCCTTAAACAAACATCTAAGGGCACCACTAACACAAGCATGCTCCAAAAAGCAAGAAAAGTAATGGTCGTTTGAAGCTTTTTATGGTTTCGACATTATAATCAGAACTTCCAAAATTGCCACCCACCCAAGTCACAAACTGGCCCTAACTAACATGCGTCATTGCCGGAATGGCTTAGCCGGAAACGTTTAAACAAACTGATGCAAAAGAGAATTAGAGAAAATTATCCTATGACCATTTCCCCAACAACAGACATAGATACAATGAAAAAAAAAATACTATGTATAATCATAATCACATGAATTTGGTAACGCCACCAACATTAAAGTATCCCTTTGTTGCACCATTATTATATATATATATATATATGTATATATAATATAGGAATTTTAAAAAATTATCACTTTGAAAATAATAATTCATTAAAGAAGCATTTTATTAGTGGCAGTACATATCCTTAAGGTATAGTATTTTCTGGTGAAATATTTAAAAAAAAAAAATACTGTTTGTATAGCCTTACTGTTTGCCAACATGGCAATTAAGTTCTTATTGTCCAAGGAAAGAAACAACATTTAACAAGAGCGAGTGGCAGGGAGAAACCTAAAACTGATAGCAAGAATGAATAGAGAGGAGGGTGGAGGGAAGGGGAGAGAGAGAGAGGAGGGGTGGAGGAAGTACCTCTGTCAAAGGCCAACGTTGGGTAAGGCGCTGGAAAAATGTACTTTCTCTTGTTGTCTTTCTTTCTTGATTGTTTTCTGGATCGCTTGTGACTACTGCAAGGTCGACACTCTCAATTTCTAGAGATTCACTCATTGTTCGAGTGCTTGTCAGAGAGAGAGAGAGAGAGAGAGCAAAAAGAACCAAGAACTAGAGCAGTGCTAGTGAACTAGCTAGGAATCTAGGATGAGATGAACAACGTATAGGATCTAGGGAAAAAAAAAAAAGAAAAAAACAATTAAGAAAGCAAGAAAACAGAAAACGGAGGCCTATTTTACTATGTTTAAAAATGAGAGTAGGGGGAGAGTATACATAATAGCAGGAATTTAATCAAATAAAAAAGAGCAAACCTTAATATTTTCAAGGTGTGTCAGGATTAATAACCTTCCTTCTCTGTTAATGCTATATCATGGAGAAGGTTGGTCTTCATTACTTATTCGTCATGGCATTGGAACAAGGAAACCAGAGAGCACAATGCAAATGGAAAAATGAAAACAATTCTGCATATATATATATATATATATTTTACATGAACATTCCCCTATATATGTATGGCTCTGATTTTGTAACCCCAAACGTTTAATATATTATAGTGAAGCGAAGTTATGAACAATGCTCTTTCTCAATATTTGTTTACCTTTATACACCTAATTAATCTTGTCCCTTTGTTTACTGGAAATCGTGAGGCCGTACTGCAACATGTATAATACTTAGCTTTTATGCGCCCATAAAAGACTGCCTATTGTTCATCTTACTTTGTGAACCATAATTGTCTCCACACCTTACAACGGCTTTTCTTTTCTTTTTTCCAAGTCAATACTTGAATTAATCTATTCATTCTCAAGCATAAACATGTCTTATTGATTGTATCTTCTTGTACAAATTTTCATGAAATGCATTTATATACATATATATATATATATATATACACTTATATTTCATTATATATAAATCACTTAAGAAACCCTAATTGACTGTTTAATTTTAAATAGCGTTGCAATTAAAACAACCCTTCCACTCAACATAATGGATCCGTTTATTTGACTGTTAAATGTTTTGTTGAAAATGTTTTACTCAGGTTTTTTAGGAAAATATTTATAGTAAAATATTTTTTCAAAAAATATTTTATATTAAAATAAGCCAAATGTATTAATACCACTTAACAAAAAAATTGTGAAGTGCTTTAAGAAAAGTTCTGATTAATAGACGTACATATATATATATATATATATATTATATATATGCTACCCTTTACGAGGTGGTCCATTAAAGGGGAGCTACATAAGAAGTGATTTCTTATTTGCAAATTTAATTAAGTAGAGAAAAAGAAAGAAGGCTGGACCAGCACCATTTGCCTTTGGAGGATGAATATTGATGCAATGGCACATTGACGCGTTTGTGGGTAGCATCTTGAGGAGGGGTTGATGTTGGGTGCTTCACGACAAACTAGCTAAATACATTCTTTTGTGAATCCAAATTTCAACGCCCTACCAAACTCCTGAAATTAACTATGTCTATACGTGAGTGGAAGCTGCCATTTAATTTTACCCCTTCAAGGGGTACCCTATCCAAGAGCGGTACTATACATACATACATACATACATACATACAATAATGATATATCCAAACTCATATTTTAACCTTAAAATTCTCTCTTAAAGCCAATGTCATGATATTCAATTATTTAGTACCAAATTAGTAGTTCATTGGTTTGATCATTGTTTAATAAATGGCGTTTTTTTAATTTAAACCCATCATCATTATTATTATTTGCAGTCTGCTAATTGCTCCACTGAGAAGATGGAAGAAATGAAACCTTCAAATTAAAGGCAAATGCTATTCTATATATTATCGCCAAAGACTACTGATCCACAAAATATGAGACATGTAAGATGCAATGTTGGGGGGGGGGGAGAGAGAGAGAGAGAGAGAGAGAGAGAGAGAGAGAGAGAGAGAGAGAGACAGAATGCTTTGACTTCAAATGTTTGAAAAATTTTATCAGAAATATTGAATGGCGAAAAATAAAAAGAAAATAACTTCTCGCGGCCGAGACTTGGGCGTACTCTACTCTCTATCCATTAAAACATTTAATTAGGATATCTGGATATAGTGATAGCATGATTACATGGCTGGCTTTATTGAAACTCAGCTTTCTGATTGAAGAATAATTGAAAATTAGTTTTCTCTTTGATTTAAATACATTGAAATTACCTAAATAATAAAATTATGAAGATCGACGTCACGATCATTTGAAATGATTTATTCAAATTTCTTTAATCAAATTTCTTTTTTTTTTTTTTTTAAACCCAAATGAATAAAAGTAAACTTTCTTACACTTGTTTGTTTGAATATCTCATGAATATTGATAATTGAGTCATATAACAATTGGGTCTCTGGGTGGGAGATAATGACGAGAAGAAACATCTGTATGCTTTTGCTAGGCCTTCTCCCCAGCTTATGTGCCTTGTTCCCTTAACTTTTACGCTAATTGTTAAGCTCTTTCTTAATTGGTACCCCCCACTCCTACATAATATTTGATTTTGTGTCTTTTCAAAAAATAATAATAATAAATGGAAAACAGGGTACATATATATATATATATATATATATATATGTAATGGAAAAATGATTTAACTGATGGTTTGTTTACTGCTTATATAGCAAAAATATTATTAGGTAAAACAAAACTTTGACATGTGGAGTGCCGAACAGTTAGAGGGGGACGACACGTGGCTCAATGCCGAATATTTATATCCTGGACACGTGGTTATTGACCAAATACTTTTACTTGTGACACGTGGACTTTCATTGAACAACCGTTAGTTGACACGTGGTTCTCTCCCGAACGCTTATATATTTGACGTGTGGCATACAATAGCGGTGTTTTAGGATCTTTTCGACCTCTTAAGTATTAATGGATGATATGCTGACACGTGGCAATCGCCGAGGATCTCATCAGTTAGTTTGTTCGACTCTCTTCAAGATGACTAATAAATGTTAGGCATGGGTCCCACAGCATTAATATGGATTCATACCCATAAATGCGCCCTAGTTATGACTAGACTATGTGCTTATCACCGTGAGGGAAACTAAACTAGTTCATCTCGTTACGAGTGGTTGATAGATGTGACACGTAGACAGTTTGGCAACTGAATTTCGGCTATATAGCTGTATTTAGCCACCGAATATATTTAATGAAAGGTATAGGATATTAAATGAAAAGTGAATGGCATTTAAAGCAAAGAAAGTAAAAGAAGTACTCAGAAGTTTGAATACATTACTTTAAGTATAACATGAATTATTTTATTCTTTACATTACTTTAAGTATAACATTTCACTTCACAATTAGGGTAAGCTGATTATTGCCAACTTATTGCACTATTTGCTTTCTCTCTTAAAAGTTCTTTTACAAGCTATTTGCTGACTTAAGCATCCGAGGATTTTCCGACCAGATACCCCCGCTTCGACAGTAATCTTTTTCTTGTATTTATTCGACAGATTCATAGTCGTACTTCCAGTTAGTGTGGTCAACAGTTCCGATAGTAAAATTTGTTGCCGAACAAACATGTATACATTTTAGCATATAATCATTAATTGGTTCAAATTTGATTTAACTGTGATATTTCATCCGGATTGATTAATATGTTGGACATGTCATATGTATATGTATATATATATTTCATATCATCACATCTTTAAAGCCACGCTTCTCTGCACACTTCTAAACACACAAATTTTGTCTGGTCACAATGCTTCAACTCATTTTTCTCATTATTACTCACAAAAAAAAAAAAAATAAAATAAAATAATCATATGAATTACATCGATAGGATCATGCACGAATACTATCCCAACTGACCGTTATGCGTGCATGTATATATATACATATATGATTCCCTACAGTTAGTAATGCATGTGACTCTTAATATATATGAACATTATGTGTGTCAAAACGCTTGTCTTATTTGCACCTTGTTATTGGATATTTATATACGTATATATTTCTCACATATTCAGAATCTCTCATTATAGGAGAACTTTATTATCATTATATATTTTATTTTATTGCATCTTTCGGTTTGGAACCTCGGAGAATATTATGTTGTGTACCATTGGTAGATGTTCACGTTTCATTGTTCCCTTCCGGTAAAATCATTGGACAAAGAATTAAAAAATAATAATAATAAATCCCATATGCATTGAAGTGCTGTTGTGTGAAAGGAGTCACTGATTAATTTGGACACCGTTGAGACGATTACATATATATATATATATATATATATACTTGCGCACCCCCACCCATTCAACCACGTCTTGTACTGTGCCACACAACTCTCTTAAGACTCCAAGAACTATGGTGGGATCAATCACTTCATTTCCTTACTCAATTCCATAACGCTGGTATGCCCTTTAGTACTGCGCATTTCTTTCCTCTCTTCATATATGTACATATGGAAAGAGCAAAGAGTGTATAGAGATTGATTGCCTGCCTTCTAAGACTACAATCTCCCTCTCTCTCTCTCTCTCTCTCGTGTGCCCCATCGTTTGTTTCTTTTTTTTTTTTTTTTTGAATTTAAGGTTCATATTGTAAATTTATTCAAATACATATAGATATAGCTAATTAATAATGTAGTTGAAATAAACCAAGCTAATTAAGTACAAACGTCACGTGTGAAGACAACTTTTAGTACACGCGTGACTGATTTACTAATTAGACCGGCCAAAGTTAAAATATTTTCTCAGCAGGTTCGTGAATTGTGGTTTGCATGTTGTGGGTGAATGTATGTTAGTCAGGGCAAGCCCACAAGCTAAAAAGTTTAATCTGCAGAAAAACCGGTACCACAACCCAGATTAGTTAAATCAATACTTGTTGAAATATTATTCTTCTTATTCGCAGTTTTGGTTTTTGACAAAATCATCTATAATACATCAATTTTCTTATTAGCCATAAATTCTAGAGAGTAAAGTATTATTATTTTTTCTCCCAAATTTTGTAAGTTTTTCTTTCTTACTCTATTTCACACACCGTATATTTTATTTATTATTTCTCGATCTCCAATCCAAAAATAATCATACCAGTGACAGCGAAAGTTTTTCAAAAATTCACCGTCAAAAATTCGTCGCCGCCTAACAGCTCCAGATTCTTCACTCACACCTTGTTTTACTATTTGGTTCAACTGTTTTTGGAATTTTTTTGTTTCCAAACTCAAATTAGTTTACCACTTGAATTTGAGGGAGGTGTTGAAATATTTTATATTAGGTTATGAGATATTTTTTTATATATACTTATATTAGAATATTTTATATCTCAATATTTAGCAAGTAAGTAACTTTATTTTGATTTGTAGATAACTATCATGCATACCCTTTATTATAAAACCATTTAAATGAATTTTCTTAATCTTTACATGATATATAACAAGAAGTAGAATTCATATTTTCTCCTAATTTTTATTTCTTGTCTTTTATTTTTTTTTCAAACAATCCTAGAATTTTTTTTAACTAAATTAATATATGGGTGTGTCAAATTATGATTAATCCATTTTAATTAATTACCAAGTACTTTATTCATATAATTTGAATGCATGTGGTAGTGGACTTTTAGCCCACCATGCATTGACACTGATCACATCCATTGGTGTCTGCCAGAAAACTAGGAAAGATAAAAAGCAACAACGTTAAAAGAAGTTCTAGCCACGACCTTTTCATGAGTTTGCAACCAATCCCCTGCTGCTCAGGTGATCGACCATGACCACTTGGAATCTCTGTGCTGGGGAAAAAAAGAAAGCTTATGAGGGTGCATTATTAGCTATCTGGTTGACTCAGCTTGCTATAATTGTAAATAAAAGAAATTAAAAAATTAAAAAGAGAGAGAGGGGGGAGAGAGAGAATTTTTTTACTCTATTTTTTTTTCTTTCATCCTTCACTTGTATTTTTTTATTCTTCAATTCCACTACATTGTACTATATCCAATTTAATTATAGTGAGTGGAACACCTTATGGGTGTAATTATTGTCTCCAAACTGATAGTTTCTTATGTGTTTAATTATAACCTCTTTTAAACTCTATGATTATTTACTAACCCCAAATTTGTGCCATGCCATGAGAGGTACCATTATTTGAACAATATTCTTAATCAGGGTTAAGTAACTTTGTCTTGGCTCATTAATCACTAATAATTATTCTCACCTAGCCAGTTAGCTAGCTAGCTAAGTATAGGTTAGTTTATTAATTGTTCATCCATGAACCTCTTTAGCCTTATTTGGTACGAGAGAATTGAATGAAATGAAATGGAATTATTATTTCTATACATTTTCATTTAATTAATTATCTTTGGTATACTTATTTAAAATATTATTTTATTTGAGAGTATAGAGTAAAATAATAGTATAAAAATAATCATTTCATTTTTTTCTATTTCATTCCCTTTGTACCAAATTAGATGCACAAAGTTATCATCACATGATGCTAATGTCAATAATAGCTTTATTTGCATCTACTCCAGTTGGATACATGTACACTATTTTGACTCATAATCATCAAGTGACATTTTTATTGTTATAGGTAGTATTGAAAATAAAAATTTTTGAGAATTTATTTTACATACACCTTTTATAATTTCAGTTTTGTACATCTAAACTTTATAAGTTGCATAATTATACACTTATATCTATGCAATTTTTATTACATTTACTCATACTCTCTGCATTCGATTTTCTATCTAAGCAATAATTATTGATTAATTCAATGCTAAGAAGTTAAGTTTATACCCTTAATATTAAACAAAATTAAAAATCATACATAAATAAATGCATTATCAATAAATTTTGTCATTTCTATAATAAATTTTAGTAAAATAAAATAAACTAAATTATTATCAAAATTAAAATTAAAATTAAATAGAAGAAAATTGTCATTTTGTTAGAGTATTTTTTATTGATACTAAATATATAAAGGTAATCTTATAACATTAAATTAGTCAACAGTTATTTTTTTGATAAAAAATCTAATAGAAGGAGTTTTAGTGAATATAATCAAAAGATTTAAGTACATATTTATGGAATATGTGAAATTTAAGTTTGTAAAATCAAAATTTCTTAATAGAAAATCTAATAGAAGGAGTTTTAGCGAATATAATCAGAAGATTTAAATACATATTTATGAAATATGTGAAATTTAAGTGTGTAAAAGTCAAAATCACATGAAGTGTAAGTGGATAAACTCATTTTTTAATTAGTGTTTGTCAAAATTTTCAATTGTGACATACTCCACAACTAGGGATTGTAGAAAAACATTAATAATAAAAAAAAATTAGAAAGTACCATTAACTATTTTACAAGGCAGAAGGTAAACCTAAGAATTTAACTACATGCATTGAAATTACAAAGAAAATTTTAATTTTATATAATGGTATGAAAAATCATAAATCCTAAATAAAAACAATTGAAGAAAAATAATTCAAGTAACCAATTCCAAATTATTTAAAATTAAAATTTCGCTGAGTTTAAGCAATATTGCCCACTATTCTACATTCTTAATTGGTAAGCATTCACCTGTAGGGATGTCCTCCATGGTTCCAAGTACTTGAAATGATCTAATTAATTAATAGCTAATACTATATCTCCAGGCCAATTTTAATTTGGAATGGTATATATATAAGCACATATTTGATGTTTGCTACGTTGAGTTCATTGTATTGCCTCTATTGATGTTTTGGATCGTTGAAGGAGTTCCCTTTTTTTTTTTTCGTTTGCGAGATCAATGTGCTTATTTATCCGTTGTCTCTCTAATTTTAATTCAAGCTGGTGAAGAAAACTATGGTTAGAAAAGAATTTCCATTGGTTAATAATTAATTTGGCTTAGTCAATCTTAAACTGATCGATCATTTTATAAATACAAATGTAGGCAGCAAATATTAAAGTGTGAAAGCTTGTGTTATCCTATATATATATATATATATATATATATATATATGTATATAAATTTTATGTATATCAGTATATATATATTATGTATATAAGATTAAATTAGATTGTGTAAATACACTTCAGGCCTTTAATAGAGAGGGTAGCCTTAAAAGGATATTCTATAAGATGCGAAATTAGTTTTGTAATTGACATGATGATTATATACGCGTATATATATATATATATATGAAATTTACATATCCCTTGTGACAATGTTTTCTCCTTAGCTTTGCTGGGGAGATGGCCCAGAAGATATTTTTTCTTTCTTTATTAGGAATTTTATTAAGTTTCGTTTGGAGATCTAAAAAATTTTAAAAATCGTTAAAAAATACTAAAAATTTTAAAAAATTATTTACTTTTTATTTCTGCGTAGATTACGAATCTCAATTTTTATTAAATTTTATTATTTTTTATCACTTCAAATACTCTTAAAAAAAATTGCAAGATAATAAGAGAAATACAATAATTTGTGTCATCCTATTGTTAGACTTTGCTTTGCTAAGACGGCTATCAATGCCCCCAAATCGGGCTGTTTGTCTCCCATTCAAGCTACTACAACACACCTCTCCTCGACTCATGTCCAATGGGAATCCTTTTCTTTTGATTTGGGCTTTCCAAGCTGAAACCAAGGTGATTGACTATATATTTATATATATATATATATACACACAAAACTGTACTATGAATCTCACTAGCTATTGGTGATCACCAACTGATCTTTCAATATCAAGCCACTTCTTTATTAATCTATTTAAATTTGTTCTCGTCCCCCTGATCTTGCAGTCAGTGGGTCATCACTTTTATACATCAAATGTAAATTATAAATTAATTCTGAGAATAAACTTCGGTCAGTGCTCTTCCGAATCAAAAGTTATACGGCAAACGTTAATTATGTTTGAAAAAAGCCCATAATTAATTCTCTTCCAAGTCAACTACCACCACTGCTCTCTGCTTACACTTGCTTATCTCCGTCTGATAAATCCAAAAAAAAATAATAATAATTCTTTTATAACTTTTATTTTAATATTCACATGTGCCACTTTTTAATAAAAGTTATGTATTTAATAAAAATTTTTAAAAATTAAAAAAAAAAGTTAAAAATTTTAAAGTAACTACGTGACAAGAAAGGAATTTTAGAATTTTGTAGAAGCACTTTAGCTTCAAAAAAATAAAATAAAATTTGACCCTGCACAAGGGACCGGACGCCTTGGCTTTCTTCCAATGATTTTTTTTTTTTTTTTTTTTAAATTTAGTCCCAATGTCATCAATTTGGGGTTGAAATGCAATAGTTGTCAATCTATGGTTACACTTGAAAAAAAAAAAAAAATACACTTCTAAAAATTAAACTGTTTTAGTCGGCAGAGCGCAGGCGCTCAAGCCCAAGCGTAAACGGGCCATAAGTATTCTGGCCCAATTCCCAAGCCGCGAATACTTTTCTTAAACTTGATTGTGGATATGTTTGGAATTGTATAAAATTATATAAAGTTATAAAAGTTAATATTTCGTATTTTGTATAATAAATAGAGAATTTATATTTTATTATCTCGTAATTTGTATTTTAAAAATTTATAGAGTTTTGTATTGTTTTATTTTAACTCCAAACAAACCATATGTTCTCAGTCTGGGTACGGAGCTTCTCTCCCGCCTCTTCTTGAGGCAATCTAGGTCGAAGGGAGATGAATCTCAGAGGGACAAAACACGAGAGAGAATAGGGACCTTAAAAAACATCATACATGAGAGTCGTCTGTATATTAATTATGAAAGGTGGGAGAAACGAACAACAAAGGGTGGTCCGAAGGAAAGGGGTGCATACTTTTCTACCTGGTTTCTGAATGAAGCCCAAAAACTTTGAGATCGAGTACTAAAAGAAATTAACGAGAGAGTTAAAAGAAGTTTACTATTAAAGCAGTTAATTTTGAAGACCAAGGTGGATTCTACAGTCAATACACATCTAAGGCTGCGTTTGGCATAAAAAAACATTGAAAATCTCTATAAATCTCTAACAACTCTTTTATTTTTAATTTTCCCTCCATCATTAATTTCAAAAAATTTCAATATTTCGCTAAAAAAATAAAAAATCTGGAAGTAAGTTATCCGAATGTATAAATTTTTTATACAATCATATTCTTCGTGTCGAGAGCTTTTAAACGAGTACAATTATTACTATTTTTTGTGAATTTTTTTGAATCCGTGGGAACGGATTTAGCAAACCGTTCTCACGGTTTATAAATTTAAAAAAAAAAAGTGACGCCAAAATCAATCTCAAATTACATTTTATCTCAATTTATCTTATTTTTTTTTTTTTTTTATGACAAACGGGGCCTAAGAGGCCCTTTGAGAAAGTGATTAATAGCATCGGAAGAATTAGTCTCATGGGGTGCTTTAGTGATAAGCGATAATACACTATTTTCTATAAAAGAAAGTGAGGTAGTTAGTTTTTCAGACAAACTGTTTATTTAACCATAGATATGAATAATGTTTTCTACTGTCTAATACCAGTCGGTGTGGTCCCGTTCGGTTTACTAATTTTTATCAACAAATTCTATTTTTCTAATTTTTTTCAATTTTCTTCCCCAAAAAAAAAGAAAAATTCAACTTTCTTTACCTTTTTGTAAAACACTAAGCACCTAAAAGTAAAAAATTTAACAAAATTTGAAAATTTTTTTACAGAGCTTGATACCCCAAACGAGTTCATATTATATCGAATGATAATCACATACAATAATCTTTTACAAACGCGACAACCATAATTCTATTTCTTTGTATTAAAAGTGATAAAAGAAAAAACTTGCTTAAAATAAATATGGCTCCATTTGGAGCATTTTTTTTTTCTCTCTAAGGTATTTCGAGGCACAACTTTGAGTAATTTTTGACTTCTTTTTTACCAAAAGTTGTTATTAGCAATTTTTGATAACTTTTAAATGTTTTGGTAAAATTTTTAATAATTTTTAACAATTTTTAATAACTTTTGACAAGTTTTACCAATTTTTAGTAATTTTTGACAACTTTTGTGTGGTTTGTAAAAATTTTGGTAATTTTTGAATGAAGCAAATTACTATAATATAGTAGAAAAGTAATAAAAGTTGATGTTTTGTCAGATACTTAACTTTGTTACTTTTGACTAATTTTTACAAAAAATTATACTTCCAAATAGGGTTTAAATTTCTTTAAAATTAAAATTTTTTATTTGATGCATAAATTACAAGATCGTAACTTTTATAAATATAAACAATTCGAAAGAACTTCTAGGTACGTTGAACAAGTACAATTTGAAACCCTGAGCTAATTGGTATATATTAATAATTGAAAAAAAAAATGCACAAAAACTATCACGACGGTGTTTGAATAAACCTAGGCAGCAAGCACTCGGGCGCAGCTTTTACTGGGAAACTTGATGGCGCAATTGAGTACCTCTTTGAACTTTGTTGCGGAGCAAGGTAGGATTATTGGTCCGGTTGTTGCTCGGATTTCATCCTCGTACTCGTCGAGTAATTCCTGAAACTTCACGGACGTTAAGAATTTGATCGGAACAACGTAGCACTGCTTATGCCCTCCTCCTCCTCCTCCTTCTTCCCCCACATAAACCCGAAAATAACCCCTTGGGACTGCTTTTCTGGCCGTCCATATCAATGCTTTTCCGCCGCTGTGGAAAAGCTTGGAAATCAGAGACCCGACAAGTCTCTTTCCGATTAGTAATTCCATGTTAATTCGCTGGCCTGGAAAACAAGATCAAGCCACTGCTGGGCTTTGATCAAAAAATCTCCGAGTCAGAAGAATGGAATTAATGCGCGCTATAGCCCAATATGAAACAATGAAGAAAGCAATGAGAATGATATGGATCAATCCATATGTATGTGTGTATATATATATATATATAGAGTACTGTAAAGAAGGAATTCTCCTATTACTATTACATCTCGTAGATTAATTTTTCTAGATGAGGTTTCCTATTAATATTCGTATTAAATCACGGAACCTACTTATACAGTTTTCCAAAAATATTGGGGAATCTTCAGTTGTAATCATGTTTACAAAGGATTTCTATCTCCCATGCATGCATGCTTGCAATGGAAACTTCAATATTCCATGTTAATTATGAAAAAAAAAAAAAGGTAATCATCAATATGCGTCTGAACTTTTATTTTAAAAATTATAAATATTTAGAAACATGAAAATAATGTCGATAATATTTAATAATAACATGTTGAATATTTATTTTAAAACATAAAATTGATGGATCTGTAAACTTAATGCAACATATTATATATACATATTTACATATTATCCGTGTAATTCACGGTGGAAAAATGGATTACTATTTGAAAAAAAAAAATTTATATTAAAATATTTTATTAAATGTGTACAATGGTAAAAGTTTATTTTATTTTTTTAGTAATATTAATTAATTTTTACCTTTATTCAATCTCAAGTATCAAATAAAAATTATATAATTATGTTAAAAGTATACATTACTTCTAAATACATTTTTAAAACTTACCTATGTTACCTCAATATCATATTATAATATGCTCAACTTAAGTATATAATATAAAAAATTTATGCATAGGCCAGCCTAGTAACGATTTATATTACAGATTTTTTTATTTTTTTTTGTACATATAGTATTATTTTTTGTATATATTATATATACATATAAATAGTTATATATAATTAATATATAAATAAATTACATTTACTTCTCCTTAAAAGTTACATTTAATACTTACAATATTTAAAAGTTACAATTACCTAAAAAAATTACACTTATTTCTCTTATTTTAAAATGCTATTAACATTGATTATTTTCGAAAAAATTAACCGTTAAAATTTAAAAAAAAATAAAAATGATATTAAGTATTTTTTCTATATCATTCCTTCCTCTCACATTTTCATCAATTTTTTTTACAAAAAATCTCTAAAAAAAAGTAAAAACATAAAATTTTTTAGAATTTTTGTTAAAAAAAAAACGAAATGTAATAGAGAGAAAGGTAAAATAAAAAAAAAAATCTAAAATTTTGATTAATTTGATATTTTATGTTAAGTTTTAATAATTGATTTTATTATAAAGAGATCAATATTAATAACATTTTAAAATAAGAAAGACAAATGTAATTTTTAAATGTTATGAATGCTAAATGTAATTACCCAAATGTTAAGGGAAGTAGATGTAATTTACCCTTAATACAATTATATATCAATAAACTCCAGTAGTGTTATATAGCTAAATCATCAGTTTAAAGTTTGAAACATCCAGAGCTCCCCAAAAGATTAACCACAATAACATATGATATTGGATCCACATCATTCTAAAAGCCTTCCTCCAAAACTAGTACTTTGCCTTCCATTAAGCTCTCCCTCAACCTCTCAAGGCTCTGCATGTTTACAAACCTACACTAAACAATTTCACCAAATGCATTCTAATTTCCGAGCGATTGGTCATCGAATAAAGATATTGCCTTTGGTAACTTCATACAGAGTTCATCATTCAACCTTTGCAACTCCCCCAGGGGGCATACTGGTTTCTGCAACAGTCTCCCTCACAAACCTGCAAAGAAATGCGCATCCACAATTCATCAAAGTTGATTTACAAGGAAGAAAAAAAAAAGGTCACTACATCTCTTTTATTGTTGTTGGGAACAGAAAAATGGTGTAAAAAAAGACAGAAAAATAATGAAATCCACTCGAGAAGAAAGAGAAGTTACTTTGCAAATTTATCACGTGATGATTGCAAGATGTAAATCGAGAGAACAAATGACATCAGTAGCCCTGCGCAGAAGAAACCAGATGGTTAATTAAGCAATGATGTTTTCAATTTGCCACATCAAATTGTTCAGTTTCATTGATCATGAATTCAGGGTTCAAGGATGAGTTCCAAATCAAATCTACTACAGATTCTTAAGGCAAAATTAAGGCTACTTAGATAAAGACTAGGAAGGTTTCCAGTATGGGGAATTAATGGCTCATCTCTCTCTCTCTCTCTCTCTCTCTCAGACAGGCGTGCCTGTTAATCACTAAAAAAGTCCAAAACATGACAGGTGCCAACATACTCCCATTCTGCCCCCTTTTTTCTTTTTTGGTCCCAACCATCCCAAACAAACCACCCAGCGTCATGGTAGCAGTAGCCATAAACCCCTGCACTGAAGTTTATATGATACCACTATTGAAAATAAAAAGAACATGTGATTTTAAAATAATACAAAATAGAAAAGTAATTTTATTTATTTATTTATTTATTTGTGTGGGAGGGGGGGAGAGAGAGAGAGAGAGAGAGAGAGAGAGAGAGAGAGAGCATGCGAGTCATACAAGCCAAGTAATGGAGCTAGATGCAAGAGCAAGGCTCACAACTTAACCATTTTAGCAAGGTGACAGGTAAGAAATAGTACACAGTTGCAATGTTTCAAGTAAAGAGCTATTTGACCGTCTAGTAACAATTACTTTTGAAAGCAATCCTCTAAGCATAACACCACCACAGTAGTTTGACCTTTTTAATGACAGATGATGAATTTGTCGTTAAAAAACACAATAAAATTTGCTGGTAGAGAAAAATATCTAATGTTATAATTGAGCTTTTCTTACCTGATCCAAACAGAACATAAAATCCAGAAGTCACATCTATCTCTGACTGTTCTTGCCTGTATACACCAGAGCAAAGACTCAACCACAATTTATATATTTTTTTTCTATAGAAAATACGGGAACGGAGAAGCACTGAAATAATCAGTTATGCACATTGAATAAAAAAGAAAGCACTGACACCTGCAGATATTTTCACTACAACAGTTCTATCTGTTGTGAAGAGGTACAATATTGCATTTATAATCTATCAATTCTTTGTATGTATTTACTACAATATTGCACTTATAATTTATCAATTCTTGGTATGTATTTACTTAGTGTTTCAAAAAAATTCTCGTATATGTACAGATCCAAAAAAAAAAAAAAGATGAAAATAGGATAAAATGATCCAATCTAGTAAATGGAGCAGCTATGAGTGGTTTGGTTAGGTTGATCGCCAACTTCCAGAGTTCATGCTCTTATACCCAAAGAGTTCCTCACTTTCAAGAAAAATGCAGGATATACAATGCAAGTGTATCGTACCCTGTTCCATCAAGGCAACGAAATACACTGTAGCAAGACAATACATCTTAAAGATCCAACAATGTAAAAGCTAATAAATAATTCAAAGGTTCAAACAATCCAGATTATTTAAGTATGAATGAGGAAAAAATGTTTCCCTGTGCATAATAAAATACCAATAGCATACTCAATAGTTCTCAATGCACATATAATTGTTAGTGAAAACATAAAAAAGCAAAACAAGTTAGAATAGTTAGGCGTTTTACTTCTCCAAAATCTTTGCAATTACTCCAACATATTAACCACTAAATTCATTTATTTAATCATTGGATTTACAATCATCAAAATCAGGGGCAAAGATCGCTATAACAGAGTAGGGGCAATTGCCCGCACTCATTGAAAAAAAAAAAATAGTTATACATATTTTCTAACATTGCCCTTGCTAAAATTTCCTTTTGACCCCATTGCCCCAATTTATCCTTACTTACCCTCACCCATAGCCAGCCTTATCAGTTGAGACCCCGCAATTTCAATAAGGCCCTAGATCGTATATATATATAATATACCATTATAGTGATATATATCACAAGTCCAACTGCATCTCACCTTCAGAATTTCAACACATAATTTCACCTCTTTTTTTTTTTATCCAATTTCATCTATCTTTTTTTTTTTTAATCATATATCATTTATCCAACTTTATATATATATATATTCACAATCATTTATCATTTATCCAATTTAAGCTCTTTTTTTTTTTGGGGGGGGGGGTAGAAAGGCCTTATCAATTTTTTAGATAGGCCTTATCAAATATTTCGTCTTAGACCCCAAAATTTTTAGGTCCGACCCTGCTCTCATCCACTACCATTTCTATCTCCGCCACTGATCCAAAATGTCACAAGTTTCTTCAAATAAACCATAATACAAACCAACAAAACACCAACAAATAAACAGATTTTCGCAATACATTTTTATCTCAAAGCAGTGAAACTGACCATGTGTATCTGACAAGCACTTGCTTTGGCCAATGTTCTGCATCCCAAAATTGTTTACGGATGTCTGGATGTATTTCAATATCTGTTCAAGACAAAGATAAATTAAGTAGACCAGACTCATCATTTTTTTTTTTGTTTTTTTTCTGCCCGGGGGGGGGGGGGGGGGGGGGGGGGGATGAAATGTACTCAAAAGTCACCACACATTTCAAAACTTTGGATGATATTCTGCAGAATATGATCGATAGTACTTTTTGACTCAACAAGGAGAATCACACAATACATGCACCAAGTTAATGAATTGATTTCTTGGGTTTCCCTCCTCTGCACACCCCCCCCCCCCCAAAAAAAAAGCACACATATATCTTGTCCCACGTGGGACTGTGTGTGGGTTTAGTTGTTTATATGGGTTACCCTTGGAACAAGTTTATTACTTGGTTCCTTGGGCCTCCCACCTCTTCTACATTTAAAAGAGAAGAAGAATAAGGAGAAGAAGGAATCACACTATAACAATGTATCCATCAAGTTTATGACTTGGTTACTAGGGCTAGCTACCTCTTCAACAACTTAAAAAAATAAAATAGAATAAAAAGAAGAAGGAATCACACTATACAAACAGCAACGTATCCATAAGTAAAAGATTTTGTGGATGCACCAAGAAGACTGGAAAAGGCATGCAAGAGATAACTAAGCCCTACATGGAAAAGATAAATAAGGCCACCATATAAACTCGACCTGTTTCAGATGCAAGAGACGATAAATTATAATGTAACGCAATAGCACTAATATCTAGTTTATAAGAAGCAATTAAAGCACGCATAATATTTAATAAGCCAATTCTCAAAACTATGGGCAATTACTAAACAAGACGACCTCAACAGCCATTACAGATCTATTTTAGAACCTAACTTTAATCTATCACTCAACAAGCCTTAGTTTAAAGTGCTCAAGGTCGCAAGAAATTGTCTTCCCCAGTTAGCTATTTGTTTCGGTGTAGAAATCAACTCTTACTCTGTTCCATGTGTAGGGCATCCAGACATGCTTTACACATCAATGGGGCGAAACTTAATGTGTAACCTTGGACAGAGACATGAGCAAAGTCCTTCCTGTGCTTTGTGAAAAACTGATAAGTGTTTACCCTCCCTTAATATGTGAAATAGTCTCCCTTTGCAAATTTTAGTTATGAGTCCATATTATATCCCATAAAGTTTTTCTTCCATGACAGATCTGCCTAGCTCCAAACCAAATTATTTTTCCAGATACCAGCCTTTCTATTAAAATTTTACTCAATTACCCTCCACACGTTAGCGGGTAACTTTCAAACATTCTGTTTCTTATGCTAGAAGTAGTGAACTGCTTTATTGCACTTCCTCCTTTCATCAAGCATTATTTTAGTCTAGTTAAGCTTTTTAAGCAAATTAGTCAACTAAAGTTGTCATCACTACCAAAAAAATATTCAAACCTCAATAAAAATTCAACATCCTATAACCTCAATCATTTGTATTTAATGTAGCCAATTTACCTTGGGTACGCAATTTTTTTTTTTAAGAAAATATTTTCCTTTCTATGAGAATGAATACTATGATTTGCATTTAGAACAGGCATAAGTAAAATTAAATTAGATAGCATCAATGCAGCCCATTTAAGAAAATATATAGTAGCGATTAACTCCCAAACTTAATTTCATATAAAAACAATCTTTATCCAAGTTTAGGACCAATCATTTGAGGCATAACAAAGTGAGCATGATCAAGTGAAGTTTTAAGCTCCGACAGGTAAATGATAATATCTTAACATAGTGTACAAAGTAATGGAGGAAAAAGAAACGCAAACTAACATTCACACCAGATTTCATCGAATAGTTGCATGCTACTTTTGATTAAAAGGTCAATTAGAAAAGAATTTACATACAGTGATGTGGCATATCTACAATCTTGGCAGTGACACCAAGCAAATCGCTTCCAGAGTACCTCTGTATCACAAACAAATCAAAAACATCTCCATCACTCTAGAGGATTAGATTTTAATTACCATGAGAAAGTTGCGCACTGGATGTTAGAAACCTAAAAAGAGCATCTTGTTAGTTTGCTTTGCTTTTTAAAATGTTCAAAATATGAAATTCTAAAACTGAGAACAAGTTCCCCAGTGATTGACCCTTACCAAATGAACATCAATCATTGGAACCTCAGGGCTCTTTCGATTTATCAAAAATAACCATGGAACCAAAAACTTTTCTTTTCCAACCTGAAACGATCTGCATAACAAGAATTTTGAGTACATCTTAGGATAACTGTAAAACATAAACATGCTCCTTGAAAGCATCATAGCCCAACAATAACATCTGAATAAATTAGAGATTAAGGGGATACATGCAATCAAACACAGAGTAATGGAGAATAATGCCACGTGTCATTTTTATTGCACAAACACTAGGGCAGTTCATATTTTTCTTGAACCCTTCCAATCAAAGCTCCAATTTTACCAAATGCATGTATAATTTTCAAAACCACCAAGGAGAAAAGCTAGGAGCTCAAATAAAGTTCCTCACATTTTATATGGATCTGCGCCAGTGTAACCAGTTGGTTTTGGTATGGGAATCAAAACCTGTAATTGAATGACTTTTCAAAATTAAATACAGAATAAGAAATCAAAACATACAAAGTGTATCCATTTGTGGGAGCAACTGATTTAACGCTATGAAACAGCAAAAAGCTTCAAAAAAAAATAATAATAAGAAGAAGAAGAAAGAAAGAAAGAAAGAAAGAAAGAAAGAAAACCAATCCCAATTGACAAATTGAAAAGAAGAGCACCTCGCGATTCACAGCAAAGATTGGGCAGTGGCGACCGATCATGTCATGCCAAACAGTTCTCGACTGAAACGCACACAACAGAACACAGCAAATTCACGGATCAGTAATCAAGCACAACAATACACGCATATGTGTTTTTTTTTGGGGGGGGGTGGGGGAGGGGAGAAACTGAATCGAAGGGTTTTATGGAGAGAGTACAAACAGAGTGGTATTGGCCCGTCTTGCTCATCGGCACGATGTCTCCGGGTCTGTAAGCAGCAGAGCTGGACGCCAGTAACATCAACAATAATACCAACAGTGCCGAATTGTTGATTGCTCTTCTAATTGTTCCGATTCTGCTATGTACCATTATCGCCATGGAAATTAAAGCAATCCCCGTGGCTTTCCTCTCTCTCCCTCTATATAGTTGCGTGTATGAAAGTCCTCGCCGAGAACGGGGAAAAGGGTTTTGCTGCCGGCTACGGATTCAATTCTATTCTATTTTATTAGACCTGCAGCAGCTTGAAATGGTTTCGTCCTTCCACCGTTCAGCTGCGATGCGATGTTCGAATTTTTTTTTTCTAGAAAATATATACTCCGGCATAAATAAAAATAAAATTTTTATTTTTACGCAGGTCAGATAATTTACAATAAAAAAGATAAATCATACATTCTATTTAAATAAATTACACTTTTTATTTTACTCTTTAAAGTGCATTACATTGGATTAAAAAGTAATTTAATTTCATAAAATATTTCAATATTTAATATTTTTATTAAAAAACAATGTTAATTTAATAAAATAAATAATTTTAATTTTTATAAAATAGTTAATTTATTATGCAATTATTATTTAGTAAAAATTAATTTAAATTTACTAAAATAATAATGTTGTTTTGTAATTAATTTTAGTCTAATAAAATAAATCATTTTAATCATAAAAATTATTTGATTACTTAGAATACGAAAGACAATCAATGATTATAAATTAAATAATATATATAAAATATTTTAAAATAATAAATTTATATAATAAATAAAATATTTTAAATAATTAAATTTTTTAAAATAATTATAATTAGATGTTATATGTGTCAATTACAGCATACTTTAAATTTTACATCGAACAACGATATTTTTTAAATTCTGCTTATGATATTAAGTAATACATAATGATTTTGATTAATTTGATTATAATCGAACTAATTAAATTAAGGTGATTAATTCAACTTGGTTTGGGGTTTTTATAAGGATAATTTAAGAATTAAAATAAAATAAAAAATTGAAGTAAAAATGAATAACGGAATAAAAAATTAAATAATCATTTATATTTGCACAAAGCTGATCGTTATCTTATGAAAGAGAGAAAAAAATAGAGAATTAGTAATTTCAGTGAAATAATCCCTGAAAATAAGGGGAGAAAATGTCTGAAACCCGAGGAAGGCAACGAAGTCGGCCCCGTTTGGCACCTCTAAGGAACTCAAAAAATTATTATAAATTTTTAACAATTCTTATACTTTTAATTTTTTCATTATTACTAATTTTAAAAAATTTTAATATTACGCTTAAAAAATAAAAAATTTAGAAGTAGGTTAACCGAATGTGTAAATTTTTTTACAATCATATTCTTTATGTCAAAAGCTTTCAAACAGTACCATTGTGACTATTTTATGTGATTTTTTTTGAATTCGTTGGAATAGATTTAAAAAATCGTTCCTACGATTTATTACTTTAAAAAAAAAACGTTAAAATTAACTCAAAATTATATTTTATCTCAATTTATCTTTTTTTTTTTTTACACCAAACGGGCCGTTGTGTAAAAAGTTAAAAACAAACAAAATCTTTCACAAAAACTAGGGTAAAAGCAATAAATACAACTTACCAAAAAAAAAAAAAAAAGCAATAAATAACATAAAAATAGGGATATCATTCATGCACATATATATATATATATATATACACTGAAAACAAAAACAAACAGGTTTTGTGTCCTTAAACAGAAATCGACAATTTCCCACTAATAAAAGCACTGATTCAAGTGTTTGAATTTGAAGATCGTATTAAGGGGAGAGTCAGAATTTTTACCAGAGGAGTACCGGGCGCCAGGGGTCACCGGACGCTAAGGGGACATCGAACACTCAAAAAAAAAAAAAAAATAACAATCGATTTATTTTTCAATTAAGAGTAGGAAAAAAACGATGTTATTTTTAGAGAGAAAATAAATTATTCTTAAATATTAACTAGTAAATATATTTCTCACAGTTAATGGTTCAAGCACTTGAATTTATTAGAAATATCCCTTACTACAAAAAATATAATTATTATTAAATTTTATTATCTATAAAATTTATTATGTTATATGCTAAATTTGCTGATAGTATAAACAAAAATATGTAATAATGTATTAAAAGATACACTTTATTTCACAAAAAATACCAAATTTGATTCTTTTAAACTTCTTATATGTTAAAAAATTTTGAGTTAACTTTAAATTTTTAATAAAATTAAAATATCTTAATTTTTAATTAATTTAATTTTTAAATAAAATTAAAATAATAAAAAAAATATTTTAATAATTTTATTAAAAAAATTAAGGGGTCACTTGCCCCTTTGTCCCAACGTAGCTCCGCCCGTGATCGTATTTTTCTGCGAACCCAGAAAACGTTTGACTGAGCATCCTTGTCTTCCGTATTCTCTCTACAAATTTCAATTATTTCAACACAAACTAGATTTTAGCAATTGCTGATGCCCTTTCTCATCTCATACCCTATCCGCCCGACCGATCAAGGTTCATCTCATGCCCTTTCCCAACACAGAAAGCGAACGATTTTGATCAAGGACCAGAGGTGCTTCTATAGTTAATTCGTGACCCAGACGGCTTGTGACTAGTACTTCTGGTTGTCTTTTGCATCTTTGGGAACTGGGTACCGTGAGGCCTAAAATTAGCTTGGTCCACTATAAGAGTGGTCTGTTGATCACAAATTACACCTCGAACAGAAGTTATATTCTAGTTAAATTGGAATTAAATAGTTTACTAGTTACGTTGTATAATTACTTTATATAATATACTATCACACGACCCTCAAAGTTTACATCATCTAACATTTAATTTAGTCACCTACTCCCACTTTAAGTTCTATCAAAATAAAGTAACTATCAAATCAATAAAAAATAAGACAGACACTCCATCTATAAATATCTAAAACCAAGACAGCGTAAGTACTCTTCTTTCAGCTCCTTTTTCTCTCTGATCTTCTTCTTCTCTCTCTTTACTTACATCAGCTTATATCTATATGAAAAATTGACTTAAGCATTGGAGTGTCCTTGGTCAGAAGCCAATTCTGACCGCTTTATTTCACTATTTTCTGGCTTGCAGGCAATCTCCATGGACAAGAGAGAGAAGGGGTCTACGGAGAAGAGGGTAAAAAATATTGCCGAATAGGTACCTTCATGGGTGATCTCCGGCGACCAATCGTCGGGGAAGCGGAAGACAGACCGGGAACGTCACCACCCTCGTCGTCGTCGAACCCGTGCCCGTCGTCAATTGGGGCGGAGCGCTGGGATAGAGCAGAGGAAGCGGCCCAGATGATTATATGCCAGGTCCAGCCCACTGCCGTGTCGGAGGAGAGGAGGAAGGAGGTCATAGATTATGTACAGAGATTAGTAAGAGGCCGTATAGGTTGCGAGGTGAGCATTTGACGTGTGGATATGCATATATGCAAAGTGGCATATTATTAATGTGTGTTTGATGTGGCATGTGGTTCCATTTGTAGTTCTGCTTGTCTACTGAATTTGACAGTTTTTTGTCATGCTGGTGGGAGTTTGAAAATTTAAAATTTTTATGGAGCCTGGTTTACTTAACTACATGCCATAAATAGCTTAAGCATCATAAGAGCCCTTGACTTGGCTTGCTTTGGACATGTATAACTGAAATATATTGACTCAATATCATATATATATATATATATATATATATATTTTAATTTGTCTGGCTACTGTGAATCGTAGATTAAGTGTAGTAGCTGTGGGTGAGTGCATTGAGGATGCCATGCATGGTCTTGGAATTGTGAAACCTAGAACTTTTTGCTATATTTATGAAGCTTATAACTGTTATCCTCAGACTTCCAGTCTTCCAGCAATCTAAACCGACTAGAAAACAAGGTAAACTGAACTTAATGATGGTTAGTAGTATGGAATTTCTCAAAATCTGGAGATTATATCTTTTAGCTGGGAGGAATTTTTTTCATGGGGACTGGCGGGAAGTGTTAGAGGTATGGTATGCATGTTGGGTAACACGGTCATACATACATTTATTGTCACTAGAGATTTCTAAGATTCTGCTCTGCGCACGGCTTTACAATGCAAGAATAGGAGTGTGTCATCTTACTACTTGTTTAGCAACTATACTAGTTGGTCTCATTTTGCATTTGTTGTCTCTAATGTGAAGGGCATTTCAAAAGAGCAACCACCCACAAAAATTAGGCTGACAGTTTTACTAAATGACGTTTTTGTGAATGTATTATTATGTTATTTTAGTTAATTTGTATTTGTTCTATTTCCTAGGGGTAATTTTCGGCTTTATATGTCATAAGGTTAATTAGGGTTTACATATACATTTAGTGTAAGCATTGTATTAAATTAATTTTTCTGAACTTTAGAAAAGCAATATAGTTTTGTTCCATTGTTTCTATCACCAACTAGTTTTGGACTAAGGCTTTGTCGATTTGAGCTTAGTTGTAGTGACGGATAAAGCACCGTCCAGCATTACCAATTTTGGAAGAGGATTCTCAAATCTTCTATATATGGAAAACGTTCAAGCTTTTATCTAGAGTTAATTCATGTTGTGCACTTTCAGATGCTGCCAGTGGGGATGGTTGATTTTTAGTGGATACAATTCAAGTTTGGTCAAATTGCAGGAATGATGAACTGGTTGGGAAAATTTGAAACTGTATCAGCCAACGTATGTAGCAGATCTACTAATATTTTTACACTTTGTTGATTCGGATAAAGGAACCACAAAAAAATGCTGGAACTCAACCAGGTAACAAATGTCCTGTTGAGGGGTAAAATGTTCATGTTCTGATGATTCCGGAGTGTTCTCTAGTGGGAAAGAGTATGGAGAAAGTAATTTCAATGAAGGGGAGCAAATTGGCTAATGAAAACAGTAACTAAGAATCTGGCAGTCTAGTATAACTTTACTAATGTGTAACACACCCCAACAGACCTAGAGGGTTACAACAGAGTTAGAAAATGATCTCTACTTTGCACCTCTATGCATTTGAGCATGATGCTAATTACTGATTTGCTATTGCAAGTTGCTAAAGTTTCCACTTGTTTTGAGCATTTTAAATGTTCATCCACTGATGTCTTCACATGTTTGCTGAATATGTTATTTATATTGGGCGTCTATGGTAAATTGTTGGGTAAGATAAAAATTGATTAAGTTGTTGTTCCACTTGCTGATTTCATTGAATATTTGTTTTGTTTGTTGCAAAATTTGGGACTTGCCTTTACCATACAACTCGATATAGCCTTAGTTCCAAACTAGTTTAGTGAAATAACTCAACAAAACAAAGGATAATTTTCTTGCTGAAGATAATTCTTCCTTGACTCACGTTTGAAAATTAAAACAACTTTTTTTTTTCAATAGAAGTGAAATTTTTTGTTGGAGTTGATGCTCCAGTGGGCCAACCAAGGGCTTGGTGATGAAATTTCTAACAGGTTTTGATAATCTATCGGTCGTGGGTGATTTATGTTTTTCCTAAATTTCCATAGGTTCTTATCCATTCTTGTTATAGTCATTTGGAAAAGCACGGTAAATTACATGTTGTCCAATTTGCCTCCAAATTTGATTCAGAACTTTATCTTTTTAAGGCTCTCTTGATAAATTTTTTAGTTTTTCAAAGTTCTCCTTTGAACTTTCTACAGGTCTTTCCATTTGGATCTGTACCACTAAAAACATATCTTCTTGGTGGAGACATTGATTTGACAGCCATTGGTGGTGCAAGTGTTGAGGATACTTTGGTGAATGAGGTGGTATCTGTACTTGAAGCAGAAGATAAAAATAGAGCTGCTGAATTTGTTGTGAAGGATGTCCATCTCATTTGGGCTGAGTTTTTTTTTCTTTTGCCTTAGGTGTGTACTGAAGATTTTTCCTAGTTATAAACTGAGGACACCTTCACTCAATTTCTTGGTTTTATTGGCATAGTGATTTTGCATGCTTCAAATTTTCAAATGGGATATGGTGCACGGTAAATCAATCTGTGTCCAAGTACACTGACTATTCGAACAAGGAGAAAGTGGCTTTAGATAAAATAGTGGAAGCTATTTTAACATTGACCTATGAAAGTTTCTTTCCTGATGATGGTGAAGATTCAATAACATTTCTGGTTTGATCAATCTTATACCAATCATAGTCATTTATTTTTTATCCTGGTTTTGTCTTGATGAAAAATTCACATTGTATGTGTTGAATGGAAGTTTTCTCTTATATTGAAGAACTGTGCAGAACTCTCTAGTGAGTTTCTATGTGATCTCAATCGTGCTGTCATGATGTAGGTTACTTTTCTTTCTTTATTTTCTCGTTTTCTGAATTTATAACCAAACCAAACCAAGTTTTTTCCCACTAGGTGGGGTCGGTTATATGGATTTGACGACGCCAATCTATTTAGGACTATGTCCTTCGTAAAATCCAGGTAGGCAAGGTCACGTTTAATAGTTTCTTTCTAACTTCTCTTGGGTCTTCCTTTTCCTCTCCTACTCCTGGCAATCTTTATGCTTTTACACTTTCTAACAGGTGCTTCTGTTGGACGCCTTCTAACATGGTCGAACCATCTTAATCGATTTTCTCTCATTTTATCTTCAATCGGTGATATTCCTACTTTATCCCTAATCTCCTCGTTCCTAATCCTGTCTCTCCTTATAATCTCGCACATCCATCTTAGCATTCTCATCTCCGCAACTGCTATTTTCTGGACATGATTATGTTTTACTACTCAACACTCTGATCCATATAACAACGCTGGTCTTACCGCCACTTTATAATACTTTCCTTTCACCTTAAGAGGGACTTTTCGATCGCACAAGACCCTCGAATTTATGTTATTACAAATTTGTTTGTCACTTTAATTCACTAAACCTAAATCTCATTTCTAAAATCCATTGTTTTTAAAACCCCTAAGCCCAGTTCCTTCATTCAATCTATAAACCCACCACTTTTTGTATTTCTTGGTAGTTCTAATTATTGAGTTTTGATATTTTAGATCTAGTTTTGCGTACTTGTATTTCCTCTTTGTTTGTTTCTCCATGCATGGTACCTTTTTTTTACTGTTTTTATTTATTTATTTTAGTCCATTTTGGGGTTTGGTTCGATTTTTCGATACCAAATTGTAAAAGAATTTTGGTTTGGTAATGCATACTTATATTTTAGATATTGAATTATCTGCTGGCAGGTTAAGCTCGTTAAATGCATTGTGCAGAACATTGTGGTGGATATCTCCTTCAATCAAATAGGAGGGCTTTGTACACTATGCTTCATCGAGCGAGTAGGTTACCCTCTTTATGTTTAAATCTTAAATGATGCCACTTAATTAAAACTGATTGTTTTTTTTCCCCCCAAAAAAAGGGTAAAAGTAACTAACAAATTAACTAGTTTAATAATTTTTGTACGAATAGATTTTGTGAAAGATGCTCCCTTGAGCCTTAATTCTGATAGAGTTGGCAGTTCAAATATTTTACATAATGTTATAATCATTAATTTATTTATATATTCATCATTATATCATAATCGTGGACATATTTAATCGAATGATTACACAACTTCTGGGGGTTTAGACTGGTCAGTGTTTGCTCAGACCTTTTTAATTTGGAGCTCTTATTTCTTACTTTTATGGCTATCTAGAATTATGTGTGATTATCATCTATTATCTAGGACATTTTATAAAGTCAATACTTAATTTTTATGTTCATAGCATTGTAACACTTTACTGGTTGTTTCTGGGAGGAAAAGAAAAAAAGGTTTACGGGGAATCTAATTTTACCTAATAGACACTCCTATGCACATTCTCCTTCTCTCATATGAACACTGAAATCCGGGTAAATTTTTTCATCATATAGAATGGAATACAAGTGTTTATGGGTCAAGATTACAAGAGTTGATGCCCAACAATGCATCATCTGGAGAAAATAGTCTGAAATGCGGTACACTTTTGACGCAGAAGGCTGCATTGCTGTTTACATTTTGAGTTTTCTGGATTTTTTCCTACATCACCTTTTTGGCATGAGATGTCCAAAAAATCAATTGCACTGCTACAGAGAATTGCACTTAAAAGATGGTTAGCATCCCTAGTCCATTAATTAGCAAGAAAACTAGCCTTGCATTTGAAACTACTTTAAAAGATGTTATAATACAGTAATTATGACAAGCTTAGTTTTATGCCATTAAGTAAATAATGTATGGCATTTCTATATCCGTTTGATGGACCATGTGGATTTGTATTCCTGGTGTTATTGACATGCTTCTAAGTAGGTTAGACCTGCGTTTATTTTCTATGTGAAGCAGGAATCAATTTGCTTTCAATTTAACATTGTGTTGCTTCTTCTTTTACAGGTTGATCGCCTTCTTGGTAAAGATCATCTATTTAAACGCAGTATCGTCCTGATTAAGGCACGGTGCTATTATGAAAGTCGTGTCCTTGGTGCTCATCATGGCTTGATTTCTACCTATGCTTTGGAGAAATTGGTTCTATACATCTTTCATCACTTCCACTCAACATTGAATGGTCCTCTAGCAGTGAGTTCTCATGTAAATGTGTATTGGTGTGCCATGCATATGTTTGAAATATAATTAACTTGATGACTGTATTGCTGAATTTTAGGTTCTATTTAGATTTTTGGACTATTTTAGCAAATTTGATTGGGACAATTACTGCATTAGTTTAACTGGTCCAGTTCGTATATCTTCATTTCCGGAAATTGTGGGTGAGCAACATCTCCTTAACTGTGGTGCTGCATCGTATAGGTCTACCTCTCATTTGTTTGATTGATTGATTAATATATATATTTATATTTTGCAGCTGAGAAGCCTGCAACTGTTGGGAACGATCTACTGCTTAATAATGATTTTCTTGAGTACTGTGTGGACGAGTTCTCAGTTCCTTCAAGGGGTGTTGACATAAACTCCTCAACGTTTTCCCAAAAACACCTCAGCATAATTGATCCACTAAAAGGAAACAACAACCTTGGCCGCAGCGTCAGTAAAGGTATAAAGATATTTTTTTTCTCTTCCCCATAGTGGAAAAACGCTTTCAAACTTGGAAAAATCGTTTCAGGTTTAAAATCTGAGATGTATTACCTTGCTGTGCATGGAGTCCTTGAATGCCTAACTGTCAGATGTCTCAGATGACTCTGTATTTTAATTAATCAAAACCATGATAACCTATCTATTCTTTGCAGGAAACTTTTATAGAATACGGAATGCTTTCACATATGGGGCCCGGAAACTTAGGCGAATCCTTCTGCAGCCAGAAGATAACATAGCTGGTGAACTACAATTTTTTCCTAACACTTTGGATAGGCATGGAACTGGACAGAGGCGTGATGTTCAAAATCCAGTTTCCATGTCTGGTCACAATGATTTTGTTCCTACGTTGTTAGGTCAAGAAGAGAAGGCAATTTCTGATTTAAAATCTGCTAGTTCAGTTGGCATAAATGGGGTATGTATGTTGGATCCTGATGCATTATCCCACAATGAAGGTAATGATATTGAGGTAGCCCAAACCATGAACGGACATCTAAAGGGCTCTGCAAAAGTGGTCAACTCCACCTTGTTATCGGAAACTGATGGTTCTGTGAATAAGGCTGCTCTTGTGGGATACTGTTTTTCTGGGGACACTGAAGACCTTGCCGCCTCCAGAATTCAAAGTCTCAATATTTCTAATGATACAGCTAAAGCTTTCCATCCAATTGGTAAGGAGGGCATGCCCCAACTGGGCATTCCACATTTTTCATCTCATCTTTATTTTTCTGGATCAGTATCAGGTAATGGGAAACTGGGATGTTGAAACTCTGATGCAAACTCTGATTTAACTGGAGACAGAGTTTCTTCTGGGATTCTGCCAGTGCCTGATGAAGAAACTGGCATTTGTGTTAGACATCACGATGAGGACATATCAGATGGGAATCATGAGGTCCTCACCACTGTTGGATTGAAAGGATGTTGCTTCAGCAACAAATCCTGTTGCTTGCTCCACAGCAAGTTGCGGTCCTGCCTATCCTGGAAAAACGTCTTTGGATGCTGTGGGTAGTCCTGAATATTTGAGCTCCTTGTCAGATCTCATAGGGGATTAAGACAGCAACCTTACAAATTTGCATTATGCTAGATGGTACCATGAGCAGTCAACTATGCCTGCTTTGCCCTCTCTGTTTCCGAGTAACAGTTCGTGGGATATAATCCCGCATTCATATCACTTCAAGCAAAATGGTTTTTCTAACATGAATGCTAATGGTATTATCCCAAGACCAACTTTTTACCACATGAATGCACTTCTAATGCCCGGGGCAACATTTGGTGTAGAAAAGATGCCAAAGCCACAAGGAACAGGGACATTCTTCCCGAAAGTGGTATACTAATTTTTGTGTCTCTGTATTTTGTTCAAATGACATTACATGCCATGTGGGTTCGGTTGATTTTGCTGCTGCTTTGCAGCTTCTGTTTTTATTATTTTGTTCGGGAGGAAAGTTTTGTCGTCTCTTAAGTGGTTTTATGAGTAAATTTTTACAGAACCGGCCTCCATCCCTGAAGCCTTTAACTGGGAAGGGAAGGAATCAGGGACCAGCGAGGCCCACTCGCAACAATGGGCAGGCAGCGATATCCATGGAGGCAAAATTGCAGGATAGAAGCAGCCATGTACCGTATCAAGGTAATGGGAAGGCTGGGGATTCGGATTTCTCTGAGGCTGGTTCCCCTGGTGGGAAGGTACGCCCTGATATCAATGGCTTGCCTCCCTGCCACGAGGGAGTTGTTGAATTTGGGTCGGTTAGGCATATTCCTTTAGGAGTGCCCTTGCCAGAAAGCAGCAGGCAACTGAATCATGCCTCTTTGCTCGCTCAAACATCTATTCAAAGCCTGCCTTCCAACACTAGGGATGCAAAAATCGAAACCTGTACTGGGTATGAATCAGAATAGGTACGAGTATTTCACAATCTCTGAATAAATATATATCTATCTATCTATTATTGATTTGTATGCGGGCATGTTTAGGATTCTGTTCAAGCGCTAGCTGTTTTGTACATGCAGGGTAATAGCGAAGTCATCCTACCGTCTGAAGGATGAAGATGATTTCCCACCTTTGTCAGTCTGATTATGGTGGGAAGAGATGCCCAATCTAGATTGGCATATATAGAAAGTATGAATAGAACACGGTATGCTAACAAACCAGTAGTCTAAGGCGCATAGCTTTCTGTCATTGTGGCTCTTATAGAATTCTTTTTCGCTTGGTGTAATACAAATTCCATTTGCACAGTCTACGTATTGTCCTTCTCATCTGAAATCTCCGCAACTTTGAAGAACTGGTTTTCAAACAGGTTTCATTTTGACCCTACACATGTAGTTTGGTTATTATAAACCCAAGGTCTTTGTTGTTCATTGGTGAAACATATGTAACTTAAGGCATTCTTTTGGAATCCTATATAGAGTTTATTTAATTTAATTTAATATTTATTTATTTATTTGTTTGTTTATTTATTTATTTTTATTGATTATTTCAAATTTGAAGTTCAATGTAGCAGGCAGAGAGCATGTTAGCTGACCGCTGAGAATCTTCAAAAGACTTGCTTGAATATTCAAAAACTATTTTTTTAATTCTTTTTTATTCTGAAATATTGTACATCCTAATAGTAATGAATCTCAATTTTTCATATTAAATACATACTAAAATCGTCGATTCCAACAATGAGATATTAAATATATATATATATAATAATAAATAATTTAATATAATTTAGATGTAAATTAATTATTTAATATGTTTATTAAATTTTAAGATATTTAAATATAAATACAAATGAACACATATTATAAACTGAACATGATCATCAACACTAATTCTGTTAGATTAATTTAATAACAAAATGGTTGAATCTACATCAAATACTAAGGTGGCATTTAGTTTATTTTTCTGTTTTCATTTTATGTTTTAAAAATCTTAAAATAAAAAAATAAAAAATGTTCTGTTTTCATTATTTTCAAATTTTCTTTATTTTGGACTAAAAACGCTCAAAATGACTTTTTGTCATTTTTCATTTTATGTGCAAGCGCATTTTGAAAACACAAGTGACTTTTGTTTTCAAAAATGTAAAATGAAAAATGAGTTCAAAACGTAAAATATAAAACAAAAATGAAAAACAAAAATAAAAAAATATACTAAATGAGCCCTAAATTTTCACGCAGAAGCAAGCTAGTATCAGCAAACCCTACACCATAAATAAAATTTGCATTGCGGCAAGTATAGTGGTGAATGGATGGTGAAATGAAACGGAAAGGTTACGCGATCTAACTAATAGGGAAGGCTAAAATGGAAATGAGAGTTTTGAGAGCATTCTTTGTGAAAATATATCTTCAAATTATGTAAATATATATATATATATATATATATATATAGGTGTATAAAATTATTTAATTTATTTTGTTTACATTACTTTTTAAAAAAATTATTATATATATTTATATTTAAAAAATAAGAATACTTTATAAGTTATGAATGAATTAAAATAAATAAATAAACAGCAAGCAACAAATGAATTAAGTTGTTTGATTATTATTAATAAAATTATAGCATTTGAAAATTGGTCACTGACTATACTAAACTATTTTGGAGCTCATATATTATTCTTTTAAAAATTGAAGAGATTTTAATTGGTTTCAAATTTGAGAAATTGATCAGATTTTACGCTAAATTCGCGAATTTTAAAATTGGAGAGTGATTTATCACTCCTCTTAAAAAAAAAATTAAATTATTTAAGTTAATATTGTCAAACGTGTACTTTAGGTTTAGATATTGTAACTAAGACCGTTAGAGTGAATTTAAAATGAGAATTCGTAAAAAGAAAAAGTTAGAAAATAAAACAAAAAATATTAAATTTAGTTAGTTTTTTTTGGTCATAATTAGGAAAATAAAAAAAAAATATATAGACTTTTGCTATTTTTAATTTAACTAATCATAAAAAAAATAAATATATATAAATATATACCTATATAAATTTCACCGTTTTACATTTTTCCCTGACGTGCCCTTTAGGTAGCCCATGTGTTTCTTTCCACAAATCCTTGCTTAAGCAGGGATGTCAACGGGGCAGGTATGGGGCAGGTATGGGACAGGTATGACCTTTCTTGTCCCCGTTTAGTAATATCCTTACCCGTTCTCATCTCCATTTCTGGAAAAAAAATTTTCCCCATACCCGTCCCCACAAAATAATAAATTCCTCATCCCTGTTTACCCGCCAAATATATTAACTATTACAAATTATATATTATATGTATAAAATAAATATTTAAAATTATTATAAATATTATATATATTAAATAAAAAAATATATTACATATATATATTAAATAAAAATTAAAAATATATATATAATATTTGACTTTGACTGATGCACTTAACCAAAGATGAAGTGGTCTTTATTTATAATCTCACAAGACTTTCACTTTTTTGTGAGAAACCGATGTGGGACTTTTAAAGAAGTCACCACGCTAACAAAATTAACAAATAAATTTTTAAACAGATACGGGACGAGGTGGGGATTATCATACCCGTCTCTGTCCCCGTACCCGTACGGGTAACATTTCAAATCTCCATACCCGTTCCCGTCCCCACTATTAACATCCACATACTCTCCCCGAAAGGGACAAATGAAGTGGTTACTCACCAGATACAGTTATATTTGACACTCCTATGCTCAAGGCTTAAAATCTGTTTCTGCACTTTGTATCAATGGAACTTTCGTGGATGTATCTTCTGGTTTACTGAGAAATAAGCGAAAAGTGCATGTCAAGAAGGACTTCTCCAGAAGGCCTTCTGTAAATTAATAGTTAACTTGTGAGGTACGCGCGGGATGATTAATCTTCAAGTATTTGATGTTTTCATGCTTTGTGGTGGAGAGATTAATCATCTTCTCTCTCTCTCTCTCTAAAATAAATAAATAAATAAATATATATATATATATATATCTTCTGATTTGGCATGCATATATTTTCAATTAGACAAATAATGATATTATGAGGTCCACCTTAATTAATTATATCTCATTCAATTCCCATAGATACTTTGATCCATTCACGTACAATCAATTCGGCGAACACAATACCAAATGGTGGATGGATCCCCACTGCAGCAAACATAGAATTGATGAAGACGTGCATTCTACTCCAAAAAACGTGCTGCTGGCCCCTACTGTAACAAATTCAAACGAAAAAAAGCTTCCCTTCATGATCACCATCGTCTTCTGTCTCAACTTTTATCCAACTTGAAACAAAAGCAACAAACGACCACCCTCTCGATGGCTATCATGCCCACGAGGACACACTTCGCTTCCTCCTCCTCCTCCCATTCACCGCCTCCGTCTCCGATCCCCACCGGCAAAGGCTCGCGTTCTGCCGCCAATTCCATCTTCTCCGATTACCTCGACCGATCGCTTCAAATCCCCCGACTCTCCCTCCCTCGGTACCTTCATCATTCCGTTCCTGATGACATCGATTTTCAATCTCTGGTGTCCAGAGACGACGATTCGGTGATGAGTCTTTTGAGATCAGCAACGGAGTTCGGGCTGTTTCGGATTAGCGGGCACGGAATCGGCGTCGAGGACCTGCGAAAAACCTTGGAGGAGGGAGCCGATTTGGTTTTCCAAATTGCGGACGATAGAAAAATTGATTATTGCAGATATTACGGCGGTTATGAGGAGTTTTTGTGGCGGCATTTCGAGGAGGCGGTGGCGGAACGGGCGGGCAAAGTTGCCGGAGCCGAAAAATATACTACTTTGAGGTAAGCGGAAGAAGACGAGACTTTTTGATTAATTTCTGGTAAACTAATGACCTTCTGGCCCAAACAATTGGGCTTTGTTTCTCACTTGGGGGCCCATAAATATCATCTTGTCTGAATATTGGGCCCAATTACGGGTGTGAGAACAGCTCATGGCCCAATATTTAAACCCAGATCGATTCTATATATCCCAGTCCTGTCATGCGAAAAGAGAAGAAGAAAACAGGGTTTTCAAAGGCAATTCCATCGAAGAAATTAGGGCGAAGTTAATTATTTGTTAAAATACTAATTTTACAGTTAAAAGAAATAAAAAATAAAAATATGGCACCGATAATTTTGTAAAGATTTCCCCACCTCACATGCAGGCAAAAGATGGACAGTGTTGCCCATAAACTTGAAGTCATTGCAGCAGAATTGGGTCAGATCATATCAGAAAGTGTGAATAAGGAACTGATCCCCAAGGAAATTGAACCAAGAGAATCAATCCTAAGCTTGTATCGATTCAAACAACCAATAACCGCTGGTGAATCTCCAACTCTGTCTAATGAGGAAAACCCCCAACCATCCTCTTATGAACATGCCCTGAGCCTACATCTTCCACTCGACCAATGTGAATTTCATGTCCAGATGGAGCATGGACCTTTGTCATTCAATGCAAGCCCGGATACAATTGTTGTTACAGTTGGCAAACAACTTGAGGTAATAAGATATATATATATATATATATATATTAATGAAAAATGCCATGTTCACTGCTAATAAATGTGTTGGTAAAAGGGGATGTCGAATATTGAATTTGGATTTGTTGAAATAGGAATGGAGCCTCGGAGAATTCAAGTCTCCGTGTGGGAAACTGAACCTTGAGCCGAAGCATACCAGAGCACCTTTCTCCATTGAGCTCAGGTGTTCACCTTTAAATTTCACTCATGGCCCAGGCAAGATCATCAAGAAGACAATCCCAGTAGCGGATCAAATCTTGTTTGTAGTAATATTCACACTCCTATACAAATTATGTGTGTTCATATTTTCTTGATTTGCGACCGAGAATATGTGTGAGTTTGGGATGTCATACATAAGTGTTACATGATTAGATTTTTTTTTAGTTTTCATTAATTTGATGAACCTACAGTTGGGTGATGGTTTGAATTTTGAAGGAGTGTGAGATAGAAAAAGAAGGGTTGTTAATTTACACCACCTTATTGCTTGAAGGTTGATTATATGATGCATATAACTGTGTTTGAGGTTTGAAATATTGTCATATATGATTTTGAATATACTTATGACTTTGTATTTTGGATATGTCAAATCTTGCCATGTGTCGATACAGATTAATTAGTTGATAATGGTTTGAAAATACAGATTAATTTAGTTGAGGTGTCAACTTTAAAGGTCCCGGCAGGCAAATCTAATGATATAACAACCAAGATTTCTTACCATCCTGAGCACGGGTATCTTGTATTAGAGGGTAAATGCCACTAATTATTTATGGCTGAAAAAACCTACACGTAATTAGAATCATTTCAATCATGCTTTGATGATGATTAGTTTAGTTTTAATTATTAATTAACCACCCAACAACTCCAAAAGATCCTCAATTAAAAAGTCTAGTCTATACACGTACCCATCAACTTATTTTGTTGTCGGGACTCTGGATTATGTCTATGCTCTAGCAATTCAACCTCACGACATAGCTCAATAATTTATTTCACAAAATCTTTTGGAATTGATTTATGTAACGCAACTTTCTCTGTAGATATATATATATATATATATATTCAATTCAACGGTCATGAGAGTTATGCCACCCAGTTGTCATTTTGGCTGTATATGTAACATCATCACTTGAACAAGGATTGTTAAGTCATGGAAACATTTTATTGCTACGAAATGACATTTTAATTCTGAGATTCTTACTCCTATAGTCTCTGTTCGATCACCTGTAAATGCCCCTCTCCACGTTAATTTTTGGTGACTTTCAGTAATTTTGAATTAAAAGTTATAAAATATAATTTTTTATGCGTTTTGTAAAAATTAAGCTAAAAAAAATTAATTTTTGTAACTATAGTGTGGGGGTAATCTTGTATGTGTTTGATAAAATATCAATTTTTGAAAAAAAAAATTATAAAATCCAAAAGTTAATAATTTTTGGTTTGCCAAACTCGCCCTAAATGGAAATAATTAGTTGTAGAATCCATTCTTTAATTTGCATTTGTGGTGTAGTTTTCTTATTGTGGAAGTGCAAAAAAAAAAAAAAAAAGCCTGTTAAGAGATAGTTATATGTATGGAGATAATCGAATATATGCAGTTTATATTTATATGTATTGACATAATTAAATATGCAAGAGAGAGTTATATGTATAGAGATAATTAAGAGAGAGTCAGCTATAGAGAGACAATTCTAATGATTGTTTTATTGTGACCACATGGACTTGTGATGATTGCTTGGCAAGCAATTTTGGATTAGTTTATCATTATTGTTATTATTATTATTATTATTAAAATCAACAATGTGAGTAGACACCTCAATTGTTTGATGTGACTTGACTTTGATATAAATTTTAATCCGCTTTAAATTAATTTTTGTATTTTCTTACCGTCCATTTCACACATTAATGTGTACGAATAATTGGAGAATGCTTCTTAAATCAAATTTTTTAAGAAAATTAGATTTAAAGAATTTCGTAATAGCATTTATGCAATAAAAGATAATTTTTAATATATTATTTTTGCAAAAACGACAACAAATATTTTAGTTGCATAGTACTAAACTTAGTAATTAATTATTAGGTATCATTATCAATAATTACATTAGCAATCGTAAAAAAAATTAGTTTCATTAAATAAATTTATTTATTTTTTAAGAGCCTCCTTATGAGCAGCGATAAATGTGAAGTATAGGGAACCGTTGCTCCAAAGTTCTAAAAAATGCTTAAAAATTTAGTATAACTTTAACCAAAAAAAAAATTAAATACCCCGTAAATCTTGACCTCTCAAATTTCTTTTAAAATTTTAATAGTTTTCTTATTTATAATTTTTTTTTACCACGTTGATCTAAAATTTGAACCATTAGATATATAATACGTGTTTGGAGGTCAAAAATTTCTAATTTTTTCACATTTTTTTTAATTTTCTCCATTTTTGTTCGTGTAAAAAATCTCTAATTTTTTTCAAATTTTACCGACTTCCACTCTTTTTTTTACATTTTCATATTTTTTAAAAAAAATACACCAAATATTCAACATCAAAATTTACTTATTATTACTATTATTATTATTTTCAAAATTTAACACTTAACACATGACAACCGTACGTCAAGACCCCCCGGATTCAGATAATCATTTTGGATGGGGACCTTAAATCCAAGATGGGGATGGCTCAACCGTGCAAATGCCCGATCTTAAGGTCCAGGATGGGGATGGCTTAACCGTGCAAATGCCCGATCTTTGATTCTCTCTCTCTCTCTCTCTCTCTAACACCCATGCAAAGATATATGGACTACATGTTCATTGATGGCCTCTCTATCCTCTCTTTATATTTCGTTTAGTTGGGTCGAAAATTATTAAAAATTATAAATATTTATTTATTTTTATCAATTTTTATTATTTTTATTTTTCGTGTATTTATTTTTAAAATTTAAATTTTACAAATTTTTACAAAAAAATTATAAAAAATTATAAAATCTTATCTACTTTTTCCTCTTTTTCAACATTCATCATCTTATCGAAGTACTTTTTTTGATTAAAATACCAAAAAGTGATTGAAATTTTTACTTTTTTTAAGTGTTGGTTACTTTTGGTTGCTCAAATGGCGCCTTAATTAGTTGCGGTAAAAAAATTAAAAAAAAAAATCTGATCATGACGTACGCGTAGAGATTGCGAATCAAAATATTTGTATTTTTGTTACGTGGGCTATGGTGGGAGAGGAAATTAAGGGCGTTGCCCGGATAACTTTTAATAAAAAAATTATTAACTTTTGATTTATAAGTGGTTGGTAAATTATTAATTTTTATCTTTTTTTTTTTTCATCTATAACAACTTCTTAACTCAAAAATTAACAAAAGTTATTAAAATCACTAGTAGAAAGAGGGGTATTAGCGACCGCCACAAGCGGTCGCTAAAAGTATTAGCGACGGCTTAGCGACCGCGTCAAGCAAGTCGCATTTGGGTCGTCGCTAAAAAGTATTAGCGACCCCAAAGGCGGTCGCTAGAGTTTAAAATTCAAAATTATTACAAAAAATTATTATTTAATAATAGTTTAATCATTTTAGATAGTAGTATCGCTACTACTTTAATAATAATTATTAAAAATAGAAACATTTCATGTATTATTGGATAAGTAAACTCTTTTAACTTATACTTTTTTTTTTATATACAATTTAACTTTAAATCTATTAATTTTTAATATCTAAATAGAGTCTTAGACTCGGAGAACATTTGTGAACAAGGGGGAACATACAACCAATAAAATTGTTAATTTTTTTTGTATTTCTCTGTCTGTCGTGCAGCAGACTAACTAAATTATATTATTATTTGATGAGGTTACCCCGTGAAAATGGGAGCATCGATCTAGACTTGTTTATAAACCTCCTGGGAGTTACTTCAATGGCTTTTATCTGATTAATTGCACGGCCAGTCGCCAATCAATTGATCGATGAAGAATTGTTTTTGCTCTATACTATTAAGGCGCGACCAAATACTGTTATTCCATGTGTGTCGTCCAATTATCGAATTTCATTGGAATTTCTTTGAATATTGATGTTATTTTTGGTTTAATAAGATGATGTTATTTTAGTTTGGTGGAATAATTTATTTTGATTTATAATATTTTTGATTAGAATTATACCATTCTCAAGCACATGCTATTTATTTGAGTTTGAGTTCGGAGCAAAACTAAATCTTAGTTCAACTCGACTCGATTTAACATCTAATATTTTCTTATTAAATAATTTAAAGAGAGAAAATATTATACACACACAATTGACTAGATAAATAATTAAAAATATTATAATTACAAAAAAAATATGTATAAAAGAATTATAATAATAATACGATAATGACAATTTTGTAATTGAAATGCACCGTAATGAATGTTTCCATTAAAAGTGATGGATCGATAGGTCCTTATATCTTTGGACTAAGTTTTTTTTTTTTTTTTTTTTTTTTTTTTTTTTTTTTTTTTTTCAGTAGGCAAGCATGCAAACATGAATCACATGATGGGTAGGAGACCCCTAAATCATGCCTTGTTTTGGGTAAAGATTAAACTAACAGATTAACAATTCAGTATTGTAGGGTGCTGTCTAGAGGGTCGCTGAGATTGAATTACTTGGGAATTAATGTATTCAAAGCCAACACAGAATCTGGGCAATATGTTGCCGGTCGAGGGGGTTTTCATGTATATATATTTCATATATGCTAATATTTGAATTAGGTGACTTCGTCTCTCTGTCTCTCCTGGCGGCTCACCGACACTGCCCTCCAGCTAATCCCTTTGATTGCGGTGATTCTTCTCCAGTCAACCCAAATATTTATTTCTCCTGGTCATCTTCACCATCGATCTCTCCCACGCCACGCCACGCCACGCCGTTAGTCACACGTATTCATGATAATTAATTAATCAGTATCGTAGTGATCTCAACCAGCAGGCGGAAATAAGAATTCGATAGATGCCGTTAGTTGTTGATGCGTGCACTTTCTTTTTGTGCTAAATTTAATATCCTAATTAATTTGAAATTTTCATATTGTTGTGTATGGATCAATATCATTTGCATCTTATATATTTGCATTTTCAAGCTAAGTTGTGACTATATTGAAGGAAAAATAAAGGATATTGTTCAAAGGGATCAATTCGAGTGACACATAAGTTTGTTTTTCACAGTACTCACCCGAGTTCGATTCCTTATTCACTCGAGATGGGGGAGGAGGTGGTGCACATATTCTCGGTTTACTCATCGGTTAAACAGTCCGTTGAAAATTATGATAAAACGGTAGCATTCCGAGTTATAAAAAAAAAAAGAAAAAAAAAAGATATTGAAGTGATGATAGACATTCCTGTTTTTATCCTATATATATAACTGCATTAATTCATTGTTAATTAATCGTAGTTCTTATGTAATTAGGTCAATTCAAAAAATTGTGACTAAACCTTCTCTAGATGTCGAAAAGATATCAAGTAAACACGAAGACGAAATCAATTCGTTCATTCTTTTTGGGAAGCGAAATATATACATATGCATATATTAAAAGTATATATTGCTTTTTGCTGTGATTTGATCAAAGATTTAAGAAACAAAGAAATTAAATGGATTAGGTAGTCAGCTAACTAATATCTTAGCCCATTACGTAACGCATCAAGAATTAAGCATGCAGCTGGTTAACTGTCCGTATCGTTCCATCGTATCCATGCACGGTACGTACATGTATAAATCATCTGCATGTAATTCTTTATTTATTGCTGGTTTTAGTTGGTTTGAGCACTGAACTGTCAGATTTATATTACTTTTTGTGCATTTGAAAGCATGTTTTGTAATGATATTTTATTTTACAAATTTATTTTTCTTGTTATAATAAAATATTTATTTATTTGAGCATACATTATTGTCCCTTATTTATAAAGTATGTGATTTAAGTATTGAGTATCAAATACCAATACAGAAATATTTAAATCACAAGTTTTATATATTAAAATAAATTCATAACTATTAATGAAACGGACATTTCATTATGTTAAAACTGTAACTTTTCTACTTCTTAATTGAGTGATTTATCTTAATCATTAAAGTAGTGACTTTGAGTAGGAAAGTTAATATGTATATGTTATATACATAATGAAAAAACTGTTGTAAATTATGATCTGATTAATAAATGTCATTGATTATAATTTACTAAAACTTTAATAAACTTATAAACCTTAATCCTGAGTTTGTAATGGACTCACATTCATGAATTAAATCTATTTGAGTTATCACGGAATTAAATCTTATAAATGGTCAAAATCTCGATAACTTGGAGATTTGATTTCATGAACCATGGGATTATATACTTACAAGATGGAATCTATTTTGATATACTCATCTAAACTATCTATCATTTTGATCATTAAATTTATGACCGCCGTTTATTCAATAAATTGTTTATTGAATAACAATATTTATCTGTAAATAATTTACAAATATAGAAATATTGAGTATGATCAAAGTTTGGATAAATAAAGACTTAGGGTTAAATATGTAATTTAAGAGACTTGACATTTAGCCTAATTTAATTACGACCTTGTAATGGAGAATTAATTAAGTAAATATTATTGGTCTAAGATCAAAATTCATTTTATTAAAAGGAGTTTCAATTAAATGAATTTTAACATGGACGACTAGAATGCAGTCTAAGGCTTTTAGTGGAATAACTCAGGGTTAATTTAAAAACTAATGGGAAGTTATGAGATGATAGGACCCAAATCCTTTAAATTGGAGTTAGGAATCCATAGGCCTTTAGTCCCCAAATTAGCTCAATTTATTTTTAATAGGTCAGGTCTAGTTCGTTTATTATTTATAATTTATTTTATTTGTAAAATAAATTATAAATATCTAAACGTATGTTTAGATAAGATGACGTGGTCGAGAAATATTTTATTAGATTGAGAGATTTTCTCAAAATATCATATCTTCTAAATATTTTATATGTTAGGAAGATATATACATTAGATATATATCTATACTACTATAAAATGTCCCAATATTTGAAAAAAAAAATTTTGACTACTTTACCCTTATTTTTTTCAATTTAACTCCACTTTTATCCCTTTATTATTCTAATCTAACTTTACAACCCAACTCCACTATAATTCTTCATAATGGTGCATTATCTTTTTTTTTTTATAATTTAACTCAATTCTAATCTAACTCTGCAATCCAACTCCACTAGAATTCTTCATGATGTTACATTATTTTTTTTCGTTTAACTCAATTCTAATCTAACTCTGTAACCCAACTTCACTAGAATTCTTCATGATGTTACATTATTTTTTTTCGTTTAACTCAATTCTAATCTAACTCTGTAACCCAACTTCACTAGAATTCTTCATGATGAATTAATTTGGCTTTATATTGACTAGATCGTGTATTCATAGGAGGGAACTTCATCATTAAGAAGAAAGGTCTCAGAATAGCGGTTGCTACTTCTGGCATCAGAGTTTATCATTATTTTTTATCTTTTTTTCTATGAAATTTTTTCTGTCTATTTTTTTTAAGATTTTTCTTTCTAAGTTTTAGATTTTCATTAATGGGTTTGCCTTTAATTTTTGTTTTGATCAGTTGTTGGTGGGCATTCTTATCTTCTAGAGCCTCTTTGGTGGTTGGACATGATCATATGTGAAACTTTTTCTTTTTATTTTGTTTAATTCTTCTTATACAATTAATCAAAAAAAATTTTTTTTGGATGATTCATCCATTCATCATGTTAGTAATTTCATCAATGGGGATTTGATTTCTCAATTACCTTTAAACAAAAACTCTAAAAGAACTGAGGGAATAACAAGTAACAAAGCACCAGAAAAGGAATGCGGGTTGTGAGAAACATAATTTCTATGAAAGCTCTGGGTTTAGAGTTGTGGTATCTATGTCAATGTTAATCTTGATCTTGTTTTCCAAACGGTAAATTCAATGTTATTTTCAAGTGTAATAGTGTATAAAAGGTGCATCACTTAGGTATGTAGTGCATAAAAGATGTATCGCTTAGATATAATAGTTGTATTAATAAATATGAATGAAACTGCTCTATGCATGCATCCTGTAAACCATGTGTAAATTTTGGTTGATGTGTATATTGATTAACCAATTTACAAGGTGAATGAAAAATGAATGCATGGTTTTATTACTCAGTACCATATGATTCAATTCATGTACTTTAATTTATTGCCCAAGAAAAAAAGAGCTTTCAAGTTTCACTACCAAGCTAACTCGTAAATATAATATATTTTTATTATTATCTTAATATTGTATAAAGTATATGTATTAGTTGTAACATAATTGAATAATTTCAGTTAATCATTATTAAATATTTGGTATGTGTTGGATTAGATAATATATTCATATTAAAAATAAAATACAAATTCACATGAAATTTTAGTACACATAGCAAGCTTAAAAAATATATATAATAATATTCACTTCTAGAAAAAACTTGTTAAAATTTTACTATAATAACTTTTATTTATAATTAACATGATTGAGAGGGAATGAGTGCATTGTCTGTTATTTTTTTTTTAGGTCATTAAGACCGCAAATGAGTTTACTATATTTAGTTTTATTAGATGATATTCCTTTATATTGAAATTATTTTTTGTTTTGTATTTATTTTTAACTTATTTTTGAATTCATTTATTAAAATATTGTGGATCTGACTTTTTTAGATTTTATTATATTTTTAATGTGATTGTTAATATTAGATTTTTAAAATTTATTATATTTTTTATTATTGATAAAATTTTAATTCTTTTGTGTATCAGATTTTAGGAAAAGTTTATTTATTACTATATTTTTCAATTTGTTCATTAAAAAGTATAAGGTAGGATTTTTTTGTTTTATTGTAATTCTTTAATATGATTGTTTATATAGTTTTTTTATAATTTATTATATTTTGTCATTATTGTTAAAATGTAAATTTTTGTACATTAAATTCCAACAAAAGCCTTTTTTTGGTTATTTTTTAATTTGTTTATTTAAATATAACAGGTATAATTTTTTAAAATTTTATTTTATTTTTTGTTTGAAGTGAAAATATCATTTTACAATAATAATAATAAAAATTGTCAAAGAATTGCAAAATTTCATATTTCAATTTTGTTAACTTTTTCATTAATAAAATATTATATGTATTTTATTAGATGATATTCTTTTATACTGAAATTTTTTTATTAACGTAATTATTTTTTAGATTATTTTTCTTAAATAATTATTAATATAAATTTTTATTAAAAATTAAAATAAATATATAATATGACATGGTGTGTATATATTTATACATCTATTTAAATTATCCTTAGCATATTCTAAGTATGATGCTTTAGGACTTTAACTGATTTTTTTGATTCATTATTTTCCAATTTCACCTTACTTTTTGTTTAGATCTATTGAAAATCATCCTTATCATATTTTATATACTGTAATACTTCTTGATTATATCCTAAAATTAGTTTTGTCAAACTTTTTTATATAAAAAATGAAAATTAAATCAAAAGTTTCCTTCCATATTCATTTTTTTCTTTATTTTCCATTTGTGTTTTTGTATCTCTTTCTCTATGTAGAAAAAAAAAAAGAAAAGAAAAAGAAAAAAAGAGGATAGGAATTTGAAATTTCTTCCCTTATTTATGTTATAACATAAAATGAAAAAAAAAACTATGGGAAATTTAAACAAATAAAATTAATTTGATTTAAAAGTTTTAATATATTAATTAATAGATTCTGTTTAAATTTTTAATTTTCTTTTTATTTTCACTTCATTTTTCTTTTTATTATTTTTTTGCACCAAAATTTTACTCCAAACATATCTTTTATTTTTTAGAGTTTAAGATTTTTTTAAGAAATTCAAATATTTTTTATTAAGGTTTTTTTCTTTGTTTTCATTATTTTATTTTATATTATCTAATTTTTTTATCTCAGTGTGTATTTATATATGGGATACTGATTTAAAATTTATTTTCTTATTTGTGTTATGTTGAAAAATAAAATAAAATATAAATGAAAGTTAAGAAATTAAATTTTAACGGAATTAAAAAAATTAATATATTGATGAACGTTTTTAATTTTATTATATTTTTTTAATCCATTCAGATAAAAGTAAAATATTTTTTTCGTAATTATTAGTTTAAGTTACAATTCCTATTTTAGTATTGATTTGACAATTGGATAATCTAATTATTAATGATATGTAAAAAAAGTACAACTTAAGTTTAATAGCAAATAAAAGTTTCTAATCTTTCACATTAATAATAATTTTAGTTTTTCTCTTAACTTTCATTTAATTTCTAGAACTATGCTTACACCTAATAACAAATTCATGAGAATATATCTTAATAAATTTTATAAACCAAATAATTAAATTATATAAAAGAATAAATATACTCGTGCAACGCACGTTCATTTTTCTAGTATATATATGTGTGAGAGTAGATAAGAGATAATTTCTATGGTTGAGAGATCTTCTCTGATACAGATATTGTATCTTTCTCTAATCATTTTTTATATATACTAATGTAAGCCATAAGACTTGAGTAATTTTTGTGATCACACACATCCATTTAGAGAGAGAGTTAAGAATAGTTTTGAAAGGCTGAATTACTGAAAAGAAGATGTTTTCGCTTTGCATCTAAAAATTTTAAAGAGTTCAACCTTTTAATCGAAGTATTTTTCTCAATACTATACTATAAAAACTAACCATTGGTATAAATCATCTGCATATAATTCTTTATTTATTGCTGGTTTTAGTTCGTGTGAGCACTGAACGTGTCTTATTAAATCCATGGCTGGCACTTTCGTACGTGGTTGAGTTAATATAGGTACGTCATTGGTCATAGCTGCGCCTGAAGGATCATTGCTTTGTTGGTGTCGGTGACCTGTCATGGAGCCACAGTTGAATTGGTGGTGTGTGAAGTCCAACAGCTACAAGATTGTTCTTATATAGGAATATTGTGAAATATTTATCAATTGCACAAAACTAAAGTTGTCGAACCTATTCACAATCCTATAAACTACAAATGGTGAATCTTGACAATGAAATATCACTTGAGAAAAACCCCAACCTCGTAAAAGAGAAAATAATTAAGAATACAAGCAAGCATATAATATTAATATATATATATATATACACATATACATATATGAGACGACAAATGGAGACACAATGAGTGACTGCACGAATGAATTATTGGTACACACACGTACAGTGATAATTAAACCTGAAGTTTACAGGACGAGAATCTCTTAGGCCATTAGTGAATGTGCTTTTTCTTTTTGGAAAAAGGATGTCAATATTGCATGTAACTTTGAAGACTGCTTGGAAGGGATTGGCCAAAGCCGGGATTGGCCAAAGCCAGGCTTGGCCTAAATTGGCTAAAATTCAAACTCCACTACTGTTGTCAAGGGAACCAAATAGCTGGCCGGACACCTTATAATAGAGAAAATACTTGCAGAAAAATGGAAATTGCAGGGGATCCCATATGGAGAACAACAATTATATATATGCCTCATGAGCTTTAGATGAAAATGGAGTGAAAATTCTTCACTTTTTTGCCTAGCTAGCTAATATTCTTCAAGGTAATCAAAAAAATAAAAAATGAGAAACTTACTGAGTCTTGTAAATATATATATATATATATATATATGTATATGTACAGAGAGAGAGAGAGAGATCTTTTTCTTATGGCTGATATGTATATATCAATGGTTAACCAACAGCCTTCGAAATTGGTGGGAATTATTAGCTATAGCTTTAGTTCTTTCGGGATTATATATTTGTCAAAGGGTTAATGATTCAAAAATGCATCCGTTGTTGGGTTAACTGGTGTGAAAAATTAAAAATGGAAAAAAAATGAGAACGGTGAAAATACTTAATTTAAAAAATTAATCTATTGATGAATATTTTTTATTTCATTATATCTTTTAATCAAATCAAATAATAATATGAGTTTAAAATTTTATACTTTGTTTTCCTATACCCCTCGTTTATAGTCCTTCCCTTGTTCTCTCACCAAATATGCAATCCAAACACAACCTAAATAAAGTCATTATATATAGACTTATTTTAGTTACGAGAAAATTAATTTTTAATTTTAAAATTTTTTTTTTATCTTATATAACTTTTTTTTTACTAAAATTTAATTTTTATTTAGAAGTTGTAATTTTTAAATGTGTTAATTATATTTATAAAAATAAAAATAAAAACAAAAAAATTCAAAGGTAGCCTTTTTAACACTAGATTAGGTAACATATTTTGGTTCTGTTTGAAATAACAAAAAATTTTAAAAAAGATGAAAAATACTGAAAATTCTTAAAAGTTATTTACTTTTTCATCTTATTGCATAGATTGCGAACTCACAACTTATTTCATTTTATCTCACTTTTTATCACTCTAAACACATCATTTGTAACAGTGTCTAAGGTGGTACGTAGCAATATAAATAAATATTTATATGGTCTCCCTCAGTAAATCCAAATTTCCATTTAGATCGGCTGTCTCAGACACCCTCGTGCTTATTTTTCAAAATTCATTGGCGGATGTTGGCATTGCCCCGTAAGTAAAGGAATCGGATTACTGGCCGTCATCTCATCATGTGCAATTAGTCCCCATGATTTTCTACCTAATTAAACGGTACATACATACATAAATATATATATATATATATATGAGGTTTGAAAATGCATTCATCTTTTGCAATCTTCGAAGCAATTAACTTTTGCTTTTAGAATCAACTAGGCAACTTTTAGACTATAACATGGAAATTTTTAAAGCTTCTTTCAGGTTAGGTGCCATCATAACACTGTACGCAGAGACAAATTCGAAAACATAATTTTAAAAAATTTGCGTACACCAAGGCCCAGTTCATTTTTTTGAAATCTTGTACAGCTTTTTTCACTGCTTATCTCATATATATATATATATATATATATATGTGCACGAATTGCATCCACGGCTTTTTGTTATATATATGTATATTTTAATTCCATGCTTCTCTACTTCTCTTCTCACCTTTCGATTGAATTCAGGAGGGAGTGGAGGACTCAAAAAGTCTGAATATAGTGCCGTGAGATAAGAGAGCAGCTATATATATAAAAAAAAAAACATATTAAAAACTGAAACTTGTCCCTGAAAGGTACCCTTCTTTTGGGGTAGCTGGGAACTGAACATGGATACAAGAAATTTTAGGTTGTGGTGTGTGGGTCCCTACCTCTATATTCATTTCATATATATATATATATTAGTTCAAAGCATTTTTACCAATTATGGCAAATGAGAGCACATATCTTCAAAAGAAACAAATTTTGTAGCTTTTGGTTTGTATGGCAGAAAACACGAAAGGAAAGGCCCTCTTTCATCATGGGGATGCCAGGCTAGCTAGATCTCTGTTTGTGTAAGCAACATTGTGTATGTACATCCATGCGAGGACAATGGTCACAAAATCCACATCAGGGGAGAGCTAGCTAGATCTTCGGTTTTGCAATCAACTTATATATATATATATATATATGTAGACAAAATCCATTTCCCAAACAACTATTATTTTGCTTTTTATTTATAGTAACCAATCCATATCAAATTAATATTAATCGATCTTAATTAATATGAGTTTATATATATATCTTCCTTTTGTCTTATTATATATACTTCAACAAAACTGGCATAACATAAAGGATTTTAGTAGAACTTTCTACTTATATTGGCTACCCCAAAATAGCATGTGTAACTTAATTCACCATCAAATCAAGGTGCCTAAATTTATCTCATTTTGTGTCCTATTGTCAAAGCATTATTAGTTTTTAGAGTAAAAAATAATAATAAAATAAAATAAAATTAGGCCTTCTATTTGTGTCAACCGGCCCGCTAGCTTAAGGCTCACTAGTAAGCATTTAAGTTATCAACCATTCTTTTTTAAATAATTTACATTTTATGCCCTTTTGCAACTATTCTCAATTAAGACAATATATTTTTAATTATAATAATTAAGTTATTACATTATTTCTAAATTTTCATTTGAGATTTTTTTATTAACTTCTGACATGACCATTTTTTAAGAGGTAAAAAAAAAATATAAACCCTTGCTTTTTATATTTAAAAAAAATTTATTTTCACTCACTATATATATATAATATAGTATTGACATGTTGAGATTGTGAGAGATTTATTTATTTTTTTATCTATAGTATTACAATAATGAAAACACTATATGTAGTTGGTAGGAGTGGAGCCAAAAAATTTTGTCTAGTGAACACTAATTATAAGATCCATAAATAATTCGTGGGGTACCATTAGAGAAATTAAAAAACAAAAATTGACTATTGGAAAGGAGAAGGGGAGAGAGAAAAACACTACAACAATAAACACTTTTAGCGACCAAAAATTTGGTCGCGAAAAGTTATTTTTTGGTCGCTAAAACTTTTGCCGACCAAATACAATTTGGTCACCCATTGGTCGGCAAAGGTTAGTGGCAGAAGGTATTGGCGACCAAAAATATATTTGGTCGGTAAAAATATAATTTTTGGCAACAAAATTTTGCTTGCTAAAAGATACGCCTTTAGCGACCAACATATATTTGGTCAGCAAAGGTTTACCCTTTAGCAACCAAAAATTTAGTCGCCAAATGTTAGTTTTTGGCGACCAATTGGTCACTAAAAGGGTTTTTAATTAGAAATTTGAATTAATTTAAAAAAAATATAAAAATTCAAATGTGGCGCTACGTGGCATCATTTGTTGACATGTCATCATGCCATATGGCAACTTGTGTTATGCCACGTGTCAACCTATGATTCCGCCACGTGTTGAATTTATATTTTTGAGATTTTTGTTGTTGTTGCTGAGATTCGAACTCGTGCCATTTCTTTGGAAGTTCATGTAGTTGACCACTAGGCCAAGCTATTATTTGTATATATATTTTACATTTTTTTGTATATATAAACAAACCAATTGGTCGCCAAAAATGATAAAAAAATTTATAATTTTTATTTAATTACTTTAACTTTTTTATAATAAATTTTTAACACTTTTACCAACCAATTGGTTGCAAGAAGTGCCCCTTTATAGACTAATTAGTTAGCAAAAGTGATAAAAAAATTTTATTGTTTTTATTTAATTATTTTAACTTTTGTTTCAATAATTTGAAATCATAAACAATATATGAAACTATATAGATATTTAGTAAATAATTTATGAATAACTATTATATTTAACTAAAAATAATTTTAAATGTTTTTTTTTTTATTTTCCTCCAATTCGTATGTGTAGCACAAATTTAATACATATCTTTAATTTAGTTATATCATGGCTCACTATATATATATTTTTATTCATTTTGTATTTATATTCTTAAAAATAATTTGGTCACATTTAGTTTTAGTTTTAGAAAATTATGTTTAAAAAGTAAAATTTTTGAAAACTATTTTAAGAATTTATTTCTAATAAAAAAAATATTTTAGGTGATTATATTTGAAAATAAGTTCTAAAAAGATAAAGAAATGAAATTACTTAAAATTAATAAATAGTATTTTTTATTTTTATTTTTAAATTTAAAATAATGTCACTTTAATATAATTAATATTCAATTACACTAAACAATTATTAGATATTAAAATGTTTAATATTCACTTGATTATAAATCATACAAAATATAAAGGTTACTCCAACATATTTACTTTGAAATAAAAAATTATTATATATTCAAATTATCTAAATTTGATTTGGTGAATTTAGTTTTAGTATTAATTTGGTAACATTCTTTTATTGATCTATGATTATAATTTTTGATAATTTTTATAAATTAATTAAAATTAATAAATAAACGTTAAAATAAAATTTATAAAATCTAATTTAAATCATACAAAAAGTTAAATAAATTTGTTTGAGAGAAAAATAGGGAAAGAAATAAAATTTAATAATTTTTATTTATCCATTTCATTTTTTAGCGACTAAATTAATATTTGGTCGATGAAGAGATTTTTTTAACAACCAATTGGTCGCCAAATGCTTGGAATTTAGCCACCAAACTTATTTGGTCGCTAAAAATGAATGTCCAAAATTATGAAAATATTTCGCGACCAAATATTTTGGTAGCCAAAAGTCATTATTGGCGCCAAAAGATAGAGGGAAATATTTTAGAACTCTTTACCGACTAAATTAATATTTGGTCGCTAAAAGTTAACTTTTAGCGACCGCTTGGTCGCCAAATGCCTAGAATTTAGCAACCAAACTTATTTGGTCGTTAAAAATAAATGTCAAAAATTATAAAAATATTTCGCAACGAAATGTTTTGGTAGCCAAAAAGCCATTGTTGGTGCAAAAAAATGGAGGGAAATATTTTAGAACTCTTTAACGACTAAATTAATATTTGGTCGCTAAAGGTTAACTAATTGGTCACCAAATGCCTGGGATTTAGCGACCAAATGATGTTTAGTTGCTAAAAAATAATATTTAGCGACCAAATTTAATTTTGGTCGCAAAAAATGGTCGCTAAAAATGCTTTTTCTTGTAGTGAAAGGTCAAAGTGAGGTTAAATATTTTTTAGTTGTATTGGGTGGATTAGGTACAATTGCATTCATATTATTGAGTTAAAATTTATTTTTTTATTAGGTGGACACAATTTGTGTTGGGTTAAATTTTTTTTCTTTTCTTAGATAGACACAATTGGTACTGAGTTAAACATTTTCTTCTTTTCTTGTTGGGCACAATTAAACACGAAACACAATATAAAAAAATAATAGCATAATTTTTTTATTTTTTTAGAGTGGGCACTAGGCCCAGCTTGGCTCTGCCTATAGTAGTTGGTGAAACTATAAAATTAATTAAATCAATTATTCAAAGCCCTATTAGGAACGCAATCAACAATAGAGAGAGCGAGAAGAATAAATCAATCAAAAAATAAGAACACAAGATTTTTACGAGGTTTGGCCAATCGTGCCTACGTCCTCGGAGTTGCAGAGAGATTTTCACTATTTTGAAGAAAGAATTACATAGGCGGCTGTAAGGTTTTCAAACACTATATATCTTAATCCTATTGGCCCAAGTCTCCGTTCCATGGATTAAGCCTCAGAAAAAATCCCAAAACAAAACCACGCAACATTATTTCGGATCGGGTCATTATTCGGATCACCGCACACAAAAACCGGTTCCACACTAAATCCCAACAAGCCCAGGGGTTCCCACTTTAGCCATTGAATTCTTTTGAGAATTTGAACAAATTAAAAGGGTTGAAAACTTGATATCTAATCACTTGTGTGTTAATAGTTTATTTTTGTTTAACTGAGAAAATCATTAAAACATGACAAACAACGAGAGAAATCACATTGAGTAGTGCAACATAAAAGAAATTCCGGAGTTTTTAACTCTGTATACCATAACATATATATATATATATATATATGCCTGCATGAGGGAAAAATCAGCCATAGATTAAGAGAAGGGCTGTACAGAGAATCTATTGGAATTCTGTGAACAAAAAAAATAAAATAAAATAAAACAAAAAACTGTTCTTGTTGGATGTAAAATGAAACCGAGATTGAAGTTTTTCATTTGTTTAAACATACATACATGTATATACAACACAAATATATATATGTCGAAGAAAAGGACAGGATATATTCCTTTAAAGAAAGTTCCAAGAACCATACGTGCAGCAATTTAATGCTGTCATATTCACACTGGAGAACTTATAAGAGACCAGAAGTTTCCAAAGTATAGGTATTTTAGTCTTATTAACAGAATTATAATATTTTTAGTATATGTATTTTTTGTATTATGTAATCTTACAAGGGATTTTGTAGTCAATAAGAAAATATTACTGTCGTTGGACGTAAGTAATTTGACCGAGTCACGTTAAATTTTATGTGTTAATTTTTTGCCTTCTTATTTTCTTCCCTCACATCCACACTGCAATCTGTTTTGCCATATATCTTCCCTTGCAGAATGAACGAACCATTGACCACTCTCTTATCTTCTTGGATTATAAGGCTAAAACAGAAATGCATTTTATATCCCTTAAAATAAATACAATGAGACCAATCTCCAGCTGCTCAACTAAAGAGAAATAGTGAAGCTTTCATTATAAGAAGAAATTTAAAAAAAAAAAAAAAATAGAAGATAGGTGAATATATACGGAGTTACAATTCTTGAAAAGGCTACTTCAATTTGACACCTGCAAGATCAAACCAGATTTGCTTGAACACCTTGATGATGAGCTGGTGATACTCATCGGAATTCAATTGAAGATAGCATGCAAGAAGATCTTCCAAGTCCTTGGATGCCCTGATGTTATTTTCCAGAATCATCTCCACCATTGACTCCCTGAAATCTCTTTGCGGATCCGCGGAGGACTTCATGACCGCAAAACTCTCCGACAGGCTTCTTCGGGAGGTCGTCGAGCTCGAGACCGATGAAAAACTTTTCCGGGCATGGGCCTGAATCTTCTTGCTGGCAATTCGCGGAGAGTTAGTTCGAAGTCTCAACCCTGGAGAGCTCACTGAGAGTCTCCGAACGGGGCTGGTCCTCTGTTCCTCTTTCCCCACCTTCACAAATAGAGACCCACTAGCATTTCTGCCCTCTGATGTAGCTGAAATTGCTCTATGTTTTGTTGGGTCATTGCAATCATTCTTCTTCTTCTTCTTCTTCTTGATTTCCTGTATTGCATCTGTAGGTGTTGAGGGTTTTTGGGTTATGATTGGAGGAAGTTCAAGCTCTGGAGTTGTGTTAAATCCATCAAATTTTAGCTCCAATGACCGGTCATTCACGTTGATAACGATATCTTTCTCAACTCTGCAGTGACAAGAACCGGAACACTGGACCGTTCCGTTTGAGGAATCGGAGTGGTGGTCAGAGCCAAACTCGGGAACGAGAGATTGGAGGTCGGAAGAGCTGCCCAGAGGAGAATTTGGATACTCCTCTGACGTAGAATCGGGCTTCGTCCAGACGGAGTCGGCGGTGGGGAGGCAGCTGCAACCGGCGGAGACAGAGGAGGAGGAGGAGGAGGCGGAGGGGTTTACAAGCTTTGAATGGGTTTTGCTGGAGGCTCTGTTTCTCCTGGAGCTGCGACTCTGCTTCTGTGATTTCCTCGGCAAGTGATCTGGGTTGTTGTCGTTGTTGTTAGTGTTGGATTCTGTGGGATGAGTTGGGGGTGAGTGTGGAAGAGGAGGTGGAGTGAGGTCTCGGGTGAAGTAGTAGGACTTTCTCTGGTGAGAGGGGAGGTCAGCAGGTTGGTGTGGCTGCTGCTGGATTGCATTATTTGCAGTACTTAATGAAGAAGAAGATGATGATGAAGTAGAAATTGTTGTTGCTGATGATGATGATGAAGTGGTGGGTGGATGCTTTTTCCTTCTAGCTTGATTGGAGTTCTGGTTTCTGATTCTGCCCATGTCCTTGAGCTTGTAAAACCAGGCATTTGGCATCATATCTGATAATCTGAACCTGTGGTTGCCCATCTCAAACTCCTCTCTCTCTCTCTCTCTCTCTCTCTTTCCCACACACTCTCTCTCTCTGAGTACAATGTTTTTGTTGAATGGCTTTTAGGGTCGAGGGAGTGGCGTGGGGAGATAAATAGGGAGTGAGACTTAAGTGGGGTTGGCAATATAGGGGAAGAAAACTTTGGCACAGTAGAAATGAAAAGTGAATTGGAATTGAAAAGAGAGGCCGGGGTCCCAGTGGTGGGTGGGTGGCGTTTCCCTAGCTAGCTGCTGCCGTACCTAATGCCTAATAACCCCCAATTACGGGCTCAAACAAACGCAAACCTTTGTTTTTGTCATTCATGACTTTCGTCGTTGCTTGTGCGCGGAAACAAATTTCTGACTTCTTATTAATATATATTACTGCGTAATGCTAATTTATCGATGCTATCCCTAATCAGTCCATTTTTTATGCGAAGAAGAATCCCATCTCATGTTGATAAAGCCATCATCTTTTTGTTTACCCAAAAAAAATGAAGGGAAAAAAGCCCTCACTGCATTGACTTTTGTATAGTTTTGGGAAAAAAAAAAAAAAAAAAAAAAAAAAAGATCAACACCGTCTAACAAGTGGTGCAAGCAACAACCAAAAAAAAAAAAAAAATTGTAATTTTTGTACTACAGATAATTAAACTAAAATATATTAGTGTATCAAACATATTCCTTTCTTAATTTAATTTGCACGATAAAAATGTGCTGCATGTATAAATTTTTAGTAATAGGTAAACAAAGACAACATAGTAATCAGTGGGTGTAAAATATATACACACACATATATATAGGGAGCATTTAATTAATTAATTATTATACATATATAATTAAGGATACGTACACTACACACAAACTCATTAACTGGGGGTTGCACAAGTAGTAGCTAGATTGAATTAATTTGAAGCTTAACAGAATTAATTAAAATACTATATATCCATACAAGCTTTTTCACAATGATCCGATCTGCAGTAAGTAGATCTGGAAAAATGAAGATAGCACAGAAGCCTCATGGAAAAAGCATAGAGGTCAACTGGTCCCCGTGGAGAAAACTGATAAAAGACGGTTCTAGTTAATGGTGGGGAATATTATGACCACTGGGAGAGGGGACCAAATAAATTCTCTCATACATATACATATACATATACACATACACATACACATACACATACACATACACATACATATACATATACATATACATGTACATATACATATACAGATATGCCCGTCCCTGTTCAATTCATAAACAAGTGAATGGAAGCTTTCTGTCTGTATGTCCTGCAGGACGATGACACAATTACAAATTAAATTCAGCCTAGAAATCATTTTTCTTTTATTTTATTCGCTAAACATAACATTCGTTTGATATATATTAAAAAAAAAAAAAAACTTCTGCAACTAAATATATATATATATATATATATGCGTGTTTGTGTGTATGGTTACTGGACGGATATTTTGATTCAAGGGACTTACATATATAAGATATGCTGTGGCCCATTAAATAAGGTCCTGACAATTTGTCCAAATTTGTCACGCGAATTCATGGCCCAATGAACAACAATTTTGTGTTGCACAAGCCCAATGTAATTATAAAATTTTTCCCATGTTAGGATTTGTCTATATAAATGTTGGAACTCTATAAAAAAAAATAAATAAATAAATAAATAAATGAGATAATGAACTCTATAACAAGCCAGTGGAAAATAAAGACAGAAGAAGTTACTTCATAACAATGGATGAAGTATAGTTTTCTGTGTGGGTTCATGAATTCTTGTTTTTATGGTTGTAACACATACAAATGAGGTGATTCCCAAGCAAATGGGGAACCCTCTTAACACTAGTAATCCAGTGGCTTCATTTATGTAATTGAAGGCATCATTTATTTAATTTTCTTTTTTTTTAATTTTCCCCCGGGTCTATTAGTCAATGAAGTAAACAATGCATGTTCATTTGCTAATGAAGAGTAATAATAATATAACACAAAAAAATAAGTGAGAAAAAATAAAATATCATTGCAAATTAAATAAAGAGAGAAAGAAATAACACACACACACACACACACATAGGTATATTCAGTTGCCAAAAACCAAAGAAGAAAACAAATCCACACGACATCTTTACAAGTTAACAAATAAAACAGTTAAGGAGCCCCAGATAAAAAAAAAAAAAAAAAATCTCCATAAAATTTCAACCTTTTCTGATTTTTAACATTTTTCATTAATCGTAAAACTGCAATTTTTGACAGTATACATGTATATATATATTTTGAGACTCCAAACCCACCCTAAGCTAGAAGGGTAACACAGCAATGCCATTCTTGGTGTTGAGTTCACATTAGATTGGAAGATGAGTACTCAGCCATTGTTCCATCTGCATCCCGCCCATTAGCAGTCCAGCTCCTCAGAATTCTCAAGAGCGTCGCCGCCTTTCTGCTAGCTCTCCCCGTTCTCATTCCCATCATTTCCCATATCACTCTCTCGATCCCCGGCACCGCCCCCAGCTCCGCTACAGCCTCCGACCCTCCTTCCCGGCAAATGTTTACGAGTGTTGCCGCGGCGCTCTCCCGAGCTCTATCCGTGCCTTCACTTAATACCACAGCCAATTTGCCGATCAAGTCAAATGCGGCGGCCACCGCCACAAACCCACCTCTCTTCACCACTACTTCCAGAACTGCAACGGCTTCTTCCGGCAACCCGTCCATGAGCTCCCCAGTCATCTCCACTGCACCTTCTTCAACTAATCTTCCGACCGTCTCCCTCTCTCCCGCCAAACTCAATATTGCCATCAGGGCATCTTTCTTTGAATTTATAGGTCCCGCTTTAGCCAAATCAATCAATCCATTGACGACACGTGGCATTCTCCCGATTCTCTTCCGGTGAGTATGTACACCTGTCAAGCTGAATATCGTGGCCGCGGCGTTCCCTTTTGCCTCCCACGTGGCTCCCGAAACCAACACGTCAATGACGCCGTTCAAAACTCCGTCAGTTTGCGTTATCGTCGTCTTGTTCGCCTCGAGGGTTGAAAGGTTAAGGATCGTTGTAACGGCGTTAATTTGCAAGTATGGATGCTCCGAGCCTAATAATTTAACCAACAAAGGTAATGCTCCAGCTTCGGCGATGCAGGCTCGACTGTCGGAGTCAGCTTGGGCCAGAACCCGAAGCTCGTGGACAAGGCGATTGACCGTCTCTATCGACGGCGAAACCGTTATTTCGTTGATCAAAAACGACACCGTCATTTTCATTGCTTCCAATGCCGTCTTGTTACAGATAACGCCATTTCCGTTGCCCCTCTCGTTCGGTTCCGTAGCTACGAATGGAATTCTCTGCTCACGGCACCACATAGCGATCAAGTTCTTCAAGGAACGGTTAGGGATAACGTTCGTGCGAGTCAGGGTCTGGCCTGTCTTGGGACACGTGTTGTGTCCAGATGCCATCCAGTGGGTGATAGACTCACGATCATACGTCTGACCAGTTGACACGACTACTGGGTCCCTCATCAATTCGAGAGAAATAGGGCACCGAAAATCCGCCGGCAAATTCACATCCGACAACGACTTTTGCCACCTACCGGTGGGTCTTGGGGTCGAAGCTCCATACAAGAGGCATTTTGCGTACCGAACGAGTCCGATCAGAGCAATGGCGTAGGACTTCGATTTCTCGTCCATTTGATTCTGAACTTCGTACATTTGATTCTGAACTTCGTATTCGAGACTCTCGATTTCGTCTCTGCAGCTAGTTGAATCGCGCAATTGCAATCGACCGAATATCTCGGCGAGGTTGGAATGATCCGGCACAATCTCTCTCTTGATTTGATCGAGCATTTTCAGCACATCACCCCTGAGATTATCGTCATCAGAATCCACAATGGCCTTCGTCTCCGAACACTGCTTTCTGATCAGAACAACTAATTCTTGGACATCTTCATTCAGATTCATATCTTTCGCCGGAAAAATATCTAAAAGGGTCGACAAATCGAGGGTGAGCTCGTGAAAAGTGGTAGAAATGGACTCGCTTTGCATGAGAAGCCACATCCTGCTTCCATTGGAACAATCTTCGACGAGAGCCTTGATTCTCTGCAAAACTATGTACAATTCTTCCAAGCACAGCGCAGCCGAACGTGAAAAGGATGTGACTTGATTGCGAAGCAGCTCTTCGAACAACACCGAAAGCAGCTTCGTCTTGCGGACGATGGAATTAGTGCTCCGTCGGAGAAGACAACGGAGAGGTTGTGGAGATGAAATTTCTTGTGAGAGGAGAAGCAGGGATTGGAGAAGCCTTTGGTCAGAGAAGTTGGGGGGCACGAAAGATCCGGCAGACGGCCGTCGCTTTCTAGGCGGGAAAGCAGGAGGCGACACCGCCATCAACAATCAATCAAACACCGGACAGACAGAATTGTAACAAATAACAACATAAATAATACATGAATCAGAAAGAAAGGGTTTTCTTCTCTTATCTTGTATTTATTAATTTTAGTTTTGTAAATTGAGTTGTGCAGTCCTACGTGTTTATATTGGGCCGCAAGATGGGTTTTACTCGGAAAGAACTAGGAAGGGAATTTTGTTTGATTTGCGGAAAAATAAGAGTAAGGTTGAGAATTCCAATTTCAAAACCTCCCGTAGCCAATTAAACAATGGATGACGATAAAATGAGTCTTAGACGGCAAGTTTGACGCAACACTAATAACATTCTTTGCATATTTATCCATCTAATATTAAATTAATAAGACAATAATTTTGTAAACAGAATCAATTGGGGTTAGCGTGGACTTTGTTGCTTACGATAATGATTCAATTAATATACACACACACGCACATGTCAAACAACGCATATGGATAACCTGGTGGCACGTTTGAAAAGCCTTTCTTTTTAAACACGGTTTTTTCCTGCATAGAGATTACTTTTCTAACATTTTCTAAATGCTGTTGTTTGGACATTTAAATTATTAAGGCTTTTCTTTATAATTTATGTCCGACAATAAAAAAATACAACCGGATTTGCTCGTCACGTCAACCGAAAAAATAGAATTTAAGCCTACAAAGCAAAAGACGGCAAAGAAAATGGTCGAAAAGGGTCCCCGACCAAAAATCTTCTAATAGTAAAGTTAAAAACAATTTGAGAGAATTATAAAGTAAAGAGTAATATAAACAGTTGGTAATAGTGAGCGTACTTAAATTTTGAGACTAAGTCTTGTATATATAGTAAAATAGTATAAATAAATTAATATGTAAATAATTGAATTGTAATGTTTTTGTATCTTATATATATATACTAAAATATATGGCGATTTACTTTTCTTTAAATACCTTTCATTCTATGTTTAATGCATCCCACTCAGCATTAAACGCGTGAAAGAGAAAAAGTATCGGAATAGATATAATACAACCTTGAGGAGTGTTCAAATATCACATCTGTCTATTACTCGTAAAGAGATGAACTAACGGGCTAACTATGAAATAATAAATTCAGTTCATTTATTACTATTTCAAATTTATGGCTAGAATTACACCAGCGTAACCTTTTTTTTTTTTTTTTTAGTAACGGGGGAAATTGCCCAGTGGTTTTATCCACTGAGCTACAAACCCTCGGGAGAACTAGCGCAGCAACCCACCGCCACGACCACCCACTTAAATCTTAGCCGCTCCAGGTGAGAATCGAACCTGCGACCTAGGTATATTACCCAAGCCTTAAGTTTGACTCTCGCTCCACTGGACGAACCAAGGGTGAGTTACACCAACATAACTTTGCTAAGTCGTGGGACCTAACTGCAGCGATTTATTGATTATTAAATTAACGCTAAGTATATTTTTGTTGTGCTTGGGAAGATATCACGTGTCCCTAATTATTTTTGTACCAACATTATACTCCCACTCTAATCGAGATAAGTTATTTACCAAAGTAGAGTAAAAAATTTGTAAAATTATAATTCCCACCTGCAAAAAACCCTTTCATGTACCTCACAATTATCTTACTTTTGACGTGTTTTACTATGATTGGTTATATGACTACCCTATTTATGACATGTGATGCACCCCTGTATCTTTTTAGCGCATTATGCAGCCCACACGAAACCTTATAGTTGCTCTCCTTTTTTTCCATAAATGTCAGTAGTTTTTTGTTGCTTACCATTAGCAAAAAAACCTAGTAATGAACTCATCGACAAATTGTTTCTAGCTACTTATACTTCTTGGGGGTAACTTATGGAATCCTTGAAGTGCAATATCCCACTGGCTAGATAGAAATACTCGACACATGAGCTCATCATTCTAGCTTCATAGTGTCATGACCTACATATAGTGTCTGTAATACGCCAGGAGGTCTGATTTTCCATCATACATTGTGAAACGGGGGTCACAAACTTTTTTAAGGACCTAGACTCGGTTATATCACTGGTAAACAGGGAAGTAGTAATTCTTCCAAATGCTTTCCTCACCATCATCCGAGTGGACTGTTTTGAACCTTCCCACTCCATCTACTACGTCTTCGTTGCTTCTTTGGACTTACTAGACCTTTTCATTTTTGTTGGTGCTACATTATCACTGGATGAAATTTTTCCTTTATCTTACTATTTCTTTTGGCACAAGTGCTTTCGTCTGGGAACATCTTCCCTCTATTGCGATTTTGTGGTCCTGGGTCTTTGCAGTTGCATGGACTCCTGGCATTAAATATAGGCTGAATGTGTACGCACAGGTTAAACACCAGCAACCACCACCGGACCAACATCAACCTCTCGCTTGAAACTCTGATTCCCTTCACCACAGACACCTTTTATTTTCTCGGTTCGAGCCTCCACTAGATTATCGTACAAAGCGTCATAACTCCCATCCATACTCGAATCAGACTGCTCATAATCAAAGTAACCATGGCTCGTCTGTTTTATTTTCTCCTTGTTGAGTTTTTGAAGGATCTCCTCTAATTCAGCCTATTTTGCATCAGCCAAATCTTGCAAATCTTGCCTCCTTTTAACTGTTTCAGGATCATTGACCCTGCATTGTCTTCTCACTGTCTATCCTGGAGTAGTGATTGCAAGTGCACTTCCTTTTTGTCTTCAGAGTTCTATTTCAGCTCCTCATCGTGGAGATTGTGAAGGTATTGTGTCACCACCAGAAGTCATAGTTGATCAAATTCAAAAGAGCGAAAAATTACAAAGAAAATAGGGATGTGGGGAACAAAGAAATGAGCATACACAGGTGGGTGTCAAATGTTCAGCAATAAAAAATACTGTTAGACTTTTTCACCACATCAACCGAAAAAGCAAAATTTAAGTTTGTAGAGCAAAAGACATCATAGGAAATAGTCGGAGAGGGTCTCCGACCAAAAATCCTCCGATGATAAAGTTAAAAACAGCTTGAGAGAATTGTAAAGTAAAGGGTAATGTAGACAATTAATAGTAAGTGTACTTGAAATTTTGGGGTTGAGTACTGTATTTATAGTAAGATAGTATATATAAATTAATATGTAAACAATTGAATTGTAATAATTTTCTATCTTATATGTATATAATAAAGTACATGACAATTTACTTTTCTTTAAATGCCTTTCATTACATATTTAATACCTCCTACTCAGCATTAAATGCATGTGAGAGAAATGGTATCAGAATAGACAGAATACAATCTTGAAAAGTGTCCAAATGTCACATTTTTCTGTCATTTATAAAATGATGAATTAACTGGATTAACTATGCGGTAATGAATTCAGTTCATTTATTATAATTTTACATTTATGGTTAAAATTATACCAACATAACTTTTCTAAGTGGCTTATCCGTTTTCCTCCTCATGGAGATTGTGGAGGCATTGTGTCACCACCAGAAGTCATAGTTGATGAAATTCAAAAGTGCGAAAAATTACAAAGAACACAGGGATGTGGGGAGCAAAGAAATAAGTCAACACAAGTGGGTGTCAAATGTTTAGCAATAAAAAATACTACCAGACTTTCTCACCACATCAACCAGAAAAACAAAATTCAAGCTTGCAGAGCAAAAGACATCGGATGAAATAGTTAGAGAGGGTCTCCGACCAAAAATCCTCCGATAATAAAGTCAGAAACAGTTTGAGAGAATTGTAAAGTAAAGAGTTATATAGATAGTTAATAGTGAGTGCACCTGAATTTTGGGGCTGAGTCTTGTATTTATAGTAAGATAGTATAAATAAATTAATATGTAAACAATTGAATTGTAATAATTTTGTATCTTATATGTATATACTAAAGTACGTGATAGTTTACTTTTCTTTAAATGCCTTTCATTCCATATTTAATACCTTCCACTCAATATTAAATGTGCGTGAGAGAAAGAGTATCAGAATAGACAGAATACAACCTTGAGAAGTGTCCAAATGTCATATTTGTCTGTCATTTATAAAGTGATGAACTAATTGGATTAACTATGAAATAATTAATTCAGTTTATTCATTATTATTTTACATTTATGATTAGAATTAAACCAACATAACTTTTTTAAGTGGCAGGATCCAACAGTAACGATTTACTGATTATAAAATCAACGCCGAGCACATTTCTGTTGTGCTCGAAAATATGTTACGTGTCCTTAGTTATTTTTTACCAACAATTTATTATATTTTTGTCAATGATTGGGATGAGGACTATCATAAATAGGTCCACTAGTAGAAAGTGTGGAACTAGCGACCGCCTAAGATGGTCGCTAAATGTGTAATAGCGGTCACTAAAAGTATTAGCAACGGCTTAGCGACCGCGTCAAACGAGTCGCATTTGCTTCGTCGCTAAAAAGATTTAGCGACCGCTAGGACGGTCGCTAAATTATTTGCGACCGGTCCTGCGACCGCTCGAGTTTAGACGTAGGGATATTAGCGACCGCTCATAACGGTCGCTAATACTGGGAAAGCGGTCGCTGTTTGTTTGGCGCGAATATGGCGCGAATCAATAGCGACCGTAGGTAGCGGTCGCTAAATAGTGAATAGCGGTCGCACTAAGTTTCGCGCGGGAGCCATGACCATTTGCATTAGCGACCCGATATGGACTATTAGCGACCGCCACCGATGGTCGCTAATTATAAGTAATTTTTTTTTAAAAGATTTAAATTATTTAAAAATCTCAATAATTATAATTTAAATTTTGTTATAATAAGATCTCAATAATTTGTTTTACAAATCAAATTATTTAAAAAATAATTTAATAATAATTTATTTTTTATTTATAATGATTATTTATTTAATAGTTATTAATTATTTATAATAACTATTATATTTAATTACTTATCTATAAATATTTATATTAAATTTAATTTATTAAATTGCACATAGAATTAATGAAATTTTTCATAAAATTAGTAAAAAAAAAAAAAAAAACGTATCTCCTAATTATGATTATATATACAAACACAATATCAAATTAGATTACAATTAAAATAAAATTTTATTATATACAAATGTTCAAAATACAGAAACAAAAATATATATAAATGTACTGATCAAAATATATACAAATAGATCCTAATCAGTCCAGGAGGGCCATCCGCCATCATCCGGGTCCTACAATGAAATAATAATGAAATTAGAACGTGATAATTAAGAAGACATGAATAAATAAATTTATATAATTTTAATGAGTAATAGTAACGAGAAATAAAATTTTTAACCTGAGGAGGAGGAGGTGGATGGCTCTGACTCTGAGAGAGGCGCCTCTCCATCTCAGCCATCATCTCGGCCCGAAGTGCTGCCTCTCGCGCGTCCATCTCAGCTCGAAAGGTCTGCAGCAGATCTTGATCGCGACGTCTGGCCTGAGAAGATGATTCTGATCGTGCAACGGATCGGCGTGGAATACCTGCGCCCCGCGTAAGCGTGTATCCATGACCATCGCGTCCGATAATGGAGAAAAATATCTCGTCCCTCCTCTCTTCGGACTCCCTCTCATCTGGCGACAGCTCGTCTAAACGTGCATTAAACTGCGCCTAATGCAAACAAGCCGAAATAGGAAAAATAAGATAACTAACTATATTATCTAAAGAAAAAATTAAATTATAAATTATATGTTGATTGGACAAAATATTAAAATTTGTTACCTGTATAGCCTGAACCTCCGGCGAATCAGTACGTCGAGTCGCCAACCACATGGACATCCGATCTGTCCTCAGGCCCTCCTCTGTCCTCTGTTGAAAGGTAAATTATATGTTAATAATTTACTATCATTAAAAAAATAAATAAATAAGTTACTATTAGCGTGATAAGCTCATGTTTTTACCTCGTGGCGAACCTGAGAAAAGTGTCGAGTCCTCTCCTTGTGCCCCGGCCCCTGCAATCCTCGATTTCGCGAGTTCCTTTGGGCCTCCGCCTATTTTAAATTTTTTTCGATTACTTTTTGTAATTTACGCTTGATAACGTCAAAACTTAAGGAAAAATAATTAACTCGCAATCTACTCACCTGTGCCTCGGGACTCAATCAATACCTGACGAGCTCAGCTCACTGGTGGGGAAGAACGCCCAGTGGGACCCGCTGGAGGATGTCAGGGTCATTCTCATGACCTTTCCAGTATTTATCTTTAATCTTATTTTTATGATCCTTCCACATCTTCCGACACTTAGCGAACATAACGTCCCGGAAGTCTGGAGGAACATCAACTACATTGGCCTAAAAATGACAAATTGTAGAATATTATTTGTTAAAAGTTTCAGCACATAAACCACGTACAATTAGATAAATAAAATTTTCATACCTGTACCTCGGTCCATAGACCCTCGAACGTAGAATCTGGAAAACAATCCCACTCGAGGGTGGTCAACGGGAATCTGATCGGATTCCGGACCAAATGTCCGAGCTGTGAAATCAAAGACCGTCCATCCTTCCCAACCGGATGGGGCGTGTCATCCCACTGAAGGGTCATCCACTGAGATCCGCAGTTCCACTGCGGCAATCCCTTCGAGGGCCCTCTGCCGGACCTCGAAAGCCTGCTCGGAGTGGGAGAATCTGTTTCAAACAAATTGTTACATGATAAAACAACAGAATATACGTACTGTTGTTGGATAAGATACATTCCGAAATTAAAGAACTTTACCTGCATCTGTGTCAGTCACTGAAGGATGCGTGAACATAGGGGGTGAAGGTGGGACAACATCTGCTGAGCTACTCCCGGCACAGGATAGCCCCAGACGCTCAGCCATCATCCTAGGACCAGTCCTCTTCCTAGAACGTCCGAACATGGCTCCCTAACTGTTCACAATTTAAACTTATTATAATTTCAAATACAAAGAAAAAAAAATTTAAAATCTACCTTGTTCGGATAGAAAAGTACACAACCGTGTATTAAGTATGTAAATCAACCGTATCTCCTTCGACCGTGTCCCTAACCCAATTAACATCTTCATCACGTTGGACAATTGCATCTTGGTCAAGAGCTTGTTGGGCGAATGGATCAATATCTGGCTCATCGCAGTTGATTTGGTATACCCCCCTCCTTGACATTTTAACTGCAACTTGCCAGTTGGGATCAGCTCGATCGCCAACATAGTAAACTTGCTCTGCCATGGATGCCAGTATGTATGGTTCAGCTTCTATTTGTACATCTCAATGTAACAAATTGTTTAAATTGACCAATTTAAATTGGTACTTATCAGCTTTAACCCCGCGAATTGGATCAGCCCAAACACACTTGAATAATAAATATCTTAAACCACGATTGTAAACGATTTCAATAATGTCATTCAGTTGGCCGTAATAGTAACCACCGTCAATAGATGGACAACCGATGCCACTATTTTGTGTTGCTCGCCTATCATCTACTTCCTTGATGCGAAATCGAAACCCATTGATGTCACAAGCTGTGAAACGTCGAGCTGTCGTGTAAGGACCATCAGCCAACTGTTTTATTTCATCGGTCAAAATAAAATCCGTAGTACTTCGTAAATTGTATACCTATGAAATATAAATTATCATGAATTAATTAAACGCAAATTAATTGTGATGTGAAAATCATATAAAAACATATGAAAATATTTAACACGTACGTAGTTCTTAAACCAGTCATGAAAACATTGATAATGGGACATTCGAATTTGATTGTCTGTTGCACGAGGCATGTTCTGTTTCAGCTCGTTTATGTGTCTCCTGCAATGCAAATCAAACAGGATTGAGAATAATCACGATTTTTATTACAAATATGATGTAATTAACTTTCTTTATTACGACAACGTGACTTACTGGGTCAATGGCACAACTGATTGGGTGTTGAAGAGCACGAACCGATGAGCTTGGATCCACTCGATATGGTTGAGATCAAATGGCGTGCCTTCCCCAATAGGGCCTTCATTTATCCGCTCCGACTTGCTAAAAGTCGTTTGGACATCATCGTTTAGATATGCCGCACAAAAATTTATGCACTCATCCATCAAATATCCTTTCGCTATGGATGCCTCCGGTCGAGCTTTGTTCCGCACATACCTCTTCAATGTGTTCATATATCGCTCGATCGGATACATCCACCTAAATTGGACAGGGCCACCAAGCCGGGCTTCTTCCGTTAGGTGTATAGTCAAGTGAACCATTACATCAAAAAATGCCGGCGAAAAAATTTTCTCTAGATGACACAGTGTCAAAGCAATCCTGTCCTGTAGACCCTTTAAATCTTCTGTACGGATTACTCTGTAACACAACTGCCTGAAGAAATTACTGAGCTCAATCAACGGCTGCACAACATTATTAGGCAAACATGTCCTTACTGCTATAGGCAACAACTGTTGAAGCAGGATGTGGTTGTCATGACTTTTCAAACCCTGTAACGTCCGTTCGCTCATGTTGACTCGCTTCGAAATATTCGAGCAATATCCATCAGGTACCTTCACGCCTTTCAGAATTAACAATAACGCATCCTTCTCCTCCTTGCTCATGGTGTACTGTGCAGGTGGCATGTATGCCCTGTTGGACTCTCCCGGCGGCAAGTGCAATGGAGTTCTCAATCCCATCTCCTGCAAATCACGTCGAGCATTAGCATTATCCTTTGATTTCCCCTTAACACCAAGGATCGTCCACAATATATTATCGCAAACATTCTTCTCAATGTGCATGACATCCAAGTTGTGCCTGAGTAAGTTGTCTTTCCAGTAGGACAACTCATAGAAAATACTTTTCTTCTTCCAATTATGGGTTCGGTTCCTATTTGCACCAGAAATAGATGGTAGCAGGAGGGCTAACAGATCCTGAAAGTCATATACTGTTCGAATTTGCTCCCGCTCCATCTGGGCCAGCAATTCGACCCCGGTCATTGCTCGTGGTGCCGGACCGAACTCCCGAGTGCCGTCAAACGAGACTCTGTCCTTCCTAAACCTATGCAACGGAGGTAAGAAGCGTCTATGACCCATGTACGCCCACTTTCTACCATACTTTAGCCAAGTTGACTTCTTGCTCTGATTGCAACAAGGACATGCGAACTCTCCTTTCGTGCTCCAACCAGATAAGTTGGCGTACGCCGGAAAGTCGTTAATTGTCCATAGTAATGCTACCCGTAGTTTAAACATTTCATTTCTTGTTGAGTCAAATGTCATCACACCATCAATCAATGGTTGCATATAAACATCTATTTTATCCCCGGGACCCTTAGGTCCGTCAATCAATGTCGATAGGATGACAAAAGGTTGCCTCATGCACAGCCAAGGTGGAAGATTATATGGAACTAACAGTATAGGCCACGTACTGTGAGTTGCCCCAGTCATGCCTGAAAATGGGTTAAATCTATCAGCCGCCAAACCAAGCCGTACACTGCGAGAATCGACAGCGAAATCAGGGTGTCTTCTATCAAAATCCTTCCACGCCGGAGAGTTTGTTGGATGGGATAAGTTCCCATGATCCCCCCTGTTCTCGGCATGCCAAGTCATTAGTTTAGAGATCTTGGATGACATGAAAAATCTCTTCAATCGTGGCTTAAGTGGAAAGTAGCGCACTTGCTTTGCAGCCACAAGTTTACCACGATTTGAACTACCCAAACGATTCTGTCGAGTTTGGATAGTACCAACATTCTTCCATCTCGAAACACCACACACGGTACACGAATCGAGGTTGCCATTCTCATTCCGAAACAACATGCAACTATTGGGACATGCATCCAGAGTTTCGTATGTGAATCCCAAATTCTCAGTTAACTTGCGTGCCTGGTAATACGATTTTGCAAGCTTAGCTCCCGCTGGTAAAACCCTACGGAGTAACTGTAGTAGCATGTCAAATGACGTATCTGACCAGTGATTCAACGCCTTCAAATGTAACAACTCAACGATAAATGACAATTTACTGAACTCCTGACATCCAGGATATAATTCTGTCTGTGCATCATCGAGTATTTCAAAATATCTCAATGACTCATCATCTGCACCCGAGCGGGGACTAGTTCCACCCGTCAGATTAATACCGGCACCGTTGTCTTCATGTGTCAATCCACATGCGATATCAGCTAGCATCGCGAGCATTGGATCAGCTTCCTCTGCAACCTCGGCCTCCACCTCAACGGTTTCTTTCGGACGAGAGGCGGTATACTCTTCCCCATGGAGAGTCCAGAATTTATACTGCTTCAGGAACCCATTACGGATCAGGTGCTCTCTGACAACCTCCCGTGTATAGTAATACCGGTTAGCACACTTCCTGCAAGGACAACTAATGTACCCACTGGGAAACCCACTGGTGAATGCAATAAACTGATTAATCCCCTCCACATACTCCGGGGACATCCTATTCGGCAAATCAATCCAACTCTTATCCATCTCGCTTAGAGTGTCTGTGGAGTCCCAAGAGGAAAAAAATGTCATTACTATAAAATGTAGTGCCATATGCAAAACACCTAGTCTTAAACTTTACCTCCTCATTACAGGGTGGTTGGTCCTATCCCATTCGAGAATACACGATCCAACTTGCACTCAACAACTCAATGTCGTTGTCCCCTAATTAGATAAAATTTCGGCAGCATGTCCGCGTGGTTCTCCAAGTACACGATACACAGACGACATCAGTCGTACCCTGTGTACGCACCCGGAGAACAACAGGACGTCAACCGAAACTTCATCTAACACAGGACAGTACATGAGTTGTTGAATACAGGATGGATAATTGCATTCCCAAACTGTCCATACTGGACAATTCAAGAATCGCGTACGTCAATCCCCGCACGTTCATCGAAAGGCCAACGAACCTGGTCAAAAACCTAATCCGTTACCTAAGGATGACCAAACAGGTGGCGTACGAGATTCTTAAACGGGTCTAAGTTTCACTAATATATGTAAATGAATAAAATAAAGTGGTTCTCAATGTCTGTTTGTTTTCTAACTTAGAATAAAGTATTTAGATGTTAGATTGGGCCTAGACAAGATTAGGGGTTTTATTGTAGTTACTAATTGAACTAATTAACTCTTATTAATTAACTACTGCTGCTTGTGTAATTAATTACTATATTATTCGATAAATTACCTAGAAACAATATTATAATATTATTGTTTGACCTAATTTTCTTATCGTATTCGTATTGGATTACACTGGGCCCAAGCAAGATGTTGGATTGGGCCCAGGCAAGATTAGAGGTTTTATTGTAGTTACTAATTGAACTAATTAACTCTTACTAATTAACTACTGCTGCTTGTGTAATTAATTACTATATTATTCGGTAAATTACCTAGAAACAATATTATAATATTATTGTTTGACCTAATTTTCTTATCGTATTCGTATTGGATTACACTGGGCCCAAGCAAGATGTTGGATTGGGCCCAGGCAAGATTAGGAGTTTTATTGTAGTTACTAATTGAACTAATTAACTCTTATTAATTAACTACTGCTGCTTGTGTAATTAATTACTATATTATTCGGTAAATTACCTAGAAACAATATTATAATATTATTGTTTGACCTAATTTTCTTATCGTATTCGTATTGGATTACACTGGGCCCAAGCAAGATGTTGGATTGGGCCCAGGCAAGATTAGGGGTTTTATTGTAGTTACTAATTGAACTAATTAACTCTTACTAATTAACTACTGCTGCTTGTGTAATTAATTACTATATTATTCGATAAATTATCTAGAAACAATATTATAATATTATTATTTGACCTAATTTTCGTATCGTATTCGTATTGGATTGGACTGGGCCCAAGAAAGCCCAAGAAAAATGTTGGATTGGACCCAAGGAAGATTAGGGGTTTTCTTCTAATTAGAGTTAATTGGAGTTAATTATTATTATTCAAAAAAATAACACTTCAATACATTATACAAAGATCAAATATACAACAAATAAAATAATACGATACAAATTAAATAAATTAACAATAGATATTACGAACAATTCAATATTTACTCATTATAACATAAATCAAACTATGATTTCAAATAATAAAAGTATTTTCAATCATTTGGGTAACCAGCCATTACAATATTAATTGAAACAATCTAATTTAACCTAAATTAATTATATTATCAACGTTCTAATTTGTTATTTAATATTTTAACTAATATAAATATTTAATGAACCTAAAAATTGTAATTTAATATTATTATTTTTAGTATTATTGTTTAATTCAAAATATATTATTGTTTAAGTATGATATTTACATTCATGAAAATGTTATAAAATAAGAGAATTTACATACAAGTGAAAATTATTATTAATTTTTTTTTTGTCTTATGCATCGATTCTTATTTAAAAGTATTCTTTTTATGAAAAAAAGTAATATGTTTAAAAGTTTACAAACTTTATTGTATTTAATTTATTAAAAAATCTATCAACTTTTACTAACTTTTTATACTTTTTTCAAACTATATATTATTTTTACATTAAACTATATATTAATTCTCATATTTTTAGTAGTATTATCTAACATTATAAATATCATAATATAATTTAATTTCCGTAAGGTAAGTTAATCAATTTATTTATAAAAATTACCATATTGAGTGAAGATGTTAGCATTGTTTGAAAAACTCTCTCTACCCTTTGTCATTTTTTGTTTTTATAAAATTACAAAGTTAATTTCATAGTGAAGAACAATTAAAATTTGTTTTCACTCTCGTTTTTCTTTTCTATTATAAATATTTTATTAATTTCAATATTTAATCTATTTTTGTTGCATCACATTAAAAATGAATTATTTTATTCAAAGATTTTATTAAACTAAAATTATTTTTGATAATTTTTTTTATAAGTTTATTATTGTTAAGTGTCGTTTTAAGAATTGGTTAGTTATAGTCAAGTTGATAGGTAGAGTTGAATATATATATATATATATATATATATATATATATATAGCGGGAGAGAAATTTTTTAGTAATTTTTACTTTTTTTGACATTTGGTAACTCTTTAAAAGTTACTAAAAAATTTGGAAATTTTTTTCAACATTTTTACTAAATAATTAAAAGCTTTTAAAGAATTCTTATTTTTTACATACATAAAAAATGATATTTATGTATGAAAATTTTTTATTAAAAAAATTTATATTATAATTTGATTCCTCAAAAATTTTTAAAAATAATTAGTCTTATTAGAAAAAAAAACTAATATTGGTATATATAAATTTTGAATTAAAAAAATTTAAGTTATAAATCAATCTCTTTAAAATTTAGTCAATTACCAAAAAAAATCTCCTTAAAATTTTATTTTCTCTTAGTTGTTATATGATAGTGTTTAAATGGTTAAAAAAATAAATTAGTGAAAAAATAACACGTGACAAAATTTAATTGAAAGATATTAAAAATAGTTAATAAAAATTTTTAATATTTTTAATAAACTAAATACTCCTATATAATCTAAAATTTAAAATTCAATTGATTATACTATTTGTATATATATTATTTTATTTTTATTCATTAAATATAATTTTTTAAGCCCAAGTTTAACGCCCCAAAAAAATAGCTCCCAGGCCAAAAATTTGATGTGACAAAAGGTCACATGCATAATTTTCCAAGTATCACATATAATTTTCCAAGTATCCAAAAAAATTTTCCAAGTATCACAAGATGTTAATTTCTTTATTTTTCAGCCCAAGTGGTCACATTATTATATTTCTTCTAAGTTATTATTTTATAATATATTTTACCTATCATATTAAAAATAGGTATTTAAATTATAAGAATTTAAATATTCATTATATTTTTATAATTTTAATCCTAATAATTAAATAAAAAATTAAATAAGTATTTTTTTTTTCATTTTATTCTAACGTTCTAATTCTATCTTCAGAATTTTGAAATTCTGAGAATTTCAAAGTATCCTCAGAATTTAAAAATTATTGAATTTTAATTGAATATTACAGATACAGCTATATTATTTAATTAAAAAAATTTAAATTAATTTTAATCATTAAATTTTAATTTAACGGTATAACTTGCAAATCATGAATTTTACATAACTCCCCCAAATCCTTTAAATTTATCGTCTATACTGGCAATTTTTGGAGTACAGTAAAATAATACAAAATTTTATAAATTTCTACAAACACAAATTACAAGATAATAAAATATAAATTTTTTACGCACTGCACAAAACACAACAATTTTTCCCACTAACTAAATTTTTCTTCTAAAATCTCTTTTTCTTTCTTCCAACATACCAATTTTTATAAAATAAAATTAAAAAACAGAATATTAAAAAAAATAGCAAATAAAAAATACAGAAAAAAAACAGCAAACAAAAAAAAAATAGAAAAAAACAGCAAATTAAAAAAAATTAAAAACAACAGCAACATACATAAAAAAAAATATTATACAGTATGCACATGAAATAAACAATTTAACGAGTAACTAAAATAAAAAAAAATTAAACAAACAATAATACATACATGCATGTATAGATAATCATCAAACCCCCAACCACAAAAACAAAAAAAAATTATTTACATTTATCCAACAATAAACATGAAAAATACAAAAAATAGAAAAAAAATTTCAAACTAACAAAAAAAAATCCAAACCTGGTACAGTGTAGTGTTGCCTTAACCTCAAAAAAAACTACAATAAAAAAAAATATTAATGCATGTTTATTAGAGAGAGAGAGAGAGAGAGAGAGAGAAACAAACCTCCGGCGACGGCAGGCGACCTCCAGTCCGGCCCAGCAGAGGGGGGGAGAGAAGAGAGAGCGCGGGGGAGGGAGAGGAAAAAAAGGGAGGGAGGGAGAGGAAAAAGAGGGAGGCGTTCTGCCCAATATAATTAGAGAATCAACGACCGCTTTAAGCGGTCGCTTATACGGTCGCTAGAAGAGTATTAGCGACCGCTTTAAGGGGTCGCGCGAATTTTTTCGTCGTCGATACCTTGCCGCACGGGATTAGCGACAACGGTTTAAGCGACCGCCTTAAGCGGTCGCTATATAATTATAGCGACCGCTTAAAGCGGTCGCCCGAGATTTCCACTCGCCAATTCTCCAATCTCTAGTAGTGGTCCTTAGCTAGCTAGCTAATAATATGGATCCAAATTAGAGAAAATATATATATTTTTTTTTATAGGTTTCATTACAAAAGGGGTTGAACAAAGTAAATTGCTATGCTAGCCGTAGACGCGAGCCAATACCAGAAGAAAGCAAACGAAAAGAATCAAAACTTATGCTTTTTGATACCTTTTTTCTATTTTTTTTTAAAATATATATATATATATAAATATATATACAAGTAATCTATATATTTATTTTTCTTTATCAGCCACAGCAACTGTTTAAAGCATTATCAGTACATCACTTTTTTATGAATTTCATTGGCAGCATGCATGCATGCATGCATTTGATGACGGTGATGATGATGGTACAAGCAGTAGTATATTGATGAGATGGGCCAAATTGGCTTTTTGATTTGTGGGTTGGTTGCACCTTCTTCTATTTTCATGATCGGTAAGGGACAAAAATGCATGCGTGCCAGCCCCAACAAACATACAAAATGCATGTTACCACTGCCACTACAAAATGAAAATATATTTATATGAAATCAAGTACTATGCCAACTCAATCATAAAATGATGCTAAGTCTGCACCTTCTATTACTATACGCGCCTGATTTACATAATTGAGAAATAGGGATCCAAATTGTCACACTAATATCTACATATATATATATATATATATATGCACATATATATCCTTTGGGAATAAAAAAATAAGTGGTTTTGACAGTATGGGTCAACCAGAGAAAGCATTGTATGTTTTGTGGGACGTAGTAGGTCCCCACAATGTGCCTTGAGAATAATGTTGGCCCTAGCTGAATATTACTGACAAAGATAAGTTTTGTTAATATATTTTTTTACGATCATATATTAAATATAATATTAAAAAATATAAATTATATAAATATAACATTCAACCGTTTCATGTTAAAAAAAAAAAAAAAGCAGATTTTTTTTTTTTTTTTTGGTGAAAACTGAGTTTTTTTGTTTAACTTTTAAATATAATTTTGTATGCTACGAATTGTCTAGAAGTATGTACACATAATTTTTTTTATTTTATTTTTTTTTTTTGGGGGGTTGGTAGTTATTTAGTAAACATGTACCCAATCTACGTTTATTTTAAATATTTAAGTTATAATTAGGAAAAAATAATAGTCAAATTGGTCAAAAGATTATTAATTATATTTACTTATCAAAAATTATTATTTCAAATGAAGTCATATAATGTGAAGCAATGTGGAATTAATTAAATTTCTCTCCCTCTCTCTCTCTTCTTTTTTTTGAAGCCTTTTGTGAAGAACGCTAATAATTCATATAATTAGCTGCTAACTAATAATTCATACAATTAGCAGTTAATTAACGGTACAATTAGCGTGGAAAGAGAATCAAATTTATGATTGAATTCAAAATTTTTTATTAAAAAATAAAAATTTATACCACTAAGAATTATGAATAGGGCTTTAATTATTTTGTTAGCCTTTTTGCTCATTTGGAAAAATTAGAGCGATTTTACAGGGTCTTAAAAATATATATTCGTTTGGTGCGATGAAATTTATTAAAAAACTCTAAAAATATTTAAAATTTTTTAAAAATTATTTATTTTTTATCTCATTGTACGAATTATAAACTAATAAAGTATCTCAAATTATTTCACTTTTTATCACTCTAAACACTCCCCGGCCCATTGACTAAATAACGGAAAATAAACAATGCATAACACATCCTCTTGAAAAGTATTTGTGGCAGCCGCAGCCACAGCGACAGCGGGTGGATGAATTTCAACGGCCAACTTGATTAATTAGGGACCGTTACCCCCCCCCCCCCCCAAAAATTGTAACTTTGCATCATACGCTGACATTACGCTTAATTTACAAATTAAGTGTCTGATAAAAATTTATTAAAATTAGTAAAAATTTGAGAAAGTTAAAAAAATTAATAGAAATTAAATAAAATAACACAACCCTTAGTTTGTATTTTGGCTTACGCTGATTAATTTGAGAAAAATTTATTGTGAAACTAAATTAAATTTAAACATAATTTGTAACTTCTTAAATTTTGAAATAAATTTGAGTTTGACCTAAATTTAAATTCATTTGAAATGTGTTCAAAAACTTAATAATAAAGGGAATTTGGCACATTAATTTTTATTAATTTTTTAATTATTTTTAATATTTTTTAAATTATTATAAATTTTTATTAAACACTTAATTAATCATTAAAATGTCACATATCACTTGTAAATGTAAAATTACATATTTTTACTTTAGTGATGTCAAACGGCTTGTGGGTCAAACTTCAAGTCATTTCCCTCTCGAGTTTGACAGTTAAATGCATGTGCAAATTTTAATTTTGACTTGTAAAAAATTTGGGAGAAAAAAAAGTTGGTGACTGGTTAACGAATGGCAATTTTAATTACCATCAAATGCTTAAAATAATATTATTATATCAAATTTTGAGTTCTCCACGTTTGAAGTTGACGCCGCACAATACCGACGTAGCATTAGTCACCAGCGAGTTTTTTTTGTATGTTTGGAGTTGTATAAATATATATAAATTTATAAAAATTAGTGTCTCGTATTTTATATTGTTAATAAAAAATTTAAATTTTATAATCTCGTAATTCGTATTTATAGAGATTTGCAAGATTAAGTGTTTTTTTTTGTTTAACTCCAAGGAATGCCAAAGTCAAGCTTGGAGCTTCCACGTCATGTTGTCCTACAATAGTCTTTTGAAACAAATTAAAAAATAACTTTAATTTTTTTATTCAAAAGCATACTAGTAAAAATAATGTGAAGTGGCTTTTATATTTTGAAAATAAAAAATTGCTCTAGCCGAAAAATACAAAAATATAATTCGATTTGTAAAAAGTTCAAACGTAAATTTATAAAATAAATCTATACGAAAATCTATAAAAATAATATGTAAAAATAAAAATTATTAATTAAAAGAGACTAAGAGTAATGTAATTATGAACCAAATATGTTTTGACTAAAATGAAATATACGCATTTAAAATTTTAAGTTTTATATACATTAAAATTGAATTTCTAATTTAAATATTTATTTTTTAAGAAAATTTTCAAAGAAATTAAAGTCTAAATATCACTTTTTTTAAATTAAAAATCTTAGTTGATTTTGTCCAATAAGTATCCATTTAGTGTTTAATAAATATGTAAAAATTTTATTATTTAATATAAATAGTATGACGTTTTTAAAAATATTAATTTAAAAATTTTTATAAAAAATTCAAAAAAATATAAAGAGTGAAATAGTGTATTTCCATGTAAAGTAACAAAAAAGACAACTAAATTAGAGTGAAAAGGAAGTAATCCTGCCATTAAATAAATTTAATGATTAAAAAACTTAAATTCAAATTCTTAACCTTCCTTATTTTATAAATTGGCCTAAAAAATTTTTAAAATAGAAAGTGTGAGGAGTTTTGAATGTGAAATTTTTTTTAGTATTCTTTACTATTTTAAAAAAAGGATTAATTTAAAGTATATTATATAAATCCCTTGATTAATGCTTTAATAGAAATAATCCATCTCCATCTCCATCTCCATCATTCCCTCTCTCTCTCTCTCTTTTTTTTTTTTTTAATGTTTTTCTACTTTTTTTAAGCGTGCTTCCATTCAGTTTTCCCACAAATCAAACACAAATCTTTTTAAGATCTCTACTCCTATGGCTGCCCCTACCAATGTCACCGCCGCACCAACTTCCTTTTTCTTTTTCTTGTTCAAATACGTACGTCCAAGTGGGAAATTAAACTTCTGATTTCTTTAAACCTTGTCTGCTATATCAACAAACATGCATAAGCATGAATCTTGTGGCCTTATGTAAATTAAAAAAATAAAATAAAAAATAGTGGAGTTAAAGGGGAAGGAAAGTGCATTTGTCAGCTTCAATCCTGTGTTGGCCAACCTCGTGCTCATTCAATAATCTTAATTTGAATTTTTCAAGAAAGCGTGCTGCTGCATGCTTTGTGTTAGAGTATTCCAACACTTCAATTAGATGATGAACACAGAATTGCTTTGTAACTCCATTAATTAATTAATTTAATGAATTGCGATTTGGTGGAAGTACTTTGCAGTTGCAATTATATATATATATATATATATATATGACTACGATGACAATTACATATACGTCTACATATATAATAGAAAATTAATCATTAGTTCTTAATGATATTACAACTGTCTCACATTAAAAAAAAAAAAAATGAGGATTGAGGTAATTTATAAGTGTCTCTATCTCTCTCCTTAACATGACGCGTTTTCAAATTGCGAGAGCACTGAATTCAGCGGAAACTCCAATTTTAAGCGTGTTTCAATAAGAGTAGTATTAGAACGGGTAATCCCCTACGAAGTAGCTGGCCAAGTTCGAACAATATCTAACAGGAGGGCCTACAGTGTGCAGACGAAAATAGATTATTATTAGTTTGCGTCATCTGCGGGAATAAAAAAAGTCACAAGCCGGCCATTCTTAGTCCCTCAATCCTTGACTGGGGGCTTTGATGACACCACAACTGTCCCACATCCATATAGAAAAGGAGTCGAGAATTGAGGTAGCTTATAAGCGCCTTCACCTCTCCCCCTGGCACGACGCATTTTAAAATTGTGAAGGTATTGGATTCAGTCAAAACTATAGGGTTAAGCGTGTTCCAGTAAGAGCAGTATTAGAATAGATGACTCCCTGCGAAGCAACTGGACAAGCCCAAAACGGGCAATATTGCCAAGAGAGCCTACGACATATGAACGAAAATAGATCATTACCAGTTCTTACCCAAAAGCAAATTAAGTAGTAGTGTAAAATGATAAAATTATCCCTTGAGGATTAATTGTCATTATGAATCACGAGATGATTGCATATATTTTTCTCTTTAATTGTACGTAGAGTTACCGCATAGTACTTAATGAAGATGCATGCACACACACCTTTAAAATGAAACTTGAACACAATTTATTTATAGAGGTATGTAGTAGTGAATAATTAGATGTGGATGTTAACATCATGATATTTGGTAGGCTTGGAGCAAATTTGGATTTAATTTAGATTAAATCCGTTAGGTTTAGATTCAATTATAATGGATCTGATCCAGATTCAATTATAATCGGATCTATTAGATCCAAAAGTAATTAGATTCGATTTATAAGATCCAGTAGATCTATATACTCAGCAGATTCAACTTGTTTTAAAAAAATAATTTTCTTTTAAATTATTATTTCATAAAAATAAAACATTTTTATTTTATTTGGGGAGATTTGCTGACGTTTAGGTAGAATTTTGTGGATGCAGTACGTACGTGCCTTGGGGGAGCAAATCAAGCCAAGAAATCAAATTGTGAACCATAGAGCATAGTGGCTTACCTTCGACGGAAAATAGTAGAGTTTTCAATGACTAGCGGGATTTCACCATTACGATCATTCATATGAAATCACATAGGCAAAAACAAATGAAGTTAGATTTTGTCTCTTGTTGAATCTTTTCATGGGTTTTGATCCTTCGATGCAAGTAATACACAGATTGGATGGTTTTGGCTTAAAAATTAACCTCTGGTTGATCTACCTAGCTTGCTATATGAAAATTAAAAATTCAACGTAACTGAACTCAATCATAGGAACATAAAAAAATTATATGCTAACAATTAAATAAATATATATATATATAGTTTGAAAACTGATATTCAAAGAATATTATTTCTCTGGGCCATTGAAAAAAAAAAAAGATTGCTTCTTGATAATTAATGAATTTCAACTCAACCCACAAAATATTGATCCTCCACGTGTCCCGCTTTCTGATGTGAAGGAAAGCAATGAGAACCACTAGGTTGAATCTTCTCATGATGTCTTGTTCCTCTAATGTTCAAACTGTATACTTTGAAACTCCGGTGTCTACAGATCATTGGAAAGATAATTAAGGTGCCTAGAGATGTCCTTTTGGTGACGCATTTTGATAGAGAGTGATCGCGCATTGATTGATTTGTTATTTTCTAATTGTTTCAATCCAAGCATGAAGGTGCCACGTCCCCGTCTCAGTGCTCTGTCTTGACAATCACATAAAAGCTTATTCCAAGGATACTAATCTAATTTTTATGGTCACTTTACATTTGTCATGTTCCTATCATTAAAATGTTCCCGCTGAACACGGAGGTACGAGGAAATAAAAATTAATGTTAACCAGAATAAAATTTAATTTGAGATCAAGTTAATTATATTAATGAACAGGAACCACATGTAACTATTTGAATTCTTGTGTATATTTATACCCAAAAAAAAAAAAAAAAAAAAAAAAAAACGATGCAAAGCTCTACAATATTGTACCTCATTACTACATAAAATAATAAAATAAAATTCACCCATTACCATTCCAACAATCATCAAATAAAGTCTATCCAGTTACAACAACCCAAGCACCACAATTCAATAAGTAAAACACTACAAATGTATAATATATACATGCTTAACATTATTTAAAATAATTTTTGGATAAAATCAAAATGAACGAAATAAAAATTGATAAGAATAAATGGAAATAAAATTGAAAAAAATCCACTTCAAGGCATGAAAACCTCTTCTTAATTCAAATTAAGGTGAATTAAAAACTCCTAAATCATAAGACTAATTTAAACTTTATCTCCCTTTTTCATTGATAACATTAACAAATATAAATACAAGCATTCTGCAAAAAATTAACTAACCACTATTATCATCAACTAATTAACCATTATTATCATTAACTAATCACCGCTCACTACTAAAATAGCAAAAGACTCAATTACTTTTAAAATATCTCAACCACAACTATCACTCTGTTATTACTCTTAACTTAAAATCTCTCAGTCACTAAATTTATAAATAAAATTATCTAAATATTATAAATAAACCTTATCTAAATCCACAAATAAAAATTATCTAAATAACACAAATATACGCATAACATTCCTTCCCCATTATAAAAAAAAAAAAAAAAAAAAAAAAAAAAAAAAAAACTTATCCTCAAGGATTAGATAAATCCTAAATTTGAATGGTGGTGGCTATCCCACTTCTCTATCTTTGTAGCAATCATTTTTTTTATCTTTAAACTTCAAATCCTCTAACCTTTGAAAGACGGATATTGATGAATTGGCATCAAATATATATTTTCCACTTTTTGAATTAGCACCAAATATGTATCTTCCACCTTTTGGAACACACACCCGTAGCTTGCAATGGTCATTCTTAGCAGATATATATTTTCTACTTTTTTGGAATACGCACCCGTAACTTGTGGCCATCCTTAGTTGGTAGAGTTGAAGTCGAGGTTTGACTGTATTAGCCATCCTTAGTTGAAACCTGATTGTAATGGCTATGGCTAAGCTTCAAATTGTAATGGCTAAGCTTCAATGCTTGAGCTGATGTCTAAAGTTTCTCTTTCCATTAATGTATATCTTCTTTAATTTTACGCGTTGTTTCGATTGTTTCCAAGACAAAGGTTTCAATTTTTAGCAAACTATCAAACAAATCATAACCCATCATTTTTAGCAACTCCAATTTTGTTGTTGTCATTACTCTGGAACTGGCTTTGAGAAACGATGGGCTCTCAAGAACAATTGGCTCTCTGATATGCGATTGGTTCTGATACCAATTGTTTACATACACAATTTTTGAATAAAACCAAAATGAACGAAATAGAAATTGGATAAGAATAAAAGGAAATAAGATTGAAAGAAATCTACTTTGAGGCGTGGAAATCTCTTATTGATTCAGATTGACGTGAATCAAAACCTCCTAAATCATAAGACCAATTTAAAATTTATCTCCTTTTTTATTGATAACATTAACAGATATAAATACAGGAATACTGCACAAAACTAACTAACCACTATTATCATTAACTAACCACCACTCACCACTAAAATAGCAAAAAACTCAACTACTTCTAAAATATTTCAATCACAATTATCACTCCGCTACTACTTCTAATCTAAAATCTCTCAACCACTAAATTCATAAATAAAATTATCTAAATATTACAAAATAAACCTTATCTAAATTCACAAATAAAAATTACCTAAATAACACAAATATATACGTAACACGGTGATACCTAATAAATCACAATGGGGTTATAAACCATACCATTTTATGGCTTATGAAAACTAGGTAATAATTAGTTATGCACGCAAAATCACCATCTGTATATTTTGATCTGATTAACGATAAACCTACATTCTAGATGCTTTTGTTGGCTCTTTAAGCAAGATCTGCTACTAAGGTGCCCTGGTAGGGAGCACTCTAGTAGGTTAATCTTTTTATTTTTTATTTTTTTACCAGATCTCGTGATGGGTTGCTACCTGCAGGTAAACATTATTCTGCAACTCGAAGATATATAAAATACATCAAATTAATGTCTCATACACATGATATACTCAGTTATGTATTATTATAATAATAATAATAACAAGATATATCATCACAACTACATGTTTACAACATAATAACATAATATTTGTAAATAATAATCCATGAGGGGATTTGATAATTTGGGAGGTAACATATATTAAAATAATGCCTGCGTGAATTAGTTTAATTTCTCAAACTTTTTATTTTTATTTAATAATTAACATTCGAATGGACCTCATTCAAACGCTTCCTTAAGAGTTATTCAAATGGATGCTGGTGGTGGTCAATTTCTTCATTTAGATCTAGTCCGTTTGAATGCACCACTTCTTGCCGTTTGAACTGAACCAATTAATATTATTTTTTAAAAGTTGGTAACTTTAGGAGTGTCAATTGCATTCTTAAAAAAAAAAAAAAGAAAAATTTATATCCTCCCTTTTGGTAAAAGTTAAAAAATGGCTACTTATTTTTTTTTTAAATGGATTGTTTTTATCAAAACAAACATAAATTTTTGAAATATTTTTAGGAATGCAATTAGCACACCTAAAAATTATAATTTTTAAAAAAAATCTAAATTTTGTGGCAACAAGTTACAAAAAAATAAAAAATCAAAAATCAATTTTTTTAAGAGCCAAACCCAAGTCTTAATTAGTTTGACAGATTATATATATTGGCTTAAGCATCAATATATATATGATTGTGCCGCTTGGTTACGCGGTAATTGACGTACCATCTGGGGCTCCCATGTACTAAACACTGAGGTATCGCCAGTGTGTATCAGATAAGAAATATGTGGATCCAGTTCATCTTTATCAGATTTATGATAAATTATACACGTGAGCTGTTCCGCGGAGACAAATCCTGGTCCGCAGCTGAGAGCCGATGCTATATATTCATAACCGTGTTAATTGGACAGATCGGTCAGTATCAAAATCATGCACACACACACACACACACCTATATATGTATATAGTCGAATAATCAAGAAGGTGAAATAGATATACATATAGCACTGCTTGTGGTATACGTCCAGATGCAATGAAAGCACGCGCAGCCACATGTACGCGTATCAGCGTGTGTGTATATATATATATATATATTTATATTAATCATTGTTTAGGTTTGGTTTAAAAGTCTCATTGAGTTTTAAAATATATGTACTAAAATTTAATTAAATAAGTTCTCGAGTCAAGTTCAATTAATTTATTTATTTTATATAGATTTAAATTTTTGAATCCAACTTCAATAAAACTTAAATCTCAAATAGTGTAAAGATTTAACTTGATTTCGTAATGAATTAATCTCAAGCTAATTTTTAGTACATCAAACGCAAACTAAACTCCAATTGTTTATTTCATTTAATAATCTTATCTTTCACTTTTCAATTTTTTAGGGTTGTTTGGTTGAAAAAAAAAATTGAGGAAAAAGTACAATAAAAATATAAATATGTGACATAAAAGTGATACGTGTTAAAATTTTATTGAAAAAAAATATAAAAAGTAATTAAAATTTGATAACTTTTGATATTTTTTAGTTAACCCTACAGAAAATGATCTAAATGGTACTATCACATAGAAGAGGGATAACTGATGGTTGAAGATTATCTCTGCCTTAGGTTTGAGAAACATCATGATTCCATTTCCCCAAATTTACTGTGTAAGGTTGAGAAAAAAATTAAACCAAGTTCAATAATGAATTATTTAAAGTTGAATTAAAAAAACTTATAAAATTTTAAATTTTCGAGCCACCAAAGTGTTTGATGTCTTGCATAAATCTAACTTATAAAACTGAATTTGAATTAAATTTAAGTTACAAATTACGGTGAAATTTAGTTTAATTTAATAATAAATTGATTTCAAATGAATTTGTGGTCAACAACCGAGTTCGAATTTGGTCGATGTGCTATTATATATATGGCGGTTCATCTCTTTTTTCACATATGCACACGGCAGATTGAATGAATGATTGCCAAAGGGATTAGGATGCAATCACAATCACTTTCTCATTACAAAGAGATACGAGCCGTGCATTTTTCGTACTTGACATGATTGTTTTGGGAAAAAGTTGTGCGCATCCATCGGGAATTTATTTTGAGTTGCGTAGCGTAACCAAATTTAATTTCCAATTTCGAATAATTTTATATATCTTCCTTTCTGTTTTCCCTCTTATCACACTGGTTTAATCATTTCATACACTTGAACTTCTGGGAATCTTTCTTTTCAACAGATAATCATCAAGAAGAAGGGAAAGAAAGTAAATATAGCACTGTTTAGAATTAAAAAATATATATAAAATTTAAAAAATTTTTATAAACATAAATTATAAGAATGTAAAATTTAAATTTTTTATTTATTACACAAAAAATGAAACACTAACTTTTATAAATTTATACAAATTTATATAATTTTATACATACCTTATATATGCGTATGTATAGTGATCTATTAATTAATATAGAAAATGAATACCGATACATTTGACTAATTAAACTTTTCCCACTTTTCTTTTTTAATTTTAAAAATAAAAAATAAAATAAAATGAAAGTATGAGACCACCTTAATCTTAGATTATATAGGGTGTGTTTGGAGTTGTATAAAAATGTATAAAATAAAATAAAATTGTAAAAATAAATATCTCGTAATTCATGCAGTGAGTGAAGAATTTTAATTTTATTGTTTCATAATTCATGTTTACAGAGATTTGTAAGATTTTATTTTATTTTGTTTAATTCTAAACGGAGCAATAATTCATAGCTGAACTTAAGACATAATAGTAATAATAAAATTAACCAAAAGTCTTAGTCTCGCATCTTAGACTGAGATTAGAGGCTTCATGATGTCGTAGTGCGAAAAGTAACTAAAATAATTAACGGTAGTGGCAAAGTGGAGATCATGCCCAAAGTCAATCACTTATTTTATTAGCGAAAATTCACAGTGACTAAATACAACCCCAATCATTGCTTTGTTTTACAGAGGATCTAACATGAGAGCATGATTGAGTGAGGCACTTAATTGGTGGTTGAGTTTTATTTTTTATTTACTCATTATCCAGATTCGAATTTGAGCTATTCCTTGCGTTTACCTATAAAAAAAAACATGAGAGCATGACGGGATAGCCAAAACTTAGGTTGAAATTATTCATAAGTTATGTGAAATGTAATATATTTTTTTAACCTTTTACACTGTAAAAAAAAAAAAATACACTAATTATTGTGAATTTATCGTTTAAAAGGGAAAAAAGTGCATGGGAAGCTGACAATTTATTGTTTGCTTAAATTTGACATTATTTCTTAGTTCTTGGTAATCAGCAGTAATAATAAAATTCCCAACCAACAACCACGTCAAATGACTACCATGACCCTCAAATATTACCACCGTACTTATCCGGCCAGTTCAATTTACCCTCATCCGTCTCGGTCTCACCCAAAAGTAGACCCCCTTTTCAGGGTTATTCCGGTCATTTACAAAATACATGAGGGACATTGTTGCAATACAACAGTACCCCACAAATGACAGATGTATCTAATGGGTCAGTTTTCAAAATTTTTTATCGAGCGATGAAAAGGAGGCTTTACAAGTAAAACCAAAAAATAACGTGGACGGGTATGTGGTCAAATCCGGTGACGGCTCGCGCGCCAAATCGGTAGAATTAGTAACGTCTTAAAATTCAATAAAACATAATTTTTTGGCCAGGTGATGGCCAGCTCCAGGAATCTTTTTATTCTTCTCAAGTAGATGCCATTCCAGCACTCAAACGCAAACACAACTCTCCTTATTAATTTAGCTTTTTAGCTCACTTTTCAAGTATCATCGGCAACCTTGCGTATCACAACGCCTGGTTGTAGTTATATATATTTATATATATATTTAACACCCTTTCAAGATAAGACTAGACCGCCCATCCCCGCCCGCAAACAATTCTGATGTTCCAAAACCCTTCTGGCCATGGATGAAATTAACTTGAACTCCAAGAGGGTTTGATTCTGGGCTTGGGCTCAGAATTTTAATGCCAATCGAAGAGGTTTTTGAGGTACAAGGTATAGCTGGTGCGGTCTCTGGACGGAGTAATGCCAGAGATTGTAGATAGTAAGTACGGCAATGTTTCGCCGCCGGCAGCGGAAACCATCGGCGAGGTTCCTCTGGAAACGGACGCGAACTTGTTTGGCAAGTACGAGTTGTGGAAGCTACTCGGATATGGAGCCTCCGCGAAGGTGTACCACGCGAGGGACGTGAGGACGGGCCAGAGCGTGGCCATTAAGGCCATTAACAAGAAGAAGGTGCTGAAAGGGGGCCTGACGGCGCACATTACGAGGGAGATCTCTATAATGCGCCGGCTGCGCCACCCCAACATTGTCAGCCTCTTCGAGGTCCTAGCCACCAAGACCAAGATTTACTTCGTGATGGAGTTGGCCAAGGGAGGCGAGCTCTTCGCCAAGGTAGCCAAGGGACGGTTCAGCGAAGAGCTCTGCCGCCGCTACTTCCAGCAGCTCATCGCCGCCGTAGGGTACTATCACTCCCGCGGCGTCTTCCACCGCGATCTGAAGCTGGAGAATCTCCTCCTCGACGAGAATTGGGACCTCAAAGTAACAGACTTCGGGCTAAGCGCCGTGAAGGACCAGATCCGACCAGACGGGCTACTCCACACGCTCTGCGGCACCCCTGCCTACGTGGCGCCGGAAATCCTTGCGAATAAGGGCTACGACGGCGCGAAGGCGGACATTTGGTCATGCGGCATTATACTTTTCGTGTTGAACGCCGGCTACCTTCCGTTCAACGATCCAAACCTCATGGTGATGTGTCGGAAAATCTACAACGGCGAATTCCGGTGCCCCAAATGGACGTCTCCTGATCTCAAGCGATTCCTGTCTCGCCTCCTCGACACCAATCCGGAGACTCGCATCACTGTGGACGAGATCATCAACGATCCGTGGTTCAGGAAAGGCTACAAAGAGATCAATTCCCGTTCGGAAGATTTTGAGCTCAAAGAACGCGACGACAGCAAAAAGTTCCTAAACGCCTTCGATATAATTTCGTTCTCTCCCGGTTTTGATCTCTCTGGTTTAATCGCTCGCCACGACGATTCCGCCAAACGCGAGCGATTCGTATCAGCGGACTCGCCGGAGAGAATAATCGGAAAAATCGAAGAGTTAGCGAAGGCGGAGGGATTGACGGTAGCGAGGAAAAAGGACTGGGGAGCCAAGGTGGAGGGGCAGAACGGTCATTTCATCGCTGCGGCGGAGATTCATCAGCTAACGGAGAAGCTGGTTGTGGTTGAGATTAGGGGGAGGGGAGCTGACGTTGGACCCGGCCGTGAAATATGGAAAGATAAAATCCGGCCGCAGCTCAATTCTCTCATTTACCGACCGGAACGGTAAAAGTTACCTGTAACCAAAAGGTGGCTCCACTGTTCCTTAAACCCCAATCAATCATTCTTAAATTGATTAATAATTATAGGCCGCGCAGTGTTAGCTCCCTCAAATTTATTCACTGCGTGGCACTTTTTCATGTGTGGTTGAATCTGTGCCCATTATTTGAAAACCTATGCTCAGTAAAAAAAAAAAAAAAAAGAGTCAAATGCTTACATGGCTATGCTTTTTATTTCTTTTTTTTTTTTTTTTTTGGGGTACTGGTATGTACTTTGTGGTATTTTTGTCTTGTTGGTAGATTTATATGTACATGTATATATATTTTTTTGTTTAGGCATGAAAAAAGCTTAGCTTTAGATTTCAAATTAGTTTACGACATATGTATATATCCATGCTTCAAAATTTTCTCATATTTAATTTTTCTGTGTATAATTCATTTTGGGGGTGTGTGTAGATAAAAAATTATTATCACAACTTCATAATTTTCCCTAATTAAATGGAATAATTCTGTTATGAACAATATATAGCATGAAGGTGCTTATTAATCTTCAGCCATGAAGAAATTTTTTTCCCTTTGGGGGGGGGGGGTTGGTTTTATCATTTTATGATCTATCTATTTGACCTTCTTATAAAATTTATTGTCATGTCACTAAACAACTGTGCTGAGAGGGAATATATATTAAAAAAATGCTACGCTTACACCTTTTTTTTATACGCATATTTATACTTTCTCAATTTATATTGGTCACTATTCATAGTGACCAGTGCATTTATTTAAAATTATTATAGCCGTAAGATGTTGTCTTGATCTTACGACTATGATAATTTTGAATGAAATGCACTGATCACTACGAACAATGACGAGTGTAAATTGAAAGGGTGTAAAAGAAATGGTGTAAGTATAACATCACTATATATATTATTGGAAATGAAGGGGAGATAAAATTAGTTTATTTCTTTTTAGAGCATACTAATTTTTAATAACTTTTGAGTTTTGTGTTTAGTATATATTTTAATAACTTTTGAGTTTTGTGTTTAGTATACTAATTTATATATATATTTTGTGTTTAGCAAAAGGTTAAATTTTACTTTGCTTTTTCAAAAATTAAAACAAGCGGGAGGCTTAAGTTTTATTTAAGTATAATGAAGTATTTAGATGGAACAGTTTGGATTGCTATTTATTTTGTAATATTTAAAATACATAATCTTGATTGTTAACTCAACTTTTAAAACTTTAAATTTATTTTTCAGACGTTACTACTTTGAATTTCCTCAAACTTACTGAAAATTTTATCTAACCGTAGCACAAGCTAACTTGAACATCACAAATATATATATATATATATATATATTTAGAATACATAGTTAACAAAAATTTATAGTAGAAGAATAACCCTGATTTATTTTGCAGTGGGGTCATATGCGAAGACAACTAACTTTTACATTAGAAAAATGGCTTGCTGCTCATCGGATCTGCCATTGTAATATATATATATATATATATACAGACAAAAAAAAAGTTTATGAATATATATAATTAATTGGTGACCACTCAAAGGAGGTGGGCCAAGGTGAGATGATTCCAATGTTGAAATTCATATATAACAGAGAAAGTACGGAGATTGACGACCCACCACCAACACCATATGCTCTTTTATGCCTTGACACCGCGGCATAAACAAATCACTTCAATTTCCTAATTTCCTTTCTTAAAAAATGTTAGGTGGCATTTAGTTTATTTTTTATTTTTTATTTTCATTTTATGTTTTAAAAATCTCAAAATAAAGAAACAAAAAAATATTCTATTTTCATTATTTTCAAATTTTCTTTATTTTAGATTAAAAATGCTAAAAATGACTTTTTGTCATTTTTTATTTTATGCATAAGCCCATTTTTTATTTTTTAAAACAACTTTTGAAAGCACAAGTGACCAAATGCGTTTTGAGCTTTTTCCTTATTTTCAAAAGTGTAAAATTGAAAATGAGTTCAAAACATAAAATAGAAAACAAAAACAGAAAATAAAAAATAGAAAAATAAACCAAATAAACCTTTACTTTTTTCTTTGAGGGTACTTTTTCTTGAAATATTGATAAGCTCTCTCTGATATTGACATTCCCTTCTCCATCAACCATCTACCTTACAACTCTTTTAATTAAATGCGCCCAAAATTAAATTAATGAAATGGATTTTTTTTTTTTTTTTTTTGGGTGGCTTGTCGTGACTTAACAACTAGTACAATTATTCAAATGTTTACTCTATTGGTCCTCCTTTTGGTTGATTTGTTTCTTTTCCTATCTCTTGCAACCGATATATTAGTCCTTTTTTCTTTTTCTTTTTTCTTTTTTACAAGTGGCAAACTTTTTAGTCCACACAAATTGCACAATCTTCTTACTTTTACTTTACGAATACATCTTTGTTTTGCTATGGTTTTGGTTTCTAGTAATCAAAGTCATCTTACTCTAATTAAGGCACCTTTCGTGAATTAACTTTTAATAATTTTACTTCAAAAGTTGTAAAGTTCTAACTTTTTATACGCTTAGCAAATTTTACAGTTTTCTAAAAAGTTTTAACTTTTTACACGCTTAGTAAATTTTATTGATTTTTAATTTTTATTAAAAGTTAATTTTTTTTAATTTTTATAACTTTAGTGTGTGTAGTAAAATTTCATACATTTGATAAAACATCAATTGTTGAAAAAATGTAAAAAAAAAAAAAAAAAAAAAAACGATTGAACCCAATAAAAAAAAAATACAAAATTGTTAAAAGTTGATTTGTCAAACGGGGCTTAAAGCAAAAGAAGGTTCGAAACTCACATTTTGGTTTGGCTCCTGAGTAAAATATAATGAAGAAATTGCTGTAGATAAATCAGGCAATCATTAGTTCCCGCTTCTTTTATCTTTTTATTTCTTTTTAATTTTGGCGCTGTTTGAATGGTAAAAAAAAACATAAAACATAACAAAACAAAATTTATTTAGAATAAACGTGGCACGTGACGAAATTTATTTAAGGAAAATTAAAAAAAAGTTAGAAAATTTTGGATTTTTTTTAATATCTAGGTAGCGTTTGGAGTGGAAAAAAAAAAGATAAAACGTGATTTTAAGTAAATTTTAGCATTTTGTACTTTTTTCAAATCGTATTTTTTGGAGATGAACAGCATAATCTATTAGAACGGTTTTCTCAAATCTGTTCTAACGGATTCAAAAAATCCTCAAATAATAGTTCTTCTCTCTCATTTTTTTCCAAATCTCTTTTTCTAGAGATGAATGATAATAATCTGTTAGAACAGTTTTTTCAAATCTGTTCGAACGGTTTTTCAAAATAATAGTTCTTCTCTCTCTCCAAATCTTATCTTTTTGAGATGAACAGCGACAATCTGTTAAAATATTTTTTTCAAATCTGTTCTAACGGATTCAAAAAATTTCCAAATAATAGTTTGTCTCTCTCTATCTCTCTCCAAATTTTATCTTTTTGAGATGAACGAAGTTAGAATGGTTTTTCTAAATCTTTTCTAACAGATTCAAATAGTTTTCGTGGGTCCAATCCAAAATGGTACTCGTTCGAAAGATTGCCAAAAAAAAAAATTTCATACTTGGTTAATCTCTTTTTGGATTTTATATTTTTTTAATGAAATATAAAACTTTTTTAAAATTAGTAAAAGTGAGAATGTGTAAATGTATAATAGAGAATGTTAGTAATTTATAAAGATTGTTAAAGATTTGTTTTGTTTTATTTTGTTTGTTGGCATACCAAACAGTGCCTCATTAGTAAACTAAATAAAACAAGACAAACGAAGGAGAAAGGATAAATCACATTGGACTTTAATACTTTTTGGAGGGAAATTAAAAAATTGTGTGCGCGCGCATGCACACGCGAAGTGCTCAAAAGAATGAAAGGTTTTATAACTTTTGCTCCCATGTTATTGTGCATCATTTCATTTTTTTGATAAAAATCAAGTGTTTGGTAAAAATTTGTAAGGGTTAAAAAAAATTCATCAAAAAGTTAGAAAATCTTTTTAATGAAAATTAAAAAAAAAATTGATAAATTGGTTGGAGAAATTTTGTACTCCAAAGGAAACCTATACATGGTGGAGATCAAAAGTTCGCAACACAATTGGCTCCACCTCAACAGACAGACACAGACAGGTGAATACAATTAAAGCTTAATACGCAAAGTTAGATTTCTTCATGTTGCTGAATTCAAACAGTAGAGAGGATGTAACATCAGATGGGCTAAGAGTGCAAGGACAAAAAAATAATAATAAGAAGAAGAAGTCATTCTCAAGTAGAAAGTAGTACTGTAATATAATTCCTTCCGTTCAAAGGTTTTTGCTGGTCCCTTTTAATTGAACAAGCAAGGCCCACTTAATAAGATATAATCCACAGATATGATAGGGGGAAAATGCTGAGTATACAAATCATTCAAAGCTAGCAGTCACCTTTTGTGGCCATATAATTTAAATTAATATATAAATCACTTTTCCTTATTTAATATATATATATATATATATCCATATATATACAAAATGAGGGGGGTTGGAAATTTATACATATCAGGCTCGTCCCATCCAAACTTTTACAATTCACATTTAAGATATTTTCTGTTTATGTTTTCAAAATTTTGTAAACTGGCAACAGAAATATGTTTGTTAAATTTGTTTATATTTTTTTATTTCTAAAAAAATAAAAACTTAAACAAAAAAACGTAAACAGAAAAAAGGTAATTTCACAATGTATTTTTTTTCTGTTACAAACATTTTGTCAATTCTAATACTTTATCTATTTTTATTACATCATGGTAAAATAAGTTATTTTATTCAATTATTTTATTAAACTAAAATTATTTTTAATAAATAATATAATTAAATTAATATGTAATATCTATTATTAATTTATTTCTAATAAATAATTAAATTAAATTAGTTAATTTAATTAATAAGAAATATATATTATTGAATTATTTTTAATAAATATTATAATTTAATTATTTAATTTAATAATTAATTTAATTAATTTATTTATTTAATATGAATTATATTTTATTAAATTATTTTTAATAAATATCGCAATTAACTTATTTAAATTATTATGAAATATATTTTATTCAATTATTTTTAAAATAATAATATAATTAAATTATAATTAATATATTTTATATTTACTAGATTAAATGATATAATATCTATATTTATTTAATTAGTTTTAATAAATAATATAATTAAATTAAATTAATGTAAAATGTATTTATTAAATTCAATTAATTTTTAAAAAACTAATAAAATTAAATATTTTATGAGAATAAAAATTTGTAATTATAAACAAAATTGTATTTCCAAACACAGTTTTAATTTTCATTTCAAAAAAAGAAAACCAAAACAAAAAATAAAAAACATAAACATATAAACATAAACAAAAAAATGACAGTATCACCAAACGGCCCCTAAGTAATATGCTGTCATCCCACAATAAAATTTTTGATTCTTAATCAATCTCTTTTAAAAGTGTAACTAATTAATAAATTTCATAAAACAAAAATATTATTATCACATTATTCTAATCATAAATTTTAGTAAAAAATTATGAGGTGATTTACTTGATTCTTCTTAATTAGGCTTTAAGATTGTTAGAAATGGCAGGCCAACCAACCTTCAACCCTGAAACGATGTTCATAGGGCACCGAATGATTGCACTAGGCTGCTTCTATTTTATGCATGACAATTCACATATTAATTATATTATGATAGTGTTTGGTTAGGAAAAAGATGTTCAAAAAGTATAGTAATAGTACAAAAAAATTGATGTAAAAGTGATAAATAGTAAAATTTGATTGAAAAAAAATAAAAAAAATTAGTAGATTTTGATTGATTTTAGCCAACCAAACAACTCCTATATACTCAGAGGTGCCACGGCTGAGTTGCCTTTTGTGTGTTTTTCTTTTTCCTATTTACTTGGTTTGCCTATATTCGCTTTGCTTATTAAAATTAATTGGGATTGCACATAACACAAACCTCTACCCTCGTAGTGTTACCAGTAGCTATACGTATTATCAAAACAATTGGCTCAACTTTTGAAGGAATGCCAAAGTTTTCATGGACTCTCCGATCTATATAGAAATTAGAACAGACGAACCCAAATTCGACGGAATGGCGCAGCCGGCATTTAGCCAATTGCTGGATGTTGTTCAGATTTTAAAATCTCCTGGCTTCTGCTAGAGTTTACCCTGAGTTTGATTCTTCAATAAACACAGTACAAGAGCTCGAAATGCCTTTTGTGATTCGTAAAAATTATCAACACTTTAAAATAGAGATTGCACTCCTTCATATTCATATCGAATTTACACTCCGAAGTACGCATTTGACAAGCTGCATTGTTTGTCTACTTATTTTATTTATTTTTTCTATTAGACATGAAAAAAAATACAATAAAAATGCTGCGCAGGGATCAATACACGAAAATTAAAATGTAATATCTACAACTTTTATAGGAGTCAAAATGTAAGGTTTAAAATTTTTTCAGTGGTCATTTTGTGATTTTAGTATTTATTTAAGGCCAAAATGTAGAAAATAAAAATTCTCTTTCAATAAAAAAGGATATATTTTGAAGGCATAATAAATGTCTATTTTAGAAAGGAAATGGTGTATATATCCGCACATTATTTTTATGGCTATTGTTTTATTAGTATTATCAAATACTGAGATATTTAAATATATTTTTATAAAAAAATATTTAATTTTATTTTTATTATTTATCATTTCTCTCACCGTATTCATATGTACTCTTATTTTTTAAAATTATTCGTCTTCATATATTTATCCATATTCATATCCATACTTGTTAATTTATTCTCAAAGGTGGAATTAATCAACATAAATTTTATTAAAAAAAAGGCATATGACATATTTACGTCATAGCCAACGAATGAATTTATATTATCTGAATTTGCTATTATTCACAGCTCAGGAATGCAACAAACCCAAAAACATAAGAGAAGAAAAAAAAAATTAAACTGCAAGTGAAATATTTCCATCCTTGGCTGCACCATTGTTGTTTCCATTGCCTCCTTCCCTAACCAGATTGTTTTCCTTCAAACCTCTCTTAAATCCAAATCTTTTCAATAGGTCATACCCCCAATCCCAGAGGTGCAAAACTACGTACACGCCAATTCCACCAATTAAACCATAAGCTATGGAATAAGTCAATGGCATCAATATCATAGTCGCAAATGCAGGAATAGCATGCTTCTTACCGCTCCATTCGATCTCCACCACAGATCTCATCATCAAAACTCCGACCAAAATCATCGGCGGTCCAACCGCCCACGGAGGAAACGAAGCCAGCAATGAAGTAAAGAAAAACGCCATGAAAAAGTACCCTGCCACTGTCAAAGCCGTCAGACCAGTCCTACCGCCCTCCCGAATTCCGGTCGACGACTCAAGAAAAGTGGTGACCGACGACGTAGCAAGCAACGATCCAATCACAATGGAGGTAGAGTCGGACATGAATGCGAAATATTGACCCTCATATTCACCACTACTTTCATTGATGAACCCCGCCAACCGTGCCATGGAATGTAAGGTGCCGGTGGTGTCTAGTATGTTGACGTAAAAAAATGTGATCGAAGCCACCCAAAGTCCCCTTTGTTCATGCCCTCAAAGCTAAATGCCCCTTCCGTTGTTTTAACTGCATGCATATCGACCTTGTGAAGTATTGGAAGGCTAATTAAATTACCCAAATCAGAGTCAGGAAACATTGTTGCAGGGGTGCGTCGAAACCATGAGCCCACTGTTACAAAGACTATACCATATATCATGGCTCCTTTAATGTTTTTGGCTGGGCAATATGCAATTATGACAAAACCCACAACTCCTACCCAAAATGTTGGACTTTCCATTTTTCCATCCAAACACAATAGGTTATCAGATATTGGTTCACCCTGTAACAGAATTGGTGTAATGTTAGCCCCTGTCCCTATCACAACAGCGGCTAATGCTGTTCAAGAAGATCTCGGGCAAGCTCCGAGTGTTACTAGGGTTGATGGGCTGAACCCGATTAGCCCTATCCCTTGCCTGTTTTGTAGCCCAATGAAAGCCAGGAATAGGCCTATCCCTGCCGAGGATGAGACCCAAACCTGTTTAGGGATGAGTTTAGCCAGTTTTGCCCCTAGCGCAATTGCTGAAATAACCAAAAAGACCCCACCTTCTCAGAAATGGCTGCTAAGGCACTCTCGTAGGGTATATTACCCGACCACTGTGTATGCGAAGTAGGCGTTTGTGCCCATTCCGGGGGCAAGGGCTTGAGGGAGGTTTGCGAAGGTGCCCATGATGAGACAGCCGATGAGGAAGGCGGCTATGGTGGCGACGATGAGGTCTCTGCGCGTTGTGGTTAAGCAGTCGGAGTAGCCCTGGTTGATGGGTGGGAATTTGCAGGAGTCAGTGGGTTGGATGAGTTGGGTACAGTTCGGGTCGGCGCAGATTTGGTGCAGTTGGCAACGGAGCAGGTGCCGCTGGAATCAGTTAAGATGCTGGCGTTGACAGCCAGGATATAGGCCATTGTCAGGAAGGTGGCCGTGCCGGCACGGAGCTCCGTCATGAAGGTGGTGTTTCGGTCGGTGAGCTTGAATCGCTTGCCGACTCTGCTGGCGGCGACGTACGAGTTCAGGCCGCTGGAGAGGGAGGGCTTACGGGATGGAGATGGGTACTGTGGAGTCGCCATTGACGGTAACCAAACAGTTTAATTTTTGTGTTTGTGGTCATGGGTCTATATCTTTTAAATATATTCAAAGAGATGGAGATAGAGAGGGACAGACAGAGGGGAGAAAAGCTAATTATGCTGACTTTTGGCTTCGTTATGCATACGAATTCCAATAGGTTTTGTTACCTTACAGCCGATGGTTTCTATGGAATATGACGAAAAAGTATAGGCCACTTTGAAGTGTTTTTTGTCCTAGGATTCCTCGTTATTTATTTTTTCAATTAATAAATGTACAGTCAAGTTTAATGCAAGAAGATGATGATAACGATGATGATGATGAATTTAGAATATTAAAGATGGATAGTATTAAAATGAAAGTTAATCTCATTTTTTTATGATTTAGAGTGTTTAGATTAATTTGCGTGTATTATTTTTAAAGTTAACAACCAGATAAATTTTTAATGATTCTGAGGAAACTCGAATTATTTTTTTATTTTGTTATTAATATTGAAATCATGAAAATAATATAAAACTCTGATTACTTATTTTAAATAAATATGATGTAATAAATAAATGTTTAAAAAAATTATATCTTTTAAAGAGGCAAAAGACATACCAAAAGAGTTATTAAGTAAACTTTGGAGTAAATTTTTAGATTTTTTTATTTTTTTATTTTTGTGCTATTATTAACAGGTGATTAATTAAATTAAGTATTGATGATTAAAGTAACTAGACTACCAAAATTTTACACTCTATTTGAGAAAAATAGTGATTTTAATTAAAATTTGTAGATTTAATGAAAAAAAAACTATGTAGGGGGTGATATTCGTAATATTCTTAATTTGTCTAATATGATCTTTCACCTTTAAACATTGCTCGACTTTTATCGGAATAACCAATCTGAAAGTCCATAAAACTAAAAGGATTGATTTTTTTATATTATTTTTATTTATTTTTTTTGGTGAAAATGGTCAAAATGCATAGTTGGATAGGGTTGGCAGATATATAGGACCTTTTCGATGAAACAAAATGGGAATTACTTAGCGTTGACCAGGATATATGGGCTGATGTATTCTCTAATTTGGCAGGTACGGTGTTTACATTATATGTATGGTCGGTCTTTATTGGTATACTAATTTCATTATTTATTATAAATATTATCATATTTTTTTAAATATTAATTTAATGTCTTTTATATAAACGTATTCAAAAAAGAATATGGAAAGAGTGAGAGAAAAAGAAAAATAATCCTGACATTTAGCAAATTCAACAGTTGAAAATATTTCAAATTCAAAATTTTAAATTTTATTATTGTATAAATGACAACTGGTGTAAAAGTGTATGTTACATTTTTGAAAATATTAATTTAAAATCTTTTATATAAAAAGTATTAAAAAAATATAGGAAGAGTGAGAGAAAAAATAATTCTTGCCATTTAACAAATTCAACAGTTGAAAATATCTCAAATTTAAAATTTAAAATTTTCTTATTATATAAATGACATATAGTGTAAAAGTGTATGTATTTAAATTTTAAGTTTTAAGTACTTTAAAATTGAAATTTTAATTTAAATGTTTATTTTTTAATAAAATTTTTAAAATTTTAAAATTTAAATATATTTTTTAAATAACAAAATATAGTTGACTTTATCTAATAGGTATCCATACATTATTTAATAATAATAGATAATGTAAGTAAAATACTATATATATATATATATAATATGTATATATAACTTTATAAAATATTAAATATATATATATATATATATATATATATATTTATTTAAATTTTAAATTTCAAATTCAAATAATATTTTTTATTATATAAATTTATAATAAGTGATGATGTGACGAAATTTTAGTGGTGACCGAAATAAATGTCAAGTTAAATGATGTATTTTATTATATAAATATATATGGCAGCAAAGAGTTTGGTTAATTTTGTCATTAATTTTATGCAAGACAGAAAAAATAAACAAGTAAATACCAAACTTGTTATTACTTCTAGGATCTTAATTTATTAACTCTTCCATACATGCCCTTGAGATATTTTTGTTTCAGCTAACCCTTGCATTTTGGCTCTAGCTAACTATTCGTGTTTGACGGCATTAACAATATTCATCAATTTGTGTTACACACACACACACACCCCATTACATAAAGGGATGCTTAAAACTAATTTCAATTTTAAAATTAATTTAGTAAAGCCCTTTTTTATCTTTCAAAATTAACCTTTAAAGATAAAATATATGATTATCTTGTACTATTTTTTCTATTATAACTAATTTTTATAATATTTTCTATTTTAGAAATTAAATTTTCATATCATTTAAATAATTGGTTATTTCGATTGTATGTGGTTAACATTATACACACACGCAAAAGAAGAAATTCATTCCACTACTCCAAATCTTATCATATAAGAAGTTAGTGGCTTACAGTCGGAGGCAAGCATTTCATTTAAAAAAAAAAAAAATTATAAGAGAATTTGTATGTACCACCAGAGTGATAGACCTATTTGTTAAATAATATACAGATATTACACCCAAGACAAACAATATTTTCATGAGGTAAGTTTCTTCACTATAACTATATGTGCCAATATAATTTATTTATTTTTTGGTTACTGCTTGTCGTTCCACAATGTGGATTTATACCTCAAGTATAAGGTGATCAGTTGTAGGAATTTAAATTTGTAAACGGTGAAGTATCAATCGTACTTACAGGGAGAGGCGTAGTAAACTCACAATTCTTCTTCTCTTATTTAATAGATGTCACACATTAAAAATGAAGCAAAATTATTTTGAATTTTGAAAATGAAATTTATGATGGAAAGTTTAATGAAACTAAAAATAAAAGAAACTTTGATCAAATCAATTCAAATAGTGATTTCTATGAATTTTCAAGGAGAACAATGACTAGTCAATTTGGTTGTAAAATTAAGTTCACTTAGTTGAATCACTAGATCAAACACTTGGAGTACAATAATCCATGTAAAATACATGAGAGTTCTAGGTGGCAATCCACATGCAAAATTCTTAAGATCCGGTATGAAAATTCCAACTAAGTAAGTCACATATAATGTACATGAAGTATACAATCACAAGAATTAATCAATAAATATCAACTAGTGATTTCAAAAGATCCAAATAAACTAATCATCATTCATTACAAATCCAAAGAAAATTAAATATTGAAGCACAATTAAGAACAATAATTGATAAGTTTGGTGAGAAAGTTATGTTCATCTAATTGGAAACTCAAATTAAACACTTAAGAGTACATAATCTATAGAGAGTACATGCAAATTCTGAATTAGTAATTCACATACAAATCCTTCAAGAAAGTGCATGAAAATTCTAATTAGCAACTCACATATAAACGACATAAACTATACAAACAAGCTTGATCTAGAATTCTCAATAGATGATTTCAATAGATCCAAACAAATCAACTATTATTTAAAGATGGTTCTCAAGAAAATTTAAACATTAAAAATCAAAGTACCTTGAAAATCCATATACATCACATACTCTCTTTGATTTGAATCAAAGCAAGAGAACTACTCAACCATAGATGAAGAGAAACTTGAACTTGAATTGAAAGTTGACATGTTTATAAGAGAAATTGAAAAAGAAAATAAAATTTTCTCCCCTCCTAAACAAGATCTAAACTATCTCTCCACACAAATGTATATAAGTCTGTAATCCCTCAATATCTCAAGTATTCTTCTCTTTATATAGTACAAACTAATCAATTCAAATGACCAAAAAGCCCTCAAGTCTAATGAAAAATTACAAAATTTCTATAAAAACTCGCATGGTTTAAACAAGGGTTCGCACCATGCTTCATAGCCAAATTTTTGAAATTCTGAAGTTGCTTGCTTTTGTGGTTTGAACAAGGGTACTAACAAGGTATGGTTCAAACTTTTGTTCGTACCATATCTTGATACTTAGCAAAATTCTTGAAATTTTGAAACAACACCTCTCTGTTGTTCAAACAAGGGTGCGAACGAGGCATGGTTCAAACCCTTATTCGGACCGTTTTTCATGCCTTAGAAAAATTTCACACGTTGAAGTTAAGTAGTCTTCTGTTATTCAAACAAGGGTGCGAACGAGGCATGGTTCAAACCCTTGTTCGCACCATTTCATGCTTTAGGCATCTTTCCAAGTTTTTGGTGTTCAACTCTTCTCTTGTTTGGAACTTGATCCTCACCAAAACTTCAATACTTTATTTCTTTGACCTTTTAGGCTCTTTTTCCGACAAGTTTGAGAAAATCTTCATGAAAATAGTACAAACTCATAATATTATCATTTTATTCTTAAAATCTAGGTAACAATACTCATTTTGGGTAGCTTGATTGTATGTTTTACCATACAATCAGTTACTATCAACTTGATGGTACTCAAAAAAATTGAATTGATAAATCAAATCAAGAAATTCATTTATATTAATTAATTATACAACTAATATCTAATATTACAATCCAAACCTTAATCTCGAAATGAAAAGTATAGGAATATAAAACCTAATAAACTAATAAATAATCTCAAAAAATTGTCTAACCAATGTTAAATCACAATAATAAACCATTAAGTCTTGCTAATAGTTCTAATAAAACCATATAATAAATATAACACTAGTTATAGTACTAGCAAGCACTTGTCTATAATTTCTATAGTAATATATACAATAATAAAACATAACTAAAGTGTTGCTTTTTGGACAACTGCAACATATTATAGCGCTGTTTGGAGTTAAAAAAAATACAACTCTACAAATTTCTACTAACATAAATTATGAGACTGTAAAATTTAAATTTTTTACTCATTTTACAAAGCACGAGACATTAACTTTTATAAATTTATACAAATTTATACAACTCCACACACACCTATGTCTCTTTGGCTAATCAACATAACTCACATAACAAGAACTTAAATTATTAGTGATAAGTCATAAATGTGTTACAATCTAAAATAATTATACAAATCATAAACTAAAGTCTAAAAAATCTACAACCTGGGCCATACAAATATACATAGGGAGGTGGTATACAATCTGTAGGTTCAATATGTAGTCTAATTTAAGCATGAGGTGACCTTTTCCTGCTCTAAGTATTGTAATCCAAGATCCACTTTAACTTTTACAACTTTAACAATTTTGCTTCTTTGAAGCTCACACAAACATCCCATAAAAATACCTTGTACTAGATTGACTACTTCCTCCCCCCAGAGAGTCACCATAATAAAATACATGTGTGAACACAAAAACCTAGTAAGTATAAATGATGTATTCTTATATCGGTATACAATCATTTTGTCAATAAATATTAGTCAATAGCCAAACTTAAAATCTTTTGGGCCCAAGTAGCCTAGATATCCCTACATAAGAATCAAGTCAACGTGGTTCTAAACAGTTAATCCATTTTTTGAAAGACATAATATGCCGATTTACCAACCTGAATCATATACCTCAATCTCAATATATATAATATACCTCAATCATGTGTAATATAAATATATATATATATATATGCAATAATGTTCACAAGATATCAATTCATTGGTGTAAAGATATAATTATCTCAAAAGCATATATAATATCTAAGAAATACACAATCCAGGAGGCATACATTTCTTAATTACATTTCTGTCAACATAATAAGGTAAACACCATAAAAGTCATTCTCACATTTCATACAATAACAAATTCTCATTCGGTTATAATGATAGAACAAATTCTTGGGCTTATATAAAAATTAACACAGTTAAGGTTTTGAAATATTTCAACAAAAGTTGATAATTTAGAAGCCACTTTTGTTCCAAATACAATATTAAAGGGGTCGAGAATTAATTGAAAAAATTATTATTAAAAATTTTATAAAATTTGGTAAACATCCCTCGGTCATTCGAAATGAAATAGGCTGATGAGATTAATACTCCACTCAAACCCATTGAATCATTTGAAAAGAACTTATCCGTTCAAACAAAATGCACCAGAAAATAAAATATCAATTTGTTTCATACCATAACAAAATCATAAATCAACCCTTAAGCCAAATCAGGGTCCAAATTAACTTAATAACAATGCATACATGTTTTTAATGCATTAAAACACATAAATCTTTCTTTAAATATCTATAAATTACGTAAATCCAAAAAATCTTAACCCAGCTCAACGCTTGTTAAGTGAAAATAACTATAGATTTCATTTCACTTAAGAAAAGGGATCATAAAAGCTATATATTAGATTGATATCCCCTGTTGTCCCCCTCGAAGGAGTTGGATCGTATAATCATGGTCAAGTCTTTACTCAATTCCTTTTGGAATGGGAGACTTAGAAAGCTCGCTTCTTTAGTTACCTAGGGGGGAAATAAAAAATTGTTACTTCTTATATTAATAGTAAGGGTATAAAAGTAATTTACAGTATTGAAATAGGTCAAAAGTTACTTTTTAGATAGAAAATCTAATAAAAGGGGTGTAAGTAAATGTAATAGAAATTTTATAAAATTTAAGTGCATATTTATGAAACCTGTAAGGTCCAAGTATACAAAGAAGCCGTTTGGAGTGTAAAAAAAGTTCAAAAGTTAACAAAAGTGAAATTTTTTGGAATTTGGAGTATAAAAAGTTGTTTTAAAATGATGATTGGATATTTGTATTTGATTTGTTATAAAGCTGTTAAAAATTATATAAAATGACACGTGACAAAATTTTAGTAGAAAATCTTAAAAGCTTTTGGAGTTTTGTTAAAATTTTTTGGTACAAATGTCAGTCAAATTTTTTAAAAAATTTATCAAAATCTGTGAAATCCTTTATAATGGTTTATTCCAACGATTTTAACAAATTTTTTTGAAAAGGTTAAAATGTTTTAGAATTTAAAAAAGTTGAAACTTTTGAAATTTTTTAGACTTCTTTGAACTTATTTGGAGCTCCTGACAGCCCTAAAATTGAAACCATAAAGAGTATAAGTAAAATAAATTATAATTTAAGATTTACAAACTTTGGTCAAAATTTTACACAGTAAACATACACTCAGTGAAATAATTCACTTCTAACGAGTTGAGCAACAGAATAAATATTAATGAAGACTTGTGTTATTATTTTTTTCCTTAATTGTTTTTTAAGGGCAAATTGAAAATTTAAAAACATTTAAATGTCAATTGAGAATAATGACTAATTTGTTACAAATTTTTTTGAAATAAAACAGGGTAATGTATTATTCTCAAATGTTAAGGGAGGTGAAAATAATTTGTCCTAAAATTTATTGCCACCGGAAAAACCAAGCGTCCAACTCCATTTCTTCAAACCCAACCGGACCGTCCCTCAACCCGGTCCAAATCACTCTCACGGCTCAAAGATTTACTATATGTATACCGATCTTGACATCGCCTCATTTTCTTCTTCATGTTTCTTCTGTCTCTTATCCTTTTATTTATGTTTCTCTCTCATCAAATCATCACCATCATCATCTTCATCGTCCTTGTCACAGCTTCTCCGCTGGTAAAGCGAGCCAACCGTAGCAACGACCGTCGTTTCTTAGCGGACCCTGCTACCACAACCACCATTTTTGTATCGGCCGACGGCACCGCTGAATCTATGATATTACGGTCAATGGACGTCCAATCCGTAAGTCCTTATTCCCATTCGATTGTTTATTCCTTTCGTCTTCACTAGGTTTCGGAGCTCCCTCAAACGACAGCGTTTCCGAAACCAAAACCAATCGCTCTAACCGAGCTCATTATTTTGATTGACCTTGGATTTTCTTGGCTTTGAAAACCTAGGTTGTATTACGCACCTCGCGCTGTTAGGGTTTGGAGGGGTTGTATTTGTTGAAATTCGATTTGGGGAAGTGCGTAGGGTTAGGGTTTTTCGTTTTATTGGAGATTGCAGAGCTGTGATTGATTGATTTGATTTTTAGGGTTTGTAATTTCGATCCATTTCGATACGGGGAAGATAGGTGTGGGTTAGAGGATAATGTGTATACTGTGTGTGATTCAGAAGTGGTCTCGACGGGTTGCTACCATGCTTCCATGGTTAGTAATTCCACTGATTGGCCTGTGGGCCTTATCCCAGCTGTTACCACCGGCTTTTCGGTTTGAAATCACGTCTCCCAGGTTGGCATGTTTGTTTGTATTGTTGGTGACCCTGTTCTGGTATGAAATATTGATGCCGCAGTTGTCTGCTTGGCGTGTGCGAAGGAATGCCAGGCTAAGAGAGAGGAAGAGATTTGAGGCAATTGAAATGCAGAAGCTTCGGAAGACGGCAACCCGGAGGTGTAGGAACTGTTTGACTCCCTATCGGGATCAGAACCCTGGAGGGGGACGGTTTATGTGTTCCTATTGTGGGCATATTTCAAAGAGACCCGTTTTGGACCTCCCAGTACCCCCTGGATTGGGGCTCACAAATTCTGGAATTTTGAAGGATTTTGTTGGCAAAAGTGGGAAGATATTAAATGGGAAGGTGTGGTCTGATAATGGTTGGATATGTGGCCAAGATTGGTTAGAGAATAATAATTGGGTCAGTGGGTCTTTTGCTGGGCAGTCTAGTAATTGGCGGAAGAATGGGGGTATATTTTTCAGCGGGGATGACCATTGTGTGGCAGAGAATTCTTATTCACGGACTGTATTTTTTGCTTGCAAAATATTGACAGCTTTTTTCTTGAGCATTAGATGGCTTTGGAGAAAGATAACTAGAGTTGGTTCATCTAGAGATGATGCTTCATCAGATGCAGAACACAAGGGAATGTTGGTGAAACGAGGAGAAAATGGGGCTAATTTTCCTGAGAGCAAAGGAGAGAAAGCACGAAGAAAAGCTGAGGAGAAAAGACAGGCTAGGATAGAGAGGGAGCTATTGGAGGAGGAGGAGAGAAAGCAGAGGGAAGAGGTTGCTAGACTGGTGGAGGAACGTAGGAGACTGAGGGATGAAAAAATGGAAGCTGAGAAAGATCGTGGCCGAGTTGCAACTGCTGCCAGGGAAAAGGACAGCAAGAAGGAAGCAGAGAAAAAGCGCCAAGAAAGAAGGAAGGAAAAAGACAAGGGATCTAATAAAAGCAACTCAGATGCAGAGGAACTGGAAAAGAAAGCAGGTAAAGAAAGTGAGCGGAAAAGGGAGTTTGACAGGAAGAGTGATACTGACCGACGGGAACATCACAGAACCAACTTGGAAAGTACCAAGAACCATAGTGCTAGTGCAAACAATCATAATCGGGCCAATTCGGGAACACGATACCTTGACCATATGAGGGGTCCTTTTTTATCCTCTTCTAAAGCATTTAGTGGAGGCAGTTTCTTTGGACAGGGTGTTAATGGTACAACTGTTTCAAGAGAAAACAAGCCTAATGTTTCTGCAGATCCTGTCTACTCTTCTGCTACTAGGAGAGATTTATCTCAGCCTGCGAAATCAAATATAAATGGGGATGATAAGATAATCAACCGCCGTGTAAGTTATCTTGCTGCCTGCTAATAATTATATATTTTAGTTCAATCATAAATTTCATGTTCATATGCAACCTTAAATGGCTGTGGAGCTACTTAAGTGATATGTAATCTAAGTAATATGATGGATATTTTACCAAATGTTTGCAGTCATGAATGTAATGTTAGGAACAGTGTTTATCGATCTTGCATTGCATTTGTCTATTTATCTGATCTGTTTCAGGATCTGTAGATTATATAAGGCCTAGTTTAGGTATATCACGTTGAGGGCAATGGACTTAGATTTCCTTTATTTTGATGCTGGTCTGTTTACACAGGTGATTTTTGAACCACAACCAACAGCCCCTAAAAAATCATGGCAACAATTATTTACTCGGTCATCAGCTGTTCCTCCTGCTACCAACTCAAATGTCATAAGTAGGCCATATGTGAAGTCCCAAGCTGAAGTTCAGAGCCCTTCTTTTGCTGGTCACTCATCTCCCGGACAATCATATGACAACCCCATTAATTTTGGACTGCCGTCACCATTTACTTTACCTACCTTTTCTTACATATCAACTACTAGTTGTAGTACAGTTCCTCCATTAACATCTGAAGCCATGTTTCCTCGCATTGGAGAAGCACCACGTGATTTTCTACCTGAAGAGTCTGACATTTTTGAAGACCCTTGTTATGTTCCTGACCCAACATCGTTGCTCGGACCAGTTTCAGAGTCGCTGGAAAATTTCCAGTTAGACCTTGGCACTGGATTTGCCACAGACATGGGATTGGAAAAGCCACATGCTTTGAAGAACATGTCTGCAGCTGAAGTGAACAGGCCATCACCAATTGAGTCTCCAGTCTCACGAACACGAGTCTCAGATGAAAGGCATTCTAATTCTAATCAATTTCCAAATACACCTAAGGCCCAGGATATGCGCACTTCGCCAATTGATGATTCAAATACTGCAAATGAGAAAGGAACATGGCAGATGTGGAGTACTTCTCCTCTTGGTCAAGATGGTCTAGGTTTGGTAGGTGGCCCACCCGGTTGGCTGTTACCCGCAGAACTGAACAGATCAAACAAGGAAGATATGGTGCATCCTATGTCTCAAAAAACTATGGCATCACTTTTCACAAAAGTTGATCAATCCCTCTCAAGCACTCATTGTCCTCAGAAGGTTTTCCTTGGCAATTGCCAAAATGGTGGAACCTTTACTGGTTCTGTTCCTGGTTCTACTGATGATCCTTGGTTACCAAACACTTTTTTTGGACCAACGCCAGGCAATGAAAGTCATTTCTCTCTTAGTCCACCGGAGGAAACCTCTCAGAATGATACGATGTATGGGAGTCCCAATTCATCGTCTGCAACTAACCATCCGTTTGAGTTTTCTTCAGCCAATTGTTGGGGCAAGTAAGTTATTTTATTTTATTTTATTTTTTTACTTTTGACTAGTATGCATTTTATTATCTAATCTGGTTACATGTTTATCTCAGTCTGTAATTGTATTTTGTGTCAATGGGCAAAAGAAGCAGCAGTTGATCTTCCTTTTTTTTTTTCCCAATTTCTGAAATTGATATCTCTGCTGCTGCCTTTTACGATGGTAAGCATTGAGCATGAACTTGTGATCACTTTTCTCTGTACAGCTTAGCAACAATGGATTCTAGTGGAACTTTGATTCCACAATATATAAAAATGGGCCCGTTTGGAATTAAAATATAACTCTACAAAACTCTATAAATCTCTACAAACACGAATTACGAGACAATAAATTTAAATTCTCCACTCACTGCACAAAATACGAGACATTAACTTTTACAATTTTATACAACTCCAAACACACCCAATATACCATACAATGTTTGGATTTTTCTCTTAGAAGAAAACTAGGGAATAACTGTTTCTAAAATGCCTCTCCATTCATCTCATACTCTTAATTTCTTCCTTTGCATGGTGCGAGTTTGCATACACAACCATTGTATTGACACAAAATTTACCACTGCTGGTTGTGAACCTCTTTTTCTAGAATCCAGCATGAGTCTTACAAATCTGAATAGGGGTAAACAAATATGTGATGTGGTGAGTCCACTAGAGTTCACAACTTTGAAATTTCTCCGTGTGTTGTCACAAACACAAATACAATACAACATGGATACATGACTTGATCATCGACTTGATATCTAGGAAGCATGGATGTGGACATGGGACACAAATACAATACAACATGGATACATGACACATTGACAACATGCTAAAGAATAAATATATATATTATATAGGATAAAATAATTATTTATTCATTTTATATTATAAACAGCGTTAAAAAAAGGGGTAAATTACAGTTTTCACCCTTAAACTTTTGACCAAATCTCAAGGTCTGATCTTTAATTGTGACAATTGTGTGTCTGAGATTTTACTTTGTTGCAATGTTAATCTGCTGTGAACTTCCCTAACAAATCTCTTATTAAATAGGCCACGTGGCCATCTATTAATGGGTCATGGGACACTTTTAAACGAGTGTCCAACACAATTAGAGTGGTGTCTGCGGACATGAACATGACACTAGTACAACATCTTCCTAGAAGTGTCCATGCTTCTTAGCCTCGTATTGCTGCACCATGCCAATAACGGTAGTACTGTTTACTCATAGTTAAAAAGTCCTTGTATGTTCGATCTCTTCTTCTTTTGTAAAAAATTACATGCTATTGCAGGTATTTAACAACCAATAATCTACCTGTGAGCAAATATGGGAGCCTTGTTCACTGAGTTGTTACTTTTTGAATTTTCCTCTGATCAGAGAGTTTTGGATTTAAATTGCCTTATGTTTTTATATAAATTTTCATTAAAAAAAATGTGGAACTTAAAACCTGGTGACAATAAAAGTAGACTGGCTGGCACTTTGTTTCAATATGTTTGAACAAATGGCGATGCTAACATCATCTCTTAAGATTAAATAACTTTCTTAAATCCTACCATGGAACCCTTATTATTAGAACATTCATACTTAATAGTAATGAGAAGCTACCTTAATTATAAATAAATGAGTTCCTTTATGACATTAATTTTTTTCCCCATGTGCACCTCTTTCATGTTTATCCAATTTCGTGGAATGGTTAAATGAGTTTGTTTGAAAAGTTAAGACCACCGAGTGTCATTTATGACTTATAAATTTTGGAACCCATAGAATGTTAGCCTTGACCATGCTAATCATTACCTTTCAGTTGTCTGTATTGTATTGTGGATATATGTGAACCACTAGTTTTGAAGATGCTCTTCATTTTTCTGGTGTTGCCCTTTCACATATTTTCTTCTACATGATTCTTTTGTCAATACGCATGAATTGTCTGAGGTTGTCTAAGTATGCGTTTGAGAATTTAAAAGTATAAATATATTTTTGCATGAAGGATTTTAGTGAATTTAAAAGTACATTTTACAGCAGGTCAATTTCAATTGTTTTTCTCATAGCAATAATTCTTATTCCACTAAAATGCTTTCCCTGGTATAAAAATTAAAAAAAAAAAATCAAAAAGAAAAAGCACAAGTAAATAAGATGGAGGTAGGGAGCAGTTTTATGTTGATGATTTAGTAGTACTGAAGTCACTAGTGTTAGATTCAGGAAGTTCGCTCCTGCTACATGCTGGTGAGAACTTTAGATATCAAGTCCGTGCCTTGTTGCTCTCTACAAACTCTTGAACTTGGGTTTTTCTGTTTATGGGGTGAGATTTCATGCTGCTTCTCATGGTAGAGGTTCCATGCATTATTGTGAAAAGTAGTGTTGATGAAGGGAGCGTATTGGTGCAATTCAATGACACCCTTCTTCTCAGACCATTATTGCTTTGTCAAACTAATAATATAGTTGTAAATTTTAAATTTTGGTTTGTTCAAATCTGAAGTTTCCAAGAGGTAGACTCTTGGTACCCACACATACATGTGTATGGCGCACATACTAATCCTCAGACAATGAGCACAAATTTGATTTGAAATTATCACTACAGTAGAATGACAAATCAAGCAAATCGTAATAAACTGTGAGAAAAATATATTGACAATTAGTACAGTTCTTTAATTATGTAAAGGGACATCATTTTATATGTTTGAACAAATGTTCAAACCAAAGAGCTCTAGTGGTTCATAGCAAGTGGTTAGGAAAGTTGTATGCAATGATACATATTTGTATTGAGAGATCAAGCTCAAGATCTGCTTTATAATTCTACGCTTATCTTTGCATTTTATTTCTGATTGTGTAAAACTACACCTGTTGAAGTTGGAGGAATTTCAAATGAGTTACAATTGCGGCTGGTGATCTTTGTGCTTGGTTCAGTTTGTTGTTTTGGTTTGAAGTGCGGATGGTGATCTTTGTGCTTGGTTCAGTTTGTTGTTTTGGCACCTGTTCTTCTAGGGTAAATAATTAATTTGCCCTTTGAACTTAGAATTTGAATGTCATCCTTGAACTTTTATTTTTTCTGTTTAAGGCCTCTAACTTTTAAGAAAGTTTATTAATATTACATATTTAAACAAATAGAATATAAGTGAATCGCACTTATTTCTTCCCTTTCTAACTAGAAATAAATATATTTGCTGCATATAAAAACCTTTTTATATAAAGGGAATACAAGAATCAAACTTGTCGTAATGCAATCTTGTAATTTAAAATATCATGCTATTAAACCCCCCAAAAGGGGGGGGGGGGAGATAAAAACCGATTCTAAATATTTCATGAACATTATATAAAGATATAGATATGAAAGTTGTGTTGGTGTTAATTGTTTATGTGAAAATGTTATTATAATTTTTTTTTTTTGATACAATGACTTTATGAATGTGTGAAATCTAGTATTTGGAATTACACTTTTTTAATTATGTCAAGCTATTTAATTTATTTTACGTGAATTAAAAATTTGAACGTTTACCTTAGTAGTCAATTTTTGTAGTCCTAGTTTAGACGTTGATTGCATTGATTTATTGTTAAAAGTTGGAGGACTTGAATAGAAGGAATAAGGGTCAAGGATGACATTGAAATTCTAAGTAAAGTTGGAGGGTTTAGATAGAAAAAATAGAAGTACAAGGATGACATTGAAATTTGAAGTAAAATTGGAGGGGCAAAATGATTATTTACCCATTCTTTTGTTATTCAATAATTGAGCATTTTCTTCATCCACTTTTACAAATTTGTGTATTAGTTATCTGATCCTTGTTTTACTTTTGTTTGTCTGGCAGGAAGGAGTGGGCTGTTCAGGGTTCAGGGGAAGGCATCGGAAATTCATCCACAAAACCCCATATTGGTGGCCTGTATTCAACTCCCGATGTACAGTCACTTTGGTCATATGATTGAAAAGAAAAAGTGACAAGTTATGAGGGACTTAAAATACCTGTTCTGAAGAGGAAAACCGCCTCTTTGGAATAGAGTTTAGAATTCTGGATCACTCTGTCGTCTCTTCTTTATGAGGGAGATTTACTTGCAATAGCACAATAGAATTATACATGGCATGGATGTGTTAGTGCATCAGGTAATAGTTAATGTCAAGTTTTTTATTTTCCGTTCGCTTCTCTTCCGACTACTATCTTTTCTGCTTTTGATAACTCGTTTCTTTTTGAGCTTTGGGTGGTTCACTGGGGAAGGGGGTTCACGGCTTATATAGGAAATTTTGATCTTTGTAGAATGGATACGGTCCTCTCTCGGCTTGGTAGTAACGATGTTCTGTAGAATTAGATGCCTAATGTGATCACTGTACTAGTTGTTAACTATACATGCATTTTACGCTTCCTTGGTAAAGGTAATGCTAAGAACTTTGGGCATCCCCATCTCCCCAAGCGGATTAGTCCTTCTAGAGATCTTAAGATGTGTAGTTTTTGTGTTCGTGTAAACATTTTTTAAAACATTATGTTGATCGAATTATGATGAGGTGCTGCCAGGCAGTGAAAGATTGTCATTTGAAGTGTTCATCCAATCACTGGCTCGTCACTGAGAAGCTTGCTGTGGCTTTTTGCGGCTGACATGCAAGATGTGCTGCCCCCCCTCACTTAAGCTGGTTTACATTTATTTTGTTGGTGATCTGAAGGATCTATATTCTTATTTGTCTGGTATGTTAGGTCATGGTTTATCTTCTAGTTTTGAATGGGTGTATGATCAAACTGAGTGTTTGGCGGTCTTTTGGCAGAGGTGGGTTGCTGGCTGTGTGGATAAAATTGTGTTTGGTTTGAACCTCATGAGCAATTGTGCGTCAGGTCCCGTTTTCCTCCAGTTTCTCAAGGTTTATGTGAGCTGTATTGGCAGTGTCATGGTGTAACAGTTGTGCCACTATCCGACCCAATTGCAAAACGAGTTGTATCTTTCTGTTGCAGTATGATCGTGTGGTTCCTACCACCCAATTGCGAAATGAGTTGTATCTCTCTCCTCTCTTGCAATATGATCATGTGGTTCTTAGCTAAGTAAGTTAAAGAAGCAAGGTTGATCGGGGGTTTAGAATTAGAACTATGAAACAAGAAGTTCGAAGTTAATTACGACATCAACATGCATTGTTAACTATTTAGGGTTAGAAGTCTAAATTGAAGGGTTACCCAACTCAACATTCAAGCTTTTCTTCCCTGCCCACTTGTGCTAAACTGCGTTTCTTGAGCTGAACCTTAAATACTGCTAAAAGAAAAATGTCCCTAACTTGATCGGCTATAATGGAGGGCACAGGCAAAACCTTGAGTTGGAAGATTAGTCACTGGGCTGAAAATGTAAATCCGAATAAAATTTTACAACAATACTTCTTTATTATACGCCGAATTATATCACAAGTGGATTTTTACCATGTTGATGGTGATAAACCTCAATCCACCACCCACCAAAAGAACTCCAACAATCGGATAATACTTAGCCTAAAAGTCGTCGCGCATAGAATTGGCAAGGTTGCTTTAAAATGACAAAAAATAATAAGAAAAATAATGAAAGATCAGCAGTTAAACGTAACAGCACAACTTTAAAGCGTAAACCCAATTCTGGCAAGTTCAAATACATGACTAATTATGACGAAGGTAAACTTCAAGCATAAACACAATTCTGGCAACTTCAAATACCAAACAATCTAATTGTGACAAAGGTAAACTTCCTAAAAGAGAACATTACATATAAAGTACAAGTTACGGTCATGCTGTAAGAAACTTCACGTGTTATTGGATCTGAGGTGAAACAACCTGCAGCTAAAGCACTTAAGAGGGTTGCACCTCTGGTTGATCTTCTCGAAGCTGGGGTGGTTGTAGTGTATTATCACCTTGCCACGTCCACACAATGTCTTTAAGCGCCGGTCTTATATCCTGCTTCATCATCTTCTGATACTCCAACGTATCTCCACTAGACTTCTTCACCTCAACCAAATGAAATGTTGAAGTCACCTCAAAGATCTCTGCATCGATGGACAAGACACCTTTCCTGCCTTCCTTGGATCCTTCTAATTTCAACAGCCCACCATCCTTCTTTGTTACATTCAGCCTCAACTGCTTAGCCATGTCCTCCAACTTGGAAATAATCGTCTTGGCTGGCTGCTTGGAGGTAAATCGTGCTTCTTTCTTTTGGTCATTTTCCTCAAACAAACTAGACAAGTCAAAGCCTGCTGAAAACGAGATGATGTCAAAAGCATTCAAGTTGCTAGGCTTTGCCAATCCTTGCTTTGCCTCTGCTGCATTGCTGCTATCTTCCCCAGGACCAAATACTGCATCCACATCGGGACTAGCTCGTTCTTTACCTGCCATTTCAATTCTCATGGTTTTCGAGTCGAATCCTTTCCAAAACCAAGAACTTTCCATAATTTTGGCAATGGATATCCGTGTATTTGGGTTAGGGTCCAGTATCTTTGACAGTAGCTTCTGTACTTCAGGGGGGAACCAGTTAGGGAATTTGAATTCCGCCTTACCAATCTTCCTATACATTTCCATCAGATTTGGATCATGGAAAGGGAGATAGCCAGCCAGTAGAACATATAAGATTACCCCACAAGCCCAGGTGTCAGCTTTGGATCCATCATACCCTTTTCTGCTAATCACTTCGGGAGCAACATAGGCAGGTGTTCCACAAGTTGTGTGGAGTAACCCATCTTCACGCTTAGATTCAGCAAGGGCACTCAGTCCAAAATCTGAAACCTTTAGGTTCCCACTCTCATCTAGCAGTAGGTTCTCTGGCTTCAAATCCCGGTGATAAACACCCCTGCTGTGGCAGAAATCAATAGTGCTAACCAGCTGTTGAAAATACTTCCTTGCAACATCCTCCTTTAGCTTCCCTTTTGCTACCTTGTCAAAAAGTTCACCGCCTTTGACATATTCGATGACAAAATAAATCTTGGTTTTGCTTGCCATAACTTCATAAAGCTGCACGATATTTGGATGTCTAACCAACCTCATCACAGAAATCTCCCGCTTGATCTGGTCAACCATCCCAACCTTCAAAACCTTCTCTTTATCAATTATCTTAATGGCCACACTCGCGCCAGTTTTGAGGTTCCTTGCATAGTGGACCTTGGCGAAGGTTCCTTGGCCCAACAATCTCCCCAGCTCATATCGTTGCATCAACACACTTCCTTTGTTTTCCATCTCAAAATTACAGAAACTAATACACAGTCGTATGCTATTTTCTCCCACTAATTTGAGATATGTAAAATAGCTATTTACAGGGAAGGAATCAAATTAAAGACTTCAAAAGTTCAACCATCATCACAGTGGTCTTGATATGACATTACTTGTGCCCTAAAATACTTGGCGACAGTAGGCATACGAGCAGGGAGGTGGAAATGGTTGTGAGTTATATGTCCAATCTCATCGAGAACAAAAAAGGGCAGCTCAAATAGAGATTCAACCTCATTAAGCTCGGGAAAAGAAACCTTAGCTCTCAAGCACATCTTGCAGCATTCCCTGGCTCTTGGATGAACTAGAGAAAACTGGAGAAGATGATTAAGCTACAAATTTGGAGCTTTACCAGAGCATTAGAAAAGCAGAGGAATTGGTTAAATCTTCAGTTCTCCATAAACCAAAAAATGTTCACCTGAAAAGAAAAGAAAATATCATCTTGTAACCAATAGAAAAGAATTGCAGATGCATCATTGATTATAAAACACAAAAGTTTAAGCTCTATTTGGATAACTAGGGATTTTAAATCAAATTAAATTGTATTAAAATATAGAGTTAATTGATGTAATAATACATGAAAGTTCTCTAATAATTATTACTAATAATTATTATCTAAGCACTGGGGTGCCACTATTTCCTACAATTGTGAAACTACTATTGTGAAGAATTTCAGATGACTACTTTTTTTTTTCTTTTTTTAATAATGATTTCCAATCAATTATAATCTATTATGTTAAAATACTCAAATCCATTATGAAATCCATATCTAAAATAACAAAATTATATTCGAATAATCCTCCTTAAATAGTTTGTACCAAATGCTCTGGATTTCAAATCCATAAATACAAATGCAACCTTTAGATAATTGGAATTAGAAAAGATCATATTTTCAAAAAAGTGAGGCAGAGGAGGAAATTCCATACGCGCAAAGTACTAATAGTGCAGACTATAGGGTAGTTTTAAGGAAATTGAAATATTACTAATGTTGTTCATGTGCAGACTGTAGAATAGTATAAGGAAATTGAATAGAATATATACAGAATACTGAATTGTGAGTCATAAATTCACAGTATATATTTGTTTCAACTCGCGTAGACTTAATTGGTTAATCAAATGGTTCATAAAACCCGGTGTGATCGATGCTTTCATAAACTAAATTAATGGCCTTTCATAACTAAATTTTTGGCAAACTAGGAACAAAATAACAAAAATAGATATCCGTTTGGTGGCCTGGGAAGACGATACTCTTGGTTTCCAAACTCAGCTCCACCAAACGAAGAAATTCCATTCAGCTTAGTTGTTTGGAGGTTTTCATTTCCTCAGATCTCAAAAATCAAAGAGAAAAACCCAGATACTCAGAATGCTAATTTTCTAAACCTTTTCCAGGAAACGGGACAAACACAAACGGAGAAACAAAAATCAGCATAAAGAAAACGAATTGATGCAGAAAACAAAGACTCACTCTGTAAACATAAACGTTGCAGATCGAAATATACGTGAGAGATCGAATTGGGTCGGTGAATTACCTTTGAAAGGAGGAATTCAACTCCAAATTTGGTACCAGTAGAAGGAGCTTATGAAAGAATATGGAATCTTATACATATATGGAAGAAACGCGGAAAAATCATAACCCTAGCACTTCATAGGCTGGCCCGACCCACAACAAACAAAAAGAGAGAGAGAGAGAGAGAGAGAGAGAGAGAGGCTTGGCTCTTCCATAATCGTCCTTATGGTCACCTCAAAAATTGATATTTTAATGCATTTATTTATGAAAATGACCCCACTTTGTTTGAAATGACAAGAGAGGGTTTTTTTTTGGGGGTTAAATTACGCCAACTTCTCTTAATTTTAAGTAATTATATTTACTATTTCTTAATATTTAAAATTTATATTTACTTTATTTCTTTTAAAAAGTTACTAACTCCCAATGTACCCTCTTTGTTAGTCTCTTAATTCTCTTATATTTTTTTATATTGTACAAATAAATATATTTTCAAATTATTATATCAGTAATTATGTTTAAATTAGACTTACTTTCTCCTATACTTTCAATAACCACCACTACTGATGTCGTTACTATCACTTTAATCTTAACGAAAACACTAACGTTGCCATCAACAATGGAAACAGTGATGGAGGTAAAATAAAAAAAATTATTTAAAATATTATTTAATTTTGACAATTTTTTAATTGAAATTTAACATTTTATCTAACAAACGAAAGGATTAATTTATTATCAATATTTCAAAATCAACTAGAATGATAAGCTCTGGATGCGGGGCATAGACCTCTTAGAGTGAGTTTGGAGTGAGATAAAGAGAGATAAATTGAGAGTTCGTAATACGTGTAATAAAAGAAAAAAATTGATGTGACGTACAGTTAACAGAAATTTATAAAATTTTTTAAAATTTATTTACAAACTAAACGAGACCTTAATAGAAGCACTAGAACGATGTTAGTTGTTCACGAATTATGGCTCTTATTCAAAATTGTTTTCCTCCTCTTCTTATATTACTCAAAACATTTCAAATTGTCTGGTGACAGCTGGCTTGACCCCCCGGGAGGCTTTACGTTTTTTATTTTATTTTATTAGGTGACATTTGATTTATTTTTTTATTTTTTATTTTTATTTTATGTGTTAAAACTCTCAAAACGAGAAAATATAAAATGTTCTATTTTCTTTATTTAGAGATTTTTCTTATTTTTTTGTTAAAAACTTTCAAAATGACTTATGGCCATTTTTCATTTCATTTGTAAAGTCATTTTTGATTTTCGAAAACAAATTTTGAAAACACATGTGAACAAATGAGTTTTAATCTGTTTCCTTTATTTTCAAAAGTACAAAATAAAAAATGAATTCAAAATAAAAAATGAAAAATTAAAACAGAAAATAAAAAATAAAAAAATAAACTAAATGAGTCCTTATATTTACTTATTTATTTTATTTATAACAAAATACAAACGAAGCTTACAAAGTGATTTACTCAAAAGGCAGTCACAAAATAATCATCATATACTGCACCGTAATTTGCTTCAAACACAAGGTCAAATATGCTGTAACTGTGATAGTTTTCGAATCAGAGGGGCTTGAATACTCTTTTTTCTACCTTTTTTAAGATAAAAATTATTAATATCTTTATACTTGTCCCTTTAAGTATAAAACATTCCATCTATTCTTGAATAATTTCTTTCAAAAGGGCTTCTACTGGATTGACCGTAAGGCTTGCTTCAATTGGACTTAAAGTTGAACTCAAGAACTGCAGTAAGAATTATTGTAACTGTTACAGTATTTTTAAAATGATGTCGTTTTATTTATTTTTTATTTAAAATAATATCGTTTCATTTAAATTTTTATATTCATATATAATAATTTATAATTGAATATGGGTATTCGAATAAATCAATTCTTTAAGAGTACTGCTGTAGCAACCCCTCCAGCTCCCGCTCTTCTCGTAGTTTTTGCCTTCAGAGAATGGTTAAATTCTCTTTTGGAATTGTCTATTTCGGCAGACCCGACAAATTTTTTGATTTTTGAGCGCTTCGTTGAGCAGGGAACAGGTGGGGCTCCAATACAAAAATTTACTGTAGGAATTACAATGAAAAATAAAGAGTGGAGATTTATTTACATTTAACTCAATAGTTTTAATTTATTTTAAATAAAAATAAAAATTTAAAAAATTTGATTAAAACATAATTAATGTGAAATATTAAAAATCACGTATTATTAAAGTATAAATAAATCTCCATCATTCATTTTTCTACTGCAACCCCTTTAAACTTGTAGGTAAGGGTGGAGACGAACCGAACTGCTCGCGAGCTACTCGAGTTTGGCTCGAAAAAAGTTCGGCTCGAGCTCGATTCGTGAGTTAAACAAGGTCGAACCGAGCTTGATTTTTGGCTCGTTTTGAATTCGAGCTCGAGTTCGAAAAGTTCGACTCGAAAGCTCGCGAGCTCGTGAGTAGGCTCGGTTAGAATAATATATATTTTTAATAAATTTTTATTATATATTTTTAAATATATTATATTTTAAATCAAAATAACGTCATTTTAGTTTAATCAAGTTATTTGCGAACCAAATCGAGTTTAAATTCTTTTTTATCGAGCTGAACTCGAGTTTATATAAAAACTCGAATCGAACTCGAACTCAATATAAAAAGTTCTAGTTGAACTCAAACATGTTAAAACTCAACTCAGTTCGGTTCGGCTCGGCTCGGCTCGACTCGATTCCAACCTTACCCGCGGGCAACCGCCTAAAACAAACCGTCATAAACAGGTAAACCAATAGGGAAGAGACACCTAAGGAGCGCGAAATTTCTCTTGGGCTAAAGACGCGGAGGGAAGGGACAAAGGTCTCCGACACGCGTCAATTACATTTTTTGTTTATTCGACACCACTCACGTGCGCGTCACAGTCGGCTGCGGCAGCACGCACTCTGACATTGAGGGGTGTTTGGATGAAAAAAATTACAATAATATAAAAAATTAATGTGAAATTAATATGTGGTAAAATTTAATTTAAAAAAATATGAAAAATTAATGAATTTTCGTAAGTTTAGTTAAACCAAACACATCCTAAAGCGGGGAACGAGCAACCCGAAAGCTAACATCAATTGTGAGAGCATGACCTGAAAATTACTTGAATATATTTTAATTATTAAATTTTAATCTAACTACTGTGGTTATGTTTTTTCAATATTGACATTTATTTTAATGCCAGATTCTCCTCTCACAAAAATAAAGTGTTTGGATAAAAAAAAAAACTAAAAATTTTAATCTCTATTAATTTTTTAATTTTTTTAATTAAATTTCGTTACATGTTATTTCTACATCAATTTTTAATTTAATTTTTTTATAAACCACACATTTATGAACCACAACTGTCTTTTTGTTGGATTCTAAAGGTCTCTTCCATTCGCACTCACTAAATTACAGACGCTTAGGTTTTATTTAGTTTATTTTTTTATTTTTTATTTTTATTTTCTTTTTTGAGTTTATTTTTTATTTTGTGTTTTTAAAAATAAAGAACAGCTCAAAACTCATTTGATTACTTATATTTTCAAATTTTGTTTAGAAAATAGAAAATAAGTTTACACATGGAATGAAAAAGATAAAAAGTCATTTTGAGAAATTTTAACTCAGATCAAGAAAAATCTCAAAAGAAGAAATATAGAACATTTTCTCTTTTCTCTTTTTAAGATTTTTAATATATAAAATAAAAATAGAAAACAAAAAATAAAAAAAAATCAAATACTACCTTAAAGTTTCGTTTGAAGCTTTAAATTTTTTCCAAAAAACTTTAAAAAACTACAATAATTTTTAAGTTCTTTCAATTACATTTGTCACATGACATTTTTTTACATCAATTTTTAATTTTTTTTGACTATTTAAATTTCCAGATGCAACCTAAGGACATTTGGTTTTGAGTATTAAATGAACCATAATTGATCATCATCATTATCATCATTATCATCATCATTATCATAATCATTTTATTAATTATTCCTTGAGTTTGGCCTAAAAAATATGACTCCCCTCTACTTGAAATATTAGTACATAATTTTTTTTTTGTATGATTTGAACTAAAATATAAAATTAATTGAATCTGGTAAGTTTAATTAGATATATGTCTCATAGCTCAAAATTTATTGAGGTAATTTTTTTTTTAAAACAAATGGATAAAAGTATAATTTTATCATTTTTATATTAACATAAAACATGATTTTTATTTTTTGAAATGACTCAATTTGTTTTTCTTTTAAATAATATTTTTTAAACAATCATATATTGGCTTATATGGCACAAGTAACACAAATTTAGTTAAATTTAAAATTTTTTAATAATTTTGCATTTTAGTATAAATCATGAAAAAATTATGTGTTAGGTTTTAAATTGATGAAATTAATGTATTTTTTTTTATCGTTGGAATCACAATGAAGTAAAGTGTAATTATCTCTCTCTCTCTTTCTTTTTTTTTTCCCTCTCCTTTTGCTTAATACTAACGAGTGCCCATGTATCACTTGTTTAAAAAATTTTTTATGTGATAATTATTTTTATTTCAATTTTTAAAGTTAGGCAACCACCAAATTTTAAAGTTATTATATGATAATTATAGTATTGAAGCTCATTTATATTAGTTCTCATTTGCACAAGGAAATTTTTGTAATTTTGAGAAAATAAAATTTAACATGAAACAAAAAAAAAATTAATGTGCCGATAAATTTATTTATTTTATATAGTTATTTTTGCACTATCTTATATAATTTTACTAATATGTTTTTGTTGTTCACTTATACTTACCATTTTTCTAAAGCAATATACATGCATAAGACGAATTCATTTCTAGAATTATCAAAATTATCAATTTTGTTAAAATACTTTTACTTTCTAAAAAAATAATTTTACAAATTTTATTATGTTACTGTAATTATTCTTAATAATTTTATTATAAAAATATTACCACTTTCTCTCAAGCAATATGTAATTTTAATTCATCCTCGGTACGTTGGTGATTGACGTCTTGAGTTTAATTCTATTACGTCTTGAGATTCAAAAGAGTTTAATTTTATGCAAAAGAAATTGATTCCTTCAACCATAACAAAATAGCATATGTTTAAATGAGTTTTTTTTAAGAATTTTGTCAAGATTATTTGTTCATTCTTGTAGGTTTCACTTTACTGATAAAAAAAAATATAAGTAAATTACACTTATCTCTTTGAAATATTATGCTAAATTCAAAATCTTCCTTAATTATTTAAATTTTACACATTTTTCCAGACCCAAATATTTGAGACATATAAACCGTTCCGTTAGTTTAAACCCGTTAAACTAAATAAAAAAGTCAACAAAATATTTCATCATAAAAATAAATATAACCCTAATGAAACCCAAAACAAACCAAAAATTCTCTCCTTATAAAAATGGTGGTGCCAGCAGCCAAGGTTAAGACGGCGCTAGCGGCAAGTTCACGGGGACCTGCGGCATGGCCAAGGAAGAGCCGGCCGGAATGGATTTTGTAGCAGCCCTCCCTTCCGCGACGTCTGTTCTCCCCGCGGTGGTCCATTCCGCTCAGCCTCCGCCGACGCTCCACCCCTTTGCACCCTCTGAAGTTGCTCAAGCCCTAGTCAAAATCCTCCACCTTCCTCATGCTATGGTTTCCAACTTAGCCATTGCACTTGCCACTAAGACATTAGCAGACTCGGCTCAACCCACTCCCTTACCTGAGTTACCTCCCACATCCACCTTTCCACCACTAGCCATGGCCGCCAAAACAAACCTCGCTGGAGTTGGTGGCATTACAGGGCTGCCGTTTCTACCCCCAGAGCTGATTCTTTATTTTTTCTTATTATTTACAGTATGCTCTGATATGTATATCTTGGGTTGCTTGTATGTATATCTTCGTACGCAGGTGAGCAACTGATATGTATTTTAGTTTTAGTGCTTGTATTTATAGTATTAACTTCAACTATTTACACTGTGATTAGTTTCAATGCTTGGCTAGTTCATTGGATCGGTTGGCGTTGGGGTCGTTTGCTGTCCATAGACCACAATATCTTTATTTTTCATTGTTTTTGCTCTTCACTTGTCCATTGCTCAACAATCTGTACTTGTATTTTATATTATCTAACAGAACTATACATCTGTGTTCGGCTGCAAATTTTACCGTCGGAACTGTTGATCACGCCAACCGGAAACTCGCCTGTGAACCTGCCGAACAAAGACAAGAGAAAGGTTATGGCCGGAGTGAGGGTCTCTAGCCGAAAAACTCTCTGAAGCTTAAGTCAGTAAATTGCCTTCTAGAAAGAGCTTTTTCGAAGAAGAAGAGTAATGTAATAAGTTGGCAATAGTCAACTTACTCTGATTGTTCCATGGAATGTTGTATTTGTAGTAATATAAATAATAAATAAAATAATACCTACGATTTGACTGCATCCATGCTCCTGGATATCACTTTTCTTTCCTTACTTTAAATGCTTTTCACTTCTCATTTAATGCCCCATACTTTTCATTAAATGCTTCTGGCAGTTAAATATGGTTGTATAGCCGGAATTCAGTTGTTGAACTATCTACCTGTCACATATATCAATTACTCGTAACGAAACGAATTAATTTAGTTCCCTTTGCTGTGATAAATATATTCCCCAGTCATAACTAGGGTACATTTATAGTTAATTGCTCTTATTAATGCTGTGGGACACATGCCTAGCATTTATTAGTCGCCAATCAAAGGGCCGAACAAACTAACCTAACATCACGCAGCAATTTATATAAAGCTCGTGAGTGGATCCACGTGTCAACCAGATGTTGTTCGGTACAAAGGCCACGTGTCACAGGTCAGAGTGTTCGGTGAATGACCGTATCTTCATATTTGGAAATGCTCGGCATTGGGCCACGTGTCATACATCCCCTACTTGTTCGGCATGACACGTGCCTAGGTCTTATTTTACCCAACATTGGGAAAACCATATTTCCTAAGCAGAGTAGTAGATAACAAAGACTTTACCTCACCAGTCCCTTCATTCTTTCCGTGTGCTTTGTCGTTTAGTGCCCATCTGACGTGTTTCAAATTCGATTGGCTGCTTCTTTTGCCTAGTAATGACACGCGTAGCGCCTCTTCAGCTTTTCACCTGTCGTGCCGCTTTCACGAAATCCTATAACCGTAAACCCCCAAACATTTATAGCCAAACATTCAAAAATTGGGGCAATAATAAATATATTTTTACCGCCCATTCCCACTTTTCGTGGCGTCGATTCGTCTACATTTTACAGGTATACATACATATATAAACACAACTCATCTCTTACGTTTCTTTTTTCTGCGATTCAAGCTCTCCGGCTCCCTCTGTTTCTTTTTCTCCCGAGCTTGCGTTCCTTTCTGTCTTCATTCCCTTCCTCGAATCTTCGCTCTCGGTGAGTCAATCCCTCTGAATTACTATTTTTCATTATGGGTAAACTAGCGAACGAGCTCAACTCTGAGGAGAAAATTAGGGTTTTCAAGGAGAAATACCAAATTCTCCCAAATGTAGGAATTAGGCTTGCTCAAGAGGGCGAGTGTGAGTCAGGGGAATTCCCCGTGGTAGCCATCACTAAAGGTGGCCTTAGGTTCCCCCTACACCCTTTCCTTCGCTCTGTCATGAGCATTCTAGATCTTGGACCTAGGAACCTTACACACAATTTCTATAGGATAGTCAATGGAGTAATAGAGATAAACAGACGATACACGTTCTACATATCTGAGTGGGATCTACTTTATTGCTACTCCATCCAAAAGGTGAAGAAGGATGAGAACAGGTGGTATTTGAAGTCTCGACCAGAAAAAGCCTTGGTCCATATGCTACTTGACACGATTAAATCAGAAAGTGACTTGTGCGTCGTCACGGGTCATTGGACTCACGATCCAGACAAAGATCGTTTTCCAATCGTCCCTCTGGTTTCTTTGGGCCTAGGTTGGTTGACTTCAAGTGCTACCAGCTCTTACTCTTCTTAACCTACTATTTTTGAAAGTACACTAACCTTTCGATTTAATCTCTATGCAGCCGAACAAGTGAATAAGTTCTGGGCCAAAGGTACTCGTGCAGATAAAAATCATCTTGATCAAGTATTCAAGTTCCTTGGGGGTCCAGATCTTTACCCCTTTGCAAGATCAGTCCCTGTTCTGTTCAATTTCACTCCTTCCAATCAAACATTCATCGCTCCTCCTCAAGGTTTTGCCACCACAGAAGCAATCAGGCGGCTCCAGTGGTGGTTCAGGGCCACTGTCAACGAAAAAGAGAACTTCTACGCGCTGAAGCACCCAGAGTAGGTTCGACCTCCACCATTTGCCCTACTTCTGGTGGCCCAGTGATTACACTTGAAAAGTGTAATTACAAACTCCCTAACTCAACACTTATTCATGCATTTAAATAATTAAAGTTGAAGTTTTAGTGTTATTGTATTACTTATACTTTTATTGTTTATTTGCAGAGAAAAGGGCAATGATGTCGAAGTGTATAGCTATGGAGAGGGCCAAGAAGACAAAGAAAAAGTCATGGTTCGAACCTCATCTTCGATGGAAAAGACTAGCCCAAAGACCCAACCAAGAGAATGAAAGAGAGCAATGAAGGAAAAGCTGGACGGTCCCGACCCCCTCTCCAGACGGTCGGGACCACAGAAAGTTAAAAACTTTAGACGGTCCCGACCCCCTCTCCAGACGGTCGGGACCATCCGTGATTTACAATTGCCGCGTGAAAGCTCATCTTCTAGGGTTTTGTGGCATCTATATAAAGACCCATTGCACGGCCAAGAGAAGGAGGAAGCCCTTTTTAATTTTGTACCTTCAATTAAGTGTTAGAATAGAATTTTAAGAGTTTTTAGATTAGGTTTTTAGCTTGCATGCGTGGATTCATGGTTTTTGTTGGAGCTTTCATCGTCGTCTTTGTAGTGATTATTCACTTCATCTTTTACATTCGCTTTACGTTGTAAGTTGCACTTTAATCTATTTCGTTTTATTTCGATTTGTTTCGCAATATCATGTTTTGCTTGTTTCAATTCTCTTTTCGTATGATTGAATGCTATTTTATTGTTTTTAAGATGCTTAAAGTAGTTTTAGCGTAAAATCCTAGTTCTTGATTCAACGAATCAAGAAAGGGTAGTTCACGAAAAGCCTTGGGGTGTTCGTAGTCCCTTCGCGTAGGTTGCGAAACCCTTCGTGTAGGTTGTGAGACCCTTCGCGTAGGTTTCGAGACCCTTCGCGTAGGTTGCGAAACCCTTCGCGTAGGTTGCAAAACCTTTCGCGAAGGAATTTACCTTTCACAAATCTATTTTTTTCTATTTCGAAAACATTCGAATACGAAAACCCTTAACCAAATCCGTGTGAGATCACTGGTATGGATTTTCGTAACCAATCATCAAATACTTTCGAATAGTCTTAAAAATTAGATTTTTATTAATTTTTGGAGTTTAATTGAAAAACCCTAGGAAACAAAGGTCTTTAACCATATCCGCTTGAGATCACTGGTACTGACCTTTGATTATAACATTTTCAAAACTTTTCAAATTAAACTCTGTTCTTCAAACAAAAACATCCCAAGGTAAAGTAGTGAACTACCCGGACTTGAAAGTTGGATCAAGAACCTTTTTAGTATTATGCTTGTGATTTAATTTAATTTATGAGTTGATTTATTCGCTTTAGAATTTAGAGTAGACGCTTTGTTTGCATTTTTAAATTAAATTGAATTTCTTTCATTTAGAATCTAAAATAAAAGTTTGAGTTGCTAAAAAAATTAGTTTAAATTAATTTAGGTTCACCTACTAATTAAGAGAACAAGTCTAGAGCTTTTAACAAAGCCCTCCCTGTGGATTCGACCTCGGTACTCACCGAGTTTTAAAACTACGACTGCCCTCTTGCACTTGAGAGGTACAACCCAAAACACAATTTAGGGTCGGTCAAGTTTTTGGCGCCGTTGCCGGGGAGGGCAACTAAGTACTAGACTTGGGAGTTAAAAGAGAGTTCACTTGAGAAATTGGGTGAATTTTTCTTTTCTTCATCTCTTTATTAGTAGTTTTCTTTCTTTTGCATTGTTATTTATTCATTTGCATATCATATAACCTAGTTTGCATGCTAGTTAACTTAGGTTGCATTTTAGTGTAGTTTTTCTCTTTCTCATTTTATTTTCATTTTTATTTTCTGATCTTAGACATGGAAGTTGGTGATCTTGTACATGGCCCTTTTGATAAGCGAGAATACATAGAGTATCTAGGTGGCATGTTTGGATATGCTTTTACATTAGACACCTATAGTATGCTTCCTCAATTCTTTGGGCATGAGGAAGAAGACCCATGTCTTCACCTTGATAGGTTTAAGGCAGCATGTGGTTTATGTGATGATACTAGAAAGAGTGAGAGACTTAGGTGTATGTTTTTCCCTTTATCATTACAAAGTGTGGCTGGTGACTGGTGTTATGCTGTAAGTGAATGGGTCTGTACTTGGGAGCAATTTCATCAAGCTTTTATTGAACATTTCCTCCCTATTCATCAAACCTTCACTCATGGCCTTCAAATCAAAAATTTTTATCCAAAAAAGGGTGAAGTATTTTATAAAAGTTGGGAGAGATTTAACAATCTTTTGGAAACATTCCCAAGTCACGGATTAGAGCTAGGGGACATTGTAGCCATATTATATAATACTCTACATAGTAGTTTACACCAGGCGTTTGATAAAGTCTTAGATAGGGAATTTCTTGACCTTACCCCAGGTGAGGCATGGTCATTCCTCGAATTTTTCTATGAACACACCAGGCCACAGGGAAGACTTAAGCCTAATTTTGAATCTCATGCATTTAGAAGCCACATTGAACCTTCCCCATATACTCTTACTTCACTTGATATTCATGATCCATCCTTTAGAAGTAGCACATGCATGGAGACTAATTATTGTGCCTATCCCAACCTTGTTCCACTCACTGAGGGCCAGCATGAGGAACCTCAAGATTATTGGTCTTGCGAACCTAATGATGCACAATTAGAGGACACTTTTTATCAATTTATGCAACAGCAATTGAGCTTTAATAACGAGTGCAACCAGGCCCTAGATGACTTGAGAGAGCAACTTTCTAAGATAACACAAGCTATGAGCACCAATTTAAGTGGTAGCATGATTGAGTCATCAATCTCAGGCACTACTTTAAGCACTGAGTGGGACAATTGCCCTAACTACACTGGGGATAACACTTGCAATGAGCATCTTTCTCATATTCCTTTAGACACTCCGGTTCAGGATATCCCTCTACCACTTACTGAGAGTCAAGGAGATATGCAATTCTTTCCTACTACCGAGCTTGATGCTCAACCTACCTCAACCATCCCAGACCTTATTGAGAGTCCTTTGACTCCAATTGAGCATTTGAATGCCACATGGCCTGAGGAACATATCATTGAGTCGGTTGACCCTAGTTCACTCCACTACACAACCGATGTTGAGAGTGGTGCACACCTCTCATCTCCTGACTTAGTCCCATCCAAAAGTCTTACTATGGGAATTGTGAGTGACTACCATGAGATCGGCCATCATTGGGGAGAGGTAGTAGACACGGGGAAGGCTTACATTGACTTCTTGGGTGTTGAGAGATCATTCAAACCCACCATTCCTACACCTATAGATTTCTTGGGCATTGAAAGACTTATTGAACCCACCTTTTCCACATCCGTAGATTTCTTGGGTATCAAGAGACTAATTGAGCCAACCATGTCCACATCTGCACTTACACTTTGGCCACATCCGAGGTTTCAAGAACCTCACTTGGCCTTTCATTCCCCGGTGTATTTTACACCTGGAAAGCATTCATATTCAATGCCTAGTGGGCCCGAAGAGAACATTTTATTTCGTAAACCATTTGTGGATGCATGGGATAGAGAGGGTGTTGGATAACACTTTTGTTCTCATTTCATTTGTACATAGTAGATTAGCTTTTTCATTTTCTTATTTTCATAGTTCTTTTTAATTTGATTCTTTTCCTTTATTTTCTTTTCTTTTATTTTTATTTCTTCTTTCGTACTAACCCTTTTTTCCTGTCTTATTTTTATTTCAATTTATGTCTAACTTTTTCTATTGAATAGTTTCTTTTGTTTTCTTCAAATAAGGAAGCTCTTGAGGTAATCCCTTTCCTCTCCTTCTTATTTAATCTTGCACTTTCAATTTTGGAACTTCATCATATATAATTGTTATTGTTGGGAGTGCTGTAGAATCTAGGTTGGGGGGTGTTTTGGGTGATGCCTTAAGGGGCTTGAATAATGGGTACATGCTTGGTTTAATTTGTGCTATGTTCTTATTTGTGCCTTTTGTGGCTATTATTTCATGCTCATCATCATGCTCACTTTGCACACTACAGACCCACTTATGCATTATAGTTTTCACATTGAGGACAATGTTTAGTTTAAGTTGGGGGGGTGGAGTTCGCATGATGACACTTTATGCTAAAATTGTCAAATTTTTCAAAATTTGAGTATTTTTTTAGCTTAAATACATGAATTTAGCACATTTATACTTACATGTCAACCCTTTTGGTTTGGACAATGGTGAATTTGAGTGAGATAGTGAGGAGTGAGTTTTGTTCAAGCCTTAATAGGAAACATAATTCAAGTGGAGTGTGTGATAACTTTGTGCATTTTTGGACTATTATGGTGAAAAGTTCATGTGCTTAGGAGTAGACTTTATTTGATATTGGTTACTTGAGCATCTTTGGAATAGGTAGAGACTTATACCCCTTAATTGTGAGCTGTTGAGCCTATTATTTCTTTTTCTTGAGGGGTTGCACATAATCGCAGCTTTTTTTGCTCTTCACTTCGGTTTTCAATGCACTAATTGCATCACACACACTTGCATGAGTTTCACTTGGCACATTATGAGTTGTTGCAAGCTTTGAACATGATGCTAGGCTATCTTTGCTATTGTTGGGCCTTTTCATCATTCCTTGATATGAAATTACCCTAGGAACCAACTTGAAGCCTTTTAATAAAGTGTGTGATATTTATATATTTTTTTTCTTGGCTCCCACCTCATATATTATCCCATAACCTTGTTCACACACTTTTAAGCCTTACCCTTACATGTTTTGGGTTATGAAAAGTGCCTCAATGTCAGTGATGTGAGTGGGGATTGGGAATGGAAACTTTTGAGAGCATATTGAGAGGGAATATTAGGTGGAGAATTTAGCTTATGTTTATTTCATTATTTCAAAAAAAAAAAGAAAAAGAGAAAAAAAAGAAAAAGAGAAAAAAAAAGAAAAAGAAAAAAAAAAAGAAAGAAAAAGAGAAAAAAGAAGAAAAAAAAAAGAAAAGAAAAGAAAAAGTCGGTCATTCATTTTTGCTTATGTAATTTTGGGACTTGTGCATTGTATTATAATTATTGAGAATGTCCCATGAGTAGTTTGTAAGTTAGTGAATAAGCTTCTTGTTGTAGTTCTTCTTGGGGTTGGAAAGGAAATGGATAGTTTGGGACTTGTGTGCACTTGAATATCTTTATCCCAAGACATGTGCCTTGATTTCCATATCTTCCATTGTTCACCATTTCCCTTGGCCAAGTTACAACCAAAACAAAGACCTAGTGGATTCTAAGCAAGCAACTCTTGTATTGTGCATGTAGTGGTCTTGTTTAGGTTGTGTGGTGTGATCTCTTGCGTATGCATTGGAACATTATCATTAGCTGTCCACTTTAAACTTTAATTCAGTTCACTCACATGTTTGTGGGGTTATGTGCAACTAGGATAGCATTATATGCTATTAGGAATGTGTGAACCCTTGAATGAGTGAATTTCTTTCTATGAGTGGAATCCTGTGAGCTTTTGAAGTCAAAACTTAGTTCCAGTTATGCTCCTAAGACCTTGTTGAATGAATGAAATAATTTTGCACACATGCTTTTTCCACTTTGATAGTCCATGCATTTATGCTTAGCACTTGGAAATTACACATGATATTTGGGTTTTGTGACTTGTTGAGCTTGAACTTAATTCATCTTTGATCTTGATCACTTTTTGACACTTTGAGATCATGCCATAGAATTTTGTGGGTAGATTCACTGCAAACCCTCACGAGACCTTACTCGTCTACTAGGAGGAACCTAGGGGTTTAAAGGGCTTGCTGCACGTAGCTAAGTGTAGCCGTGTTTCCAACGAAAAGAGAAATAGGATAGTAGTTGCATCTCATTTTAATAAAAGAACATCATGCATTTCATTTTAATAAAGAGCATTGCTAGGGACTAGCAATATTCAAGTTGGGGGGTGTGATTACACTTGAAAAGTGTAATTACAAACTCCCTAACTCAACACTTATTCATGCATTTAAATAATTAAAGTTGAAGTTTTAGTGTTATTGTATTACTTATACTTTTATTGTTTATTTGCAGAGAAAAGGGCAATGATGTCGAAGTGTATAGCTATGGAGAGGGCCAAGAAGACAAAGAAAAAGTCATGGTTCGAACCTCATCTTCGATGGAAAAGACTAGCCCAAAGACCCAACCAAGAGAATGAAAGAGAGCAATGAAGGAAAAGCTGGACGGTCCCGACCCCCTCTCCAGACGGTCGGGACCACAGAAAGTTAAAAACTTCAGACGGTCCCGACCCCCTCTCCAGACGGTCGGGACCATCCGTGATTTACAATTGCCGCGTGAAAGCTCCTCTTCTAGGGTTTTGTGGCATCTATATAAAGACCCATTGCACGGCCAAGAGGAGGAGGAAGCCCTTTTTAATTTTGTACCTTCAATTAAGTGTTAGAATAGAATTTTAAGAGTTTTTAGATTAGGTTTTTAGCTTGCATGCGTGGATTCATGGTTTTTGTTGGAGCTTTCATCGTCGTCTTTGTAGTGATTATTCACTTCATCTTTTACATTCGCTTTACGTTGTAAGTTGCACTTTAATCTATTTCGTTTTATTTCGATTTGTTTCGCAATATCATGTTTTGCTTGTTTCAATTCTCTTTTCGTATGATTGAATGCTATTTTATTGTTTTTAAGATGCTTAAAGTAGTTTTAGCGTAAAATCCTAGTTCTTGATTCAACGAATCAAGAAAGGGTAGTTCACGAAAAGCCTTGGGGTGTTCGTAGTCCCTTCGCGTAGGTTGCGAAACCCTTCGTGTAGGTTGTGAGACCCTTCGCGTAGGTTTCGAGACCCTTCGCGTAGGTTGCGAAACCCTTCGCGTAGGTTGCAAAACCTTTCGCGAAGGAATTTACCTTTCACAAATCTATTTTTTTCTATTTCGAAAACATTCGAATACGAAAACCCTTAACCAAATCCGTGTGAGATCACTGGTATGGATTTTCGTAACCAATCATCAAATACTTTCGAATAGTCTTAAAAATTAGATTTTTATTAATTTTTGGAGTTTAATTGAAAAACCCTAGGAAACAAAGGTCTTTAACCATATCCGCTTGAGATCACTGGTACTGACCTTTGATTATAACATTTTCAAAACTTTTCAAATTAAACTCTGTTCTTCAAACAAAAACATCCCAAGGTAAAGTAGTGAACTACCCGGACTTGAAAGTTGGATCAAGAACCTTTTTAGTATTATGCTTGTGATTTAATTTAATTTATGAGTTGATTTATTCGCTTTAGAATTTAGAGTAGACGCTTTGTTTGCATTTTTAAATTAAATTGAATTTCTTTCATTTAGAATCTAAAATAAAAGTTTGAGTTGCTAAAAAAATTAGTTTAAATTAATTTAGGTTCACCTACTAATTAAGAGAACAAGTCTAGAGCTTTTAACAAAGCCCTCCCTGTGGATTCGACCTCGGTACTCACCGAGTTTTAAAACTACGACTGCCCTCTTGCACTTGAGAGGTACAACCCAAAACACAATTTAGGGTCAGTCACCCAGACAGTTTCTACTCCAGAAGCAACAATCCTCGGTCCTACCGAACAACCGAGAAGGCGGAGACTGATCTTGTCGAACGAGAAGGAGGAAGAAGAAGAATTGCAGTGTCCTCCAGCCCCTGGATACTCCCTAGAATTTGGGGAGGAAGAAGGAGAAAAGGAAGTTTCAAGACTCTCCCCAGTTTTTGAGCTTTTTTCTGATGGAGAAGAAGAACAAGCTAGCCTTCCTGAGACCACTGAGTTCATTCCTAAAGAGAGGACAACCGCCATGGCTCCCAAGATTGATTATAAGAAGCTGGCTCAAGAAAGGGCCAAACAACAAAAGATAGAGGAGGCAAAGAAGAAGGCCGAGGAGTGGAAAGCTGCTGATAAGAGAAAACTTGATGAGGGAAAGGCTCCTGTTTCTATCACCGTCGAACAAATCCTCAAGGTAAAAATCGAAAAGGGGAAGGAGCAGGAGGCTCTTCAGCAAAAACCTTCTGATCCCCCTCAGCAGAAGAATGCTAGGACTTTGCCTATGGGGGAGATTCAAATCGTCGAACCCCCAATGCTGACAAAGGAGACCTCTGAGAAGGACGCAGCTCCTCCTAAAGACGCGCCACCTAAGGCTGCTGAACTTACTTCCTCCCAACCTACTGCCCTTGTGCCTCTCCAAATCAAGTATCCGACTAATCTGGTGCGAGGTTCTCCTCCCTTTATCCCGCAAGTCCTCATTCCAAGCCTTGAATTTCCTCAAGGCCGTCCCTTTATCATCCAAGACTCAGCTTTCAATCATGCTGAGAAATACCTGAAAGGGGTCCTCTCTCCACGAGACGTCCAAACTACCAGAAAGAACAAGTCAGAGGACATTCATATCGCTCTGATGAAAAACGTCATTTCTGTAAGTATGGAGTATTTTCTCTTTTACCATCTCTTCTTTTCGTTTGTCTTATTTCCAACGTACGTTCTGATTTCTTACTTTCTTACCAGACTTCCCTTTATACGATGGAGCTGATTGCTCGCAACCAAGCCCTCGAAGTAAAAACTGACATAGACAGGGCAGACATCAAGGGTTTAAAAGCAAGTGTGAGAGGGTTGGAGAAGAAAAAGAAGAAGATCCTCTAGACGAGCAATGACGCCTTAGCAAAGGACAAGAATCAGCTCCTCAATGAGAAAAATGAGGTAGAACAGTAACTAAATTCTGCTCTTGCCCAAGTAAAAGCTAGTGAGGCTCGTGTAGAGTTCATGGATAAAATCTTGGGTAAGAAAGATGGGGAGCTGTTGGAAAAAAATGGTAAACTTTCTAAGACCGAGATCGAGCTGGCTTCTTCTAAGGCCGAGCAGGAGAGGCTTTCCAAGGAGTTGGGATATTTCGGAGCCGAGCACACCAGATTGAGGTAGGAACTTGATGGCCTTCGAACAGAACTTGGACTCAAGACTCGAGCTCTGGAAGAGAAAGAGATTGCCCTCCGAGGTGCCGAAGAGAAAGCAAAAGCTGAGGTTAAGGCTCAAATAAATGACTGCGTGGAATAAATGAGGGATGCTCACAACGAATTCTTCCTTGAGGGTTGGGAGGCTGCCATGAAAAAAAACAACATTGATCACACCAACCCCATATATATAGAGGTCCCCAATCTAGATCCACAACGCCCAGCTCCTCAGTTCAGCTTTGAACGCCCACCTCAGACTCCTTCCATCCAAACTATCGAATAAAACATTGAGGAGGGAGAGGTTAAAGTGGAGAGTTTCCAGAAGGATACTACTTCCCAGGAACTTAAAGAAATTAGCCTAATTGTGAAGAGTGATCCTACTAAGGAGGGAGAGAAGTGAGGCCCTCCCCCTTTTTATTTTTGCCTTTTGCCTTTCCACCTGTCCAGCCGTGTGCCAATGTATCGAACTTTTATAAATTCTTACATTAAATGAATGAAAGTTTTCTTATTCATTTGATCTTTACTTCACTTTACCACTTGTATCTTTTATTCTTTTAGAACTGTCGATGCACTTATAGAAGAGTACTTTGATCTGCTCGCCGACGGGATCATAGAAAGAGCAGCTGAGGAATACCTTCAAGTGTTTTCTCATGAGATAGCAATGAACCCTTACAACAAATGTTGACCTTCTGACTTAAATTTGCTAGTCAATTTTTTAATGCCAAGACTAATGTACACTGTAACTTTACTCAAAATTTTGTAATAAAAGTCTACGAATTATTCTTTGTACATGCTCTGTTCTATTTGTGCTTGCTTTGTTGTTCGTGTGTTTCGTGTAGGTGCTTTGAATGAACATGGCCCAATAATTAAACTTCAATCAAATTGTCATAAAACTTGGCTGAAATGCTTTAAAAATCAAACCTTCCAAATATAATAAATTTAAGTAATAAATTATTTTTCCTCAAATAATCCAAACTTTCTGGTAAAGAAAAAGTAACTTTAATGAATCACAAGATAGCTTTTCACATACCGAAATGAGCTCGGCTGCCTTCAAACCCAGATATAACAGCAGGGGCTTTCGCTTTCTGATAAATTCTGCCCTTCATGTCAATGCCGAGCTTCCTTAGAAGTGATTTTCGCTTTTTAGGAGCTTTTACTTTTTTGTACCAACGCTCGGCAAGTTGAGCGTGGTTCATTTACGACGGTCCTTTTTAATGAATCAAGTGACTGAATCTTGATTTATTGGGATCACCTGATTAGTCAATAAACCAGGGTTGAACCAGCACCCAAAGGGTGTGGTTCCCTTTCTGTACCAGCGTTCGACAAGCCGAGCGTGGCTCCTTTCTGATAATATTTTTCAATAAGCCGAGGAATTGAATCTCAGCCTAAAGAAAACACATGGTCAGTTAATAAACCAGGGTTGAACCAGCGGCCAAAGGGTACAGTTCTCTTTCTGTCCCAACATTCGGCAAGCCGAGCGTGGCTCATTTCTGATAATCCTTTTCAATAAGCCGAGGAATTGAATCTCAGCCTAAAGAGAGCACTTGGTCAGTTAATAAACCAGGGTTGAACCAGCGCCCAAAGGGTGTCGTTCCCTTTCTGTACCAACGTTCGGCAAGCCGATCGTGGCTCCTTTCTGATATTCCTTTTTAATAAGCCGAGGAATTGAATCTCAGCCTAAAGAGAGTACCTGGTCAATCAATAAACCAGGGTTGAACTAGCACCCAAAGGGTGCGGTTCCCTTTCTGTACCAACGTTCGGGAAGCCGAGCGTGACTCTTTTTTGAAACAACACCCTGAGGTGGGTGTGGCATCTTTCTGAAAAACACTAAATCGTCACAAGCTTTCAAAATTGCTTTCGTTTTTATTGGCTTACAAGAGCATATGTTTCAATAAATATACAACTCTTTCAATGATAATACAGTTTTAAATGGGCTATATTCCATGGCCTCTTAACTGACTTTCCCTCCATGTTGTTCAGTCTGTAAGCTTTATTGCCGAGTACTTCTGAGACGAAGAAGGGTCCTTCCCAACTAGCTCCAAGTTTTCCTTCTGTCGGGTCTTTTCTGGTACCCATTAGCTTTCTCAGCACATAATCTCCAACTTTGAATTCTCTGTGTCTGACCTTTTTATTGAACTTTTTTCTTGTTTCATGTTGGTAGTTTGCTAATCTCAACGCAGCAAGTTCCCTTCTTTCATCTATCAAATCAAGACTCACCGCCATTGCTTTATTATTCTCCCCACGATCAAAAGTTTGTGTTCTAATGCTCGGCAATCTAACCTCCAATGGCATAACAGCCTTTATGCCATAGGCAAGAGAGAAGGGAGAGTCCTCAGTTGACCTCCTTGGAGTTGTTCGGTAAGTCCATAGCACTGATGGGAGTTCCTCTACCCATTTTTTCTTTGCTGCCTCTAACTTCTTCTTGATGCCATTAAGGAGGACTTTGTTCGTAGCCTCAGCTTGTCCGTTGCTCTGGGGATAAGCAGGTGTCGAGTAAATGTTCTTTATTCCGTACCTAGAACAGTATTTCCTGAATAGAACACTATCGAATTATGTCCCATTGTCGGAAATAAGTATCCTAGAAATGCCATATCTCGTGATAATACTATTCCATACGAATCTGATAGTATCGGCATCTCTTATGTGAGCCAATGGTTCCGTTTCAACCCACTTAGTAAAGTAGTCAGTGCCGACCACCAAAAATTTCCTGTTCCCCGAAGCAGTAGGTAGTGGTCCCACGATATCAAGCCCTTATTGAGCAAACGGCTAAGGGCTAGTGAGCGGGCTAAGCTCCTGTGCTCGTTGATGAGGTATAGGGGTAAACTTCTGGCTTGCATTTACGTACATAAGCTTGAGCATCATTCCCCATCTTTGGCCACCAGTATCCTTAAGTAATAGCCCTGTGTGCCAATGACTTGCCCCCAGTGTGTGCTCCACAGACTCCCTCGTGTAGTTCATAAAGAAAATCTTGTACCTTGTCAGGGTGTACGTGAAGAAGATAAGGACCTGTGAAGGACTTCTTGTACAACTTGTGATTTGGAGAAAGCCAAAATCTGGTGACCTTTATTCTGAGCTTCTTTGCTTCCGTCTTGTCATTCGGAGCGGTTCCATCCTTCAAGTAGGAAATAATTGGATCCATCCAAGATGAAGCCTCCTCGACGCACATTACGCCTCCATCTTTTGATATGCTCGGCTTCTCAAGAACTTCCATAAAGACTCGATCTGTGAGTCTCACTTGAGAAGAAGCGGCCAGTGTTGCAAGTGCTTCTGCATGAGTATTATGATCTCTTCCAACTAGTTTCACGCTGGCTTTATTAAAATCTTCCATCTTCCTCTTTGCTAACTACAAATGCTCTACCATCTTTTCATTTCTAACCACATATTTGCCTATCAGTTGATTTGCAACCAACTGAGAGTCGGTCTTTATTACCACTTCTTTTGCCATTAAGCGCCGAGCAATATTAAGCCCTGCTAGGAGAGTCTCATACTCTGCCTCGTTGTTGGTGGCTTCAAATTTAAGCTTTATTGTGTATTCAATAGCAACCCCTTCTGGAGTTGTCAAAACAACGCCTACGCCAGCTCCCTTCCTCGAAGAAGACCTATCGACCTCCAATTGCCAGGGTTGAGGGTCAACCCTGTGCTCGGCCTGAGCCTTAGATCTGATCTCCACTTGTCATACTCCGTATATGACGTTCAGAGCCGAAGTGGTAAACTTTGCAACAAAATCGGCTAGGACTTGCGCTTTTATTGCTGTTCTCGGAATAAATTTTATATCAAATGCACCAAGAGAAACTGCCCATTTAGCCATTCTTCCTGATATATCAGCCATTTTCAACAGATGGCCAATCGGTTGGTCAGTTATCACCTGAATGGTGTGTGCATGAAAGTAACAGGCCAACTTCCTCGAGGCCATCACTAATGCCAAGATTAACTTTTCCAGGGAAAGATATCTAGTCTCTGCTTCCTGCATGGTCTTACTTACATAGTAGATGGTGATTGCACTTGAAAAGTGCTATTACAAACTCCACTTTTATATAACTTTTGATGCATTTAAGTAGTTTATTTTGAAGTTTTATTATTATTTTCTTAATTTCAGGTAAAAGGGTAAAATAAGTGAGATTAGCAATGATGAAAGTGGCAGCCGAGGAGAGAAAAAGGGTCCGAAGTTCCAGATGGTTGAAGTGGTGTGCAGCTAATGTTCCAACTTGACACCCTGTCAGTATTTTGACCATATCTTCTCACTCACAAATCGGATTGACCTGATTCTTTTTGGGCTGGAAAGAAGACTCAAAGGGCTACAACTTTAGTGCTTTAGCCGAAGCCTGAATCGATCGTTTTCGAGGTCAAAATCGCAGTGGAAGTTGAGGATAGAGAGCTGTCAGAAGCAGCAAACGAGAAGCAGAACTTGAAGAACAAAGTTTCTGTGGTCCGGACCACAGTGTGTTATGCGCGCGCGGCTTCACTCCGTCTTTTAGGGTTTTCTTTACAACTTTTTTATAACATCTGCTACATGGCCGACCCAAGGGAGCCCTAGTTTTTAGTTCTACATACTTTAGGAACCTCTTTTTCATATTTTCAGATACTTTGAGAGTTTTAGAATAGCTTTTTTTAGAGAGTTTTCAATTACTTGTCTTGTTTATGGAGTTGTTCGATGTTTGGTTATTCTTCGCTGCACTGCTCTTTCATTACGTAGTTTCAGAGTTGCTTGCCGTGTAAGTTGACTTTCGTTTCGTTAATTTAATATATGATTTATTATTTTCTAGTGGTAGATCTAATGTTTATGCTTTCGTTTATTGCTTTCATTTTGTTTAAAATCATGCTAGCGTAGAAACCCTAGTTCTTGATTCAACGAATCAAGAAATGGTAGTTTACTCTGATCTATGGGATGTACGTAGACCCTTCGCATGGTTTGCGAAAGCTCATGCGAAGGGATCTACACTTTTTAAAACCTAATTCAGTTCTTTCAAAAACTTTCGAAAACGAAAACCTTTGACTATATTCTCTGTAATCACTGGTAAGGGTTTTCGATTAAAATTTTCTCAATAATTTTGAAGAACTGAAAATTCAGATTTTGAATCCTAATTTGAATTAGTTTATTACAGAAACATTCGAAACGAAAATCTTTGACTATATTCTCTGTAATCACTGGTAAAGGTTTTCGATTAAAACTTTCTTAATAATTTTGGATAAACTAGAAGAATTGGATTTGAATCCGAATTCGAATAGGATTGTTTGAAAACCCTTCGAAAACAGAAGTTTTTGACTATATTCTCTGTAATCACTAGTAAAAGCTTTTGATTAAAACTTTCTCAATAATTTTCGAACAAATCCTAATTTAGGTTTTAACGTAAGTATTACAACTCATCCCATAGTGAAGACGTAAACTACCCGGAATGGATAGTTGGATCAAGGACTTCTTAAATTTATTTATTCTTAATTGAATTGCCTTCGGTTGATTTAATTTAAGTAATTACATTATAGTTTTTATATTAGATTATTTTGAAGCGTATTTAAATTAGAAAAAATTCGTTTAGCTAATATTTTATTCCTTGAAATAAAAAATAAAAATTTTAAATTGCTGGAATTTTGGTAATAGGTTGTTAATTTGTTTTAGTTTACATTTTGAACTTGTAAAACCCTAGGAATTAGTTTTAATTAACTTTCAAACTTAGTTTACAATCAAATTTAGGATTTCTGTTATAACCTAGAAACTAAATAACATAGGCTCCCTGTGAATTCGACATCGGACTCACCGAGTTAAAACTACACCGCACACCCTTGCACTTGGGGGTTAATTTAGACGTACTTTCCATAAGCGGTCAGATGGGATGCTGTTTTCCATCCTCATTCCTCAGCAAGACGGCGCTGACGGCATGTTCTGAAACTGCCAAATACAGTTGTAAAATGTCCCCCGGCTGTGGTGTTGAAAGTATTGGGACGGTTGTCAGATATTATTTAAGTTTGTCCAGTGCTTTATCTGCCTCAGCATCCCATAGCATTTTATTCACACCTCTCAGTAATCTAAAGAATGGTCGGTACTTGTCAGATGATCTGCTAATGAACTGGTTGAGCGCCGCTACCATTCTTGTAAGTTTTTGGACTTCCTTTTTGGTGTGCGGGGGAAAAACAGACTTGATGACTTGTATTTGATCAGGGTCAGCTTTGATGCCCCTCCTACTCACCAAGTGGCCTAAAAATTTGCCCGAGCCAACGCCAAAGGCGCACTTGGCAACATTTAGTTTCAACCCATACCTGTCGAGGATGGAAAAGACATGCTAGAGATGTTGGAGATGAGTGTTCGGCTCTTTAATTTTTACCACCATATCATCAATGTAGACTTCCATCGTCTGTCCGAGGTCCTCCTTGAATATTTTTGTGACTAATCGCTGATAGGTGGCTCCAGCATTATTCAATCCAAAAGGCATGACTCTGTAACAGTATACTCCTCACGGAGTAATGAATGAAGTCTTTTCCTCATCAGGGCCGTACATGGGGATTTTGTGATATCCCTTATATGCATCAAGGAATGACATCCTGGAGCATCCAGCCATTGAATCAACCAGCTGGTTGATCTTCGGCAGGGGAAATGAATCCTTTGGACAGGCTTTATTCAGGTCCGTGTAGTCTATGCAAACTTTCCATTTCCCGTTTTTCTTCTTGACCACAACTGTGTTGGCCAACCACTCATGGTAAGAAATTTCTCTGATAGCCTTGGCCTCCAACAGTCGACCAACTTCCTCTACGACGACCTCTGCATGCTGGAGAACTGATCTCCTCGCCTTTTGTACCACAGGTTTTGCCCCCGGATTTACATTCAACTTATGAGTCATAATTTCGGGAGAAATACCTGGCATTTCTTGTGGAGTCCAGGCGAATGTTCCGATATTCTTTAGTAGCATCTCGGTCAATTCCAGCTTTTCTTGGGGGTTCAAGTTTGACCCGATCAGAAAGAACTTATCATGCCCAACAAGGCCAACTTGGAACTTTTTCAGACCCTCGACAGCTTTCTTCTGCGGGTTACCACCAACATCATCTATCTTTGGGGCATCTTCAGGTAACTCGGTTAGTTGGACTTGTTCGGGAATGACTTTGGATTTGAGGGCTGCGGTAAAATATCTCTGAGAAACGTCATAGTCCCCCCTGATCTCAATCACATCCTGGCCATGTGGAAACTTCAGCACCTGATGATAGGTGGAGAGGACCGCCTTCAGGGCATAGATTCACGATCTTCCCACTATTGCATTGTAGGAAGAAGGGGAATCCACCATCGTGAACTCGACTTCTTGCTCCAGTGGGCCTACTCGTATAGGAATGACCACCCTGCCCAACGGCCAGACAGGGGCAGAGTTGAATCCTATGAGCGGGTATTTTGCTGGCTCCAGGTCTTCTTCGGTTAATCCGAGCTTATTAAATAAGCTCAAGAACATGACCTCTGTTGAACTTCCAGCATCGACCAAAATCCTTCTCACCTTTGTGTCAAACTTTCTCAAGGTAATCGCAAGAGCATCATTATACGGGGTCTGAACTCCGGAACGCTCATCTTCGTGAAAAGTGATCTCCCTTGCTGACTCATTTCTCGGACGTTTGGTCGGCTGTTCATCAACGCCCAAGATTTCTCGTCCTCCTGAAGGTGAGGAACAGTTAACAACGCTATGTTGGCACTGTTCCATATGGATAACGTGGATAACAGCAGGCCTCGAAACGTTTCTACGCGGCCTTGCTCTTGGGGGAGGTTGAACCTTCCCAGTATTATCTCCCTCAGTCGCCTCATCTCTTAGTCTTCTGTGTTTCCTGCCCTGAGGAGCTGCGTCTCGAGTCCTGATTTCATCTATAAATTCCTTCAAATGCCCATTCCACACTAGTTCTTCCAAATACTGCCACAATAATCAGCAGAATCCAGTACGGTGCCCCATGTCTTAGTGGTAGGCATAATAATCCTTTGACTTCTCCTTTCCAGGGAAATCCGGTAACTCCTTGGCCACCTAAAATACGATTTACTCTTGATCTGCGGAAGGATCCTGAAAATTGGCACCTTAAACACCGTATTGATTGCCTCAAAGACAGATTTTTCTTTATCGGGGGATCTGACACCTTTCCCCCTATTTTTATTTCCCCTTTGGCCATGAAATCTTGCTTTCTTTTGTTCAGCCGGTCTATTCTCATCGTCCACTTTGGCATACTTCTCGATTCGGCACATGAGATCAGACATATTCGCAGTGGACTTTTTGGTCAAAGAGAGCCACAACTTATCTTCCTTCCGTAGCCCCAGTTTGAATGATGTGACTGCTAGCTGCTCCGAACAATCCTCTACTTCATTGTAGAGTTCCAAGTATCGGCGGGAATAATCCCTCAAGGATTCCCCGGCCTTCCTCTTCATCGTAAGAAGGGTGTCAGTGGTCTTCGGTTGCTTTGTGTTGGCCAAAAACCAAATGACGAATTTCTCTGCCAACTGTTGCCAGCTTCGGATGCTCGCTGGAGGCAACTTGTGAAACTACTGAAGTGCTATATCCCCCAAACTAGAAGGGAATACCCTGCACATCAAGTGATCATTACTGCTCCATAATATCATGGCTTGCATGTAATGACGATAATGGGCCAAAGAGTCTGCTTTCCCATCTTACAGATTGAGCCTCGGAGTCTGGAACTTTTCTAGAGGCTCTACTTCGTTAATTTCCTTAATGAACAGGGAGGCAGAGATCCTTCCTAAGGCTCTTCTTGCCAGCATGCGCGTGCTTTGGCCCTGAGTGTGCCATTCTTCCATGTGCTCCCATTCTTCTACTTTCGCCTTTCCTGTTTTTCTGCGCCTCGCGGTTACTTCTCCCCCATCAGAAGAATCTTCATCATCGTCATGGTGCTTCTCCCGATTCAAGACTTTTTCTATTGCAAGCTCGTCTCACGATGTGCTTTATGAAATGCGTCAGTGTGAGGTCTCGCACCATATTCCCCATCAAGCTTAGAAAGGTGCAAACCTCTCTTGGGAGGAATGACATCTCGTCGCGAATGAGAACGCATCTCATCCTGCTCGTGTGTATCTCCCTCGTCTTTATCAGTGGGAACTTCGTAGAGAGCATCGTAGCATTTGTCTGATTCTGAGTTTAAATCGTTAGGATCGGCTTCACCATGCTTAACTAGTTTTCCCTTTTCCTTGTTCAACTCCAAGAGAATCTCTTCTAATTCAGCTTGTTTCTCGCTGGCCTTAGCCAGCAACTCCTCCCCCCGCTTTACAACTTCCGGATCCTCCGTATTCTTTCTCCTTGCATGCTCCAGACCCAGAGTCTGGATAACCAGTGTGCTCCTCTTGGTCTTGGCTGGGGTGGAATCATCCCCTACTCGCGCAGAGTGCGGGGGAGTATTGTTACCTTCGGAAGTCATGGTAAAAACGATTGTTGAAAAACACTGGATCAAGAAGTGAAAAAAGATGTCAAGGACCAACAAAAAAGGGCTAAACAACGAGCCCCACAGTGGGCGCCAAATGTTCGGCTGTAAATTTTACCGCCAGAACTGCGGACCACACCAACCGAAAACTTGCCCCTGAACCTGCCGAACAAATACAAGAGAAATGTTATGGCCGGAGTGAAAGTCTCTGGCCAGAAAACCCTCCGATGCTTAAGTCAGCAAATTGCCTTTGAGAAAGAGCTTTTTCGGATAAGAAGAGTAATGTAATAAGTTGGTAATAGTCAGCTTACCCTGATTGTTTCATGGAATGTTGTATTTGTAGTAATGTAAATAATAAATAAAATAATACATGCGATTTGACTGCATCCATGCTCCCGGATATTACTTTTCTTTCCTTACTTTAAATGCCTTTCACTTCTCATTTAATACCCCATATTTTTCATTAAATGCTTCTGTCAGTTAAATATGGCTGTATACCCGGAATTCAGTTGTCAAATTATCTTCCTGTTACATCTATCAACTACTCATAACGAAACGAACTAATTTAGTTCCCTTTGCCGTGATAAATACATTGCCCAGTCATAACTAGGGTGCATTTATGGTTACATGCTCTTATTAATACTGTGGGACCCATGCCTAGCATTTATTAGTCGCCAATCGAAGGGCCGAACAAACTAACCTAACGCCATGCGGCAATTTATATAAAACTCGTGAGTGGATCCACGTGTCAACCAGATGTTGTTCGGTACAAGGGCCATATGTCACAAGTCAGAGTGTTCGGTGGATGACCGTATCTTCATGTTTGGAAATGCTCAACATTGGGCCACGTGTCATGCATACCCTACTTGTTCGGCACGACACGTGCCTAGGTCTTATTTTACCCAACAATCCCTATCATTGTTGATTGGCACTTGGATTATTCATTGAACATAGTGTTATTCTTATTCTTAATTTAAAATTTTAATAATTTTATTGTTATTTTAATTAATTTATTTTTTATTCCCCAAAATCATGGAGAAAATATATTAGTTGGAGGATTTTTTGGTTAACGTTATAACTATTAAGAGGTGGTCAAAGCACTCCTCACGGTTTTTCTATTTTCACTAAAATTGTTGCTTCTTTTTAGGATTCTTTGATTGTACATAACAATCACGTTCAATGTTTCTATATATATGGTTACGTAGAGACTTTAAAAGTACTTACTTCCAATCTATCTTTTCACGTTTATTCCTTCTTCTTTCCTACGTTTACATCGTCCAGAATACTCAAAGAAAATTATTCAGCTTCCTGTTCTTAGTTTCATCTATTTTTTAGAGTTTGAGTGCTGGGCAACAAACTGGTTCGTAAATCATCTCTGCTGCACAAGAGAAGATTTGAAAGTCGTTGTATTTTGAGGAAAGAGCATCATCAACCCGATGCAGTAAGGGGGTGTTTCCTTCCAAAGGAAAGTGCGGATTCGCGTGCCTCGACTACTCACAGACTTTCCTAAACCCTTATCTGATTATATATATTTATTTGTTTTTGTTCGTTTATTATTATTGTATTTTTATCAGAATTTCCTATTTTATATAATTTGCTGCAATACATTGTTCAGAAAATTTCAACGACAAATTGGACTGAAGGCTCAATTGATTTCTGGGGTTTGCAAGGTTCTTGATATTGAGAATGATGAGAAGTGGGTTCTCTGAGAGAGTGGGAGCCATGGAGTGGAAGGTTGACTGTGCTTTTGGTGATGAGAGAGAAGTTGTCGGTTTTGTGGTGATTGGTGTTTGAAGAGGGGAAATTTGTGGGTCTGTTGGGATTATTTTGTAGGGTTGTTATGAATTTGTGGTGTTCTTCCATTTGAGCTTTGGGGGCGCCGGAAAAAATGGCTGGTGATGGCAGTTTTGGGTTTAGGTATATGCATATATATATATATATATACACACACATATATATTACAGTTCATTCAAGCGTTGAAGAAGACGAAAGGTTTTTTTTTTTTATTAATTAAGTCGGCGGTAAATTTGTCTCCACGGTAAAAAGTTTAACGAAATTAGAATTCAAACTAGCGGAACGGTTTGTGTGTTTATGTGTTTCAAATATTTAGGTTGGGAGGAAACTGTGAGGTTTAAATGGTTGAGAAATATCTTTGAATTTAATTTAATATTTAAAGAAAGTAAATGTAATTTATTTAGTGTGTTACCTTATATTTTTCACCTACTTTTTTAACTTTTGTGTTGAAAAATTGAATTATGAATTTTTGTTTGTTAAAAAAAAAGTTTAATTTATCCCAAAAAATATATATATAAATTGTACTCCTAAATATATGTAATTTGTCAAATCCATAAATAAGTCTTGTATTCATGTCAGTTTCTTTGCATATATTCCATATTGTTGCAAAGGTTGTTTTGAATTTTACACAAAATTAAATGTCAATTAACCTAATTAAACGCAAACATAATTATGACACCGTTTGATGTGCTAAAAAATAAAATAAAATAAAATAAAATTCTAACAACTTCTAAAACTTCTAAAAGTCATTAAAATTCTCTATTACATTTTTACACATTCCTAATTTTATTAATTTTAAAAAAGTTCAATATTTCGCTAAAAAAAATTGAAAACTTGAAAGGAGGTTAACTGAGTGCGAAATTTTTTTGACAATCATGTTCTCTGAATCCAAAATTTTTGAATGAGTACCATTATAACCTGTGCTCACAAAACCATTCGAACGATTTGCTTCATTTCGTTCCTATAATTTAATATTTTCAACCATTTAAATAGCACAACAAACAAAACCTTAATTGGAGATTTTTTGAATTCGTTATAATGGATTTGGAAAAACTGTTCTAACGATTTACTATTGTTTATCTCTAAAAAATATGATTTGAAAAAAAATCAAATACTAAAATTTATCCAAAATCACATTTTATTTTATTTTATTATTATTATTTTTTTAACCTCTCCAAATAGTACCTATACGTTAAAGGAATTTGGCAGTAATAATTAAAAATTTACTAGCGAGAACAAGGAGGAAAGGACAAAGGAAGTCATGTAGGATAAACTCAAGGCTCCAGTAACAAATAAAAACAAAATAAAAATCTTTCAGGAGGCTGTAAGTTGGGAGGTTTGGAGTGGTAGAAATAGTTGCTTAGAAGCAACTCCACTTTCAAATGATCGATAAGTATCGTTTGGCTCACCTATAAAAATTACACACATATATATATTAATTTTTATTTATTTTTTAACTTTCTTTAATTTTTTTATCAAACACAAAATTAATTTTTATCAATTTCTTTCAATTTTTATTAATTTTTTAAAATTTGTCTAATTTTTATTAAATTACTATCACTTTTTTTTTAACTTTTATAAATTTTTACTAAAGAATTTATTACTAACTAAAATGTCACGTGCCTGTCTTATATACAAAGTTACTTACTTTTAGCACGGCCAAACCACCCCTATGCCTCCTACAGAAGCCTTGTAACTATCTTTTAGTCAATGGATGGAATGATTTCTAGAAGGCTAACTAGTATTAATTAAGCTATGAAAACAGGATAAACTTTTTTTGTTATATATATGGGTGAGTTTGGTTTGTAAATAAATTTCAAAAATTTTTATAAATCTCTGTTAATTTTATATCAGGTCAACTTTTTTCTTTTACTGCACGCATTACGAATTCTCAATTTATTTCATTTTATCTTATTTCAAACTCATCTATAGAATGAAAAAGAAATTAACAGAGAAACTCCTAATTAAGAATCAACTAAAAATCATTTGACAGAGAAACAATAATTTTCGATAGCATAGTGAAATTTCAATTCTTTAAGAACGAATAAACATATATACATAAATATTAAAGGGCAGTTTTGAATTAAAGTATATAACTAGCTAGGCATCTTCATTATGTATGATATAAATATACGAATACCTCATAGATGAATTGATGCGAGTCTGACCAAAAAAATAAAAATAAAAATACAAAATAAAAAAGGAGACTAAATTGATGAAAACTCATTGACCCTGATAGGGTGGCCATTTCGACCTATCAGTCCAAATTCGAATTGTTATCTAAGCCAAATGGATATGAGATTCGCATATTTTTTTGGAGATCAGATCGGATTTGAATTTGTTATTTAAAAAAAAATTTAGATATTAGATTGAATATGGGGATGGAGCTGTCTCTACCCTAATCTGTCCTGAATTTGATATCCGATCTGAGTCTGTCCCAATTTACCTTGATCTGTCCCAATTTATTCGAAAAATATTCAAATAAACCCGAATCATTTGGATTCATGATGATAATATCACCACCATGATATGACAAATAATAATCATATTCATCATGCTTCAGACTTATTGAACATCATTCTTTTTTTCATTGAAATAAATATTGATAAATAAATTGAAAGCAAAAATTGTAATCGTTTTGTATTAATTAGGGTATTTTTGGGAAAAAAATTATAAATTTAATTTTTTTAACTTTTGTGCTAATTGAAATTTAGGAGTTTAAATTTATATCTTTCATATATAAAAATTAAGAAAATTTAAAAAAGGTAAATTTAAAATTTTATAAGATATATCATTTGGGATTCTACAAAATAATATAAATCCCTATAAAATTTAAAATTTTTTACTCACTGCATGAATTACGAAACTGTAACTTTTACAAGTTTATACTAATTTATATAATTTTAAACATCCCATGATGACTCATAAACTCAATTATTTCCAAGAAAATATCTAGATACAAATTTTGAAAAATAATTTATCATTTTAGGAAAATGTTAGTATTTTAAAATTACATTTCTTTATTTTGTGTTGGTGAAATAGTACTTTGAAAAAATGTTAATTTTAGAGATATTTATGTATTATTTTGGTAAATTATTATTTTGGTATGTTTTTGTATTATTTTTATTTTAGAGATAAATTATTTGATAGTAATAGGTTATATATACAATCAAGTAATGTATCAAGTTAGGGGCGGATTTGGAGACAAAAGAAGAGTTTAGATTTTTTGATATCCGGAGATATATCCGTTTTTCCTTTGAAGTGGGGATGGAAGTTTAAAAAAATATCTGTTCAGAATTCGGGGTAAATTTAGAGGCGGACGGAAGGTTTGAAGTTCGGATTTGAATATTGTTATATCCACCTCCAATTTGTCCCGTTGCCATCTTTAGACGCTAAAAATAATTAGCGGCATATTTAATATTTTAAACGATATGAAATCATTCCAGAACATAGGTTCTGCTGTTAAGCAACCTTTTGCAAAATTATGAAGAAATCCAATATGCTGTAAAATTTTCAGGAACCATCTTCCTTTTTCTTTATATTATTATTATTATTATTATTATTATTATTATTATTATTATTTTTGGGTTCATTCCTTTCTTGATTTCTCCTCCTCCAAAGCTGCTGCTATGGATTCATACACTTGGAAGGGGTTCTGGGCCAATCTAATTCTTTGTCACAATGGGTTGTTTGAAACTAGAATGAAAGCCTTACAGAGAAAAAGGAAAATTTTTGAATGAGTTTTTAGCAATGGCAATCACAAGCAAAAAGGATTCTGAGATTCAACAACACAAGCAAGTTTTCTGAGCCGAAATAATCAAATACATTTATTATTATCATACAGAAACCCCCTGGAGAAAAAGTATATATATACCAATTCTTTTGTTTACAATATGAAATTTCCAATTCAGTTTATTTTATTGCAGTTCTTGCATCACAGAAAGCACCACCGTTGTTCACTCTGTTGACAATTACGCTTGCTTGATGCCAGCAGAAGGCAAATCACAGACATGGATCGCGCCACACATGTTCACTGTTTTGAGAAGCAGCTCTGCATTGTTGAGGATCAATGGTCCAAATTGTAAAACCATGTTCTTGCACTGCAAACAATTCAAGATAATCAAATAGATTATTATTATTTTTTTTTTAAAAAAGGGGAAGGAAAAGAAAAAAAAAAAGAAAAAAAAAAAAAGAGAATAACTAGAGTGCAAAATGGACTGTAAATCCTTTTAGACGAATATAAACTGCAAGTGCAAAGCCACTGATGCATAAAGTTCAAAGGTTCTTCACTGTTTCTGTAATGTTTGTTACTTCTTACCTCTTTCGCGTAGCTGTTCACGGTATCACATGTCTTCAGAAGATATTCCATTATCTCCAGCTGAAATTAAAGCCAAAAGGAAAATAAGTCTTTTAAGCTTCTTGCACTACATATCCATGTACATTGTGACGGATTGCAAAAGGTTTCTACTTCAAGCCATATTAAAAATATAGACTTTCAGATTTACAGAATCTATCCACAAAAAAAAATAAAAATAAAAATAAATAAATTAAATAAATAAATAATAATACACCGCTTCTCATAGCAGCAGAAGTGGGCTTTGAGAGCTTTCTGAATTTTATGTCAGTCCACGTGGTTGAGGAAAACAAAATAAAGCTAATTTGCAGCTGTAAATTGCAGCATAAAATTTATGAATATGTTTGTGATCAACTGATGATGCAAGTACACACCTGGGTTTGGGGATCTTTCAATTTCATTAAAATTTCTGCAACAGCATACTGGCAAACATCACACTCATTTTCAGATATTGGCTGGGAAGTGATTATCCTTTGTCCACAAAGTTTGGCCGACTTGCAGACAACTACAGGTTGCACTAATTTAAGCGCCACAAACAACAGAGGAAGTTGGGTGGTCACCCAAAGATTGCACTGCCAAAACATATTACAGACCCCAAGTCACACACTGGTTTTCCACCAATAAGAGGAAGCAAAAATACCATAATGAAACATTCGGCAATTTAAAAAAAATAATAATAAAAAAATAAGATCTTGCAGAAACTTTTGTCCCTGTTTAATGTTTGATTTATTTTAGGTACACACTCGTGAAAGTGCAATCTCGGCCGCGCTCATCAGGTGGAGCCCCCACAAACACATTCGCGATTTGCTTAGACCTTTCTCTTGATTTATTATTATTTTTTAATCCAACTGCAACTATCAGGTTTCAACAACCATGTGTGAAGTCAGTGCTCACCTTTTGCTTAATGGGGATCAGAATATTGCAGATGGTGTGAAGGAGTTGAGTGATCGTTGTCTCAGTACTATCTTGCTCAAGGAACTCGAGTGCCTTACTAGCAATCTCTTTACACACTGAGCAAGTACTTGCAATCCTGCTGACGTCGTGATTTATCTGCAATACTGTACCCAGAAAGACACTTAATAATCTGGACATCGAATATCACAAGTACCTTCAATCATCCTAGAAAAATTTGTATTAGTCCTCTACACAGAAAAGTGCCTTACAAGGAGAGAACCTGTGCTGATAAAAATAAAGTTGAAAAAGTACCTTCAAAATTCGATGTGATGGTTTCTCCAGGAGAGAGACCAGCATTCATTGGTTCACTGGCATCACAGACCCAGCTAGCACCCAAAACAAAAAGAACTATGAGCCCAGCTTTTGCAACCATGGTGCCTAATAAGAGATGCGTGGAAAGATAAAGGGAGGGAATACAAATATAAAGGGAAAGGATCATCCATCACCAGCACAACATAGGCAAAGATGTCTTGAAAGTCAGAGAGTCTCATAATTCACAATTTTTGCTGAGGGAATTAAAAGACAAAGGAACCAGCATGTGCCGTTAAATTATTCACGCAGATACGCAAGCTCAGCGATTTCTGCCAAACTAATGATATTCCAAGTTTACGTTTTCACATTTGAACCATTTTTGGTATATCATTCGGTGACTTACTGAAGGTACTTCTGCTTTTCTTGAGCACTAAAAAGATGCATGGAAACGTAAAATTAGCTTAAAGTTAAGCAGATGTTCAGCTTATTTTAGCAGCACCCCTCCCTGAAGGTGCTTTCTTTCTTCTTGGTTAAGTGGGTTTTTTTCATATTCACAGCGAAGTAATTCAGCCAACAACTTGTCCTCAGTTAAGAGCAAAGTTCCTATATGACCCCAGTTTAAGCACTTCGTAGGGCAACCTTTGCTAAACACATCCTTAATTCTTTATTTTCCTTAACAGCATCTCTATGTAAAAGGCTTCAATTAAGTTGAGATCCCAGACGATGCATTAGTCAATAAAAGCATTCAAGGTTCTAAAGATAAATAAGGATGCACCGGTAGAAATAAAGGAATACTGAGAATTGAAAGCAACTACTAGAGGGACCTCACTTTAAGATGATGCTAATGGGTTCGTTTGGAGTAAAAAAAAATAAGATAAATTGAGATAAAATGTGATTTGGAGTTAATTTTGGCGCCGTTTTTTTTCTGAAAAATCGCAAACCGTGAGAACGGTTTTCCAAATCCGTTCTCTCGGATTCAAAAAAAATTTAAAAAAATAACGACAATGGTACTCATTTGAAAGTTTTCGACACGAAAAATGTGATTGTATAAAAAATTTACACATTCGGTTAACCTATTTTTAGATTTTTTTATTTTTTTAGCGAAATATTAAAATTTTTTGAAATTAGTGATGGCGGGATAATTAGAGGTAAAGGAGTTGTTAGAGATTTATAGAGTTTTTTGGAGATTTTTTTTACTCCAAACGAGCCCAATGTAAAGTTTCTTTCTCTGCTTCTTTTTTCTTTCTTTCTTTCTTTTGTTTATTTGTTTATTTATTTATTTGTTTGTTGTTGACAAGTATGAAAAGTTTCTTATTTGTTAGAATGCAATTGTCAGAGGAATTAGATTATTTTTCAAAGGAAATTTCCTTGCACTAACATGTGAGAAAGAAGTAAGCAGAAGACAATCTGTATTCATTACAACATCCAAACTAGCCATTATATTTCTTGAGTTGGGGCAGTTTGGTGAAACGAATAAAGAATGAGTTGTCTAGGGGACACACAGATGAGCAACAGCACGGAAGACAATTTCTTAAAGCAACAGTTAGAGTGAAATAATAACTGATAATCATTGAAGATACAACCCTTACATTTGGAGAGCAATATTGACAACTAGAAATGCTATGAAAAAAAACGATGATATTACAGGTAATTGATCAAGAAGTTTCTTGGAACCAACAAGCTGACAAATCTCACAAAGTAGCATTCAAAATCTCCCCTATTTATGCAATATAATGATGTTAGCTCACAATTAAGTCAAGCTAAACAAATTTGAGACCAGTAAAGTACTTGGTTTATCTGGTAAGGCATGGCTGAACTTGGAAAGAGAAGGAGCTACCTTGAGCTTATTCATCCAATTCAAGATCAACCATCTGGGTTGGCTAATGTCCCTAGCCCTAACCAAACTAATACATTACCCAAATCAGACATTTAACATTTTTAAAGTCCAACACTTTTTAATCATCATCAGAATTTAGTGAACGTAACAGTCTCCGAACGGGGTGCAAGCACGTTCTATGTTAACAAGTAACTTTAATTCATTGTTGCATACCTACCTTAGCTACCTCCATTTAACAAGCCAGTAACATTGAGTCCAGTGTTGCGCAAGCCAAGATGAGCTTAATTGAGGTAGACGAGCTTAATTGAGCAAATTGAGCAAACAGACAAGCCACGATGAAAATATTCACGAGAAAAAAAGGGGGGCTCAATGCAGCACATGTCAACAACATCATGTTATTGAGCTTGACAAAACCAAGCTTGGTTTGGTTTGGATTCAACAGAGCAAGAAAAAAAATCCCAGATTTCTGGTCCGCGCAGCATAATTAGCTGACATACAATTCTAAAAGCTTTCATAGCAAATCACATGTCAAACAATCCCTAGCAGAATTCCAAATTGACTAGTGTAAGAAAATACCATCAATTTATGCAAAATGCCTAGTTTGAAGATTTACCTCAGCAATTAAAAATATCATTTCCTGATGAAACATCTAGAATTAGATTTTGGTGATCCAAAATCTTCTTGTGGATTTTGTTTGCATTAAATAAGGTGTCCAAAAGTCAGTCTAATGTATTAAATAAGAAGTCTAAAAGACAGTCCAAAACAGTAAATATTTTGAATGTTCTAAACCTGTAGATTGTTTATTATAAATAGGGAATACTTGTAAGTATTTGTAACAGTGAAAAGTTTAATCTGAGTTATCCTTGATTTATTTACAGCAGCCAGCTTACTTTTACTTGGTACAGAACTGATTTTCAGATCTGTCCAAGGAGGTGGACTCCTCCTAATTGTCATTTCTTCATCCTTATCACCTCAAACTTTTCCCCGATTCTTTCACAACATTGTTGACCACTAAACTCCAGATTTTCCTATGTCAATTATCTTTAATAACAGTCATATTTACACTAGTTTAATTTAGATTTTTTGCATTGCATCAGTCCATTAAATCTGAATTTTCTTGGACCTACATCATTTCCCGTTATATATCATTAGCTAACTTGCTTTGGACCCAAAATATTGTAAAATCAACTTTTGATGTCAGATAAACAATTAACCAGTGCGTGTATTAAAACTTTTAAATTATACTTTAGACAGCAAGATCATACTTCGATTAAAAAAAAAAAAAGAAAAAAAAATTGAGCCCCCACGTGCAGTGAAACAACTCATATATTGTCCCCAAAAACCATAAAAAGAAATGACTTGTATCATTTCAACAAATGAGAGAAAATGTAACTTTTCATATTGTTTATCATGTTGTTTGTTGTGATATAATTTAAGGTAAAAATTTAAAAGAATGTGCTTAATTCAACAATAGAGTCGAAAAGGAACATCATTTATTTTCGTAGAAGATTACCAATAAAGATAATGGCTGGCCTTGGAAGGTCAAGCTTATCACAGCTTTCCTTTTTATACTGTATTACCATATTACAAAGATAAAATACAATCCTTTTGCCAGGCAAATGAAACAAGAAAGTTAAAGTTATACAGCTAGGTTTGCCTTGAGCAAAATTCATACATGCACCAAATTAAGTAATACATAATTTAATTAAGCATGGCCATCAAATTAATTCAACTTATTTTCCAGATCAACGTAATCCCATAATTCCAATTTTTAAATGGGCATTTATCGATTTTTAAACATGCAACTGAAACATTCATTACTAACAGTACGATAAAGAGTAAAAATCTTGTGATGGTAAAAATTCATAGTCAACATTTAAACAATTAGAAAAAGGAAAAATAAACTGTTGAAATAACTTGATACATATTGTTAGATTCATTTCTTAATAATTTAGACTTTTGGAATAATTGATAATTTAACATAATATCAAAGCTTTGCTTCCAAGAAGAGGTCCTGGTTTGAATCTTGTTATTTATTTTTCATTTATTATTATGCACTTTATTTGCTTGTGTTTGGTGCACCTTACTTGATTTAATTTGCTTGTCTCTTCTTTACGTACAAATTGGAAATTGCACGTGAGAAGGAGTGTTGAAATAATTTAATATATATTATTGAGTCCATTTCTTAATAGTTTAAACTTTTGAAATAATTGGTGATTTAACATAAACAACACCATCCATAAACACGGAATTTGTTAAAACAAGGACACACGAAATAGGTTTGGATAATAACCAAGGAACAACAGAAGGAAAACCCATTTAAAAAAAAAAACTGATAGAGGGAAGAATATAACAACTACAGAAGAAGATGGGTGCAAAGAAAGTCAGTTATTCTGAAACAATTTGATCTACCCACAGTGAGACCTTGACTTAGGAGTTTGCTTCTTCTTTTTCTTACTTTGCTTTCTCATTAGGACTGAGAACCGAGCAAAACCAAACTTCTTTCTCTTTGCAGGCAGGTGCTTGCGGACACTTTCCCACTCAGGCTTCTGCATGGAGGGTGTATCACCACTACGTCTACTAAGCATTTGACCTAGTGACATCTTTCGTTTCACAGCACCCTTCTCCACCTGCATTCGATTCTCAAATTCTTCCCTCAGAAGAAGCTTCCTGCTCAGTATTTGCCCTATAGACAGGGTTGGCTTCAAAACTGGCTTAGTCTCATCATTCACAAGATTCAATCCGTTCACATCAAGTAGACGAGAATCTTTCCGGTGTTGGGACGGGTATGAATTCTTGAACTTAGTAGAGCTCTGCACAGAACGTCTTTTTTGACCATGTTCAGATCTCCATTTCCGCAAAGCCTCTTCAACTGCCAACTTTGCTGTATTTGCAGCCTCTACTCTGTTCAGAGCTTCTTCCAAGACCTTCTTACTGGCTTGGACTTCTTCTGTAGCTTCTTCTACTCTCTTCAAAATCTCCATTTTTGATACATTTGCTTCATCAACCAGAACCATGGCATCTATTGCTTTCCCCTTAGAAGCTTCTTCCGCATCTTGAGCTTTTATGGTTAGAGATGTATATTCCTCAAATGAAAGAGTAACCCCAGGAGACTTGGGCTGCAAACCTTCAGTGTTGGGCTCACTGCTTGACAGGGCCTTGATCTCTGCAAGAGCAGCAGCCTCTGTGGCTCTTGCAGCTTCCTTCATTTTCTTGGCTGCAACCATTCTGATCTCAGCTGTTTTAATCCTAGTTTTTGTTTGTTCAATCTCAGACATCGCCTTATAAACTTCTGACTTTGCTGCATCTCCCATTTTCTTGTACTGTTCTGCCTCAGAACTCAATTTGTGAAGTTCTCTTGATATATCAACGGGATTACCTGAATCACCTTTAACCTTAGCATCTTGGGCCTGTTGTAGCTTCAGTCTGGTTTTGTTTAGCTCTTCCTCGAGTGATGAAATTTTTGAGGAATTAAAAGATAACCTTTCACGAGTCTTTTCAAGCGAGAGTCTTTCCTTCTCTATTTTCTTGTTAAATGATTGAACAGTGGCACGAATGTCAGCAAGATCATTTGTAGTTCTAGTAAGGTTTAACTTCGCTTGTTTCAATTCCAGTAAGATGAATCCTGGTGCTGAAGAGGGACAGAGGCTGAAAGCACAAGTAGAATCCTGATCACCACCAGCAAGATTTTCATGTTTTTCACTTTCCACGACTTCCATGTTAGAATTTACATTAGGATCATCTGAATTTACTTTGGAGGCTGCATTGACTTCAGGTGCTTCTTTCTGTAGCTTTAGTTTTAGTTCTTCCACAATCATTTTAGTTGTTTCCAATTGTTTCAAGACATCAAGCGTTTCCCTTTCCTTCACAATCAAATCCTTCTCCAATTGCACAGCTTGTTCCTCCACTTTGGTGATGTCAACAACCGCTTCAATGCCATGCTGTCATTAACAGAAAGTTCTCAACGAATAATAATAATAATAATAATAATAGTAGTAGTAGTAGTAATAGTAGTAGTAGTAGTGGTAGTAGTAAAATAAATAACTAAAGGAAAATCTACTAGGATCAACCTTGTATTTGTATGTAGCTGGTCATTAATATGACTACACATAGGGCCCCCAGATCTTAACAGAAATCACAAAAAGATCTAACTTTTTAGAAACCCACAAAATACCGATGGCACAGGGGTTAAGGTGTAGAAAATTAAGCAGCTGAATTGAGGGCCAACAACTTGCCAGCACAATCCTAGTCATTATTTGGAAAAGCAAAGTGCATTGTGGACTGTTGAAGAACTAAACTCCTCATGTTTGTGCGGATATCCCAATTGGGAGTTATAAGGGCATCATGTGGGGTATTTTGAATATCTATCACTTGAAAATTATAATCAAGCTGCGAAACTCAGAATGATTGCCGGCTAATGATGATCTATATGACACTCCATGACCAGTGTCCATAACTCCAATTTTTCCTAAAATGAATGTGTTTTGTTTTGTTTTTTTTTTTTTTTTTTTTGGGGATCCATTCCAAGAATGAAGGTTAATGCAGGTATTCAGTATTTTGAGTATGGTTGAAATCACTATTCTGCACACTTAGCCAATAAATTGTATCGACAAATGAGACTTATGATCCCATTTATATGAATATTACAGCTCTTCACCGCAAATCACAACTATGAATGAGAAGAAAAAACAAAAGAACAAGAACAAGAAGCTGTAGCAAAGGAAGAAGTGTCGATGGAAACTAAATATAACAAAATGGTATGAACATGATAATCCTCGGACTCTTAAACTATATTTTCAAAGCAACTTGGCATCATGGATTAGCCGTATAGCAACATGGAACAACATTGAAGAACAAAAACAGCTGAGTTAACTCCAAAAAACCAAAACAGAGCCAGATTTCGAAGGGCAATGCCACCAAAGAAAAAAGTAGCTGAAATCATGAAAGACAAAATAAAAACCCCACCTTTTATCTCAAGTTCATAGAGAAACAAAATAATACAAATTCACACTTTATTTAACAATGGACTTAAAAAAGTACTAAGAAAAACGTGATGTGGTTCAGAGAAAAAATTGCTTGGAAATAAAGTGCAGCTAAAACCTGTCAAAAAAATTAAAAAAAAAAAAAAACAAAATTTGAATGTACACTCTGTGTGTGTGTGTGTGTGTGTGTGAGAGAGAGAGAGAGAGAGAGAGAGGGGGGGAGACCTCAGTAGCTTCAGAGGCTTTGTGTGAAAGGGGTCTCCAGAAACCGATTCCGCCGAATCGAGTGGCCGCCTCCTTCACGGACTCGAACGGCGCCGAAGTGTCGATTTCAGCCCTCAAACTCTGGCTGCTGCTCATCTTCTTCCCCGAAGCCGAGTCGCCCGGGTCAGCTTCACTCACTGAGCGTCCGACTTCGGCAGTCTGAGCCTCTTCCATATGTGAAACTGCTTCTGGGGATTCGGATGCTTCAGAAACCACTTGGGTATTGAAATCTAAGGGCTGAGAAGCCATTGAAGGGAACCAAACAAAAACTCGAGGAACGAAGACCGCTTTGTTGCTATCCAAAGGTTGTGTAGCAAACTAAAAAGAGAGTCGCAGTGGAATATACTAGTTGTAGAGCAAACGATAGACAACACTGGAACAGGGCTCAGAGGGACAGAGAAACGTTATGGTTGTAGTACGCGTCAACGTTCGAATTCCCAGAAAACCCAGAAGTTGGGGAAAAAGTACCCGAGAAGTTTTAGAGAGGGAAACAATTTCAACTTTTTAGAAAAATTACAAATAGTAATTTAGGGTGTGTTTAATTAGTAAAAAATTGATAAAAAAATATATTAAAAGTGAAAAAATATGACTATAAAGATATATATAAAAAAATTTGATAGAAAAAATATAAAAAATAATTAAAATTGATGAATTATAACAAATTTTGATGCCTCAAACAGTCTTACTTTTATAATTTTTACCATTCAAAAGTTATATTTTTTAAACCAGCATTACGTAATTAATTTTTAATAAATTTCCGTAAATACGACTTCTCAAAATCTCACCATATCTACAATCACGGCTGTGCATATAACTTTCAAATATTCAACTCAAGTAAACTTAATTCTTTTTTTTTTAAATAAATGGGGATTAATTCCTTGAATTATTTAGTTACTTTTTCTTTTCTAATTCCGTGCTGCTAATGATTGTTCCTCAATTGAATGGACATATGCTATAAGTTCTCATAATTGGCTCATAACAAGTGTGAAATTCATTAACTCAAATATGGAATCTAATAAAGACATAAGAACATATATGACTTGAAACAAATGAAAGTAAAAAGCTTGTGGGAACATGCGGGGCATAACCCTCTTTTATTACTCCCCCCCCCCCCCTAATTTGGCGGACAAAGAGGTGGCCGTTGCCCCAACGGTAACTTCGAAAAAAAAAGAGAGCCAAAAAGCTTCAGTGCCAATGCAAGAAAAGCTCGCCACTCCAATTCAATTCAAAAATATCGATGGTTGGTTTGATAATATATATATATAATATATATATATATACACATATGCACACACACACATATATATATCCATATGCAAATGGGAAGTGGGGGGGGGAATTTTCAAAAACTTTGTATGATATACATACAAAGCCCGATAAGGAAAACAACCAAACTCAAACAAGATTCAAATTACAGGGAAGTAACTTAGTAAAAAGTACAAAAGCATGACGCTCTTGCCTTTCACTATCTCCTACCTTCCTCTTTATTTTATTTTTCTAACGCCTTAATGTTAAGTAATCGGATTATATTTATGCTATTATAATAAACCAATACTAGATATAATCGGTGAAGCCAAATACTTGGTAATGTTTTTTTAAATTTACTGAGTTCAATCCCCAGTGAAGAAAATTATGCTCCCTTAGGTAAACCCCCCCCCCCCCCAAAAAAAAAAATTCCAAGCCTAGATCGATGATGCCAACCACTCAACCTTGAACGCATGTGGGAACATCCTAATCAACAAATATAATTTACAAAATTAAGAATCAAAAAAATAGCAACGAGAGCAGAAAAACTCTTCGTTAGATAGGATTTAAATGTTGTCCGGTTATTGAAATGCATCACACTGATCTGGCTTGCATCCAAGAACTGCATCGCGGCAAATGCGCCAATACTCTTTATGTGGGATGAACATCCATGGCACTGTTGAAGGAAGACCAATCCCCAGAGTAGACGGAATACTGTAGAACGTCAGAAAAACAAAAGGAAATTCACACTTGAGTTTGTGGTTGAAAATCGAGGATTTGACGAGAGAGAAAGAAAGGGATGAACATTCAAAATCCCTTCTCTTATTTTGGTTACAATAGAAAATGCACTGAAAAATTAAACAATTAAACACTAATATATTAATGAGTGTCTTTTATTTTATTATATTTTTTAACTTATTCAAATAGGGACATGTATTTGTTTATATTTCATTTTTCTTTCCCTCAACCTTTTTTCTTTACCTTTTATTTTTCCCCACCAAATCCTCACTCCAAACACACCATTAGTGGGTGCGTGCGTTCGTTTGTGTGTGTGTGTGTGTGAGAGAGGGAGAGAGAGAGAGAGAGAGAGAGAGAGAGAGAGAGAGAGATCTCAACAAGATCAGAACCATCGTACAGAACATTCATTTGGACGGAAAGGCAAGCTAACCTTCTCCCAGTGAGAACTCCATATGCTGATGAGGCAACAAATGATCCAGAAACCACAGAAAAAATGCTTTGATAATGAGGCCAGACAATTTGCCCTGAAACATATTTTCCAATGAGTTAATAATGCAAGACTGAATGTGTTTGTTTAGCTACAAACATGCATGCATATACATGTAGATGATTCTGGTGTCCATCCCAAAACCACAAAGGAAGTTTGATACAAGGTGATAATTTACTGTACAACCTGCTTATAACACTCGAGTTATATATTTTCAATCAAGTCTTCAGGAGGATGCAAATAAAAGTTCTTTTTTTTTTTTCTTCTCAAAGTTCAAGTTAACCTGCCAACTCCAAAAATACAATCTCAAGACCTGAACACGGTACACCGGGGGAAAGCAGGGTTTGTGTACTTGTGTAACTACTTAAATCTTTAAGCATGTACACAGTCAGCAACCCCAAACAAGGCATTGCTGACCTAAAAATCAAATGGATATATCTCTAGAAAGTGAAATGCAACTAAGAAGAGAGAAATGGTCATTGTCAATCAAATAAAAAATAAAATAAAAAAAGTTGGCCCAACGCATGAGGCTCCCGCCTCTGTAGGATTCATGGTCTCATCAACCAAATAAGAACATCAATTCTGTATTGAAATTATTACTATGTCTGACAGAAACAGAAGTATAGCTAGAAGCCTCACTTATATTCAAATAGTTGCTGTGAAGAAATGAAACCAAAACGGTGGACTGATTTCCACCAACATCCTTCTTTTGCCCTGCCATCTCGGATGGTATACGAGTATCATGAAAACAGCCATCCATAGGATCAACAACGTTACTCTGGCATGATATAATTTCAAACCATATGCCACAGGGAAATCTCCCGGGCCTCACCAACCAAAGCAAAATCTTGACGTAAGGTGTAGCATGAATGATGGATATAATGACTTCAACTGATATGCAGATAAAACTGATTGTAATCTTCATAATGGTGAAGAAAATATAGAAAACAGAAGTGGTTGGTAGTAGAAGCAAGAGCGGTGTAAACAGAAGAGAGCCAACAATGTGTTGCTCCACATTGTAGTCATAGCTATCATATCTCTGACGAAGAGGATTCCATTTTCGACCCCTACAAGTAATTCAACAGCCATAATAACATTTTTTAACTATCGAAACCACCACGAAATTATAATGTCATAACACAAAATACTTAAAAGAAATTATTGGACCAAAAAGAATCACAAGTTAAATCTGTAAGAAAACATTTAATTCGTATTAACCAATTCCAAAGGACTTTAAAGAGTATTAAACCATCTTTACTGTACTAGCAGTTAAAACAAGCCTATCCTCCAACCCTCAGTAACAGCATTTGTTTTCAACAAGAAATTTTTAGCGTGTGCATATATACATGCACACATTTATACAACATATGCAGGTGAGTATCTATTAAGGTTACAAATCCACCTACTAAAAAATCTAAGTACATCTATCTATATGCATGTATCATATGTAAAGAATATAAAAAATGGAAAGTCATTTTGTGGTTAAAAACACAAGGAATATTAGGAGGCATTTGGTTTGTATTTCCACTTTTTGTTTTCTGTTTTTATTTTCTATTTTTGTTTTATGTGTTTTATGTTTTGAAAATTTCAAAATAAAGAAAACAGAAAACACATTTGGTTTGATATTTTCTGTTTTCCATATTTTGAGATTTTCTTTATTTTGGGTTGAAAACGCTCAAAACGACTTTTTGTCCATTTTCATTTCATGTGTAAACTCATTTTCTGTTTTCTAAAACAGATTTTGAAAACACAAGTAACTAAATGCGTTTTGAACTGTTTTCCTTATTTTCAAAAAACGCAAAATGGAAAATGGGCTCAAAATAGGTATACGAAATGGTACCTTACTGATTCAATTGAAGTTTGAGGGGGTGTATGAAAATGGGACTAAGCAAGGTCAAAGTATTTCCTTAAATCTAAAACCTAACGAAAAATTTATCAAGCAGCCAAGAAGAGAGGGAATGCATAATCCATTGACATGGTGAGGACAGCTTATCAAACCGGCAGTCTTGAGTAGAAATCCCCAAGCAAATGTATGTCATGCAATCTCATTAAAGAAAATACATATATTTTTTAGTAAACTGGCCATCTCGAGTGTCTGCTTATAATGTATAGAATTGCGGTTATATTTAGTAATATCGGTCAATAAGTGAACTACCAACCCTCTTAGGATACCTTCTTTCTATCCACTTCACATTTTTAATTGTTCTTTTCACTGTTAAAATGTTGGCAGATTCAGGTTTTTGAAGGAAGAAGTAAAAGAAGAAATTAAAAGTTAAGAGAGTTGAAGGAAGGCACACACTGATATATTTCAGAAATGAGAATGCCTATTTATAGGCTTACAACCAAACTGAAAATCCTAAAAAATCTCAACTGCTATCAGATTTTATTGGCACTAATCTACTAACTGAAAATCAGAAAATTAAGGAGCAAGAATCTGATCTGAAACAAATATCAAATACTAAGTCTACCAAAGACTTTTTCAAATAAAACATGTGCTTCCTTTTTTGTAGATATCAGCTTCATATTTCAAGGCAAACTCTCATAAGTTTTAACATTCGCTTCCAATAATAGGCATTTTCCATTTGTATCTAGTTGATACCAATTGGAGAAACAATTGTGTCTTCAACCATAGATGTACAAATTCCACTGCAAAATATTGAATAATAATGAAAATAATAACAATAAGAATCAGAGACATTCCTAGTATCTTTCTATTTTACTTAAAGAGGCTACTTTTTGCCTTGTCTACCTAGTGGGCTCTGTATCATCCTAATGGTTATAACAATTTCCAATTTTTATTCATAGACAAGTCAAGCAAAGTGATACCTGAAAAGGCGCCATAAAGCTGCTATTGCCTTTATTTGTTGAGAATAGAAGTGTGATATTAACCAATGAAGAACTGATATGTGTAATGTTGCAAGCGAAATCATATCTATGATCAGAGAAGCAGGTGTAGTCAGGCCAAAAAGAACTGCTGACATAGCAAGTCCCTTAACAAAATAAATGAAGGAGGAACCCACAAAGAACCAGAGAGTAGACCAAATTTGGATTGTGTTAAGAGAAATCATGCCAAAAACTCCAGCAAGCTCAGTGTTCAACTTGAAACCCGCGGGAACTCCCATCAACCAAACACAACCCATACGCAACAAATAGTTTGTAATGTCATCAGCAAAGTTCAAAACCAACAGGCAAGCAGATTCTGCATGAAGAAATAATGCTATACCAAGAATGTTGCCCAAAAGAATATCAATAACTACACTTGACCACATAGAATGTCTATGTAATCCAGCTTTCTCCGCATATTCCACGCATGATTGAGACCTTAAAAATCATGAAATTCAAAATAATAACTGAAGTAATTCTAGGAACCAATTCCAAAATTGTGCAGATCACAAAAAACAGTGCACACATGGGGCAAAAAACAACAACTAAAGTTACTAAACATATATGTGGAACATCTTTGTGATTAGGAGTCATCAACTTTGCTTCTCTTTTATGTGGATAAAAAAATCATGAACCGTTTACATAAGCAGTGATGGTACCTAAAGAGCCCGCAAATATGGGAACAAGGTTTTGCAGTCAAGGCTTGGCTTAGGTATTACTTTTGATAACATATCCATGATATCATGGTCTCTCTTGCTAAAAGCATAATCATCTGATTATTGGCCATTTAAGCTATAATCTCTTGATGCAGTAGAAAATTAGGAAAGCCACGGCTGGATCCCGAATATCATACAGAAGCAGTTAAGATGGAACTGAAATCCAACAAGTAGGCTGGACTGACCAGTTTTGTGCTATTATTCTCTTAATCTATGTAACTATGAAGCCAATGACATGTGAGCCCGCACATCAATTTTATACATATATTTTTGTATTTGTGTGTGTGTGCACACTTATTTTGACATCAATATAAATTTCAACAATTCTCACAGACTCGTTGAGAATGACTCTCATCCAATTCATGGCCTACCATAAGTAGAAAGCAACCCGGTCATGGACTTGTTAAGAATGATTCTGATCCGATTCATGGCCTACTATAAGTAGAAAGCACTTTGATGGGATTCTCATGGACAGGAAAGGATTACAATCAGTTTGATAATCATGGCCAATAAAAAAACATTAAATCCAAATTTATCAAGTTAAGTTGATGTAAGAAATGGCTTAAAACAGTCAGAATCTACCATATGTCTAAATCTCCCTTGTTTCCCTCTGATATCAAAATCACATCTAATCATAATCAATATCAAACTGCAATGCTAGTATATCAATTAACTGATCGAAGAGTTACATGTCGGTCAAATAAATTACAGGTAGACATATTACCTGAGATCATTATCTTTAAGGAAGATTGGCCAATACAATATTTGACAACAGCGCATTTGAATATTTTTCCATGCATTGCTGAACACTTTCTCCAATGTGAGATACATCCATGATTGTGATCTAGGGCTCAAAATGACATGGAGAAACTGAAAAATGACATAAAATAAAGTGGACAATGACGCAATAGACATGGCCAACAGTTGCCATGTCAAGGTAACACACCTGAAAAGCCAGAATATAAGCCATTAGACTTGCAAATCAAAAGAGGCCACAAGGAAGGAAACCAAGGTCTAGAGTAGATGTTACATGCAAACAAAAGGGAACTGAATAGCAGATCTTTCAGGACCCACACGTCGTTCAAAAAATAAGCTGGCAGCAGTAGCACTGTTGATTGCCATAACCACTGTGTCCTGACAAAAAATAAATAAATAAGAAACGAATAAAAATTTTCTTTAAAATTCCAAATATGAAAAATCTCAATAACAACATACCAAGTCAAGGAGCAACTGCTTTCGGTGAAGTTCTTCAACCCACTTAGGTTTCTTAAAAGGAGTTTTCACTTGCCCAGCACTCGAAACCCCCAATGAAAAATGGTGACTGCCAAACATAGGACTTTCATAGAATATTACCTGAATACGTTTTGCCAAGAGAGTGTTAAAACACAACAAGAATAATGTGGGAAAACTCGAGTAAGTGACAGTAATCATGACTTACATACGTGGAGATCAGAAAGGGTAACCACTACTCCATTCCAATGTATGTGATGAAATTTTGGGATCCACTTGATTTTTCTAGCAATATATCCCTGAGAACCATCTACTAGCTGGATCCAATTAAATTTTCCTGCAGAAACCATCCTACAATGGTCTAATAATCCATCCAGCTTGCGGCATCCACAGCTCCATTGTCCACCTAACATATATTGACTGCTTTGGGTAAATATTTTACCATGGGTTGAGTTAATTTGGTTATCTTCTTCCACTCCAATGTTAGGCAATTGACTATTGCTGCTCAAATTTACTGCATAATGACCAAGCAAAGACAAGTTGCATTTGTCTTGCAGAGATACAGGCATGGTTTCACTTGTCTCATGGAGGATCCCCTGACAAAAAAAGTACTCAATGTCAGAAATTTGAAATAAATCTAAATCCCTAAAATAACTAGCAAAATTAGTGATGGCTGACAAGAACAGGAAAGCTTTCACTACACATATGTTGCTTACTGACCCCTGCCAGACTAGGATTTCCATATTCTCCCATACACGCCAGGATCAAATATTCATTTCAGTAGCTTGTTTTTGTTAGTAAATAAATGTTTCCCAAATATTTTGGAAGTTCCAAAGTGGCACAAAATTATGAGGAAAAAAATGTTTCAAAGTATGAATTGAAATCTATCCAAATGCATGAAAAACTAAGAATTAAATAACTTATAATTTTACTTCATTATATAGCATTTTGGTGTACTTTACAGTATTTTAACGGAAATGTCTCACTTGGATCTCTTAGGAACGGAAAATTTTTCACTGTTTCATGGAAAGAAGAGAATATTGAGTTCCTTGCATATAGGTACAATTGCAAGGTTCAACATCACTACAAATAATACTTACTTCCCAACTTCTTTGCAGAGTGAATTTTATTATTGTCAAGAAACAAGTATTCAATGTTTGACACACCCATTAGGGTTATCTTGTCTTGTACTTATAATACTAGGATATTTGCACAAAATGGAAGAAAAATCATATAAGCTATTCAAACTAGGAAAAGAACAATATCGCTAAATAGAAGATACTATCATATTTCTAACAAAGATCAATAATTGTTTGCGAGTTTTGAGCAATTATTGTGACCCACCAACCCCTAAAGAGGCCTAAGCACAACCTTCCCAAAGGACCAACATAATTTTTTCTCTGTTTTCTTTTTTTTTCATTTTTTTTTTTTTTTTTTTTGGGTAGAAAACAAACATATCAATAAAATTGCAGTTGGGAGTGGGGAGTATGCGAGGAAGAGGCGTCCCACCAAAAAACTAATCATTGGAAAGTAACTAGCAAAAAGCATTTCCCTCGAGAATTTTTGGTTATGGAAAGCCCTCTTTTTCCAAGATGATCCACCACAATTTTTCCAATCCACAAGCCCCGAAAAGGTTCATAACCTCGCCAAGTCCCTCATTTCCCCTAAGATAACAGACACCAAATTTATAACTTTTTGTGCCAATAGTGGTGATTCTTGAACCTTTCCAACATCACATGAATCAACTACATGCAAAGTGCTTCCTCAAGGCCTTCAAGCACATCAATCACAACCCTACTAACCACATATCCTTGTCCCATTGGCTTTAATAAAGAAACACAACTCTTCCTTCAAATTCCTCCATCGCCTTGTCCTAGACTTCCAGAATACATCTAAGCTAAGAGCAGCAAACATTTGGAAGGACCTCTTAGTCCATCAGTGGGCAAGCTGATTAACAAACAATCTTAACAGTTTCCCCTTTTCTAAGACTATTGTTGTGTCCCTATCCAAATCTGCCCTTAGTGTAAAAACATTTGTCAAGAGAGAAGAACCCTGCAGATTCTTCTTATAGCTAGAGAACAAAAAAAATTTTTGCACCCATCATCAACAGAGGAAATTTTTTTAAACCATGCTCCTACATATGGATATGCCATAAGCTTCCAGTCCGAAACCTATTCTGCTACGGGTTACTAGTTTCCACTGAACATGCTAACAATTTTTTTTTTTTTTTAAATCTGCTTTAGATTCATTAATACACTATGGGATAAGTAAAAGCATGAAGAAAAGAAACTTTCAGAGCCATTCTGCAGTTTCATCTGTTTAGAAAATGAAATCTCTTGTAGGCAGCAAGGCAGGCTAAGTGCTTCACAAGGTTAAACATTTGAGGTTGGCAGACCCTAGATATTCAATTGTATAAAATGCGATAGCGAATAGAGGAAAGGCCAAGGGGATTACTAAATCTGAAACCTACAAGCTCATTTCACTGCCCTCTCTCTTACACAGGTGGGTCCAACCATATGAGGAGGGGGCAGCTGATACATCCACTAAAGTTGTAGGTCGCCTTCACATATCAATACTTGAAAAGGTAAATATTCTAGATGCATAAAAATAGATTATGAGTCAAAATCTAATTAGAAACAATAAAGATACTAGATATAAATATATTAAAAAAAATAGAGTTAAAAGCTAACCTTGAGCACAAGCTTGTGATGGCTTTCATATCGCTCAACAATCACATTACCCAAATTACTACAAAGTTATCAGAGAACACTGTAATCGTATGTTACAACCCATGGGCATATGTGGTATGGGCTGCATGTATCCTACATCAATAGAATGCGAGATGCTAGTGTGTTGTTTATATGTTTAGTTCCCTCTCCTTAACAGCTAACTTTTAAGTATGAGTTCTTCTAAGGCATATAACATTTAATAGTAATCTACTAAAAGTCTACCCGACCCCAAACAAGGATATTACCCATTCTATAATGTTTACCATTTTCATTCATGATTTTTAATGCTACAATGATTAAAACTTCTTCACAACTATCGCGAATTTAATACACATTTTCGCAACAAAGTTGTATTAGCGTGGAAGGTTTAATCACATACTGCTTTAGCAAAACTGAGCCGAAGTTCAGATTTAACTTAGGTTATTATAGTTTATACCTGAAGACCAGACTGGACAGATGAAAGTAAAACTTCATCGCACGCAAAAGCCACCACAATGTCCAGAGAAGCCGAGGAGGAGGAGACAAACCACCCAAAGAGGAAAATTGAGGAAGATGGTTCAGTCAAAGAGAGGTGGTTCGGCCACCAAAGCCTACACTTTCTTCTCATTTTCATCTCAGGATCTCAGCAAACAAAGCCTTCTCTTGTAATAAGCTCATGATTATCGGAGGTAAAACGAGCATTTCATTGCATTTGCGGCTGAGTGTTAGCTGGCAAATAAAAAATGAAAGGAAAATCCGTTGGCAATTTCCGTTGCACTCTGTTGTTTGGATGCCAAGAAAAATGAGGGAAAATTTAATGAAATTTTCAAAACAATGAAAAACCCAGAAAACTTATTCCATCGATTGCCCGTAACTAGCATACACTAAACATTAAAATGTTTGAAGAGCTCCAAGAAATTAAAAGCAATCAAAGCACCGAGACCGCGAAAGTAAGAGAGAACCTGCAATAGAAGAGCTGCCGGAGAATCAAAGAGCTCGATCTAATAGAATCCCCGCATTGAATGCTAAATCTGTTGAGCGAAAATAAAATCTACTGGGTCTGGTTTTCCTGGTATGATCTGATCATGGCTCACTTGTTGACGAGAAGCTTCTTTAGTAAAATCTGAATCTTTGGAGGGTAAAATCTGACTCTTTTGGTTAGGGTTTAAATGGGGTTAAGACATTCCGGTTCAATTTTGTTCTGGTTTTCTATAATTCAATTCGGCGGATGAACGGGGTTTGGCCAGCCATGGTCTGTCCGATTCTGTGTTTGTTTTCCGTTGTAGGAATTTTGATGTCCAGAAAATTAGGACTAAATTTAAAAAAGAGAGTAAAAAGAGTTTTTTTTGGGTAAGTAAGAGTAAAAAGAGAGTAAAAAGAGTTGGGGAAAAAAAAAAAAAAGTAAAGAATCAAATTTAAAAAAAAAAAACTTTTGCTACACCAAATTACAATAAAAATTTATATATTAAAAATTTTAAATTATATATAATTTCCCCAAAACAAATGTGTAAATAAAGTTACATTTAGAGTGATAAAAAATTTTAAAAAATGATAAAAAATACTGAAAAACTTTTAAAGTTATTCACTTTTTGGATGTGTTTGGAGTGATAAAAAATGAGATAAAGTGTGATTTGAGGAAAATTTTTGTATTTAGTGCACACATCTCAAATCGTATTTTTTAGTGGTAAATAGTAGAATTCCCATTTCGACTGATTAAATTTTCGTTTGAACGAATTCTTCGACGAATTAAATTTTCGTTTAAATGATTTCAAATTTTTGTATCAGTCATGGCATTTTTACAGACCAAACCGGACTTGAAACAGTTTCTACAATCCGTTTGGACAGAAGTTGGTTGTGCTAATTCGTCGAAACAGTTTCTGCAATTCGTCGAAATGGTTTCTGCAACACCAGAAAAAAAAGTCACAGTAAGTGTCACCCGGTAACTTGGGAGTCCGTAGTGAGAATGATAAAAAAAAAATTTATTATTTGATTAACTGAATTCTAGTTATCGACCTTTTTTTTTTTAATATTGAATCTTTTTCGAATTTCGTTTTTTAGAAGGTATTGAACCTTTTTCAAATTTCAAAAAAGTAAGGTGGTATTTGATTACTTTTCTGTTTTCTATTTTTGTTTTATGTGTTGTTGGCCCAAGGTTTATTATTTTTTTAGATATTTTCACATAATTTGGATGATGGAATAAAGGAATTTCAAAATTGGGAGTAATAAAAATCAAAGTAAGATGAAGAATTGAACTAGAGGTTAACTCGGGTAAACAGAGAAATCAGACATATGTTAGTATATAGATGATATCTTAAGATCCAACGGTTCAATTATTATGCAATTTTAATATAGTAAATTAGACTTCTATATCTACAAATTTACCGAAGGGAACTTTTTGTGGATCTGATGTTAAGATATCAAAACGTGAGTAGGAATATTAGTCATTACAGAAAGGTTATTAATTCTGGATTCTGGAGCTAGTCTTAGTTTTTGAGACATAACTCATACTCTATAACTTTAAAAATTTTGATTTTTGGTGTGTGAAAAGAAGACTTAAAAAGCTACAACTTTTGTAGTTTAAGTTTCTTCTAATTCTAAAAGTATCCTAGTGAAACGGAAGCTTAAACAGGAAACACAGATTCAGAATGTCAGAAAAAGCTATCAGAAGCTGGTCTCGGTGCAGAAGTCATATCTAACTATCTAACCGTTGGATGAAACTCAAAATTTGACATGTGATAGCTGACTTATATATCTACAAAATCTTTACTCTAAGGCAATGTCCGATTTGAACGTTATGAGCGTGAAAAATGGTCACAAATATATCTCAGAAAATCTGAATCTGAAAGACAGCATTGGAAGCAAGGAAATTCAATTTCTTTCAAGGGCAAAAGTGTATTTTCACTTAGTAACGGCCATTTGAAGATTTTCATCTATAAATAGAGTCTCAAACTCAGATTCAAGAAAATGAAGAAGGCAAGAAAGAAGTGCTTACAAAGAGATACAAGAAATTCCATAACCTTGCAAACATAGAGTGATTTATTCTCACATTTGTGCTTCATCTTTCATATTCAACTTATGAGAGTTTCTTTTTGATTTGATTGAGTTTTAAACTCATCATTGTTGTTGTAAGAAAGGGAAATTTAAAGCCCTTTTAATTTGTGAGAGTTGGGTGAGCTCTTATTAGTTTTGGTTCAAGTGTTAGAACCAAAAAACGAGAGACTTTCTTTGAGAGAGACTTGTGTGAGTGATTTGGGGATAAAATCACTTGGGAAAGGTTTCTAGCACCTTAGGAAGCTAGTGTGTAATAAGCCCTTCAAAGAATAGTGGAGAAATCTCAAGGAAGGCCTTGGGGGAGTGGATGTAGGCAATATTGAAGCCGAACTACTATAAATCAATTGCGTTTGCTTCTCTTCCCTTCTCTTTATATTTATTGCAAACACTAGCACTCACTCTTCATTCACAAATATTGAATAATTTTTTTTGGTGCATTTCATATTCATCTTAACATATTTGTTTTAGGGTTGAAATTTTTATTTGTAAAATTTTTAAGTAACGCTATTCACCCTCCTCTAGTGTTGCTATTTGGGACAACATGTGTTAAAAATTTCAAAAGAAGGAAATAAAAAATGTTCTATTTTCTTTATTTTGATATTTTTTTTATTAAAAACTCTCAAAATGATTTTTTACCATTTTTTATTTTATGTGTAAACTTATTTTCTATTTTCAAAAATAAATTTTAAAAACACAAATAACCAAATGAGTTTTGAGCTATTTTCTTTATTTTCAAAAGTACAGAATAAAAAATAACTTCAAAACAAAAAATAGAAAATAAAAACCAAATGACACCTAAGAATATGTAAAAAAATATAATAGAGATTTTTAGAAATTTTCAGAAATTTTCACCAAAATGTAGTACACTAAACACACATTTTATCTCATTGTACGAATTATCAACTCATAACTTATTTTACTTTATCTCATTTTATTTCACTTTTTGTCACTTCAAACATTTCTAAAATGGTTTAATTAAATATATAAACAAATTAGGTTATGGTTGCGGCATCGCCATCGCTGACCAATCAAGGCCCAATCCATCTACCTATTAGCCAACTGTCAAGTTAGTTAATCGCAGTACTAAGAGTGAGTTTGAAGTGATAAAAAATGAGATAAAATGTGATTTGAGGAAACTTTTTTCATTTGGTGCACATATCTCAAATCACGTTTTTTGGAGATTAGATTTATGTTTGGACTGATTCAAAATTTTGGGTAACATTACTTGTTTGCACTATAATCCATTCAAACGGACTCTAAAAATCATTTAGACAGAAATTAGCCGCGCGAATCTATTAGAACGGTTTCTACAATCCCACAAAAAATAGTCAAAGTGAATGTCATTCGGTAACTTGGGAGTCCATGGTGAGAATGACGAAAAAAATTTTGTTATTTGATTAATCGGATTCTAATTATCGATTTTTTTTTTAAAGTATTGAATTTTTTTTGAGTTTTGAGAATGCGAGAATATGTAAAAATATATAAAAATTTTTAAAAATTTTTAAATATTTTCAGAGGTTTTCATCAAAATTTAATACACCAGATGCACTCTAAATATTGGATCGTTTATGGAAAATATAATCAATAAAAATGATTATCCAACGAAAAACTTTCAGAGCTTTCTCGCTCTGGGGGTTGGATTACCCACAAAACTTATTTACTTTTCATTCAATTTTCTTCTACTTTCCTTTAATTATTATGAGATGGTTCTGGAAATGAGTCAGCTGGAGGTTGTACACTTTTTGGCAATACTAATTATTATTTAATTATTAACTTATTAATTTAAAGATTTGTGAAATTTTTTATTTTAAACATATACAGGTTGCAACTACAAGATATATATATATATATATACACTAACATGTGCGTATAACGCTTTAAATAAAATTAATATTAAATTTCTTATATAATTAAAATTTTGAACAAAAAAAATCCAAATCAAAAAAATTACGATAATATATGAGTTTTAATTTTTTTTTTAATTTTAATCTTTAACAGCTAATACTTGTGTTTTGGTATTTCTCCCTCTTTTTAATTAATTTTTGATAAGTGTTATAAGAAAAAATACAAATTATAATATTTTAATTTGAAAGGTTTACTTTCCTAAAAATTATAATTGAGCAAAATTTAAATTGATAATTTTGATTTGTATATAATCTCCACCCTTAAAATAAAATAAAATAAAAAATATTCAATCTGTTTTGGAGTTATAAATTTTTGCCCTAAAAAAAAAAAAAAAAAAAAGACTCTCAAAAAGTTTCAGAAAATTTATAACTTACTTCCATCAAATTTTATCGTGTGTCATGTTTATGTTATTTTAACAGGAACTTTAAATTTTTCTTTTTTTTTAAATCTTTTGAAACTCCAAACCCCCCAAGTTACACCCAGCAAGGTCCACGCTATGAATTTAGTGATGGAACAACATGAATCACATGATAGTGTCGTCCACCATGAATCCATGACGATCCGAAGCTCCCTCTAGTTTAGAGTAATCCGTATCAATTGTTTTCTTCTGGTTGGAAGTCTCTCATCACTTTCAAGGGCGGGGAGGCAAGCATGCAGGGCTGCTTTATGTTTCCACTGCAGGCACCCATGCCCTTCCAAATGGCACTATAGTTCTTCTCGCCTTAAAATTGATTATGTCCAGAGTCCATAAAATCCAGAAAACTTAACAAGATTACAGAAGGGCAAATGGGTTTTTGTATTATGAAGATATATATATATATATATATATATATATATATATGTTAATCCAATCTACGTGAGGTTGAAATTCATGAGATGCAGAGCAGACACCCTTGAGCTGCTGAGCAAAATGTTCTAATTAAAATCTTGGATAAAATATATTAGCTAGATTATTGTGCTAGCTAGATGAGATGAGGTGGCCATCTAATAATTATGAGTTTGAAAGCGAATACTTACATGTACAGAAATTAGGCATGTAAGATGTCGGAGGATGGTATGCTACGATTCTATTTGAAGTGATAAAAAATTTAAAAAAATAATGATAAAATATGATAAAATACTGAAAATTTTAAAAATTATTTACTTTTTATGATGTTATACGAATTATAAACGCACAATTTATTTCATTTTATTTAATTTTATCTCACTTTTTGTCACTATAAACGCATCCTATATATATACACACACTAAAATGTAGGTGAAAGGCCTAAGGGAAATCACGCACCAATCTTGGCGTTCTACTCCAAAAGAAGTCATTAATTTGCGTCAAGCCTATGCCCGGTACTCTGATCACTTAATTAAATGTAAATTACGCTTATCTCCTCGTTACATTTACCACGTACCCCTCAACATTTAGCTAATTTCACTAAAGGGTTATTTAAATTCATATCCTAGTAATTGGTAATTTGTTAAATACAGTCACTTTCCATTATAATGAACCAATTTCCTCTTTATTTGTATTGTTAATTATAAGACTAGAAAGGGTGCTATATATTATTCTTAGAGGGAGAGAGAGGGGGAGGGGGGAATAGTACTATAAAAACTTTTTCTCCACCACAGAGAGTGGTGTTGCATCCATCAGAGAATGGGTCGCTGCTATAAAATTGTGGAGAAAAAAGTTTTGGCAACGCATTTCTGTCCCAAGATATTGTTCTTAGCTGAACCAAATGTGGTAACGATGAAACAGCAAGTCATTTAAAGATATTTAAGGTTAATGAAGCTTCAAATCATTCACAACCCTACCCTCCAAAAGAAAGCAATAATAAATTAAACGAAGCTTCAACCTTCATTTCCTACTTCCAAGTTTCAACCCCTCCACCTCGCAAGAGGTAGTCGGGTTAGTCAGGGTCAGGGCCGTAAGGTTCGAGCTGCGTGAGATCTCGAGTTCGACTCCTTCAGGGGACGATCTTTCCTTTTAATGTGGAGGCGATCTTCAACGGCATTTCCGACTAAACTGGTCAGTTAGGACTTACTTAGGCTGGTTTGCCTTCTCGTGATTCTTTGCCAGTTAGGGTCACGGGACCGATTTCACCCAGTGCGCACCCATAATTAACGGCTACGAATTTCTCACCGACCCATAAGTTTCAACCCCTCCTCTTTACAATCAAGATTCAAGGCATTGGGATGATGAACCACCTGATTTTTCAAGTCCAGTGTTCTCTCTCTCTCTCTCTCTCTCTATTAAGTGTGATCCAATTATATCCCACTCGGAGTGCAGTCTTCATGATGTCAAGGACCACAACGATCGAGGTCTACCTTAACCTCATTTATTTATCTAGACCCCACCCATTAGATTTAGGACCATATTCGATCGTAATTTCCCTCTCCCTTAATGTGTGTGTATATATATTAAAAAAATTATTAGATTAAAAAATTTTACAAAAAAAAAAATTAAAATCAAAATAGTGTAAAACATTTTAGTGTTATAGGGATCATTTGGTGCCACCAATTTTTAGCAAGAAAATATAATTTTATACCACAAATAATACGTGGATGATGTTTGGATGCTAAAAAAATATAACTAAAGTACAAAAAGTTAATATGAAAGTAATATACGGTAAATTTGATTAGAAGAAAATATAAAAAAAATTGATAAAAATTAGTGAATTTTGATAAATCAAACATTTTTATTATATTTTAGTGGCTAATTAAAATTTATAAAAGTCAAAGAAAGTTTATAAAAATTGGAGAAAATAAGAAAATTGAAGAAAATTAACAAAAATTAGAGAAAAGTAAAAGTTAGTTTGTGTTTGATAGAAACAGTTAGAAAAATTTTATAAAAGTTAATTTTTTTATTTTTAGTTAATTTTTTTTTTATTTTTAGTTAATTTTTTTTTTTTTGGGTTGATGCGTCAACCGACCCCTAATTAAAGTAAACTTCTCATATTTTATTTTATTATTTTAGAGTGCTAGAGTGACAAATATATTTGTGGATATGTTTTTTTTTAATACACAGTATAATTTACTTTTGTGCATATCGATGCGCACGCGCAGACACGTGCCTGTCTCGGTTTTGTTGATCAGATCACTATCGTCGATCATAGTGATCCCAATTAAGGTAATACCCATGAAAGACGACTCATATTCGCGGAAGATGCACGTGAGGCACCCACTCATAACCGGTGTTAAGTTTGGTATTATATATATTTTAGTATTATATTTAGAATCTTGTAATTTATGGATTCCTTATTATGTATCATACCATAATTAGGATTACTATCCATATCATACTAGGATTAGGGTTATTGTCCATATCATACTAGGATTAGGGTTATTGTCCCGCTTATATAAGGGACCTTGTATCTTGTATTCAACACACATCAATAAACAAGATTTCTTTTCCCAATTCTTTTCTTTTCTTCTAACATGGTATCAGAGCTTTCGCTCTAATTTTTTTTTTTTTCATATTTTTTCCAGCCATTATTTTCTGGAAAATTTTGGTGTTTCTTGCGTGATTTACAGACGTTCTTGTCTCTTTTTGCTTCTATCATCCGTATTCTTGCGGTTATTCAAAGATCTCCATATATCATCGGGTTGCTCTTTCAGAGACGAACCTAACACCATCAACCAGAAGCCGAAACAAGCCTCCACGCGCTCGCACGCACCGCCTGAAGACTGCCTGAAGATTGCCCGTGATTTTCAGAAGTTCTTGTTTCTTTCGCTTCTGTTCTCCATCGTCTTGCAGTTATTCGAGGATATATATATATCATCGGGTCCCTCTCTCAGAGACGAACCTACCACCGTCAACCGTTCCCAAAACAAAGCCCGCACGCGCCGCCTGAAGTCTGCGCGTGATCTCACGCGCCGCTGCCAGATCCAGACCGGTTCATCCCGAACCGGTTTCCGTTCGCCCTTTGGGCCGGTTCACTCATCTTCCGTCAGCTTTTCAGCCGGTTCAGACCGGTTCCTGACCTTTTTCGGCGTTCCGGACACACTAGTGATCTCCGTTTTGTCCCATTCTTCTCTGTTTTTCATCTACTGTTTATTGTGCACTTTTGAAAGCTACCTCTATGGACCGCTCCGACAACATTACGTCCCTTTCTGTCATTCTCGATGGGACCAATTATGTTTTGTGAGCCCAAGCCCTTTCTGGTTTTATCAAGGGCCGTCGTTTATGGCGTATTATCTCTGGTTCTCAGACAAAACCTATTCAGAAAGACAATGAGGATCAATCAGCCTTTGATGATCGTCTTGACGATTGGGAAAGCAAGAACTACCAGATTGTTACCTGGTTTCGTGCTACTACTGTTCCTTCCATTAGTCTTCAATTCGGCCGCTTCCATGATGATGCTCAATATCCTTCTCCGGCTAAGGCTATTTGGGATTTCTTAAAGGATCGTTATCAGACCACTGGTCATGCTCATCAATATCAGCTACTTCAGAATCTTCACCGTATGCGTCAAGAGCCTGGGCAGTCCATCAATGACTTCCTCTCTCACATGTCCTCTGTTTGGGATCAGCTTGCCTTATGTGAACCCACCTGGAAAGATTCTGAGGATGCTCAATTGTACACTGTCCACCGCAATCATCAACGACTGTTGCTCTTCCTTATGGCTCTTCATGACACCTTTGAGTCGGTTCGTGCCTCGTTGCTCCATCGCATGCCACTACCCACTCTTGAACAGGCTATTTCAGAACTTTTGTCTGAAGAAACCCGTCTTGGCCTCAAAACCAAGGCGTTGGACTCAGTTCTTGCTACAACACCGTCCTCCGTTCCAGATGCCGCCCTTGTCATATCTCACACTCGCTCTTCTGGATCATCAGCTTCTCACTCCTGCATCTACTGTCAAAACAGGGGTCTACCACATACTCATTCATTTGAGCACTGTCCAGTTCGTGAGTGTTTGACTTGTCACAAAACAGCTCCTGGTCATTTTCAGCGTGACTGTCCCAAGGCTTCCTCCTCCAAGGCTCCTTTCAAAAGAGGATCTTCTAAGTCCTCAGCCAAATCTTCTGGCTCCCGTGCCACTGCTGCTGTTGCTTCAGACGGATCCTCATCTTCTGATCCATCATTTTCTATGACTGATGTGGAATCCATCATTCAGCAAGTTCTTGCCAAAACTGGTACATCTCCATCTACTGCTCTTTCCGTCATGCCAGGTAATTCCTCTTAGTATTTTGATTCAGGATGTTGCAATCATATGACTTCGGATTCTACTATTTTTTCCTCCATCGCTCCATCATCTTCTATTCCCACTATTCATACTGCTGATGGTACCCATATGTCTGTTATTCATACTGGTCACATTTCTACACCATCTATTTCTCTTTCTGATGTTTATCATATTCCCAATCTTACTTTAAATCTTGTGTCTATTGGTCAATTATGTGACCTTGGTCTCATCATTACTTTTTCTGCTTCTGGTTGTTTGGTGCAGGATCCACGGACGAAACAGGTTCTTGGGATCGGCCGTAAGCATGGACGTCTGTTTGAGATTGTTTACCTCCAGCTTTCACTACCTTCTGCTACTTCCGCCGCTGCTTCTGCTGCTTCCGCTGCTGCTTCTGCTTCCCCAGCCTCTACTTTTAATTTTTGGCATTGTCGTTTGGGTCACGTGTCTTTTAGTCGTTTGAAAACCTTAATTTCTAGTGGTCAATTGGGTCATGTGGTTTCTGAGAAAACTGATTGTTTATCATGTCAAACTGCTAAACAACATGCTTTACCTTTTAATAATAGCAATTCTGTTTCTCTTGCACCTTTTGATCTTGTTCACTCGGATATTTGGGGGCCTTCACCCACTCCCACTATGAGCGGCTCTCGCTATTTTGTTATTTTTGTGGATGATTTTACCCGTTATACTTGGTTGTACCTTTTGACTAAACGTTCTGAACTTAAACAAATATACTCTGATTTCTCAGCAATGGTGAAAACCCAATTTTCTAGTACAATCAAAGTTTTTCGATCTGATAATGCTATGGAATATCTTGACTCTGAGGTTCTATCTGTTCTCCGTTCTCAGGGGACCCTATCTCATCTTTCTTGTCCTGGGACATCTCAGCAGAATGGTCGGGCTGAACGCAAACACCGTCATCTTCTTGATACAATTCGTGCCCTTCTTATTTCATCCTCTTGTCCAGAAAAATTTTGGGGGGAAGCTGCTCTTACTGCCGCCTATACCATTAATCGTGTTCCCACCTCTGTCCTTGGTAATACTACCCCTTTTGAACGCTTGTATGGATTTCCTTCTGATTATTCTCATCTTAGAGTGTTTGGTTCTGCTTGTTTTGTTCTTCTTCAACCTCATGAACGCACTAAACTTGAACCACGCTCTCGTCTCTGTTGCTTCCTGGGTTATGGTATTGAACATAAAGGGTATCGTTGTTGGGATCTCATTTCTCGGCGTCTTCGTGTCTCACGACATGTTGTCTTTTGGGAACACAAGATGTTTTCCACTCTTTCTTCATTCCAACTTTCTCCCTCTTCCCACACTCCTCTTTTTACTGATGTTTCTACTGATTTACATTCTGACATATTTGATGCAGAAAGTCCACAGATTTCTCAGCCGCCACTGCTTACGATTCATCCCGAGACACCTGGGCCTTCTGCTGGACCTGTGACCACTCCTGATGAGTGTTCTCCCCCCTCTCCTATTGACAATTCTCCTCCTTCAGAACGTCCTAAACGGGTAACACAGCCTTCTGTTCGTCTTCGTGATTATATTGTTGGTTCTGCTGCCTTTTCTACTCATGAACCTTCTTCCTACCGTGAGGCTTGTACTAATCCTTTATGGCAGCACGCTATGGATGATGAGCTACAGGCTCTTGAGAAAACTCATACTTGGGATGTGGTTCCTCTTCCTCCTGGGAAAACTGCTATCAGTTGCAAATGGATTTACAAAATCAAAACTCGTTCAGATGGTTCCATTGAGCAACACAAAGCTCGTCTTGTTGCTTGAGGTTTCACTCAGGAGTATGGCATTGACTATGAAGAAACTTTTGCTCCTGTTGCTAGGCTTACATCTGTTCGCAGCTTACTTGCTATTTCTGCTGCTCGTAACTGGGACATTCATCAGATGGATGTTAAGAATGCTTTTCTGAATGGTGATCTCACTGAGGAAGTCTACATGCAGCCTCCTCCTGGCTCATCTGTTCCGTCTTCTCATGTTTGCAAGCTTCGTCGAGCACTATATGGGTTGAAACAGGCTCCCCGTGCCTGGTTTGCAAAATTTAATTCTACTATTCATGAGTTTGGATTTACCTCCAGTTCATATGACTCTGTTTTGTTTCTCCGCACCACTACAGCTGAATCTGTTCTTCTTCTTCTGTATGTGGATGATATGATTATTACTGGGGATGACAGTGTTGGCATTTCTCATCTCAAACAATTTCTCAGTCGCCAGTTTGAGATGAAGGATTTGGGGTTTCTCAATTATTTTTTGGGTTTGGAGATCTCCCGTGATTCTTCTGGTTATTTTCTCTCTCAAGCTAAGTATGCCTCTGATCTCTTGACACGGGCAGGTATTTCTGATTGTAAGACTGCTTCTACCCCGATTGATACACAGCTCCGTCTCACTCCTCTTGATGGTACACCTTTATCTGATGCGACTTTGTATCGTCAACTTGTTGGTAGCCTTGTTTATCTTACTGTCACTCGCCCTGATATTGCTTATGCTGTCCATATTGTTAGTCAGTTCATGGCTGCTCCACGGTCTCATCATTTTACTGCTTTACTCCGCATTCTTCGCTATATCAAGGGCACTATGTTTCATGGTCTTTATTACTCAGCACATTCTGCACTTGAGTTACATGCCTTTTCTGATGCTGACTGGGCTGGTGATCCGACTGATCGTCGCTCCACTACAGGGTTTTGTTTCTTTCTAGGGACCTCTCTCATAGCCTGGCGTAGTAAGAAACAAACCCTCACTGCTCGCTCTAGTACTGAAGCTGAGTACCGTGCTCTCGCTGATACTACTCAAGAGCTCTTTTGGCTTAGGTGGCTCCTTACTGATATGGGTGTCCCTTATTCTACAGGCACTCTATTATATTGTGACAATCAAAGTGCTATTCAGATTGCTCACAATGATGTTTTTCATGATCGCACCAAACACATTGAAATAGATTGTCACTTTATTCGTCAACATGTCAGACAAGGCTCTGTTCATCTTATTTCTGTATCTTCAGCGAATCAAATTGCAGATCTCTTCACAAAGGCTCATCCTCCTGGCCGCTTTTCTGAATTAATCGCCAAACTCAAGTTGATTCCTGCGTTACCACCTTGAGTTTGAGGGGGGTGTTAAGTTTGGTATTATATATATTTTAGTATTATATTTAGAATCTTGTAATTTATGGATTCCTTATTATGTATCATACCATAATTAGGATTACTATCCATATCATACTAGGATTAGGGTTATTGTCCATATCATACTAGGATTAGGGTTATTGTCCCGCTTATATAAGGGACCTTGTATCTTGTATTCAACACACATCAATAAACAAGATTTCTTTTCCCAATTCTTTTCTTTTCTTCTAACAACCGGAAACACACACACACAGAGATATATAATTATGTGACGACTACCAAAATTATCTTTTAAAATGTATATAATTTCATCACCCACCTTTGTGGGTTGTGGAACAGGTGGAAGCTAGGTGCTTCTTATGTGAATACTTGGACCAAAATCTTGGTTCTTGCTCAGTAGGATATCTTCTAAGCTAAAAAATCACACGACTGGTTGGGAGTCAAGCTTGACACAGCAACATATATAAAGGAAATGATAATAACATCAACCAAACTATATTGATTTAAGACTTTCATGTGTGTCTGAACAGCTTGAGATAGCAACATATATAAAGGAAATGATAATAACATCAACATATATAAAGGAAATGATTGGGCTGATTTTTGTGTAGTTGAATTCGTAATGAAGAGACGAATCTAACGGTATATTGTGGCGGCGAAACAAAGGTACAGGCAACAGTGCAGAGAAGAAAATATCGTTTCTGGCAGTGTTCAACACAGAAACTAAGAAGAATTATTTCTGGTGAATGATGCAGCAGTGCGGAAACAAAAAAAAGATGATTATGGATTTAAACCTAGCTCTGATACCATGTTAGAATAAAAGAAGGAGAAAAGAATTATGTATTGATATTGATGATATGTGTAATACAAGGTTACAAGGTCCCTTATATAAGAAAACAATAATCCTAATATTGATAGGAAATAGTAATTCTAATTATGATAGAATATATAAAATAGAAAATAAGATAGTAATCCTAATTATGATATGATATATAAAATAAGGAATACATAAATTAAGAAATTATATATATTACTAAATCTAATAATATACAAAATAAAGAATACATAAATTAAAGAATTATATATATTATTAAATCTAACACAAACTATAATGATTTATGACTTTCATGTGTGTCTGAACAGTGTGACTTGATTAGATGAGACGACAAATTTGGTCTTAATGCTTTTGCTCCATGCATGCCGTACATTTGTAGAAGGGTAAAGTAATATTCTGCAGCAGGAGCACATGCAGATTCTAGATTTGCCCAAACCATTAATAAGCATATGGTAAATGGCCTACATATTAATCTAGCAAGTCATTATCATCAAAGGCCCTGGTGTGGGACACCATCTTGACGCAAATCTTAATGTCAATTATCAATTCACAAGTTGTACGTCCCTGCATATATATATATATATATATATATATTACCTGAGTTGAATGTAGTTTGAAGCATATATATACAGAGGTCAAATTCTCCTCCATCTTCTCCATCTTCATGCCCTTTGGTAGCCAATTCCCACCAAATTAAATCAGAATGTTCAAGAGTGGTAGCCCTGAACTTTCCCACCAGAAGTCCCTAAAAATTAAGCCGGAGGACAAGTTCTTTTCCAGGCTTCTATCCAAGGAAACCTCCATGGCTAGCCCTTCTTTGAGAGTTTACTACGGTGGAGTCTCTTGTTCAGTCCCCTTCTTGTGGGAGTCTCAACCTGGTACTCCTAAGCATCCATTTTCTGACACTTCTCTCCCTCCTCTCACCCCTCCTCCCTCCTACTATGTCCACATCAACTCTAAAAAATGCCCAAAGAAGCACTCAAGATCCAAACTTTTACACACTTTATTCCCAAGGATCAACGATCATAAGAAGCCCCCAGTGTCACATTCACCCTCTTCTTTATCGTCATCGTCGTCGTCATCATCATCGTGGTCATCATCAATGTCTATTCCAATGACAAAGCCCAACTCCCGTGGGCAAACGCGCATGAGATCGTCCTTCGACGAAGAATTGTCCCTTGGATCACCTACTTCGACACCCTGTGCGGGTATTGGCAGAGACAACTCTGGTGGGCTTCGAGCCACCTACTCAGTTGTGATCGTGAAAAAAGCTTTGCTGGCAATGGTTGGCTGTGGATTTGGCTAATTGAGGTATTATACCCTTGGAGCTAGATCCACTAATTTCTGGTCTGGTAATGTTTTCTTGGTCTATTTGGGTGGGCGGTTTGCTTTCCTAGTTCATGGAACGTAGTAGTGATCTCAACTAGCAAATCTAGCTATTGAACTGTATGGTACTGTTAGTCATGGTTCATGATCCAAATAAATGAATTTTAATTGTAAATCTCACTCAGTCTTCACCATTTGTCCTCCTCCTCTTCTTCTTGCTCTTCTCAAGCGCTGCAATATTTATTTTGCGTACCCGGCAGTACTTCTTCAAACTAGGTCAGTTGTGGCTGAATTTAGTAAGTTGGGTTTGCATTAAGGGTTTATCAAGGGAAAAAGAAATAGATAGAGATTCAAAATAACTTCACATATTTAGTTTTTTTGATAAAAAATGAAAGAAAAAATTTGTGAGATTTAGAAATAAAAAATAATTAAAAATTAAAAAATTAATTAATTGATGAATACATTTTTTTATTATATTTTTTAATCTATTCAAATAAAAACATGTGATTAAAAGTTTATGTTTCCTTTCCTTTATTCATGCATTTTTCTTTTATTTTTTCCTTCTCATTTTTTTTCCGCTCACTAAATCCTCACTTCAAACACACCCTAAAATGTTGACAACAGTCAATAGCTACTAGCTAGGCCAACTAAGAGTTTTCTAACAGTAATTACAGCAACCGTTTTGTTTCAATGGACATTCAGCTGGTCCCTTCCAGTGGTTTAAATGGGTTTATTTTAATTTCTTGAGGAGGCAGGGCAAGCCCATATGATGCTACTGCTAAGTACTGCTGCTATCACTGCATGGACTCTAGAAAACTTTGTATTACCAAACATAAAAATGCAATTTCGTTACCCTACACACACCGACACACGCATACATATACATATGTATATATATAGATATCAAGGAGACATATTAATTTCTTAGGACCACTGGCAATATATAGTTACTTTATTGGTGAAAGAAAATAATTCAGGGGTTGGCATTAGTAGTCCATGGCTAGAGTCTGCAGAGTTGGACAAAAAGTTGCTTGTCTTTTTGTGTGATATTTGATGACTAAGAGGAAAAGATGGTGGGTTGTGGTTCCTTCTCAGCATCAAATCTTTCACGAATGCTACTCTCTGTCTTGTCCTCACATGTTGAAGGAGGACTGGGGATGCTTCTTTGCATTGAATCACTAGCACTGATATACTGATACATGTGGGTCCACCAATTAATTAACATACTTGTACTCTTTGGATATTTAAATTGTTGTATGCATGTGTGGTCTCTGTGACTACATGTTCGGTTACAAGTTCTGATCACTATCAAATCTTGATAGCTAAATTACGAGTGATGCCATTTTGGATCCATGGGATCTCATGTGTCATGACAATCGAAAGAAGCAATTAACAGTGCAGAACATATGGAACCCAGTACAGTAGGACATATACAAGTAATTTTGGGGGCAGGCGGATTTTCCCTGTTTTCTCCATTTTTTTCTTTTAAATTAATGAGAAGGAATATTGAAAAGGATCCATAGGTACCATACACATGTACTGATGTACACATTCAAGCTTATATTCTTTTCCCCCAATTTTTCGGCAGTTTTGATGGTAGAGGGACTAGGTAGCTTGCGCATGGTATCAATTTTCAAGTGTTTGGTAGCCTTTGTTTTCATAAATGCATGATAATCATAATCAAGTACTGTGCAAGAGCTGAAGCTGAAAATAGAGGTCAATAAATGGTTAAAAGCGTGGATCTTTTTTAATATTATATATATATTTTTTGGGTAAATTACAATGATTATCTGTTAGTTTTGATAAAAATATATAAAATATCTACACTGACTATGCTTAATTTTTAAATGTTGTTATAACCAATTTAATAAAATATTTTAATATATTAAAAAGAGTTATAAATACTAAAATACCCTTATAATTTCAAACAAAAAGACAAAAGTAATCTCTTATGATTTTTAGAATAGACACATAGAAGTACCGAAGAAACTAGCATTCTTCTTTCTCCCTATTTTCGTTTTTGTTGAAGTTAAAATCAGAAACTTTAGTGAAAAAGTCCACAAATAAATTAATTTGGTTCGATTCTCTCAATTAGTTTGTACTCATTCATACCTAATTAACGGTTGGCGCTTAAATATGTGAAAGAGTAATCAATGTAATCCAAAAAATCATAAAGTATTTTGTATATTTTTATTAAATCTCAAGAATAGTCTGCTTAATTTACCTTTATTATGGACAAAAAATTTTTTATTAAGGGTAAAAAAGTCATTTTGAAATTTTAGTTATCTCTGTTAATCAAAAAAGAAAGTCTTAAAGGAGTAGTAGGAGTAATTTTAAAAATTACAAAATATTTTGTATATTTTCATCACACCTCAAGGTAATAACAATGTAATTTAACCTACTAGCCTTTTCGTTCTTTTTTTTTTTTTTTTTTTTGGTGATTAAAATTGAAAATTCAATGGGTTATTTTTGTGGAAGGTATGGTATTTCATCTTTAGAACATGATGTTGAATGATCAATGTGCCATAAATTCAGAGTGCCCAAACTGATGCCCTATATATGCTGGTGCAAATTAATATGAAGTAGCTTTGCCAAAATGGTGCTAATAAGGAGGAAAACAAACATCAGATGTTCAAGGGAACAACATTGTTATGAGTCAGCAATCCGACGAACAATTTATTTATGCTTTCAATGAAGCAAGGCTCAGTTTCTACAAGCCTTGGAATATAAAACATACCATTGAGACATGTCCTCTTCAGTCACTCAACTTGGCAGCGCCTCATATATGGGTACAGATACTACATGTTCAAATTGTTATTTATTATCTCAACTTATTATCTCAAATATGAGGTACAAATGAGTTAAATTAAGAATGCTGTTGCCGAGAATGTTCATCATCAAATCTGGTGACTTCATGTATTGCATTTGCCAAATAGTCCACATTGCTTGTGGTTACACCTGCCATGCTGGCCACAATTGTCAGTGTCAGACGTGAAAAGAAGGGAGACAAATTAAAAACAAAAAGGTTAATTTCAAGCAACCGCAGAGGTTTCTTTGAAATACAAATAACCTTATCCGGCCATCCCGAGTCATGTATATATGGAATTCCCTCGCTATCTGATCGACCTGTTTAGGAGAGAGCCCGGAGAAGCAAAACATTCCAACCTGGTTGGTTATGTGCTCCCAGTGGAGAGGAGAATCCAATTTCTCGAGACACTGCCGCAAAGTAGCTCGTATTCTGACAATGCGATCAGACATAATCTGGAGAAAACATGAAAAAGCATATCAGAAGCAAGTTTCTTGCGTTTATTAACTTAATAAATAGGAAAGGGTGGCTAAATGGGCGAAAAAGAAATAACATCTTACGATTCTTACCTTCACCTCTTGTTCCCAAAGTGCCTTCAGCTCTGGATCCCCTAGGATTGTGGAGACTAGCAAGGTGCCATGAACAGGAGGGCTACTGTACATGCCCCAGGCAATCTGCTGAAGCTGGCTTTTGATTGCAGTTGCTTGCTTCTCATCCGCAGAAAGAATACTAAAATGTTTATTCACAGTTAAAGATTCAAATGAATACTAAATATGGAGAGCTACCATATATGGAAAGAATACTAAATTTTACTATTGTAAAACTAGAGTAAATCCAAAGATAACTAGGCACCCAAATCCTTATTTCTAATTGTTATCATCCAAATTGCAGTTATCTAATATGAACCGAAGATATTTCTGTCATTATGAAAAATCCAGTCTGTTTATTTCAAATCCATGGAAAAAAATGGAACCTTGGATGTGCGGTAAGAGGAAGATAGGTAAACTTTTTAATCATACTCTCTGACCATTAGCAAGGAAAAGAGTCAATTATGCTTGGCAGAACTTCTTAGGGCACAGTTAACTTGCCTTTTTCCTGTATAATAAGGGTCCTATATGTTAGCTATACCACTCATCATTACAACAATACCGGTGATCACAGTTCTTTTGGAACTCTAAAAACTCTACTGGTCTAATTCTAGTTGCATGTAACATAAGAAGCAGAATATTGTCTTACCTAAGGCAACCCACTCGATGTCCATAGATTCCCATGATTTTGGCAAATGACTGAGCACACCCTATTAAATGTCCATCTTCATGAAACATCCTGATTGCCTTGGCATCCCTCTCAAGTTCCCCGCTAGCAAGACCTTGATAAGCAGTGTCAAAGAAGGGGAAATGGTTCTTCACCTGATAGAATCAAAGTAGGAATCAGAATTACAGAGATTCAAAAGATTTTATAGATTGCCAAACTTTGCCATAACTCACCTTGAATTGCTGTGAGATTTCTCTCCATTGTTCCTCGGTGGGGTCAACCCCAGTTGGGTTGTGAGCACAAGGATGAAGTAAGAAGAATGAACGTTCTGGGGCATTCTACAAAAATGCAAAAAACTTGGTCCTTGGGAGTTAGTTAACGAGTTCCAATAATAATACATAAGAATGAAGCAAAGCATGCACACACTTGTGCAAAACCATGGGACAGATAAATACTTGTATTTAAAACTGCACGCTACTAAATCAATTCATGATTTACCCCAAAAGAGCAGACAACAAAGAAAATCAATAGAGACGATCATAATTTTCACCTCAACTTCCCTTTTATCTAATGCAAATATAAAATAGGCCACCACCTTTCTGAATGGCCGCAATCAAAATGAGAACCAAAATAATTACTTTAATTTTTATTTTTAAAAAGGCCAAACAAAATGATGACTCGATCCTTACCAATTGAGGGACATATAAACTACTTGTGAGATTCAATTTGTTTTGATAATCGATGAAAGGTACATATTGGTCTCTTTGTCTCAATGAAGCAAAGGACATGGACTGCGCAAGCATGAGTTCCCCTTAGCGGCTAAAATAATTACTTCCATGATCAAATGGGTATATATGATCGATTAGACTCACCTTTATATCATCCATGAGTGCTGCAAAATGTAAGCCCTTTGAATCAGGATGGTAGTAGCGGAAGGTTCTTACTGGAACTTGGGCATCTCTCCAAATGTTGTGGTGACTAGGGAATCAAAACAGTTGAAAATTTACAGTAAAACATGAATTATCAATATGTACAATCCCAACTGCATAACTGCATTTACATAAACAATTGCCTCCTAGACAACAAGAAGGAATTGTAAGGATGCAGAGTGGACTTTACTTGGACCAAGTTGGAACAGGTAAATAGATATGCGATTCAGGATAAAAACGTCTCTGGAACTCAGCAAACAAACGACATGCACCAGTGCCAGAAAGAGCAGGGACCCCAGCAAACCTCCTTTCTCGGACAATATCTGTGTCCTTTCCATAAACCAATTGCACACTCTCCTCAACTAGTTTTGTACTTGTAGCACTTGAAATTGACTCCCTACCAGAGAATTTCCAAAGTTCAGACTACAGGGGAGGGATGGAAAGGATACCACAAGAGAAAAATTTTACATCGGATGATCATATGAATTTAGATATGAATACCACATTACTTTGCTTTCAAAGATTGCAGGTAAGACCTTACCTTGTGATTCAGGCTACAGATGGCTATGCTAATAGAAAATGCCAGTAACACAGAAACAACAAGTGGCATGACTCCCGTAAATAGTAATGGGAAATGGGAATCATATCAAAGAAATGGAGGGCGGACATGTATTAACTCAAATGTATACATGAAGCTCCTCTTATCATGCTTCCATTTGCTAATCAAATAATATGTGAAGCATAAAATCTAGCAGGTTTGCCTTCTGCAAGTTGTACAAAGATATCAAATGCACTAATCATCGCATTTTGAATCAAATTAAAACATAATATTATAAAAAAACATTAAAACATCCAACTCAAGACAAATTGGTAACAAGTGAAGAGGCCTATTTAGATCTTATATAAGTTTGAAAGGTTTGATTTTATCGACGTAGGATATATTGCAACACGCCCTTAACATTGCAACATGCCCCTAACATGCGACCCCAGTCCTATGCGTACAACTGATCAATTGGGGGACATTCTCTCAAACCTAACTCTTATCTCTGGTTAAAACATCCAACTCAAAATCAAGTTATAATGTGCGGGGAGACTAATTAGGATCTTATATAAATGTGGGAGGTTTGATTTAGGATATGTTATAGCAAAACAGATCAGTAAAGAGAATTACCTGAAACTCCATTTAAGTATTAAATTTGGAAAATCATACGAGACAACAGATTTAGAATGAATGAGCCTTGTTTTCTCTTCAACCTATTTTGCTAAATCATGTGTCCAGATAAGTCAAAAAAATATTAACATCCAAGAGCATATAAATAAGAAAAGAACAAATCCAAAATAAAACCAGTGAAGGACTCACATAAACCGGCAACCAGCAATCCTGGTCTCAGCATCTCGAACACATTGAAGAACAACAGGTCTCCCTTCATTATCCCTGTAAGCTCCCTAAAACCCACAATGACACATCACACACCCATAAGCATACAAATGCACGTGCAAACAACTTGTAAATAAAATTAACAAAATGCCATTAACCAAATAATAATAATAACAAATTAATATATATATATTAAAACAAGGACAACAACAACAACAGAGAGAGGGAGCGCTTTTCTGTACTATGATAATACCACACCAAGATTGATCTTGTCGGGACTAGTGTCAGCAAGGAAAGCCTCGGTAACACTCAATATGGGGTCCTTAGGGGCTGGCCCAACATGATCCCACCAACCAGAGGCTTTAGCTGCTGTCCTTGAGGTTGAAGTTGACATCCATCTTCTTCCTGTCAGATAAATCATCCACATGATGATGATGCCGTGGGTTGTTTGTGGGATTCTGACGCTCTGATTTTGTGGGTAAATTGTGAAAAGTTCATGAGAGCTCCCTGGTGGTTTAGCATGGATTTATGAAGAATCATAAGAAGGAGAAGGACGGAGAAAGGAAAGGACTTGGAAAACTGTGCTCCATCTTTTTCTTCTTCCGTGCCTTTTTTTTTTTTTTTTTTTTTTTCTGTTGCTGTTTGTCTTCCAATTCCAGTGGGCTCATGCTTTGTTCAAATGTATAAGCATACAGATACTTTGGGCTCGTTTCCTGTGGGTGCTTTTTAAGTTAAAAAAAAGGACGAAAAGTTCGAGAAAAGCAATCGGATTGACCCGACAAGTTCCCCTTCTCGAAAGTTGTCAGGTTGAATTTACGAAAGTCTATACCCTCTTTTTGGGTCGGTTTGACTTAAAAAAAATTTTAAAAAATTTTATAAATCTTCAATAATCTCTTTATTTTTAATTTTTTTGCAATCATTAATTTAAAAAAAATTTAATATTTTACTAAAAAAAAATCTAAAAGTAGATTAAACGAATGTGTAAATTTTTTTTTACAATCATATTATTTGTGTCAAAAGATTTCAAACGAATACTATTGTCACGATTTTTTGTGAATTTTTTTGAATTCATGGGAACAAATTTTGAAAACTATTTTCACGGTTTATTACTTTTCAGAAAAAAAAATACCAAAATTAACTCCAAATCACATTTTATTTCAATTTATTTTATTTTTTCTTACTCCAAACGGAGCCAAAGTTTGTGTCTTTCATTTTGTAAAGTCACTTTAATAAATTAAATTTCACAAATACTTTTAATTGAAATTTTTTTTAATTTTTTTTAACTTCAAGTAATTTTTTCTTTTTCAGTTTCTCTAAAATAAAAAATAATCTTTAATTTGACTTTTTTTAATCTCAAATAATTTTTTTCTTCAGTTTATCCAAAATTAAAAAAAAAATATAGAGAAAAAATTTATAAAGGTAAAACGAATGAAAGAATAGAAAAAATTTAAGAATAATTTGCACACCCATGTATGTATGTTTGCGCTAGTATTAATTAAAGTGTTATGATACCATGAGTATAATACGGACAGTGGAATGAATTTGAAGTCCAACCACGTTAGTTATTGGGTTTAAAGTCGAGCGGGCATACTTTTGTAGACTAGAAGAGTTGAGGCCATACGTTTGTGGACCATAGAGGCACAAAGTCGATTGGCAAAAACTCTTCTGGGCCAAGGGAGGAGCACCATTATTGAACTTTAGTTGGGCTAAAACGATTCACAGCCAAGCCAACCTCAACCCATAAATTAAAAAAAAAAAATTCGAAAATTTATCCTGGGGAAAGGATTTATTGAAAAATTGAAACAATATTATCTGATCATAATAATTTTGTAAACAAATTGCATTATAATTAATAAACTTTTTTTTTTTTTTGGAAATAATAGACTTATTCTTGGATTATCACTCTTAAAAAATAAATAAATTAATTAATGCATGGTTGCTATTCAAAAGAATGCAGGAGGCAGCACAATAAGAAGTAAAAAATTGTGATAACTTGATACAGTTAATTACACTTATTACATGAAGTCACTTGAACAAATCCTCGCATAGTCACAACAAAATCTTAAATACATTCACCATCTCTTCCCTCTTCATGGAAGAAATAAGAAGAAACTCTTATTAATTAATTACCAACAAACTGTTAATTTTCCCAAATCTTATACTGTTTTGTTGAAAGAGAAAAATCAAATCAAATCAAGAGACACCCTCTGTATTCACTTGGAACACCTTAGTTAACCCTCCTGCAATTTAGCCTAACTTGGCCATTCTTCCCAGTTAACGGCTTTATGTTACCCATCTTGATCATGGAGCTAGCAAAATCACGATAGAATGCCCCGGAATTTGTGCTATATTTCTTCACCAACGAATCTGTCTGACCACCACCATTGTTATACAGTGCTTGATCACTATGCAGAAGACCCCTTCTCTTCACCAAGTTGGAGAAGTATTTGGTGTCAAAAATGGCTGCTGTTTGGTCCAGAGGGGCTAACCTCGAGTCGCCACCGTTGGGCGGACACGTGGATCGGCGCTGGCGTGCGAAGGTAGGGTCGATGTTGGTTTCATTGTAGATGTGGTTTTTGAAGAGACGACACTGCGCAAACCCGATGGCGTGGCCACCGGACAGGGAAACTAGGTCCTCGACGTCAAGTCCTTGCTTGTTGAAGGTGTTGATGAGTGCAGGAAGGTCCATGAATGGCGAGGGGATGTCATTGTTAGCTGTAGTCCTGCTGGCCGTCGTTGAGTCTCTCCTCCCCAGCTGTACCTTCCATGTTGGCCCCCCTAGCTGTGAAGTCGAGAAAAACATATGATCAGCACCAATTGTCATGAATCATGATAGAGATTCCTTTACAATTAAAAATACGGTAATGGAAAATTACATAAAATTTGACCCCAATAAGTTATTGTAGTAAAAATTAACAATTTAGCACACAGAATTTTTATATTACAAAGTTTAAGGGAAGGATTAAACATATACTTAATATCAAGTAAAGAGGTCAAGATTTGAATTTATGATTAAAAAGATAAATAAGTAAACTTTGTTGATTTTTAATTACAATGATGGTGTCGTGTCACCTCATTTCATATTGATTGAATTTTAAATCATCATTTTTTTTTAATTAGAATAGCATTTTTTCTTAAAAACATGACGATAGAACCCTTCAAAGTATGATTAGCATATGAATTGTCAATAATGATGCCATTTGACCTTGGGTGCATGCAAGAAGCAGGAGTCTATCTCTTTGATACTGAATAATGTGAAACATGGAGTAATTTTTAACTTTTGTGGGCATTAGTCAATATTGTTACAAATTATGATACAGAGTTGTTAGGACAGTATTAATTGCATGCATATAATAATCTGCCACTAGCTGGCTAGGATTAGGATTAGCGTGTATGTATTACTCACAGCAGACACCGAGTCGCGAGCTGCAACAGCCAAAATGTCAGCACAGGAGACCACAGGGCGGCCACAAGCCTTGTCCACCTCGGCTTTAATTTTGTCAATGACTTCAAAACCTCTAGCAGAATTCACATTAGGAAGTGCATTCTTCTCACTGTCAATGGTGGATGTTTGGTCCAGAAGAATTGAAGCATCGCACCCCTGCATGCATCACGCACATATAAAATCAGTTCTGTCAACCATATATGGTAATAACGTAAGAAATTTAATTTTGAAACGAAAAGAATATATATATATATATATATATATATATTATCTTACATTAACGAAACAATCGTGGAAGTGCAGGCGGAGTAAGGAAGCGCCCATGCGTCGCTCTTGATTAATCGCAGCCTGGACGACTCTTTTGATGGTTGGCAAAGCCTGGGGGCACACTTTGTCATAGTAATGAGGAGAGAGTGTTGCAGCGAAAGCTGTCGTTTGAAGCCAAAGCATGAGAAAGGCAAGGAGATAGAAGCAGCTGCCGCCGGAACTCATTTTGTCGCAAGGCTGATTAATAGCTTGGGAACAAATTAAAGTGGTGATTGTGATTTGGTTGCGTTTATTTGGCCAAGCTGATACTCGTCTTAATTTATAGGTGGCATACCTTGGACTTGGGCAAAAGAATAAGGTTTGTAATGCCTAGACTTGGCAGCAACCGCAGCTTCTAGGAAGCTTATCTGCTTACCTGCTCCAGTGTAAAGGTGACCCATGCCAGCAAGAAAGAGACTTTTTGTTAAATTTTGAAAACATTGAAGTAGTCATGCGGCACCGCTTGGCTCTCTTAAATCGCGTAAAATTACACTAATAACCCTATCCTTTTTCAGCCTTTTCAAACGTGTTATTTAGAAGATCGAGGGCTACATTGTCATAATAATAATAAAATAATCCCCACTCACCTTTCTATTTTTTTGGATGGAAATGTCTATATGCATATAAAAGCAATAACATATGCAGGACATAATGTCAACCATAGTAAGTATATGGCAAATAAATTAGTGTATAATATTCCTACGAGCTGTTTTCCTTTCTCTTTGTTAATATTGACAACGTCAATTATAAGAAAATTCGATTTCAGAACTGCACCAAACCCGAAGAATTTTCAAGAATAATGATGTTTCTGGAAAAATCTATCTTGGTTGTGCTAAGCATCCCATTTCTATGCAGTGAGTTATATTAATTACCTTTGAAAGCACACTAAGTTTCAGCAAAGGAACAATCAAACCCCCATCTATTAGGAATCATGCACGCCATGAATTTTTACAGATAAGGACTTCATCATTAATACATTGATATAACGGAAATTAACTTATTAAATAGGAGTATATTATGTGAACTGCAGTGGAAACTAGTCGAGTTTCGCTTGAGCTTGGTTTGTGGTTAAAATAATATCAAATTAAGTTCAATTTATAATTCATTTAGAATTAAGTTTAATTTAATTTGAAGTTGACTCGTGATCAAAACAAATTTAAATTAAATTTGACTTGTAACTTATTTAAAATCGAACTTAAATTCGAACCTAAAAAAGTTCAATTCGAAAGTTTACGAGCCAATTTGATAAAATAATATATATATATATATATATATATATATATATATATATTATAATATTTTATTCATTATATTTTAAACTAAAACAATGTTATTTTCTTCGTTTAATCAAAATATTTACGAGTCAATTAAGAAATTAAATTCTTATTTATCGAACCAAATGCATAGCCATATAAAAAAATTCATTGGCTTAGTGACAATTTCATTATTTCCTAATCTTTCACCTACACAAACTCAAATTTGAGGGAGAGCACGAGGCTCGGTTTTTTATCCAATTTAGAAGAAATTAAGCTGGTAAATTTGATAATTGAGACTTGTTATTGAACCGTAATAAATTCGTAGACGCGAGTTTAAACCTTTACTGTAACGTCGGTTCATGACTTAATTTCTACTATAAATGGAAATTCCCTACTAATTAAATTGTGTTGGCAGAAAATATTCACGTACGCAACGATCCGCCTAACTTAATAATTGATTACCCGGACAGAAAAGAACTACACGACATTTTAGATTCTCTTCCCAGAGATTAAATTAATATATATTGTGGCGAAGCCAGCTCATCTCAACCATTTAATAAAGGTGGGCATGACTAGTCTCATTTTCAGCCGTACAATTGTTCTGATATGATAGAAAGCCGCCCAGCTCTTTTCAAACTTGTTCTACTGCTGTGCAATTGACCCAAATATTACATATAAAAAGCGAATATATACAATCAAGTTCTTTTGTCGTTTCTTTAATTTTATTTTTTTCCCCCTCTAATTATTGAAAACCATCAAGCTAGACTTGCGGAACAGTCACGTTTCATTGTTATGATAAAAAAAAAAAAAAAAAACCTTATTATTTTATTATTGTTACTATTATTATTAATGTTATTTTTTGGGAGGAGGGTTGACGTAGGACTGATACTTTGAATGCTATGGATGGATGGATAAATTAATCTTAGCCTATCCATGAAAGTTTTTATAAAGTCATTAACTGCTGCGGAACCAATCAATAGGATGGCAGTGTTGACTTCATTTTTCATCCTTATTTTGCCAATTTAATGACGGTAACGGTCTTTGGAATTAGTATTACTTCTGGAAGATATAAATATATACATATATATATATATATATATATATATATGAGAACCCGAGATTGACAAAACAGCTAAGACAAGGTCATGTTTTAAATTAACAAGAAAGAAGGCTTCAAATTAAAATAAAGAAATAAATAAAGATATTGAAATCGAAATTAATATTGCAATCGAAATACAAATTACGTGCATAGTTAATTTCTTTTAAAACAAATAAATGTGAATTTCATCTACCTCAACAAAACATTCCCTTTTTAAATTAATTAACATTTCTTTTGGGTGAGCCGACACACATGTTGTCTTATAAAAGCCTAAATGCAATATTTAAACATATATATATATATATATATATATAACCCAACCTAACCTAGCTGGTATTATATTTGACCATGCATGGCTTGTTTGGGAGAAATAGGCCATGAGAGATGTACGTGTTTGTCCCACATCAACTTTAGCAATGAATTGTCATTGCATGTATCAAAAGATGTAGTCTATTCTATAGTTATTCATTTAGAATTGGTCTTCCTGGGGTAATTTTTTTTTTTTTTTAATCTTTTTTAATCTAAGCATAAAATAGAGCTAGCTAATCTTGCCGCGGCATGTCCAACCCCTCGTGTTTTATTGTTATGTAATATATATGACTTTCCGAGGCGGCTCATCCACTCCTACCAACCCCTGCCTCCTCAGCTGCTCCTTTCAGTAGCGTATGTTGATTTTTTTTATACGCACACAGTTAGATGTGGATGACACGCATATATATATATATATTGAGAGAGAGAGAGAGAGAGAGAGGGGGGAGTGTAAGGAAGTTTTATCTGATAACCATGGCCAAAACTTAGGGGTTTATTCGACAAATGTTGAAAATTTTCAATTTTTTCTTTTTAATTTCTAAATTAAAGATGGCCAAAAACATAAAAAAGATATTGTTACTACACACAAAATCATTAATTTTTTTTTTCAATTTTTCTTAACTTTATAAGTTTTTATTTTCAATTTTTTCTTAACTTCTATAAGGTTTTTAACCAAATGAATAAAAGTGACATGTAGGCGTCAACGTACTCCTAATTTAAAAGTTAGTGAACATTTAATAATATAACAAGATAAGTAGTTAATTCTTTCAGTGCAAAATAACAATTTTGACCTTCTTTTTTTTTTTTTTTTTTATACAATGCACTCTTATCACAAAGAGTAATAATGTATACTATGACTCTCTTTCCACGTATATTTAATATAGAAATTGGAAGTTATAGGCACAATCCACAGAGTTAGAAATAAAATTTTTAAAATATTTATAGTTGTTGATTGGAAGATATTTTTTGTAATATATAAATTAGTTTTTAAAATGCAATTATGATAATTTAACTAAATTTATTGGAATAACTTAAAAAATTAAATTATTTTAATCAGTAACGTATGCACCGTGTGCTGGCGGTTACGGGTTCACCATTGTCAATGTAATGCAAATATTCTTTTTTGAAAAAATGTTGATATCAGTTTTTTTTTTATTAAGTATAAATATAAATTACAAGTATGTATTTATTTGCGTGGGAAAAAAAAAAAAAGCATTTCCATTGTTTTCCAACTTTATTAGTGTGTTAAAAAAAAAGGGTCCAAATACAAATTGCAAGAGCAAAACCATGATGAAATCGGTGCATTTAATTGGAAATATATCAAAATGAAAAGAAACAAAACTAAAGATAAAAGCCTTGTTTAGAGTTAAAATATATATATATATATATATATATAACTCTACAAATACTAATTACGAGATTATAAAATTTAAATTTTTTACTAACTATATAAAATATGAGATATTAACTTTTATAATTTTTATATAATTCTAAAATGGAAACCAAATCTTGATTACCACGTATTTGGATCATGGTGTCTGGTTTCAAAAAGGGGTTAAATTTCCAACGTTATAATCATTATGTTACTTGCGTACGTAGTAAACTAAATTAGCAGCATGCAGTCCCATTTGACATATTCAAAATTGATGGCTAGCTGTAGAATGGATGTGCTTTAGATTTTTTCTTTTTAAATGGATATTAAAAAAAATATCAAAAATGAAAAATGAATAGATTTATGTTTTTTGAGATTGACAATAGTAAACGAAATGAACATTAAGTTCGTATATTTGTACAAAGTCTAATGTGTCTTAGTATACAAAATTGACGATTAAGATCTGACAAAGATCATAATAAATGCATAGGAGTATTTTTACATATCACTAGGAGCCTTATTCGCTTTCGTGATAGGAGTTTCTAGTTACTGAGAGCTTAATTGTTATGAATCATAAAAGCTTGCTGGCAGTCATTAGATCCTAGTACTGGATGGCGCAGGGAGTTATAAAGGTCTATATTTCAGGCTCAAAAGCTCATTCGGAGTATCGCTGAATTTCACTAACAAAGGTGGACTAATATTACGGCAGCTAACTTTCTTATTGGAAGCGCGTTGTGAAGTTCATCCCCACGAACAATTTGTTAGGAGTTGTGTTTTATTTGCTCTGGAATTGTTATGCACTTTAAAGTAAAACATTCTCCTAGAGTTTCTGATAAAGATAATATTATACCGTATGTATTTTGGTGCTTCAACAAAATTCTCTCACCATCTTAACGAAAAGGGTCCATAAAAAATTTAGTTTTAATCTTTAAAATGTTGAAGATTGATCTTTTACTTAGAGAATTCATCGTTAGCATGAATAATTAAGGATTATACAAAAGGAACTGTGGGTGTAATTGTTCAATTTTATACTTTAAAACTCATACTTACTGGTAAAAAAAATTTAGTCAAATTTTTATACAGGGCTCATAATTTTTTCCAATTGTTAATAAGGATTTTTTTGTATAAAAATCCTTCACCTTTTTACTTTATGCACGTGATTAATAGCTTACATTGATACTAATTGTCAGTAATTTTAATTAAATATGTTGAATACTTGAATAATTGGCATATATATATACATAGTACACTCAAAATGATTCGTGTGTATAATTTAATTTCTTAATGACATGTACCCGAACGACCATATATATATATATATATATATATATTTATACATCTTCATGTGGAATTAAGGACGAAACATGGCTCACATGCAATTGTAAACGTTAAATTACGTGCATATAACTCTAGGACAACAAGCGCTGTGTATAAATTTGTATGCAAGCAAAAGCGGAGACAGGATTATAAAATATTACTGTAAATTAAAACTAAATAAATTAAAAATCTTATAAAAGATTGGTTAAGATTAGGCTGTTTAAGTAATGGGTTAATTTATTTAAGAAATGAGTTGAATTAATTTTTTTTGATTCAAAATTTATTTAATAAATTTTTTTTTTTTTTTGGCACTAGACTGAAACCTACCATAGCTCGCAGTGTAGCTCTGCTCCCTGTGTGAGAGAGAAATATATATGTAGAAAATGAAAAAAAATAAAAATAAAAGGAGAAAAAAGAAAATGAGAGCAGCAAGCAAATACTTGATTAACAAAGCAATCATGGAAACAAAGACGGAGCGAGGACGTGCAGTCCATATATATATATATATAGAGGTCTTATTTGAAAATGCAGAGAACTGGCTTCAGGTTTAATTTGATGGTAGAAAGGGCTTTAGGGCACTGTGGCACGGTCACATGACCCAACAAATCTCACACAAGCGCATGAGCACCTACCAGTCAGTTTAGGGTTTTCCACAAATTAAATTCTTACCTAATTACGGACTACAATTAACATTCGATGATTTACAAGCTGTGGAGTTGAACTAGCGGATCAACTCAATTAATCAAGGACAACCAAAAAAAATTCCAACTGTGGAAAAAAGAAAAAATAAAAATAAAAGATAGAACCGATCGAACCCTTCAATTATGCAATATATGTTGTACTATATTTTAATCTCAACAATACACACGCACGCACGCACATATATGTATAAATGTATAGACCAATCTATTATATTCTTTAAGGAAAATCAGTTCTTTTACAAATTTCAATAAATTCATGATTTCACCTACGTACATAGTAATTGGCATGGGATTGAGGTGAGCCTTACCGGCAAGGAGAGACAATTTATTTCATTTATCACTCTATGCACGTACAGTCCATGGAGACATGCACCATCGTAAGATCCACTTGTTATATCTAATGTTTTCTTCAGCTGTAATTTCACATAAATTAAGATTCATTGGAACTATCTACAGGTTTGAACTCTTGACACTTTCAACACCAATTGAGAAAACTACGGACTCAATATAGGTGAGATCGAGGATCATCCTCATTTATACCCCTGAAGAAAATATATATATATATATATAGTTAAAATCCTTTTAGCACGTTGATTTTATTTTTCCAAATATTAAAAATAACGTCAATATACAATAACATATATAGATCCCAGGCTGTGTTCTGAACAAATAATCAATAGGTCAAAAATCAATGGCATTGGTTTATGACAGAAATATGTTAAACATTAATTTGTGGTCAAGCTCAAAGTTTTCAATAATATCATAGATGTCTATTCAGGGCAAGTTGCGAATTGAGCTCAGTCTTGGAGAGCTATCATGCTAGCAATGAAGTTTTCCGATTCTGATCAATTCCCCCCCCCCCCCCCCACACACATTATTTGGGGGGGGGGTAATTAATGCCGAATTTCACCTGTTTCCAACTTTCTGGGAACGTGTGTATTTGTAGCTGAATTCTTTTTTAAGAGTACCTTATATATGATTCCCTACTTCTGAAGGTGACTTTCAGCTGGAGTAAATTATAATACGCTCTCTGCCTATCCCAATTCTTATAAGTCCTCCAAGGCCCTTTTTGTAGGAAATAACAAAAAGAAAAACTTCAGATAAGGCCCCGCAGCTCGTAAGGGGGGGGGGGGTCAGATGTGTCACTTCTTTCTAATCTAGGGAGTTATCCAAATAGATTTCCATAAAAATGGTGGGAGACAATGGGGGCTTATTTGAACAACTATGTATGTATGTATTTATATGTATAGTTGAACCCTGCCGAAGATCCCTGGGCCAGATCAGACTAGGCATTCCTATCTGATGACAAAATTATGGCTGCCTAAATCTCTCTACTGGCAGGAGTAACTCTTTTTATGTCCATCTCTCAACTAATTAAATAAATAAACAACAGTATAATGAGTAATGACTGTATATTTCCTTGTAATTAAGTGATCGCATTTTCTCTATGAATAGTTTCAGATATAGAATTATTTACTAATTTATACTTCAATATATATATATATATATATAGTACCGTATGATGGAAAATCATTAATCATTAATCTAGAGGTAGCACCTTAAATGGTTTAACTAGAAGGCTTAGAGAGCTTAATTCCTTACATTAGATAACTTTGTCTACAACAAAGAAACAAAGGAAGAGATAAAAAGAGAACATCATACAACAAGAAATTAATTACATATTCTTGCTAGCTAGCTGTTTTCACTCCAGTTCCTGATGGCTTGCAAGATTGCTTGTTTTACCACTTGAGCATCTATGCTATCGTCTTGTCCTTGATTCTGCAAAAAATAAAGTTAATTTTTACACTTCCTCTCCACATCAAAAATAAATAAATAAAGAATATATATCATAATACAAACTCAGGTTGGTGCATAAAACAGTATGAAAAATTGTAACGCGTAAAACAAATAAATAAACAAACAATTGAAAGAATACGTAAAGGCATTAATTAATGCTAGCCACTCATCATGAATTTGTCAGTACACAGAATCCGAAAATCCAATATATGTGGTTTGAGTCATCGGCTGATTTCTACAGCTACACGTGATGCTTAAAGAGTACGTACGTACTAGATGAGATCGGATTTATTACAAACTACAAAAAGTACCTTGTTTTTTATTAAATAAAATTACAAAAAAGTACATGATCGATGCATTGGACGTATCTGATGTATACTGAATCTGAGATGAGCATATCGCAATGAAAACTAATTCAGGAAAAAACGAACCACATACGCGAAATAAAATAACATCAGAAAATTAGAGAGAGAGAGAAAGAGAGAAGAAGAAAATTGCATACTTCTCCTCCAACAGCTTCTAAATGGAAATTATCTGAACATGAAACACTAGCATCAAGCACATCAAGGCCCAACTCCTCAAACGCTTCCAGTACGGAGACAAGCAAACCTGGGCAATTTTGTTCTGAGAACACATTGATTAAGAATCCCTTTTCTAGGGTTTCCACGGTAACCTGCTGAAGTATCATATATAAATTCATAAAAAAAGTTAACAAACACATATATATGCACCTGATATTCAAGAATATATATGTACACTTATGTTCGACGATTATAAGTATGTTACGTACCATGGGTAATGGATTTTGGCCACTTGAACTTTGGGAAGCTGCAACATCTTGGTTTAGTCTTTCTACTTTTTCCTTCAGCTCCTGTATATACTTGGATGCATCTACTACGATTGAGGTTTTATTTACCTGTCATACACAATTTTTTTTTAAAGAAAAAAAAGGGAAAACAATGGCATATATAATTTAGAGCATGACATTAAAAATTAGCATAATATAATAAAAAAGGAAACTTTTTTTTTATTCATCTAATTCATCAGGTCTATTTTAGGTTTGTTTTGTTTGGTCAAGCCAGTAACTTTTCAAGGTCTACTTCGTTAATTGCGCTGGATTTATATCCTTTTGAAGAGTAAAAAGGCAGAAAACTAATTGATCATGATGAAAAAAGCAACAACTGAATTTTCTTTTATGTAATTTAATTATTTTGAGAGCTGAAAGAAATAGAAGATAAATCTTTTCAACTTATGCATGGACCTGTGACAAAAATTGTAACTGTGATCGGGTCGGGTGGAGCATTAAGCTTGAGAGGAAACGCTAAAAGATAAATGAAATTAATTGAGGGTTATGGAAGTTAAAGAGAACTAACAGCGCTAGAGTTGGTGACAGAACCAAGTTTTCGAAACTTTTTGTACAGAGCTGCTTTCTTCCGCTCCTTAGAACTCATCCCAATTCTTTTTTATCTTCAGCTCCAATAATCTCTCTAGCTATATATGTTGTTTCATTGCTGCAAAATTTGGGGCTTTTAAAGAGGAATATGACCTCCCAAAACCTATATATCTCTTTGTTTGTTTCCTGCATGATCAGTACTGCTGGGGAACAGGAGATCGATTATGACGCGAGATGTATTATAATGAACTGGTGTCAAATTACATATTTACCCTTGACATCAAGGCTCCTTGTAATGATGACCCCCTCAGCTTTAGTCACTTCTCGACGTGCATGAAGGTTTAATTATCTTCTTCTACAACCCCAAAGTTAAAATTTTTTTTTTTTTTGGGTGCAATTCTAATACTTGATCCTTTATTGAACTTGTATTTGTATAGTAATTGGTTGTCCTTAATTTCCGCATAATTAACTGGTATTGTTAATTATTAAAAGCAAATCTTTTAGAGCGCAATAATTATTTCACTGCCAAAAAAATAAAATAAAAAACTTGTTAGCTTAACCGGGGTTGGTATAGCATTTTCCTCACTTTTTCATAGTGTCAAATTGAATGCAAAACTTCTGAATGTGCAAGCATTTGTTTTACTAAATTTTCCTTTCATGGAAAAGTGGTCTACTGCACTATTTGTAGATTTAGACTTAAACTTTCAACATCTTTAATACTACCATTTGCAGGTCACGTGTTGCTCATAGACAAGACCTCTAATTTTGGTGGTTGGTGAAAGCCAAACTCTATTTATATATATAGGTACATATATATTTTAATCTGGTTGGGTAAAACTCCTTTCAAAATGGGTTCCATGGTATTATACATTAAGCTTCCCAACTTCCCTCTTTGGAGATTTGCTGCCTTGATCATTTCCTTCTGGACATTGTTCATCAGGAGGCAACTACCTGGTAAATTCATATATGCAATCAACTGGGATAAATGTGAAATTTGTAAAAGAAAAGAAAACAAATTAATTTAAAGTCTTTAACACCAATTGGAGAAGATAGTTAACAGGCAAGGGTGGTGGAGGAGATCTGCGGGAAACGCAAGAACTAGGACACTTGGTGGCAGCAATTTAAGCTCTGATATTTTTGAGCGTGTGTGATGATGTGTACGCTGTGTAGATTAGGGGAAAAAAATGAAGGAACAAATATTTAAGTAAACGGCAATACAGATTAGGGTTTATGCTCATTGGCCTTTTTTTTCCCCCCCAAAGAAACTGTTTTTGCTGAGGTTACAACAAGTTAAAGGGTATTAGAAAAGGGAGTAGGGGCGATATGGTAAATAAAGATAATACCATTTTGCATGAGCCATGCATGGGTACATATCTGTGAGTATGATAAAGAGAGGAGACAAATGGATGACCGCAAGTGAGAGAGAGAGTGTGTGTATGTATAATATATATATATGCCCCCGTGAGAGGTGTTTGGAGGCATTTGCCAACTAATATATACTTATAAACTATAACGTTTGAAGCCTTCCTTTGCTGCTTTCGATGCTGCCTTTATGATTTCTCTGTCTCTCTCCGCCTCAAATCCCATATGGGGAGAACTACTCTGTCAATTTCACTCATCCCTTCACGAGCTGGTAAAGAAGAGCTAATACCTAGATTCCTCCTTCCAATGCTCTCTCTCTCTCTACACATGTCATTCTCTATTAAGTAGCTCACCATTCTGTTACTCTTCCTTGTCATTGTACTGGCCATTGTGTGCTGTTCCCAAATTATGGGTGGAGGGCTAGGTTTCTGATGGATCTTGATCTAATCTAACACACTCAAACAAAAGGTCTTCAATCAACAGCAACCATTGTCTTGCTTATTTAATTTTCTAATAGAGACAGATTATGGATGGAGGGCTTTATATACTTTTGTTGGATCTCTTCTAAATTTACACATTATACAAAAAAAAAAAAAAAAAAGAAAGAAAGAAAGAAAAGCCTTCAGTGCTATGGTATATATACAATAAGGAAAATTTTCTACTATCAATTTTCTTCTTTCAAAAAATTGAATTTAATGACATTTGAGTAATAAAGAAAGATTTTAAAGGATAATTTTTTTTTTTGGAAAATTGATAGTTCCACAAAGTTGCGACACCATCTTAATAATTTTTTTCTAATTATATAGCATTAAAATGTGCACATAATAGTAGATATATTAACTTTTTATTTTTTTAGTTGTATAGCACGGGAAAGTGAATACACCGGATGAATGGACCGGATTAGTTAGTCCTCGGAATCCCGAGTAACCCTAGATTAACAATTTCCATCCATGAACAACCATAAAAGCATGAGGTTGTTCTTCCTGTGGAAAAGGGGCAGTGTCAAGGCAATAACTCTGCAACAAACTGGCAAAAAACAAAGTTTAGGTACAGATCATGTATTCATTTTGGTACAAAGTCACATGACTTCTTGTTTGTATTTGAGTTTCTGCATACACTGATATGCATTGTATATTGAGAAAAAATTGATAACACGTATTCAAATCTTTGTTAATATACTTACAACTATGTGCGCAATCTGAGTAAGACCTAATCTTATAGAACACTGTCAAGAAAAGGTTACATGAATTATCTGAAAAATAATTAGTGTCTGGTCAATTGACCATCTTCATTTCCGAGTGGCCTTCCTTTCTAATCAAATTGATCAAACATTCTCTATAACTTTGATCAGGAATGAATTTGGCTTGTTGGTAATAATCTGACTATGCAATAGCTAGTCATGCTATTTGGGCTCCATTTGAACTGATCATGGGAGATTAATTAATTACTAATTAGTATTGTCTGTTTTCTGAGGAGAGAGTCAGTCCAATCTTGCAAGAAAGACAACCATATATGTAATATCATTGACAACTGTATGACAAATTCATGGCAAGCAATAGACTAATAATCCCTTACGACAACACAAGCAATAGGAGAGATTCCATCTGATCAAACGCCCCTGGTGTATAGAAGACAAGAAAATTATTAATTACCCTAAAATTAGAATGGAGTCTAAGGACTGTTGGCTTGAATGTCTAAGGAAGCACTACTGTTTCAGGGGTCCACACGCTATACACAAAATCAGATCCACAAAATCAAATGATTAAATATTTGACGCTCTCACCGAACAAATAATTGTGCAATCAGATTCTTTCTCATAGCACTTTTAATTGACAGTTTTGCGGAGCGTTGTTAATTTTTGTAGCAGGAAAACAAAAGAAAGGGCAAATTAATTCGAAAGCTTTTCAGCTGGCAACGGGAATGGACTCGAATTAATTAAGCACGGAACATCCAATTAAGAAGAGAATAGCCATACTGAGATATATATATATATATATATATATACACACACACACACTAATTAACTGGATGAAAAATCATATATTTGAATTGTAACTGATCCAAAATTGTCTACATTCCGCATGGACAAATTAACACCACATACGTACCCACCTATTCACGTGTGTGCCATTAATCATCACAAGAAAACAATCTCCACACACATAACGTGCTCCAAACTTGTCTCCTGGCTAGCTAGTTCCAAATTCTATCCTCATAGGGATGCTAGGGGATCTACTGTTCGTGATTTTTACTCTCACTATTTACTCTATTTTTGAATCAGATATCTCAAATGTATAATGCTATCAGGGTAACTTTCAGAACCCGAGATTGTCAGTAAAAGTTGCTGAGTTTTCCTTTTTTTTTTTTTTTTTTTCCCTTTTTTCTCCCAAAGAAATCATTTTTTGTAAACATATGTTGCCAATAAACTTGCGAACCAAGCATACTTTTCAAACTTTCCAACGATTTTAATTAGTTGTTCACTGAGTTGAATGGCCCCATAAATTTTGATTGCGTTTCGCTAAAGGGGGCTATCATCGGAAGAATAGTCAACCACACGTATTTTCCCTTTATGCAAACAATGCAATGAAGTAGTTGCACGTTGTGAGCTCCATTTAATTTGTTGCCCTTCCTCCAAGAAATTCCCACTCTTGCCACTATAGCACAGTGATTGACAATTTACATCATCAGTTCATTCATTTGTTATTTGAGGTGACCTCGTGCTTATCAGTATCATGACATGATATTATGAAAGCAAGAAAATTACAAAATAGTGGGACAAAGTTGTTAGCATTTTATTGATGCATCTGGAGCTCACACCATTATTTCATCCACTATCACCATAGAAAGGTCAATTTTTGCCAGCCCCAAAAAAGAAAAAAATAAAATGAATCTAAATTATAAGAATAATATTGATTGTTGATGAAGACGATATTTAACTAGCTACCATTTTTTTAACGTAAACAACAGTGTCCATAAATTCTTAAAACAACTGAAAAATATAATATAGATTCTTCAATTAATATTGTCTCAGACACAAACGTCTACTGTGAAAGAATCATTCCATTTGTTTTACAAAGCATAACACAGCCACATTTGAAATAAAATTACTTCATTTTCTTTGCAAATTGATGAATGCCTTTAGGATGTCACAAAATTACTTTGTTTGTGGATAGGCTATATTTGTGTTATTCTGCTTCGTGGTAAGCACAAAAACATACAGATATCACCATCCATAGAAGGTCAATATATAGTTAATCTTCTCTTCAATGGAAGGTTCAAAAAAGCAAAAGTTCATAGAATATTGTTTGGAGGAAATACAGTTCCTTAATGCCTTTTATCTGAATCACAATACCAAGTAAAATAACTGGGAAATTCTCATAAACCCGAGTTGATATGATCACCATAATGCCGGTACTCATTTATTTACATAGATAAATAGATATATAGTCACTGAAACATGGTTTGTGCTATATATATATATATGTTTGGTAACTTTATAATCTATGATTCTGTTTGTCCAATAATTTCCTCATTGAGTCAAGAACAAAAAAAAAAAGTATTTAAGAGGGAACAAGAAAGGGTCTAATCATATGATATAGGTAGTATAAGGTTGGAAATTAATACCTCTCGGGATAATACAAAATCTTTTTCTGGACATAATTCTCATATAGCTGTCACTCTAATTGTATATAAATTAAGACATGCCCTTTTTTTGTTTTAAGGAATATTTAATGTGAACTATAAGTTGGTCACATGAAAATTCAAGCCTTCAGGTAGAGCACAATATCAAATGAAGGAAGTTATATTAATTAAGAAATACCTATATGATAGCTAGCTAGCTACCATTCACAAACAAAGCTCCGAACAAAATTATATATGATACTCCAATTCTTAGGGAAGATATATTATGAACATGACTGTTTCATTTGTGTCACTCATGGTATTTCACTTGATCATGAAACACCCCCACCCCCAAAAAAAAAAAAATTATTATCGCTAACTAAAAGGGTTCTTATATATATATATATATATATGTTGCTGAACTTTGAGTAAGTACATTCACATGCAAATAACAACCACTCGCCACCTTGATTTGCGTGCTCTTGCATGCACATAAATCCTAGAGAGACAACGCATATGCAAAAACATATTGTCACGAAGAGACAAAGGAGGTGTGGGAAAGAGGTTGTGGGGGTCACTTTCATGAGGTCACTAGAACTCCTCTTTCTATTATAATATTCAAAGGCTAGAGCTTTGTGGTGGAACCTCAGGGTTTAGCGTTCAACGATGAAGACATTAATTCGAGTAGAAAGGAATCAGAGTTGGTAAATTACATTGAATATCTTTAAGATTTAATGAGAATATATAAAATATTTTTATAATTTTCAAAATTATATTTATTATCTTTATTTTATAAATAACGTTATAAATTTCTCTCTAATTTAACTCGATTCTTTTTATTGATGTTGTTCATATTTGGCCGATATTCAAAGTTTAAATATATATTATTTTGACGATTTTAAATTGTTTCGATCATTTGATTGTTCATCTGATTTTTTTTAGTATCTCATTATTATTCAAATTTTGAAAATCATAATATTTGATATATATGATGAAATTCGATTTTGTTATTTTTACAAAGTTTTTCTTTTTTTTATTTTAAAAATATATAAAATCCATAGATGAGCAAGCCATAATGATTCCGAATCATGATTATTAGTGCAATTTCAACAGGCAGGAACTTGTCCGCAGGTGTCTAAATCAAGGAATGTTTTTGAGTTATATTATAGGCATCATTATCTTTAAACGTATATGTACACGCACCCCAACTACTCTTTAACATGATTGGAGAGCTATGTAGGAATTTGGACACAAAAGTTCACGGGCAAGTTTTGACCTAGCAATTTTTTATAATAATTCTTACAATAATAAAAGTTCCCGTAAGAGGAAGGCCATGTCAGTCACAGTTGACACATATGGCCAGTAAAATTTAAAAAAAAAAAAGGAAAAGAAAAAGAAAAGAATAGGAGAGAGACGTAGAGACAGAGGGAGACTAATAAATCAGAGTGAGTTTGGAGTGAGATAAATTGAGATAAATTGAGAGTTCGTAATATGTGCAGTGAAAGAAAAAAATTAATGTGATATAAAGTTAACAGAGATTTATAAAATTTTTTAGAATTTGTTTATAAACCAAACGGGACCTTAATAAATAAAGCCTAACGCATGTATGAATAGACATACTATCAAATCAATGCGTTGTTGGATGCAAAATTATAAACTTATAAGTATGCAGTGTGATATATATAAAAGCTGGATGCGAAATTATAAACTTAGGCTCTGTTTAGTCACACCAACTTTCACCAAAATTTATCAATTTTAACTAATTTTTATACTTTTCTCCAATCAAAATTTTTCACCTATCACTTTTATGTCACATTTTTTTCCTTTTATTATACTTTTTCTTTCACTTTTGGTCTACCAAACACTCCCTTACAATTCAGAGTAGGGTTTCAGATATTCAAGAGATGTGGCTGAAATCGACTACTCTTTAAATTTGATGCTGCTTTTCTCCACACCCTCACAACTATACAATATATATATATATATATATATATAAAGATATATTACTTATATATCCTTCTTTTTACATGAGTTCTTTCCATTTGGCTTAATATGGCAACTTGAAAGACAAGTTGTCAAATAAAATTAGCAAAATGTGCACTTGATTCTTGAAACATTGAGGACTTTAATTGACTACAGCTATGCTATATATTTATTTATTTATTTATTTTAATAGCACACGTTTTAACTTTTTATTATAATGGTTTTAGTTGTTCAGTGGGCGGATTTTTATTTATTATAGTTACATTTTAAGTTTTTGAAAATTTAATATTTATTTAGTGGTTTCAGTTGTAAATTCAATTGGAGATATATATATATATATATATATATATATTTAGAATGGACTTGTGAAGCCTTATTAATGAAGCCCATAAACCAAGAGGCTTACTCTGAGCAGGCCCAGCCCAGTATTAAACTGCTGTAAAACTTTCAAAAAGAAAAGTCCTAAGAATATAGAATCTATGTCACACCGGAACTTTTTGTAAAAATTATTCACTAAAATAATTAAATTGCTTTGCCAATCAATTGCTTTAAAAGATAAATTTATCAAAAAGGCATTTTACTGCTACAAATTCATTACTACATTATTCTTATATAAATTTCTGGATACTCCAAACAAAAAAGATGTTGGTATATTTTTGGGCTATCCATATGAAAAAAAAAATTGATTTGAGTCCAGTGGCCCATAAATGGAAATCGGGGCTGAGGTTGAGCCCAGTGATCCAGAAGTCCTTCCATTCAATGAGGGGATTCGGACAGAAATTCACAAAATTTATCTCTCTTTGGTTAATTTAAAATTTAAAATCAAAAATTAGTAGCATGCAATAAGGTGCAACCAATATCTGTTTTTTTTTTTTTTTTTCCTGTTAAAACTCACAATTAAACTTGTGGCTGTGAAAAGATTGTGTTTGCGAAGTTGATCACTGTGGAATTTGTGTAATAGTATTGCTATTTAATTTAAAAAAAAATTATCGGAAAAAAATGTGACAGAATCATATAATTCTCATGTGGGTTAATCACTTTAAATTTAAAAAAAAAAAAAGAAAAAAGAAAAGGCCCCGGGACAGAATTGAATTATGAAATTATCGCTGTAATATTTAAAAAAGAAAAAAAAATTCAAAATCAAACGGTAAAGAGGCATTTCCATTTGTATTAACGGAGAGATTAGTTGTTGATCCAACTGTCTTGACCGCGAATTTCTATCAGCAGAGTATTTTCCAGGCCTAGGGAAATTAACATGATAATGAGGCAAAAGATCAAGAAAAATGACAAAATTAGAAGAGTATACAAAAAAGGGCTGTGGAGAATAATGGACTATGTTGACCCAAACAATTGGGGCAAGGCCCACTTTCACTGTTACTTGTCCAAGGGAGAGAAAACCTGGGCCACATTAGCCCAATTATGTATTTAGGCATTCATCTAACATTGCAAATACATTACAATTAGGTGTTCATCTAATGTATGATATGATTGTTCTCGGCATAAGAGAACACAGTGGGCCAGCTTTTTAATGTTGCTACATTGTGGAATTTTGAAAACATAAAATTATGGAGTAGTGCCAACAGACATCATGAGATAAATACATACACACACATGGCATATATATAGTTGGTTCCCCCAAAAAATGACATCAACCACAACTGCAGAAGGCGATAACCCTCGTTCTCAGGGCTCCACCTCCCGGCGCCTAAAGGAACGGTGGAGGAGGTAAATCACGATACACAACGGTTTCCTAGACAAGAAGACCAGTGCCTGGTGCACACAAGGAGCCACCCCCACAGAGGGTGAAACTCCCACACTGCAGCTGCCAGAATTCGATATTGTATCCACGGCTACAATCTACTGTCCGAGTACCAATTGTGCTATGTCCGCGGGGGCAAAATGACATCAACTAGGTGTATACAGGCACTTATCTCCAGTGATATGAAAAAAAAATAAAATCATAGGAAATATCGATAGAACTATACGGTATGTATATAGATGCCCCCAAAAATGACATCAACCATGTATATACAGGCGTATATCTCTAATAATATGAAAAATTAAAATCATAGGAAATATCGATAGAAGTATGAGCCAATTCGAATTTCTAACTAAGCTAAAACAGTGATTTGCTACTTCACCTAAAATATGTGCCAAGACCTCTTCCTTGATCCCATCATAGGGATTAATTAATTAATTAAAACACAAAAATAAATACAAAAAAAATATACTAGAATTATTTGAGATGCACTAATAAAGATTTACTTAAGTCATCATTCCTCTCCATCACCACCTTAATTTGAATACTAGTTGCAAATCCAATCAGGTTGGACTATAAGTATTGAAGTATTCAAACTCATTTGTTAAAGTTTTGGACGAATTAAAACTTGAATCAAGATTTTATAGAGTTCGAAATATTGTATTCTGCCTCCACTCATTATTCTGAAAGCAAGTTCGATTTTATTACAACAAACGAATCTGCTCACAACATTTTATTGAGTTATCTCATGAATTTTTATCGAATCGACTTGCGAATTCTTATCAACTCTGTTTGGGAGTTTTTTTGTTTAATCTACTCACAAGCAATATTTTAACATAGCAAACAAATTTTAAATTAACATTTTTAATTTTAAACTTTTTAACATTTTTCACCATTAGTAAATAATAGTTTTTATAAGTTTGTTAATAAACGTTTAGGGGTGTGATTGGCACATCAAATTTTGGTAAAAATTTTTAAAAATTTTTGAAAATTTCTATACATTTTTACACATTCTCACCTCCTCAAAATTCAAAAAAAGTTTAATACCTTTCAAAAAAAGTCAATAACTAGAATTTGATTAATCAAATAGTAAAAATTTTTTCGCCATTCTCACCATAGACTCCCAAACTACCGAATGGCACCCACTTTGACTATTTTTTGTTGGGTCGTAAAAACTGTTCCAACGGATTGTAGAAACCGTTCTGACAAATTTGTGCGGCCAACTTTTGTCCAAACGAAAATCCAATCCGTCAGAACAGGAATCTTACTATTTATCTCTAAAAAATACGGTTTGAGATTTGTGCATCAAACATAAAAAAAAAAAATTTCAAACCACATTTTATCTCACTCTTTATTACTTCAAACTCAGCCTAAATAAGATTTTCACAATAAGTAAATGAGTTAGTTCATAAATATTTTCGTAAACATTTAAATGAACTTGTTTAGGAACTATAAACGAGTTTGTTTGCAAGTCTTATTGAATCAAGTTTATCTTTATTTGAACTCAACTAATTTATTTATCTTTGAAAAATAGGATTAGACTTTATTTGCCTTAATAAACAAACATAAATAAACTCTCAACGAATTCATTGAGGAACCAACTTATCAAATGGTTGGTTCATTTACCACTCAAAACTGACAACCAGTGGATTCAATGACCTGATGCTAGTTGGCATTCCTATTAACGCTATCTTATATATAGTCAGCACTGCAATCGCTAGCTTTTGTTTGTCATTTTGTCATCTTTTTTTTTTATTTTTTTATTTTTTCACGTCGTGGACACAATTAATCTCGCCAGCATGTACAGATGGCGCAATATATTGATGCAGCAAAAGAGTAAATATATGGAAGGCAAAACCAAACCCAGTGTCCGATTCAAGTCTTTTAACCGTATATATCATTGTTTGAGATATGCTAGCGGTCCGCTAAAAAGTAATTGCACCGAATAGTCCCAACGTCTTTCTATATATATATATGACGTTCGGAATAAGGCAAAAGATGTATTATGAAATACTAAAATCAGAATTTCTTGTAACGTAAATGTGTGTAAACTTATGCAATGGAATATTTGAATAAGCTTATTTTGTCTCTAATGGCTTCTCTTAGTACAATAACATGAATCATTCATAGGATTATCACCAGCTCTCGACAACCATACCGAGGCCGCAATCACTATCGAGCAATGCCTTCTGTGTTCATTGATTGTGACCCCTGATATAGAAAGCATATATTTATGTCTGTCCTTTTAATGGGATTATCAAGATAAGATTTACGGCCACCCTGCTGGCTGTATTTGTTGCACTGCATAAATATATATTTCGAAGTGGGAAAAAAACAGTAATTTTTCTAATTTTCTTTATTTTTTTAATTTTTACTTACTTTTTCACATTATTTAAAAAATACATCAAATACATAATAATTTAAATTTTGACTAATTTTTATCTTTTTTTTTTCAAAAATTTAATACTCCAAATGGACACATAGTTAAAGAAACAAAGTGCTTGTAAAAAATATTATGATAAAAACCTAGCCAATCGTAGGCTGTTGGAATAAACTTTGCTAAATCTGCGGCCGTTCTCCTCAACTTCAAATTTATATAATAAAACACATGTTTTGATTTGACATTTATTCTAATCATTACTAAAATTTTATCACGTTGTCACTTATTGTATATCTATATAATAAAATATATCTTTTGAATTTAAAATTTAAAATTTAAATAAATATATCTTTATGATAAAATACATCCTTTAATTTGACATTTGTCCTCGTCATCACTAAAATTTCATCATGTCATCACTAAAATTTCATCACGTCATCACTAAAATTTCATATCTATATAATAAAAACACATCCTTTGAATTTGAAATTTGAAATTTAAATAAATAGGTATTATATTTTGTAAAATTATGCATACATATTATATATATATATATATATATATATATTCTAAAATTATATTATCAATTATTATTAAATAATATATAGATACTTATTAGACAAAATTAATTAAATTTTTTTGTTTAAAAAAATTTATTTAAAATTTTAAATTTTTAAAAATTTTATTAAAAATAAACATTTAAATTAAAATTTCAATTTTAATATGGTTAAAACTTAAATTTTAAATACATATTATGTATCATTTATATAATAAGAAAATTTTAAAATTTTAAATTTAAGATATTTTCAACTGTTAAATTTGTTAAATAGTCAAGATTATTTTTCTTTTTACTTTCACTCTACCTATATTTTTTACTACTTTTTATATAAAAGATTTTAAATTAATATTTTAAAAAATGTGATAATATTTACAATAAATAATAAAATTTTATACTTTAATCTCTTTTGATTAATGATTTTAATTTTTATAAATTATTTTTACCTTTTTATGTAAATTTACTTTATAAATTTAAATTTAAATTATTTATACACTAAATTATATTTTTATGCATTAAAGTAAAGATTATTGTTAATATATATTATAAATTCTAATCATGAACTCGAGTAATATTGACAAGAGCAGGAGATGGAAATCCTACAAAGCAAGCATAGAGGACCGACGGTCATCTCTCTACTAAACTTTCTGGGATGTGAAAGCCATTTTTGTCCCATGGACAAACTTTTGTTTCTTGCTTTGGTCCCTACGTACATCATTATCCCGCTGGACATGAAAACCATGATAAGACTTATACTATATATTATAGTTTATCGCATTATTGATGGAGTCACCTTAAACCATGGCCACAAATTTAAATTTATATACTTTCCTTCTTTTTGTGATAATATCTTTGAAGTAAATTACAAGTGACATGAAACCAAGAAAAACAACGTAACAATCCTTAACCCATGCTCCGCCTGCAAACCTCATAAAAACCCCCGCCCTGTATGTGGTTCTGATTGATGTCCAAATACACTATGAGGTGATTAACGTATCTTAAAAATGTGCATCTGGTGCAATTTCCCGACTAGTTTCATGCATGCATGATATCAAAACGTCGCATATTTGGGGAGTTCTTGATAAAAAAAATAATAGATCAATTCTGTTGTAGGCAGGTCTGTCCCAAGATTAATTCTAAAAATAGAGCCATGTGAGCGAAGATTTGTAAAAGTTTTTTTTTTTTTAATCGACAGAGGAGTAGAAAGGATGTAAATGAATAAATCTAATTGAATTAAAAATAAGCGTTTTATTAAGGACCTTACCCAATGAGTCAACAAATAGGTCTATAAAAAGTTACTGAGTTTAATGAATTAATTTTTTTTTTTAACTTTTAAAAGGTATTGAACAGTCATATTTAGATTAAAAAAGACTCTCATCTATTCTTATTATAGAAATTAGTAGGGAGTCCTTTCTTAAGACAATTTTGTTGGGCCCAAGGGTTGGCCCTAGTTACGAGGCCCAAAGTATTAAAGAAACGGAAAATTGTATCCAAATCATACTTGGTAATCTTTTAAAGCTATTAGTCACACCCAAAAAAAGTATTACTTTTAAGTCACATTAATGTGAAAAGTTTTGTATTTAAGTCATACTTTTGAGTGGGTCCCACGGGTTTGTTTTAAATATAATTTATAATATGACTTAAATGTCCTTTTTCTATAATTAATTGAGAAAAAGTTACCGAAAATTATGGAATCGAGAATCACGTTTTCCGTTTTTGTTTCATTCCTTATAAATCGCGTGAAGATATAGTGAGATAAAAATCTGTTAAAAGATTATATACGAAGGAATACACACGGATTACGCGAGTTTGTGCTGTAAGATTAACGTCGGTCGAAATAATATATACGGATCTAGATTACGTATTTAAACACATGACTGCGGTACTGCTTTTTTTAGGATGCATACTCATTCAAAAACAGTACCGCATGACTCTTTCATGCAAACATCACATTTAAACACAGCAAACATCACATTTAAACACAAAAATATTTCACATATCAAACGAATGACCGACAGTACCGCATGTGTGACAGTACCACATGTCTGCGGTACTGTTTTTTTTAGGATGCATGCTCGTTCAAAAACAGTACCGCATGACTCTATCATGCAAACATCACATGTAAACACAAAAATAGTTCACTTATCAAACGAATGACCGATAGTACCGCATGTGTGACAGTACCACATGTCTGCGGTACTGTTTTTTTTAGGATGCATACTCGTTCAAAAACAGTACCGCATGACTCTATCATGCAAACATCACATGTAAACATAAAAATAGTTCACATATCAAACGAATGACGGACAGTACCGCATGTGTGACAGTACCACATGTCTGCCGTACTGTTTTTTTTAGGATGCATGCTCGTTCAAAAACAGTACCGCATGACTCTATCATGCCAACATCACATGTAAACACAAAAATAGTTCACTTATCAAACGAATGACCGACAGTACCGCATGTATAACAGTACCACATGTCTGCGGTACTATTTTTTTTAGGATGCATGCTCGTTCAAAAACAGTACCGCATGACTCTATTATGCAAACATCACATGTAAACACAACAATAGTTCACTTATCAAACGAATGACTGACAGTACCGCATGTGTGACAGTACCACATATCTGCGGTACTGTTTCTTTTATGATGCATGCTCGTTCAAAAACAGTACCGCATGACTCTATCATGCAAACATCACATGTAAACACAAAAATAGTTCACTTATCAAACGAATGACCGACAGTACCGCATGTGTGACAGTACCACATGTTTGTGGTACTGTTTTTTTTAGGATGCATGCTCGTTCAAAAACAGTACCGCATGTGTGACAGTACCACATGTCTGCGGTACTGTTTTTTTTAGGATGCATGCTCGTTCAAAAACAGTACCGCATGACTCTATCATGCCAACATCACATGTAAACACAAAAATAGTTCACTTATCAAACGAATGACCGACAGTACCGCATGTATAACAGTACCACATGTCTGCGGTACTATTTTTTTTAGGATGCATGCTCGTTCAAAAACAGTACCGCATGACTCTATCATGCCAACATCACATGTAAACACAAAAATAGTTCACTTATCAAACGAATGACCGACAGTACCGCATGTATGACAGTACCACATGTCTGCGGTACTGTTTTTTTTTAGGATGCATGCTCGTTCAAAAACAATACCGCATGACTCTATTATGCAAACATCACATGTAAACACAAAAATAGTTCACTTATCAAACGAATGACCGACAGTACCACATGTGTGACAGTATCACATGTCTGCGGTACTATTTTTTTTAGGATGCATGCTCGTTCAAAAACAGTACCGCATGACTCTATCATGCAAACATCACATGTAAACATAAAAATAGTTCACTTATCAAACGAATGACCGACAGTACCGCATGTGTGACAGTACCACATGCCTGTGGTACTGTTTTTTTTAGGATGCATGCTCGTTCAAAAACAGTACTGCATGTGTGACAGTACCACATGTCTGCGGTACTATTTTTTTAGGATGCATGCTCGTTCAAAAACAGTACCGCATGACTCTATCATGCCAACATCACATGTAAACACAAAAATAGTTCACTTATCAAACGAATGACCGACAGTACCGCATGTATGACAGTACCACATGTTTGTAGTACTGTTTTTTTTAGGATGCATGCTCGTTCAAAAACAGTACCACATGACTCTATTATGCAAACATCACATGTAAATACAAAAATAGTTCACTTATCAAACGAATGACCGATAGTACCGCATGTGTGACAGTACTACATGTCTGCGGTACTGTTTTTTTTATGATGCATGCTCGTTCAAAAATAGTACCGCATGACTCTATCATGCAAACATTACATTTAAACACAAAAATAGTTCACTTATCAAACGAATGACCGACAGTACCGCATGTGTGATAGTACCACATGTCTGCGGTACTGTTTTTTTTAGGATGCATGCTCGTTCAAAAACAGTACCGCATGACTCTATCATGCAAATATCACATGTAAACACAAAAATAGTTCACATATCAAACGAATGACCGACAGTACTGCATGTGTAACAGTACCACATGTCTGCGGTACTGTTTTTTTTAGGATGCATGCTCGTTCAAAAACAGTACCGTATGACTCTATCATGCAAACATCACATTTAAACACAAAAATAGTTCACATATCAAACGAATGACCGACAGTACCGCATGTGTGACAGTACCACATGTCTGCGGTACTGTTTTTTTTAGGATGCATGCTCGTTCAAAAACAGTACCGCATAACTATATCATGCAAAGAATGGTGCTGTTTTAATGAGGTACTGTTTTATTATGCGGTACTGTTTTATTATGTGCTACTTTTTTTATGCGATACTGTTTTTATGCGATAATATTTTATTATGTTGTATTATTTTTTATACGGTATTGTTTTATTATGTGGTACTGTTTTCCTAAATAGTTTTGATTTTGTTTCCAAAAATCAGTTTTGCTTGTTTTGTAAAGAAGATGGAAAGTCGTGAAATTAAGTTTAATCAAACAGTTTTGATTTTGTTTCAAAAAATCAGTTTTACTTGCTTTATAAAGAAGATGGAAAGTCACAGAAGTTATGAGTAAAGTGTGCACTATTTTCGGATAAAACTGGCAGTTTTGAAATGTGGTGAAAAACGCGTGATGTCCTTTTTTGTCTTTTTGTTACAAGTGTGACTTATTCACAAGTAAGTTTTTTTGGTATGACTTAAATCATTATAAGTACATAAATAGTGACCGGCTTCCAAAAACTCCTTAAAGAAAGGTGCAGTTAGTCGCGCTGGGGCTTGAGTAGGAGGGAAGCAATATTATCTATAAAGGAGATAGAAAACAATCATAATCCAATCAGACATTGAACAGGTAAATATATTTTTTATGATTTATTGCTTGAATTAGTATCTCTTAACAATACCCCAAAATTTACTAACAATGTTCCCTATCACAAAAAAAAATATATGTATAATTATTACTATATTTTGTTATTTACACTACTAGAAAAAGGTTAATTACCAACTGACAAAATCAGTTGTATTATTATTTACTAATATTATTCACAAAAGTATTCAATAAATGTACCTTATTACATAAAAAATAATAATAATAATTGAGTTCAATTTTTATTAGTTCATTGGTGTTTAAAAATTAGGTGCCAATGTTAATTTTGTAATAAAATTAAAATATCGACCATATTTTAGTAATTTCACCTTTAAGGACCGCTCGCGGCTTCGCACTTGCATATGCTGTCATTATGTAATCACTTTCGGTCAAGTAAATGATACTTTATTTCTCACTCGTCTGATGTTTTATTTTATTTATTTATTTATTTATTTTGGTGTTAATATTCCTACATTTATATATGCAATAATTTCACTCATTAATATCCTACAGTTATATATGGTGTGGGGTAGCCCATCCCATTGAAAAAATATATATATTTATTATATATAGTTATTTTTGTCATACCTTATAAAATTTTCTAATTGTTTTGTTAAAATTGTAAATTTTATTACATTACCATAATTTACCTTAATAATTTTATTATCAAAATATTCTTACATTTTTTTTAGATAATCTGTAATTTTTACCTCTAATGACTAATAAAGCTGTTTCCGCCTGAGAAGAAAAGCAAGGAAAACGAAAGGGATCAATTTGAGCAAACTATAATAATTGTAACAAAATTGCTCAGTAGTACTGATACATCAGATTATGGATAATGATGAGAATTTAGTTTATGTACACTAATTACATGTAAGGACCAACCTGATGTATGCTTAGTGCGTATTATCTAACAGCCTAATTGGTTAGGTCTGTTTGGATAGAGTGGAATGGAAAGAAAATAGAATAAAAGAAAAAATTTTAGAATTTATCACATATTTATGATTTTTTTTTAAAAAAGAAAACAAAATAAATGGAAAGAAAAGTAAGTGTTAAAATCTTAGGGCTCATTTGGTTTATTTTTTTATTTTTTTATTTTCTATTTTGAATTCATTTTTTATTTTGTACTTTTGAAAATAAATGAAACAGGTCAAAACGTATTTAGTTACTTGTGTTTTGAAAATTTGTTTTCAAAAACAGAAAATGCCTTTAAACATGAAATGAAAAATGACAAAAAATCATTTTGAGAATTTTTAACAAAAAATGAGAAAAATCTCAAAATAAGGAAAACAGAGTATTTTCTGTTTCTTCGTTTTAATATTTTTAACACAAAAAATAAAATAGAAAACAGAAAAGTAAACCAAATGTCACCTTAAGAATTTCATCTTTTTAAAAATGGGTGAAAATGAAGAGAAGAGAAAAATAAATTAATGAAACTTTTAAAATAACATGTTTGTCCTAAGACAAAGAATAAAAAGAATTACAAGCATATTTTAGGATTAAATAAATTAACAGTCCTTCAATAATTCAGAAGATTTAATAGTAAAATAAAAATACACATTTTTTTCTTCTATTTCTTTTTAACTTACAAATAAAAGGAAAAAATTATTATTTTTTCTTAAACTTACAATCAAATAGAAAAAAATATTATTATTTTTTCTCATAATTAATATTTTCTTTTTTTTTTCTTTTCTCACTTAAAACTCACAAACGGAGGCTATATAAGTCCAAATATCCCATATTTGTAACAATTTTAATTGCAGACTGGTTACTTGAGGTCAAACGATTTTCTATAACACAACAAACGATTTACTATTGTTTTTGACATTAGTTGAACCACAACAAAAGATCCGAGTGATTTACGGTTAATCGATTGTATGAACATTTCTATATACGCCAGCTATATTTGAACTCATTCGTGTTTGTTACTTTTTTTTTCCCACTCTCTATTACTCCTACGTATATAGCCTATCTTTAGAGTATAATGATTTAAAAAATAAATAAATAAAAATTGGACCAACTAGCCACCCGCCAGAGTTGTATATACACAGGAAGAGAATTAGGAATGTCAGATAGGAAGGACGGGAGCAAAAATCTCCACAGGCCCACTTTGGGTTTGGGAAAAAAATCTCGATGGCACATGTTTATGTACTAGCACTCGTTAATTGCATAAACCTTACTATAACCAATTTACCTAATTAAGTTGTACAATAAGTGTAGCATCAATATGGGTATGAGAAGTAGCTTTTTGGTTGCGCGCGCACACACATATTGTTATTACAAAAATAATCCTGAACATGTGGTATGCTCCCTAACACAATGAAAAAGTGTTTGGCAGTACAAAGTAATCAGAAAATGGTTGAAGATGGGTTACAATTTGCTTTAGAACCAAACTAATATGATTTTAACTATAAATGCAAAACAGTTATAAATGAATTGAATTTATTATTTAAAAATTATCTTAATTAGTTCGCCTCTTTATAAGTGGTAGACAGATGTGACGTTTAGGCGTCCTAAAAGGCACATTCAATCTACTCACACGCTCACTTTACCCACACACATTAAATACAAGATGGAAGACATTAAATGTAAAATGAAAGGCATTTAAGGAGAAGATTATTGAGTACTTTAATGTAGTACACGAGATACATAATAATCACAATTCTATTATTTGCTTATTAATTAATTAATTTGTATTATCTTACTATAAATACCATATTTAATTCCAAAATTCAAGTACGTTATCCACTCAACATTCCTTTATCTTCTCAAGTCTGTACTGAATTTATCGTTGAAAGATTTTCTGGTTGGAAACCCTTTTTTCGGCTACAACCTCTGTTTCTTTTGTTTTTGGCAGACTTGCATTCAGATTTCAGGTTGATATAAAGAACAATTTCGGCAAGAAATTTTTATTGCTAAACACACACACATACATTTTAACAAAACTCAGAGACTGTTTTATGAGAATTCCCCTGTCTTGTATTGCTTTCACGGTCAGAATATATACAAAAGATACAACCCATTGTTTCCTAAACTAACGCCTAAGAATATGCTAATACAATCAATTCACTTCCTAAATTAACTCCTGGGAACAAGCGAAGGAAATCCTCAAATTCTGTCTACCAAAAATACAAAAGACTACAATAATAAACAATAATACACAATACCCCCCCTCAAGTTGGAGCATGGAGATCTCGAATGCCCAACTTGTGAAGTAAGTAGTCATATTGCCGTTTACCCAATGCCTTGGTGAAGATATCCGCGAGTTGGTCATGTGATGGCACAAAACATGTACGGATATCATCTTTGAGGATGGCATCACGCACAAAGTGGCAGTCCACTTCAATGTGCTTTGTTCGTTCATGGAATACCGGATTCTGAGAGATGTGAAGGGCTGCCTGACTGTCACAATGCAACGTCATAGGTGTAGCATGTAGCACGCCCAGGCTAGACAAAATGCCCTTCAACCACTTCAACTCACAAGTAGTCGCAGCCATAGAACGATATTCCGTTTCAGCAGAAGAGCGAGACACTGTATGTTGTTTTTTCGTTTTCCAAGAAACAGGAGATACACCTAAAAATACCAACCAACCTGTAAGCGATCGCCTTGTTAATGGACAACCAGCCCAGTCTGCGTCACACCATCCATGTAAATGCAGCTCGCACTTACTACTCAACAAGATACCTTGGCCTGGACTACGTTTTAGGTAACGAACCACCCGCAACGCAGCTTGCCAATGATCGTCGTGGGGTTGCTGCATAAATTGAGACAAGACATGAACGCTATATGAAAGCTCAGGCCGGGTGAAACACAGATAAATCAAACGCCCAACCAAACGACGATATGGCTCCGGATCAGTTAGCAACTTGCTAGTGGAAAGTGCCAAGCGGTGATTTTGTTCTAAGGGAACAGTAGCAGGTCTAGCTCCTAACAATCCAACTTCAGAAATAATGTCCAGTGCATATTTCCTTTGACACAGAAAAAATCCTTCAGGCCCACGTGCAACTTCAACACCAAGAAAATACTTCAAAACTCCCAGATCTTTCATATGAAAGCAGGCACTCAGATAATTTTTAAACCTCGTAATGGCAGCATTGTCGTTCCCAGAAACGATAAGATCATCCACATACACAAGAACACTAAGATGTACTTCACCACGTTTCATTGAAAACAAGGAATAATCAGAATAGGACTGTTGAAACCCGTAGGCTTTCAAGGCAGTCGATAGCTTGGCAAACCAACATCGTGGGGCTTGTTTGAGCCCGTAGAGTGACTTCCGCAATTTGCAGACCTTGCCTGGAGTTGAAACCTGAAACCCAGGAGGCAACTTCATATAGACGTCCTCTTGAAGATCTCCATGAAGAAATGCATTATGTACATCCATCTGATGCACTTCCCAATTTTTCGCTGCTGCCACTGCTAGGAGCACTCGAACAGTAGTCATCTTGGCAACGGGGGCAAAAGTCTCAGTATAATCAATCCCCTCAACTTGATGATTCCCCAAAATCACGAGCCGAGCTTTGTAACGCTCTACGGTGCCATCAGAATTATATTTGATTTTGTAGACCCATTTGCAGCCTAGAGCTTTCTTGTCGAGAGGCAGATCAACGATATCCCAAGTTTCATTATTTTCCAAAGCCTGTATTTCTTGTTGCATTGCATCCCGCCACCGTTTATCTTTCACAGCTTCAGAAAAATATACTGGTTCATGTTCTGCATTTATCGCTGCAAGGAAAGTACGATGTCGCAAAGAAAAATTGTTACAATTCACATAATGTGCAATAGGATAGGCCGTACCTGAGGAATGCCGCGGTGTGGGTGTCGGTGGGGATGAACTCAATTTCTGGATCGTGTGAGTAACATAATCACGCAACAACACAGAGGTTTGCTTCTGCCGATGTCCACGACCCAACAGGTCCCCAGCATCGACCTGAACACACTGTTCCTGTGTCTGGTCCTGTGCCTGTTCCAGTTCTCTTGTATGCTCCATTTCTTGTTCTGATCCCTGTTCTGACACATTATCAATGTGCCCCCCCTGCGCTACTAAGTCATCCACCGCTTGAAAGTCAACGTCAACTGCCTCAACACTAGACAACGGGTGTGAGACGTTGCTAAGGAATAAAGCAAATGGGAACTCTGTCTCAGAAAATTTAACGTCGCGTGAAACAAAGAACTCATTTGTTTCTAAATCATACAATCGCCAGCCCTTCTTCCCATAAGGATAACCAACAAAGATACACCTTCTACTTCTACTATCAAATTATCCCTTGTTTATGAGCATAGCATAGTGACCCAAAAACTCACAGATGATCATAAGTAGGTTCTCGTCCATAAAGAACGCTATAAGGAGTTTTCCCATTTAAAAGTGAGGAAGGTGTTCGGTTTATTAAGTAACCAGCAGTTAAAACACATTCACCCCAAAAATCAACAGGAAGACATCCTTGAAAACGCAGAGCTCGAGCAACATTTAATATGTGTTGATGTTTTCTTTCGACTCGCCCATTTTGCTGTGGTGTTCCAGTACAGGATGTTTGAAAAATAATACCTTTTTCAAGAAAATAATTTTTCATACAAGTGAATTCCGTTCCATTGTCACTCCTCACAATTTTGACCTGTTTATTAAACTGTCGTTCGACCATAGAAAAGAACAATTTCATGGTTTCAGGCACTTCTTTCTTATCAACAAGCAAATATATCCATACACCTCTAGAGTAATCATCAACAATAGTCAAAAAATACGATGCTCCACAAGAAGAAATAGTTCTATAAGGACCCCACAAATCACAATGTATCAATTCAAACACATCAGAAGCTCTACAATCACTGAGAGGAAATTTTTCTCTAGTCTGTTTTGCTCTTTGACAAACATCACAGCATTTATTCAAACTGCTATTCTTACTAGAACCTACAACTGGAACTAACTTGGTAATTCTCATAGACGGATGGCCCAGACGCTGGTGCCAAAGATCCAAAGACCCCACCTTGTCAACCTTCATAGCTTTAATGTGCGGTGTGCCCCTAAAATAATAGAGTCCATCCCGACGTTCACCCACACCAATCAGCATCCTCATAGTGCGGTCCTGTATCACACAAATATTATTAGTGAATTGAACAATACAATTGGAGTGATCTATGAGTTGCGACACAGAAATTAAGTTGCAAGTCAATCCAGGCACATATAGAATATTTTTAAGGGAAAGATCTCCTTCAAGGGTGATTGACCCTTCTTTGGTGGCGACGGTACTGCTCCCATCTGGCAGCCCCACAGGACACTGCGAAATTTCCCGTAGATCATACAAGTCGCCCAAATTCCCCGTCATATGGTTCGACGCTCCAGTGTCAATTATCCAGGACATATACTTACCAGTCATCCTTTCAGGCGCAGAAATTTTCTGATTGTTTAACAATTTTAGAAGAGCCTCCCATTGCTTGTTGCTCAGACCAAGTGATCCCGCTCCATCTCCTTCTGGCACGTTCGTTGAGAAAGAACCTCCTCCGGCGGTTTGAGTGGCGTTGGCTCGCGCTGAACCACGCCCCCGGCCTGCTCCATGTCCTGTTCTTTGCTGCGACATTTGTTGTCCTCTGCTGCGTCCTCCATGCTGCCCTTCATTACGAGGCCTGTCGCCCCACCATTCTGGATATCCAATTAGAGCGAAACAGTTATCGACTTTATGGCCTGGACGTTTGCAATGGGTACATACCATGTCTTTATCCTTCCCGTCTACTCGATTGCGAACTGTAAAAGCCATCACTTCCCCACGTTCATCTTTACCCCGAGAGATAGCTTTCACCCGTTCCTCTTGAATGAGGATCGAGTATACTTTGTTTAGATTTGGCAGCGGATCTTGAGCCAAAATACTGGAACGAACAGTTCCATACAAAGTTTCATCTAATCCCATGAGAAAAGTGTGCACCCTTTCCTCTTCTCGTCTTTTCTCCAAAATAGTTCCGAGATCACACGTGCATTTTCCACACTTGCACGTCGGCAGTTGCTCATAGTTAGCCAGTTCGTCCCACAATTTCTTGAGTTTGCCATAGTAATTGACAATACTCAGTCCTTTTTGTTTGCACTCGGCAATATCTGACTTCAATTGCTGAATTCTAGGTCCATTGACTAACGAGAAGCGCTCCCGTATATCATTCCAGAGATCTTGTGCAATCTCTACATGTGAGATTGTTGATCGAAGATTAGGTTCGATGGTGTTTCGAATCCAAGACACCAAGAGCGAGTTGATTGTCCACCAGTCTTCAAGGTCTGCGGAACTTTCATCAGGTCTCCTGATCGTTCCATCAATGAACCCGAATTTCTTCCTCGCTCTCAAGGCCGTTCTCAATGAACGAGACCATTCATCATAGTTTTCTCCCTTCAATTGGACCTGAGTAATTAAAATACCAGGATTATCAAGCGAAATGATATCATATGGCGAGATGGTTTTTCGTTGAGAAGTTCCATCAGCGCCAGTAGTCGGTTTTTCTGTGTTTGATTTTTCGGCCATGGTTCAAAAGGATCAAGTCGTGATTTGCTAGGGCTCTGATACCATAACAAAACTCAGAGACTGTTTTATGAGAATTCCCCTGTCTTGTATTGCTTTCACGGTCAGAATATATACAAAAGATACAACCCATTGTTTCCTAAACTAACGCCTAAGAATATGCTAATACAATCAATTCACTTCCTAAATTAACTCCTGGGAACAAGCGAAGGAAATCCTCAAATTCTGTCTACCAAAAATACAAAAGACTACAATAATAAACAATAATACACAATATATTTGTTTTTCTTCTAAGGTTAGCGTGTCTTGCGAGTTTTAGAACGTGAAAATTGTGAAGAAAATTAATTAATGCGCTTCATCGGTCGCCATCTCCATTACTATTGCTTGCCAGTTTTGTTTTGGTTAAAGAGAACCCCACCTTACATATATATGGATATTACATACATGTGTATGTGGACGAAATCAATTGATAATGGTTTTGTGGGGTTTTCCCCATCCGTCCAGAACGGATCCACCTGGCTGAGATATCATGTAATTTATATTTTAATATTTGATATACTTTACAGAGGCACATCTAGATCTCATAGATAAATGAAGAAGCACTTTGTATACAAACTAGCTAGCTCAAGATAGTTAATTTCTTAAACCCCAAAACGTCTTCTTAACTTTTCATTATAACACCTTTGGATACTTTCTTCTGGTACATGGAAGTCCGCAGCCGCTACCCCGTACTGGGGTGCGTACAGGGCGAAACACGCTCCAGGACCCTAGCCGGCAAAGGCCCCTGGAGAGTTAACCAGCCTAGGCAAGCCCTGGCTGACCGGCACGACCGAGAGGAGGCCATTAGGCACCCGCCATTACAGCGGTAACCCACCCCCCGTGGGGGAGTCGAACCCGGAACCTCGAGAGGCCCAAGCTCTAAGGCGAGCCCTACTTCCACTCGGCCACCCCCGAAGGGGCACCTTTTGGATACTTTCTTCTGATACGTGGAAGTCCGCAGCCGCTACCCCGTACTGGGGTGCACACAGGGCGAAGCACGCTCCAGGACCCTAGCCGGCAAAGGCCCCTGGAGAGTTAACCAGCCTAGGCAAGCCCTGGCTGACCGGCACGACCAAGAGGAGGCCTTTAGGCACCCACCATTACAGCGGTAACCCACCCCCCGCGGGGGAGTCGAACCCGGAACCTTGAGAGGCCCAAGCTCTAAGGCGAGCCAGACTTCCACTCGGCCACCCCCAAAGGGGCACCTTTGGATACTTTCTTACTTTCACGTTTGGTAGTTCCTGTAAAATTATACGAAGCTAGCAGGTACTCAACTGAGATAGTTAAGTAGCTAATGTATGTATAAAATTAACTAAGATTTTGTTTGGACTGACAAAAATTTTAAAAAATAGTGAGAATATTAAAAAACTTTAATAGTTATTTATTTTTTATATCACTGTATGAATTACGAAACCACAATTTATCTCATTTCATCTTACTTTTTGTCAATTCAAACGCATTCTGAATAGATATACACATTAGTGATTAGTATCGTGTAATGGATGAGTTTTTTATATTATGTATTTTTAAAATATAAAAATTGAATAATAAATATTTCAAATGAAAAAAAAAATAGTAACTTGTATATTTAAAAGAAATAAATCGATAATCACATTAACAAAAAATAAAAAATGAAGTATTTCAATAAATTTTAAAATAAAATTGGATTGCTAGAGGCTTGTACCAAATTTAAATTAGAATTATTATTTTTTAATACACAAAGAGTTGCATAAAATACATAAAACTCATTAAAAGAACAACCCATAACAATAAGTAATTTAATAAACATACCAACTGATATTTAACCAAAATAAATAACATACTTCTTGCTTAAAATAAGTTAATTCTTAGTGCTCATCAAAATAGAAAAGGTTAATTGCAAAAGAGAAATAAATAAATTGAATAATTAAAAATACAAAGTGTTTTAAACTTATTAAAACATGTTTTGTATATGATGTAATATGATATATACGTATTACAAAATTTTTAAATATATATATATATATATATAATAGGTTGTTCAATGATTAAAAAAAGTAGAAATATAAAATTATAACGTTTACGAATTATTACTGGCGTAACTATTATTGTAAATATGTAAGATTAATTATCTCTTAATTACTTAATTACGCACATACATTTACCGCATATATATATATATATATATATATATGTTATACAAGTAATGCTTAGATAAAAAAAATTATTACCTAAATAATTATTTCTATCTGATTTTTAATTTTATATAATCAAACTACGAAATGCTTATATCTCATCCTTGTTTTATAAAAATAATTTAAAAAATAAAACAAAAGAAATCTCTTAAATGATTAAAAGAATTTTGTAGATCATTTTTATCTTCAATTATTTATAAATTTCCATGCAAAAAATAAAAAAAAAAAAGAAATTATTAATAAAAAATTTCATAATTATTGATTATTTTTCATGCAAATTATAAATATTTTTTAACTTCTTTCCTTTCATATATTCAACTTATTAGTTTTGGAATTCCACTATTAATGATTTAAGTGTCACGTGGCGCAGACAATTTCTCAAGACCTGCTTCATATATATTTAATATGATAGAATATATGTATGTAATTAGTGATTAGGGTTGTGGGTTACACGGATTTATTATATTATATTACATATTTATGTAATTTTTAATTGGATATTATATTAATAATCAGTTAAGGAAGGAAGTTTTTATCAGATTATAATACAAAATCACTTGTATATATTTATTATGTATATAAATTTCGAAGAATATATATAGGAAGAAAGAAAAACCCTTTAATTGAGGCTTTAAAAAGAAACGGTCCATAATTAAAAACAATTTAAATTATGGAACATACTATTGATGCTTACTTACCAAAAAAAAAAAAAATCGATTTTATTCTAGTAGTTTATTGTCTGGAAGAAATTAAGAATATATAGATGAAAAGAGAATTCCTATTGGTCGTGAAAGAGAAAAAAAAAATAAAAAAAGGTTAAAGTGATAAATACAATTTAATTTAGATAACAAATTTAGATAAATATAATTCAATATAGAATTTAAATATTAATTGATAAGTATAACTCAATTTAGATAATTATATATACTTAATCAAAAAATAATATGAGTTAGTTGTCAATATGAGTTAGGAAATGATTTTAAAGTGAACATATTGGTGGTAGAGAATTCGTAATGGTTATAAAAAAATAAATGGTTAATTAATAAGTACAATTTAATTTAGATAAATATAATTTACTATAGAATTTAAATATTAATTGATATATATAATTCGATTTAAATAAAATAAATATTTTTTAAAAAATTGTCATAGTTATACTATCTAATTAAATATCACATGGCACAATTATATCTCTAAAAATATTACTTTCTATATATGTAATATTTCCAGGATCCTATTTTCTATACATGTAATATGATATGATATAATATATCTCAAGCTCGAATCGATTTGAACATAATTTAAAATCTGGTAATTATTTGAACACTGTATGATAAAACTATATATGCTCTATAATTACTTAAAATTTATTGAGTTATTTCAATTTGATAATTTATTGATTTAAATTTTATTTGAGAATAAATAAAAATATGAAAAAAATTATATATATCTTAAAATTTATTAAAAATTTTAACTTAAACTGGTATAACTACTAATTTACCATCATAATTGTATGAAAAAAAAATATGGGATTTAATTATGGATGAGATCAAATGATGTGTTTGGTAAAATATTTAAATTATGATGCAAAATTATTATTCCTTGTTTACCAACTTTTGATATTACTTGCTATAAAACATTCAATTTTTTGTGCAAAAGTTAATTTTTAGTAATTTTTTATGGTTATCAAAGAGCCCAATATCCAGCCGAACAGGTTAAGCTTTAGTGTTAGTTTGAAAAAAAAAAAAAAACTCTTTTGGTTGTTTTTCTTTTTTTTTTTAATATGACTTTTTTTATCTTATATTTTTAATTTTTCTTCAATTTTAGACATGTTATTCACGTATCTTTATTAAAATATATAAAAAATTTAGATAAAAAGATTTATAAATGAATCAAATAATTGATTTTTTAAGTCAACTATAATTTTCTTATTCGTAAGTATTTTTTGTGATTTTTTTTAAATACTATGAATAACTTGTTTAGAGTAAAAAAAAATTAAAAATTATTTTTCAAATTATATTAGATAAAAAAATATTTCTACTGATAAGAACTTAAGTTTACTCTTTAAATGTCACTATTTCTGATCATTTCCAGACCATTGGAAGTTTTATTGATCGTTAATCTTAAAGTCATATAGATTAGTCGCGATGCACGTAAATTAACCCAAACATCTTAAATTAAAAATAAATAAATAAATTAGTTTTTAGGGGTGTTTCCCACATCAAAAAAATTTAATTTTTGTTAATTTTTTTTCAATTTTATCTAATAAAATTTTATTACATGTTACTTTTGTACTAATTTTTTTTAGAGTCATATAATTAGTATTGATGTGCTAATTTTTTTTAGAGCCATATAATTAGTATTGATGTGTGTAGTTGACTCAAACATTCTGAATTAAATATAAATAAATAAAATTAATTTTTAAGAGATGTTTGGCGCACCACAAATCTAATTTTTATTAATTTTTTTAAAATTTTATCTAATAAAATTTTATTACCTGTCGCTTTTGTATTATTATTTTTTTTTTTTCAAAGTCCGCCTTCAAAACACCACCTTGTCACATAATTTACTCGTGCGTGTAACTAAAGAAGGCACACGTGAGACGTCATCAGATCACACCGGCCTAACAAAGCTCCACCTATAAATATGAGCCTGGGTTTTGTTGGCGTCCATTGTGTGTCCGTCTCTCCCTCTTCCTCGTTCCAGTCCTGCATTTTCGGGGACTGCCGAATCGAAGAAAGACGAAGGCCTATAGATATATATAGACAGAGGGGCGAAGAATGGCGATGATGCAGAGATTTGCAACCAGAAGGGCATCCCCGGTGAGAGATTTACTCCGGTGGCGTCGCAGCTTCTCTCAAGTAGCCCAGAAAGAGTCCCAGAATGACACTCCGATTCCCCAAATGCCCCCCTTCGACTACTCTCCCCCGCCCTATGCCGGTCCCTCCGCCTCCGAGATCCTGCAGAAGCGCAAACGGTATCTCAGCCCTTCGATGTTCTACTTCTACAGCAAACCCGTGAGTCGGCCTCGTCCAATTCTCCTTCCCTTCACTGCTTTTCTGTCGATCTCTCGTCATTTAATGAAAAAAAATAATTTTTTTCACTTGTGGTGATCTTGATTATTTTTGCTAATATTTTTTTGGTTCGCAGGTTTAATTTAATTTGTTTTTGTGTAACTTTCAATTCCCATTTTGTGGTAGCCACACGATTTTCACGAGAAACGATACAGATTCTTGATTTGATTCAGGGGGCGTGATAAACAATGGAAAAATATTATTTGAGTAATTTTTTAATATTTGATATAAATGATTTATTAAATTACGTTTTTTTTTGTTCGAAGGGTGGATGGTGAAAATTTTTTTTTTTATGTTAATTTTTTGAATAGAAAAATTCAATGATTTTATATTAAAATTTATTAAAAGGTATGAAAAATTTTTGAAATTTATAAAAAAGTTAGTGGGATTTGTAGAATATTGTTGGAATTTGTAAAAAAATTATTGAGATTTCTAAAAAAAATTGTTAGTATATATAAATATATATAAATTTATAGTTATTTTATAAGATACAAATAATACAAAATATGTTGAAAGAATTTTTTTCAACGATTTTTATCCTACCAACCGAGCCCATAAATTTTCTTACTAATTTAAGTTGGAAATGTAGATAATCATGACTGTTTTTTCCCCAATTGTGAGACCAACTGATTTTTCCACCGTTGATCACAGCTGAACGTAGTGGATGGGAAGATGCAGTACTTGTTTGATGAGACCGGCCGCAGATACCTGGACGCCTTCGGGGGGATTGCTACGGTGTGCTGCGGGCACTGCCACCCTGATGTGGTCAAGGCAATTGTCGATCAAACCAACCGCTTACAGCACTCCACTATTCTGTACCTCAACCCCGCCATCGCTGATTTCGCGGAGGCACTTGCCAACAAGTCACCCGGTGATCTCAAGGTGTGTCCAGAAATTTTATACCGATGGGACGGTTCAAATTGAATCAGTTGCGATGTTGATTTGATCTTTGGATGGTTTTTGCAGGTGGTGTTCTTCACCAATAGTGGGACGGAGGCAAATGAGCTGGCGATGATGATCGCACGGTTGTACACAGGATGCCACGACATCGTATCGCTGAGGAATGCGTACCACGGGAACGCAGCCGGGACCATGGGGGCCACGGCACAGTCCAACTGGAAATTCAATGTTATACAGGTAAATGGCATTTGGTTTCATTATCTATGCATTTCGTTACAGAGTAGAAAAATTTGGAGGAGGGACGGTTGAGAGTGATTTTAGTACGTGGGTGGGACCTACAAAATCATTCTACCATTGCTAAATGAATCATGAAGCTCTCCAATCAGTTGGTAAGGATCGTGACATGTCACACATAAGTGGCGGATTTAGGATTTTATTACAGTGGGGTCAAGCCGATAAATAAAGGCAGTGTACTTGACTTATGGGCAATCTCTTATAGGTAATCTGTTTTGAGAGATATATTGTATGGGGGCAAAAAGATAAAAATACCTAAAAAAATGATACTATTTTCTAAAGAAATTTTGCTTCCTAAGGGGGCAAAACTTGTGAATTACTTGAGGTATAGGGGCAATTTATTTTGAAAGATATATTTTATAAGGGTAAAAATATAAAAATATTTAAAAAATTATACTATTTTTTAAAGAAAATTTTCTTCCAGTGGGGCAAAACTTGTAAATTGTTTAAAGTATAGGGACAGTTTATTTTGAAAAATATATTTTATAGGGGCAAAAATACAAAAATATCTCAAAAATTATACTATTTTCTACAAAAATTTTACTTCCAGTGGGGTCAATTGACCCCCTTGCCCCTATGTGGATCCGCCTATGTCACACATTCATGGCAAGTAATTAATAAATAAAGATAAAATTCTAAATAAACACTTATTTTGTCATCATGGCATATTCTTCTTTGACGCGAATCAAAACCACGACTGCAGAAGCATGCCTTCTTTGCAAAAAGGAAATCTGATATTCACCTAAGGTATGATATGTCCATAAATGGGGATAAATTTCTCTGTTTCAAGTATAAAATGGGTAATTCGCCTATCCATAAATAAACAGAGGAATTTGAGGTTGGTGGTAAAGTGACTTTATTTTTATTTATTTATTTATTTTGTTTATGAATTGTTCAAGCTTCTTCGCACCGCTTGTCAAGATGGGGGGGTGGGGAAAGAGTCGTGATTGCAGTTGTTTAGCTTAAAGCTGTTGCGTATAAAGATAGATGTCGTCCAACTAGGCACCCACTTGAGTAAATAAGCTGAATGAAAAGTTTGGCAAGAGTCAATGTCAGAGTTTTATTTTTTTGTGATAAAAGAAACATTGGAATAAGTGAGAGAAAGGAGGCGTTGGGGGCGGCAACGGGGAGAAAATTTTCTTTTTTATTTCAAGTATGTGTATCTGTTGATGAAGTCCCACTGATTCTCTGATTGGTGTTAAGAGGAGAAAAAATGACACAAGTTTGTCTTGATGAATTTTAATAATAAAAATAGTGGTAGTAATAAGAGGGACTTGCGGTCCACCTTGCATCATCTATTAATATACTTCTTTATGCTTAAAAAAAAAAAAAAAAAAAAAAACATTGCATGACCGATGCACATGTGAGGGAATCAAGAAAAGGACAAATGTTATTGTTGCTGTCATCTAACTAAAGTTGAATTGCTCTTCTTTACTGGGGAGATATCTTTATATATATATATATATACACACTCGTACTTGAGGAGCGTTCTACTTTCAGACAATGTGCTTTGCATCACCATCTTAAAAGACGAAACTGCCACTGCATAGGAGTGGGTGCCTTACAGAACTAGAAAAAAAAAAAATTCGGGATGTGATGTGGATTGTCGTCCCAATAGAACTGGACCTTGTCTAAGCTGAATTATTGATCAAGTACTAGCACAGAAAAGAAATTTGACACATTTTAGTTAGTTTATTCCTTTAGTAATATGGTGTGCTAGCATCTATAGTTGTAGCCTCTAGGAATTTCCAAAAGTGAGCAATTCCAGAGGTTAACGTTTACAAGCTTTATGTTAATGTTTACATTAAGCATTGCTAAAAAAATATTGTGGATCATGGATGAATAATTGCATTGTGAAGCTTCCAATCTTCATACATGCTGCATAACTAATGCTTAAAATCTATAATTCGTTTTTCTGGAACTAATAATCATACATTAGCGTGCACAAATGCAACTGATTCCTTAATCTTGCCTTTCTTTCTCGTTTGGCCAACAGAGTGGAGTTCATCATGCCCTTAACGCAGACCCATACAGAGGTGTCTTCGGCTTTGATGGGGAAAAGTATGCAAAAGATGTTGAAGATCTCATTGCCTTCGGAACATCCGGGCATGTTGCTGGTTTTATATCTGAAGCCATACAAGTAAGCATAATCGGACATTTTTTGTCCCCTCGTATCTATTCTGATTAATGCACCGTATGTACATTTTTACATTACTGTCAACTTTAACTACTCTAATATGTCAGGGAGTTGGTGGAATTGTTGAATTAGCCCCTGGTTACTTGCCTGCTGTGTACAGCATTATTAAGAAAGCGGGAGGCCTTTGCATTGCTGATGAGGTTCAGGCTGGGTTTGCTCGCACAGGGAGTCATTTCTGGGGATTTGAATCCCATGGTGTTGTGCCCGACATAGTGACGATGGCGAAGGTAAACTTTTTTCACACTTATCACCACAGCTCCTTTGTTCACTTCCGCGTTCTGAGTTCTGTTGTCCTGTGATTTACAGCTAATGATGGCTAGAGACAAACTCTTCATTTATTGTGTTGTTTTTATTAGGAACACAACTGATGATTTGTGTGGTCTGAGTGAAAGAAAGCATGTGCATCTTTTGCTAAGGTTTTGGATGCATGATATTTACCTGCTTGGCTATGGATGGATAATAGTAGAGTATTTAGGCTTAAATTATGAAAGTGTCCAAATTAAGTATTCACTCAGAATCCCCCCTCTTCCTCCCTTCCTCCCCCTCCTCCCCCCCCGGGACAACTTTCTCTATCTAAGCATGTCAAAATTTGGAAGGACATTGCTTTGATCGAAGCAAGTTTCTCAGAACAGTATGACTAGGATATATAACTTGAACTTCTCAAGATAATTTTGATTTTGTAAAATTTCAAGTTTTCCAGGCTCAAAATTTTGGCTTCCTTGTCTTGACGTGTCTGGCTTCTTGATATCTGCAGGGCATTGGGAACGGCATTCCTCTTGGTGCTGTAGTAACCACTCCTGAGATAGCAGAGGTCTTGACTCGCCGCAGTTATTTCAACACCTTTGGAGGAAATCCTGTATGTACTGCTGCAGGACATGCGGTTCTCCGAGTAATTGAGAGAGAAAATCTTCAAGAGAATGCACATGTTGTCGGGTCTTATCTGAAAGAGCGCCTCACCGCTCTCAAGGATAAGTATGAAAGTAAAGTTCCTTTACCTTCACCACACATTGCTCTGTCTCATATGCATTCTCTCTTTTGTGCAAGCACACATCATTTTCAGTTCTTTGACGGCTGATTGCTGATTCTATTTTATTGGCATGTGTAGTTGTTGGAGATGTGAGGGGAAAAGGATTGATGCTTGGAGTAGAACTGGTCACTGATCAACAGCTGAAAACTCCAGCAAAAGTTGAAACTCTCCGTGTGATGGAACAGATGAAAGGTGTGTATTCTGTCCTCCTCATGCGTGGCCTTGATGATACAAGCAACTGTTGCTGAAAATAGACCTTTATTTTATTACAGATTTGGGAGTGTTGATTGGGAAAGGTGGATTTTATGGAAATGTCTTCAGAATTACGCCTCCGCTCTGCTTCACCAAGCAAGATGCAGGTTGGTTCTTACACCTTTTATACCAAGAACTCTGGTGATAGCATATGTCATCTCACTGTAGAAGCCTTATATTTTTCGTTACGAAGTTGGGGGTTCTCATGTACAATGTCTTTGGCTTTCCTTGGTCGTAGATTTCCTTGCTGATGCTATGGACTACTCATTGTCGAAGATCTGAAGCGGTGGTCGCGTAGCTGGGGCAGTGAAACTCGATCTCTTGCTGGCCGCTTGATTGTGCTAGTCCCAGATTTGGACGTGTAAATGCCTAAAATATATATTCATCTATATATATATATATATATATATATCAATAAGGTTGTAACAAAAGTTGTAAATACAACCTTTATTACAACCTTTCGATGTGGCGAGTCAACACCTCGTTGTCTTCACCTCTATCTTGGTTTCTTCTTTTTGGGTTTGCAGAACTGGTGTTGTGGTTTGACTAGAAAAGAAAATCGTCATGAACGCTTTGGCTGGAAGTGCTGCATTCATTCATTCTCTAAATTAATACCCATATATATGCATGAGATGAGAGGTCAAAAAGTTTTAGTGAATGCCTAATTGCCTGTGTATTCCCAAACTGAGTTCCTGGTTGGTTATGGCATGAATTTTGGGGTGCATAATGGAACCCATAAATCATTAAACAAAACCAAATCTGTACTATATGATTGGCTTTTTTGGAGCGAATGGTATAGTTAAACTTGTGAGTTGAGGGGGTCAATTAATTAAATTAACATAATGTCATCATATATTTTAATATATTATTTTATTTAGGTTAATTATGTTAAAAAAACTACTTGTTTATGTATTTTTACATAAAAGTAGAGAGGGACAAATCTTTTTACCCTAATATGTATATATAGAAGTATTTTATTTTAATTGTTTGATGCTGTTGTAAATAGAACTAAATTCAAAAGAGTAAACATTATCGTTTTTTAATAAATGAACATATTTAAATGGACAGACCAAGAAATTAATCTTAAGTTCAATACTTTTTCTTTTTAAATGCAATATTGCCAAACCCCGATAATAAAGAAATCTATTTCTTACTCGACCAAACCTGCCAATATCCAGCCCTAGTCGGGATCTATTACTACAAAACCATTCAACTTCTGCATGGAGGGTATTTTAGTAGATGTTGAAATCCCAACTTCCTTCTCCGTTGATTTTCACATGACACAAATTTTCATCTATTTGTTTGATGAGAAATGTGGAAAAAAAAAAACAAAAAAGATCTCCCTTGAGAATGAAATCCTACCCTCTTGTCCCACTTTTCGCAAAAAAAAGAGTTAAATTAATATATTTATTGAATTCGTTAGGATTAAGGAGACTCGAACCGGATCCCGCAAATTCCACTTCGATAGAGTGGTGCTTTAACCAATTAAAGTATAGTCCCCGGGACATATATAAGGGTAGAAACAAACTTGAGTAGAGTTTTAACTCATTTTGAACTTGATTCGAGTTATTTATATTGAACTCGACTTATGTCCGAAACAAATTTGAGTAGAGTTTTAACCCGCAGGTTCCATTTCGATACAGTGATGCTCTAACCAATTAAACTACAATCCCAGGGGCATATATAAGGGTAGAAACAAACTTGAGTAAAGTTTTAACTCGTTTTGAACTTAATTTGAGTTATTTATATTAAGCTCGACTTATGTCTGAAATATTATATAAGTTTGAATTTGGTTTGATAAATATTAATTTAGACTTAAAATCGGCTCACAAATACCTTGATTTATAAATTAAAATAATGTCGTTTTAATCTAAAATATAATAAATAAATGCACCGTTTGAAATTCTAAAAAATAAAATAAATCTCCAAAAAACTCTGTTTTGTTTTCCGCCATTACTAATTAAAATTTTTCCCGCCTTTACTAAAAACCCAAAATTCACTTAAAAAAACCAACAATTCGAAAGAAGGTTAATCTAATGCGTAAATTTTTTTTAATAATCATATTCTTCTGGTCAAAAGCTTTTTAAACGAGTGCCATTGTTGCTATTTTTTACAAAATCTTTTGAATCCGTGAAAACGGATTTAGAAAACCGTTCCCATGGTCTTAAAAAAATAAGTGACAAAATTTGAATCCGTTAGAACGGTCTGGTAAATCTGTTTTAACGAATTATTTCGTCAAAGTTAACCCAAACCACGTTTTTTCTTGTTTTTTATCACTCCAAACGTCACCAAAATATTATAAAAAATGTAACAACAATATTATTAAATAATATAAAAATATTATAAATGTATATACATATTATTTTTTTTCGAGCCAAAATCAAATAGTTCAAAAAAAAATCAATTCGTTTTCACTCCTATATATATATATATATTTATAGTATGATAAGCTAATACATGAGATTTGATATAGAGTCCGTTTAATAACATTTTTTCAAGAAACAACTAAAAGCAAATTGATTTTTAAGATGATCGAAAAGAAGAAAAAAAAAAAAGAAGAAGAAGAAGAAGAAACTGCTTGGATATTTAATAACCTATACAGAAAGTTATTTTTATGACAGGTTTTCATACATAAATGGATTAATACCAATTGAAACAAAATTTGATTGTTTTATACGTAACAAGTAGAGTGTTTTATAATTGACTGAATACTAATATTATTTAGGGTAAAGTACAAAAAATATTCCTACAGTTTACCCTCGGTATCACTTTGGTCTCATACGTTTCAATTGTAACAGTCAAATCTCTACACTTTCGGTCAAGTATCAATTTGGCCCTTCTGTTAGTTGATCATTAGAATAATCGTTAGACTGAGGATAAAATGGTAATTTCATTTATAGTTTACCCTCAGTGTTACTTTCAATCTAACAGTTGTTTTTAACGGTCAACTAACAGAATGACTGAATTGATGCTTGACCGAAAGTGTAGGAATTTGACTGTTGTAATTGAAATATGTGGGACCAAAGTGATACTGAGGGTAAACTGTAAGGGTATTTTTTGTACTTTTCCCTATTATTTATATTAGGTAACTATTTAGGTTAAGTTTAAATTTTTTTATGGTAATTTTAGAAAATTGGTGATAATTTATTAAAAATATATTTTGTTAAATATATTTATTTAAATATAATTTATTAAACAAATGAGGGTAAAATAAATTTTTGGATTTTAATTATATATCAAAATATTTTGAGAATTATAAAAATTTGGTGAGCGTATTTTAGGAAATCAGTAAAATTATTAAACTTTTCATTTGTGTGAAAAGCTAAAAATTCAGCTTTTTGGCGTTGGAAAGTTACTTTGTTTATGCCAAGCATTAGTGTGACCAAAATAAACCAAATTAAAAATAAATAAGGTATTAACTTTGCCTTATTAATAATTATTTATTTATTTATTTTCTATTTGTGTGTGTGTAAAAATTTCTAAAATTTTCTAATATATTTTTCACTCCCCATACTTTATAAAATTTTTATAAATTTATAAATATATACATATCCCAACAAATTTTTATAAACTCCAATAACATTTCACAAATCCTAATAACTTTTCTACAAATCCTAAAAAATTTTTAATCACTTTCAACAAATTTTGACGTAAAACCATTTTAAAAAAAAAAAAAAAAATTCTTTAGACGATTTCTCTCTCTAAAAGGTTAGTGCAAAAGTTAAAAAATTTCAATATTTATCTCTGATAAACATAGTTTAGTAATGATGCGTCAAAGAGTAAAAAGTCCTCCACACCATATTTTTTATCATTTCTCGTCGCACCAATCAGACCCGTCTATATAGAGTGTTTGTTACGGATGAAACAAAGCATGTGTGAATGGAACAAGATCAGCAGCTGTTGTCTTGGTTGTTGACCGATTTCCATTTTGTGGTTTTGAAGGCCAATTCATTAGCATACTAGTAACAAGTACACACATATGAAAAAAAATCATTTTATAAGAAGTTAATTTTTGAATTTATAAAAAATAATTAACAATGTGAAATCATACAAACTTCCCACTCATGTTTCAATTTCAATTTAGCCCTTAACTTTTTTTTTTTTTTTCCTTCCCTTATATACATACTAGTAACAGGTACACACGTATGAAAAATAATTTATTCTATAACAAGTTAATTTTTGAATTCAAATAAATAATTAAAAATGTGAAAATCATACAAAAAGCTCATAAATATAAAGAATATAATGAAAAATAAAGTATTAAAAATTTCTCACTTGAAAGAAAGAAATAAAAAGAAAAATATGAAAACCACATAAACAAAAAAGGGACAAAAACAAAACATTAAGAACCCCTGACTAATTGAGAAAATAAATTAAATAAATAAATATATATATATATATAAAAGTTATCTTAATGGTAAATTTATCCCTATCCTGAGATACAGTAAACTTATTAATATAACAAAATCTATCTAGATTTGTAATAATTAATTTAAAACAAATCCTATTCTATTTGTAAACCATATCTATTAATTTCTAATCCCTATCTCCTTTTTTTTTCTGTTTTTATACTTTAAAAAATTTAATACCTATTTTATTTTGTCTTTATCATGTGTTATCTCTAATATAGTATTTTTTTTCCCCTCAAATTATGATGGGAAAATCTTTAAGGAAATATCACAAATTCTTAACTAAAAAATTTGGAATATAAAAAAAATTATATTCAATTTGTCATAAGGCAAATGAGTGCGGCAATTGAAAATAAATTTTATTCCAATTGTAATACATATACTTACCTAGTACTCTTGCTATCTAAAATTTTTAATCCTTATCTCTCTCTCTCTCTCTCTCTCCTCTAAACTCTATCTTTATTTTCTTTTTCTCTCCCACTCATAGTTTCTTAGTTCTATTTCTTCAATATCTTACAAAGTTTATTTTTATTAAAATATTTTGTTATCTCTCTCAAAATATGTTGATAAATAGTTTTAAAAAATTACGATGAACTCTCTTGTCGAAATGATGGTACATGAGGTTTGATAGAAATATGAAACTGTTTTTATTTTTACGATTTGTCTTTGCCGTGTCTTCTTTTGTATATCTTTGATCTACTAGATTGTTGGTCTGAAATTTGTTCAAGGATGATCGGCCATGAACCCAGTTCGAATGAAAAGCACATAGAAAATGCGTTGTGTATATATATATATATATATATGAAGATGAAAATAAAAGGGAATCAAAATTAACTGGAGTTAAATTCCATGATAACTAGGGTTGAATAATTAAATTAGAAGATGTTGTTTGATTGTTTTAAGGGATTGTAAAAGTGTTTCGCTATACATATTTTCATAATAAAAAAATTAAGGGAAAAAAAAGGAAAAAAACACTAAAAGAATTAAGGTTAAGCCTTAACAACAAAATAATCCAATAAAAAATATATACATATATACGTATATACAACTAATATTGTGTGCTATTAATAGGTTGCACAATATACCTTACACTCTGTGTTATGGATAGTTGCACAGTATAACCTACAGTTTCACTCATAATAATAAATACAAATTATTTTAGCTAACTCCAACGCCTCATTTAGATATAAAATTATTTTTAAAAAAAAAACTGAAACCAAATATTATTTTCTTTATTTAAATAGCCTTTTTTTAAATTTATTTTTTAATATAATTATAAATGTTTAATTTATTAGCTAGTTTAAATTTCAACCCAAAAAAAAAAAAAGAGAGAGATAATTCACTAGTGCCTCTTTAAATTGACCAAATCAATTTTCTATCCTTCAAACTAATGAATATGCATGATTAACTCGGCTAATTAATCAAAATATATATATATATATATATATATATATAAAACCAACATGCAAGTGTAGTGTTACTTCACATATATATATATATATATATATGTATGTATGTATATGTATAAGCACCCATGACTTGTTTATGTATAGTTTATTGAATGAAAATTTTCATAGCTAGTGCATGATATATGCGATTTTGGTGATTATGGTATGACAGTATGATTTCAGACTTAATTTGGACCTAACTTGTAACTATATCTATATGTTTGAAATCAAAACTCAGACAATGGAATGTCAAAATGTTTAAGTCTCTTCTTCTTTTTTAATTTCATCTTTTCCTGTTCTTACAATTCGATCAGTTTGTAATTTCCCTCGGCATATATACATAAAAGAGATAATATAACCAGTTAACAAGAATTTAATTTCCCAACAAAAAAAAAAAAGGAAAGAAATTGCTGCAAAAGTCTTATCAAGATCATATATATACATGGAGAAAACTTCAATCTCAAAAGATAGTGATTGCGGTTCCATCAATATAAACAAAAAATGAAGGAAACTCCAATCAACCGAAGAGTGGAATTATACTTAAATTATATGATCATGATTTAGGGTTCAGAAAGGAAATGCATCCAATGTTGGGATTATGGGATATATATATATATATATATATATATATATATATATTATGTATATATATATTATGTATATTTATGTATGTTGTTTTATGCAGCACAGCACAGATGAAGGCATTTCTTCTCATATTTGACTTGCTAATCAAAAGTAAAACCATTCAAACACAAAACAGTTAATACTAGCAGGAAAATATACCTTTTTCTATCTCTTGACTTTTTATGACAGAAACTGAAAATTAGGGAAGATTCCATCTTTCAGTATTCAGCTTCTAGCAATATATAGTGATAATTAAAATTTACCATTCAATATATATATATATATATATATATTCATTGCTTTCCTCTTCCTTTTGGCAGATTTTTCACCGAGTAAAAGTAGTAGGAATATATATATACATATATATATATATATAGTGCCTATCATACAAAATATGAACAACACAAATATTATCCTTCACTCATTTTTCTCAGAATCCCACAAAACATTACACACACACATAAATATAATTAACCAAAACCAAATCAAAATAAATGAAAACAATTGGAAACATATCCTTATTGTTACAGAGATATAGAGATCGAGTTACCGATCATGCCGAGCAACCATAGGCGAGTACCGGCGGCCGGAAACAATGCTAGAACGGCGAATATATAAGCCGGAGAATCGGATCATCGAATTCACGACCGAAAATAAGTCCACCAACAAGGAGGTGAGTTCGCAAAAAATGCTTATGCTCTTTCTCAGCATCACACTCATCACTATCGGAATTGCGTTTTCAAATCTGGGCATTCTTCTTCGATTCTTCTCCTTTGCTTTGTTTTTCTCGCGTCGCAGGGCAAAGCCTTCATTATTAGGTGGGGTTGCATTACACTTCGCATACACATATCTGTGTGATAAAAAGATGTAATTACTTGAATAGCCTTGGAGCCTCTTAGCGATCCCCTAAATCTACGATTTTCATGAATTATTTAATAATAAATTATATAAAAAAATAATATTTGTGAATTCAGAAGAGTATAGCATTCTTGATATATTCAAATAAAAAAATATTTAATTAAGTACACGGAAAGAATTAATTATCATTTGTTAAATTTAAAAATTATTAAATTAAAATTTAACAGTTATAATTTTGTTATTTCAAACTGCGTCTCTAAATTTTTTTTTAAACGAAAAGAAACAGATTTGATTCGTAATTTGTCTAAGAGTTGGGGGGCAGCGCTGGAAATCAACCCATAAAAAAAATTAAAAAAAGTCAGAGATCTGCTCGTGCACGATAACGGATGAGGACATCATGTACACATTCCAGGGTGAATAATATATTTATTAAACACTCAGTACCACAATTCCCTGAATTTCCTTCGAAATATGTCGACATGCCTTTGTGATCTGGGTGGGGGTTCTCATCAGCAGCTTGATCGGATTGAATTGAACGTCGTATAACACCGACATTGACGGATTTCCTAACGCGGATATTATTAATGAACAGAATTTCTTCCGCCATATATACATTCTGATATATATATATATATATATATACACACACATAATTGAAATGGCATGCGACACAACACACATATAAATATATATTTATATATGCACATGAACATAATAATTATTTATTTATTTTTATAATAAAAATACATTTATTTGTAGATAAATTAAAAGTTTTATGTGTTAAAATTTATAAATTAATAATTTATAATAATTTAACTGATAATTAAAGAACTGATATGTACATATAAGTTTCTACTGATTTTATTTTTATTATTTAATTCTAATTTTTTAACTTCAAAATTATCATGCATTCACTGTGTTTAGGTGATGGATGCATGCATATATAATATATACATATATATCTTTCAAATCTCTGAAAATTTATAATATTAAAATAATTAAAAAAATAACACAAATATATTTTGATCCGTGGAGAGAACGAACGTTCAATGAGGGTCGTGTTATCCGACACGAGCACACAGTAATTAAATGTCCAAAGTGTTGGGGCTTCTTGGCCATATATTGATCACCTAGCTCCCTTTGGCATCATAAATTAATTCTATAAATCTCAAACAATCCATTTATCTCTAATTTTTCTATCATTACGAATTTAAAAAAATTTTAATATTTCGCTAAAAAAATAAAAAATTTAGAAAAAAAATAAAAAATTTAGAAGTAAGTTAACCGAATGTGTAAATTTTTATATAATCATATTTTTCGTGTCGAAAACTTTCAAACAAGTACCATTATCACTATTTTTTGTGAATTTTTTTGAATCTGTGGGAACGAATTTTAAAAATCGTTCCAACGGTTTGCGCATTTTCACAAAAAAAAGTCGCCAAAATCAATCTCAAACCACATTTTATCTTAATTTTTTTTTTACTCCAAACGGACCCTAATCATACATCACGTTAAAAAGAAAAGAGGGGTAATCCTCAAGGTGATTGGGCTAAATTAAGGAATTAAGGCAGCAATTTATGGTCATTGGCTGTGCATCTAGAAATTAAGCTTCATTTCCTTGAAATGTCATCCCCACATTGAGTCTGCAAGCTAGGCACGATGGTATATTTATATATATATATATATATATATAGTTGATGGAAAGGCATGATTGGTTCGCAAGTACAAGCACAGATGCTTTTGTGGGATGAAATGAACATGCATGTTTAGACACTCTGATGGGCATTGTACATGCAATTCAAGCATCAGCGGTAGCTGTTGGCAAGCACCAGCCTGGCAACTATGGTAGAAATAGCTCACTCACACGCGCGCGCGCATGTATATACACACATATGTAGATAGACAGAAATTATATCAATATGTGATCATGAGGGGTTCTGTCAATCGATATATATCTTTTTAGTGCATTTTGCTTTTATCAGCTGAAGACTTTTCGAGTAAGCTTAAATCCAATGGTCTAGCCTAATATACCGAGAGTAATGCTACTGTCCTCGCATTTTTATTATACATCATTTACTGCTCGTATTTTATTACAGTTAATTTTTAAATAAAAAATAATATTTTATAATTATAATAATTTTAAACGAAATACACGTATTATTATCCGAGTCACTAATTTAAAATAAACAAATAATAATTGGTACTAAATAAAAGAGCGACGAAGGGTAGAATTTTTGATGTACCAAAGCCAAGAGAGAGGCTGAGACACCCATGAGTTGGTCTTGGATTGAATCAGAGTCTTGTCACAAACTCCAAAATTACTGTGTATGGGGCATGGGGTGACATTGGTGGGCATTAAATTAACCTATTCCAGAAATGGTTTATCTTCAGGCCTGTGAGTTGGATCAAGACGGTTGAGTCTTGACTGTTGAAACTTGCATTAATTTTTGTATGATCAATGTATATATATATATTTATATAGTAAAATATCCATTAACTGTTGTTAATTAAGGTTCCATTTGATTTATGTAAACTTTTTGAAAATTTTTAAAAAAGCTTTGAAAACTTTTAAACATTATTTACTTTTTAACTCACTACACAAATTATGAATCGATAACTTATCTCACTTTGTCTCACTTTTTATCACTTTAAACACACCTTAAATCTATAGAAAAACAGGTGTGAATTTAGTGTATAAATATATGCTTATCAAATCAGTACGTAAGTAATTAGCTGTAGTGCTAAACAAATTAACGTACAGGTTTTTGGAACCCCAGCTGGCCGAATTTAGTGCTCAACACTTTCAAACCCTGACCTGCATATGTGGGCTCAGTTAGCGTACAGCTGGCTGGGATGTGTTCTTGTTCCAGTAATGCTTTCGTGGTAACAATTAATTTTATGCTTCTAGCTTGATGAGTTAATTGGTAGAATCTCCAAGGGAACAAATGGTGCATTAATTTAAACCGGCCCCAAAAATTGAACATCAAATGTAATCCCGTACCTACGCACGTAAAACAAAATGTACTTGTATTTTATTGTTTTTATATTTATTCACTTATAATTTTTTACTTTTTACTGAAAAAATGTGATTTTGATACATAAATCCGTATGTGGTTATTAATTGTTGAAAATGTCAAATAATCACCATAATCCCTCTGTTGTGGGAGAGATCGTGTATATGAATGCTCAACCATTTTAGTTAATACCATTATGGGTGTGTTTGAAGTAACAAAAAATGAAATATAATAAGATAAAAATAAAATAAGTTATGAGTTCGTAATTTATGTAATGAGATAAAAAGTAAATAATTTTTAAATTTTTTTAATATTTTTTATCCTTTTCCAAAAATTTTTATTACTTCAAATGGAGCTTATACATAGTTTGTACATATAGGCCCCGTTTGCCCAAATGAACAACCTCTATAAATCTCTATAAATCTCCAACAACCCCTTTACCTCTAATTTTCCCGCCATTATGAATTTCAAAAAATTTCAATATTTCGCTAAAATAATAAAAAAATCTAGAAGTAGGTTAACCAAATGTGTAAATTTTTTATACAATCATATTCTTTGTATCGAAAACTTTCAAACGAATACCATTGTCGCTATTTTTTGTGAATTTTTTTGAATCTATGGGAACGAATTTGGAAAACTATTGCCACGATTTCAAACTTTTCATAAAAAAAGGTGCCAAAATTAATCCCAAATCACATTTTATCTCAATTTGTCTTATTTTTTCTTACTCCAAACGAGCCATAGAGTTATGAAAACCGGCTTGAAATCACTTAATATGGCTATGATCGACCGTACTTCACATTTCATAAGGTTGCTTTACTATTTTTTATTTTGCCATTAACCATGGTAATTAGTAATGAAATCATGCACTATACTAGTCACTACTAATAACGAGGAAAAAGGGAATATAATTTCCGTTTGGGAAAAACTAACTATAAACTAATTTTTAACTATTTAGTTTTTTATTTTTTAAATAAAATAATTAAAATTATTTTATTATATTTTAAATTTATTTTAAAGCATCAATAACAAATATATCAATTTAATAAAAAGTTTAAAAAATTTACTTTTTTTGACTAAACACAAAAAAAAAGTTAAATTTTTAATAATTAATTATAAAAAAAATTTAACTTTTTTACTTTTTAAACTTTACCTAAGGATACAGTAAATCACTTTGAGACGATGAATACAATTGTACAATTTGCGGCAGTTTTAAGTGGCCATTAATATAAAAATAACAATTAATGTGAACTTATTTTCCTTCCCTCATTTTTTTTTTCTTTTCTTTTCCCCGCTTTTTGTTTTCGTATCTCTCTATGTACCCTTTATCCCTCTCTTTCTCGCTTTCTTGACACTGGTGTCTTCAGCCACTGTCTCGGCTGTCATCGTCTACTAGGTAAAGCCCTAGCCTTTATTTTCCCTCTCACTCTCTTTGGCCATCTTTCTCCCCTCCACCCATCCTCTCTCCCCTCTCGCTAGTTTTTTCTCTCACTAACTCTCAGTTTCCCTCTACTCTTCTTACGAGTGTTTAATTGTCTAAAATTAACTAAAATTTATCAATTTTTTTTATTTTTTTCAATTAAATTTTATAATGTTACTGTCAAACAAATTTTTATATTTTCATTATATTTTTTGGTTAAACTTTTACTAATCAAACAGTTGCTTACTCGTTCACTTTCTTTAAGAATTAATTGAATCTTTCTCCCCCTGTTTTTTCACTGCGCTGGAAAATTTTTTTGGGTTGCATTTTGATTGATGGTAGCGAGGTATATTGAATAGGGTTTGTTCACGGTTGCGTTTTTTTTTTTTTTTTTTTTTTTTTCCTTAAATCGTTGTCGGTTGGGCCGGGGTGGTGACAAGGTGCTGGGGATTTTAGAGAATTTGGGGATTAATTTGGGTGGTGACAGGTTGGGTGGGCGTGAGAGTTAGAACTGGTTGTAATGGCTTTGGGTTTTACAGTATGTTTGGAGGGAGAGAGACGGAAAAAAAATAAATTAAAATAAAATATTTTAAGATTGAACTTTTATTTGTGAGTTTTGTTAAAAATAAGAGAAAATGAATAGGAAGAAATGGAAAGAAAATAGTTTGATTAGTTTTTAAAATTTTCATTCTAAAAAGTGAGAAGAAATTGAGGGAAGAGAAAACTTGTTTAATAAAATTTTTAAAATGACATCTTTACGTAAAAATGTAAAATGTATTTTAAAAAGCTTATTTTTAAAATATATTTTTAAAAAGTGTATTTTGAAGATGTATGTATATATATTCCCCTGATTAGTTGTTCACAGAATTGGCTAAACTAGTAGTATTTTGACAATTAAGTTCTCTCTCATCAATAGAAGCAAAAAAAAACCTTAGTTACTGTTTTTTTTTTCTTTTAAAGACAATGGAAATTGTTGGTACAAAAGTAACCAAACACACATGACATCTTCTCAAACACAACAGAAATGTGCTCGGTATTAATTTAATAATCAATATATCGTTGTAGTTGGGTCCCACCACCTAACAAAGTTAGGTTAGTATGATTCTAACCAAATGTAAAATAATAATAAATGAACTGAACTTATTACTTCATAGTTAGTTTATTTCTTTACAAGTGACTGACAGATGTGACATTTAAACATTTCTGAATGTTGTATTTTTTCTATTCTGATATTTTTTTCTCACGCGCATTTAATGCTCAGGGGAGGCATTAATATATGGAATAAAAGTCATTTAAAGAAAATAGTAAACCGCTATTATTTTAATATATGATACATATAAGATACAAAATCATTACAATTCAATTATTTATATATTAATTTATTTATATTATCTTACTATAAATGCAGGACTTAACCCAAAAATCTATGTATGCTTATTATTGTTAATTATTTACATTACTATTTTCTTTACAATTTTCTCAAGCTATTTCTGACTATATCATCGAAGGGTTTTTGGTCAAAGACCCTCTCTCTGACAATTTTATTTGACTTCTCATGTGTTGCAGGGTTGAATTCCACTTTTTTAGTTGCGTGGTGAGTAAATTTGATAGTATTTTTTATTACCGAACAAAAACTCACAATCACGATCTTTTTTTAAGTATGAACTAAATAAATTGATTAAACTAACACAACAACTCGCAAATTACATACATTGTGTAAACTTACTAAAAAATTGGTGTGTGAGCACATCCTAAAGAAAAGTCTCATTAAAATTAAATCCAAAACTTATGAAAGAAGACTTAGGTTGCGTTTTGCTATTAAAAAGTAATTTTTTTTTAAGTTTTTTTGTTTTATATGACTTTTTTTTCACTAAAATTTAATTTTTTTTTATAAGTTATAATTTTTAGGCATATTAATCACATTCGTGAAAAGAAATTAAAAAAATTACATTTGTCTGAATAAAAAAAACTAAAAAAACAAAACAAACTAACTTTTTGATTTTTTAAGTGGATAAATTTTTTCCACATTAATTTTTTTCTTTTTTTTTATGAAAATGATTAATATGTCTAAAAATTATAAATTCTAAAAAAATCAAAATGTAAATAAAAAAATCAAGTAAAATAAACAAAAAATTATAAAAAAATCCAAAATAAAAAATTTCGTACACAAACAAAAGATTAAGTTTTGATCAGCTGGCCAGTGGATCAATTGATAATTAAAGGTGCGTTTGAAACGACAAAAATAACGAAAAATAATAAAACATGTGGTTTAGGTAATTTTTTTATGTTTGACACACAATCGGCAAATCACGTATTTTAGAGATGAATATTGAAATTTTTTTTACTTTTGTATTAACTTTTTGGAGAAAAAACCATCTGAACGATTTTTTTAGATCAATCAAAACTGTTTTATGTTAGAATTTATTGAAAATTGTTAAAAAAAATTTTGAGATTTATAAAAAAAGTTATTGGAGTTTGTAGAATGTTATTGGAATTTGTAAAAATTATTAGAATTTGTAAAAAGTCGTTGGGATATGTATATATATATTTATAAAATTTTTATGAAATATGAGGAGTATAAAATATATTAGAAAATTTTAAAGATTTTTCTAAAATTTTTAGTGATTTTAATCGCACCAAACACCCCTCTAAGTTGGAAGCAGGGGGACGGAGGGCTAACATCGCTTGCGATGTTAGCCCGCTACCAAACCATCTGAACGATTTTTTTAGATCCATCGAAACTGTTTTATGTTAGAATTTATTGAAAATTGTTGAAAAAATTTTTGAGATTTATAAAAAAAGTTATTGGAGTTTGTAGAATGTTATTGAAATTTGTAGAAATTATTAGAATTTATAAAAAGTCGTTGGGATATGTATATATATATATATATATATATTTTATAAAATATGAAGATTATAAAATATATTAAAAAATTTTAGAAACTTTTTTGAAATTTTCAGTGATTTTAATCACACCAAACACCCCCTAAGTTGGAAGCAGGGGGAGGGAGGGCTAACATCGCCTGCGATATTAGCCCCCCGCCAATGACCACGTGTTTTAAATTTTTTTTCTTTTCTTTTTTGTTTGGCTCAAAGCGGACGCACGTCTCTTTTATTTTTTTTTAACTGGTTCAAACCCACGAACAAGGTTGACTTTGGAAAAAAAAAATTTGTGGTTAACTACTAAATAATTACTTAAAAATTAGTTTTTTTTTTGGTATCTAGGGAGAGAAAAATGCTAATTTTTTTACCGACTTTTTTAATTTTTTGCTATAATTTAATATGTTTGTCCTTCAATATTTAAAATGACTAAATTTACCATTTTACATTTTAAACTTGTTTTAAATATTACATGACAAAAATGTCAAATTAACAAAAAGTTAAAAAATAAGTTCGAAAAAGTTAATATTTTTCTCTTCCTAAATACAAACAAAACTAACTTTTTAATAACTATTTAGTAGTTAATTACAAAAAAAAAATTTTTTTCTTTCCAAACTCAATCTTGTTTGCGGGTTTGAACCAAAAAAAAAAAAGCATGTGTCTAGTTTGAGGCAAATAAAAAAAACAATTGAAACACGCGACTGCTAGTTTCGAGCCAACATCGCATGTTAGTCCTCCCACTTCCTTTCACAGAAGCAGGGGGCTAAGCGGGGTTGATTGACGTTAGGAGCTATGTTTTGAAAATAAAGCTGGTAACTTGGTTATCAGTTACTAGTTTTTAGATTTTTTTTTAAATGATCAAATTTATCATCTTACATTTTAAACTTATTTTAAATATTGAATGACAAAAATATCAAATTAACAAAAAATTAAAAAAATAAATACTAAAAGTTAGTATTTTTTTCTTCTTAAATGCAAAAAAACTAATTTTTTAATAATTATTTAGTAGTTAACTAAACAACAATTTCTTCCACAAATTCAACCTTGTCCGCGGGTTTGAACCAAGCTGAAAAAAAAAATGTGCGCCTAGTTTGAGCAAAACAAAAAAAAAAAAAAAAAAAAAGAAAAAAAAATTAAAACTCGCGGCTACTAGAAGCGGGCTAACATCGGCCACCGGGGGCCCTAAGTTGGGGGCGCGCGCTCCTGCTTGCTTGCGCCAGCATAGTGCTCGTGTGGTGAAGTCATGATTAGCTAAGAAAGTCTCTGCAAACTCGAAAGGAAAAAAAAAAAAAAAAAGAGAGGATTGGATAAGCTTGCACCTAAATTAATTTATTTTAAACCTCATCAGTCAAGCCTGTTTGATTGACAAAAAAATAAGGTAAAAAATATAATAAAAATAAATAAATATAATATAAAAGTGATATATAAAAAATTTTAATTAAAAAATATAAAAATTAGTTAAAATTTATGATTTTTGATGTCATCAAACAGACTCATCCTTGTGGAGGATGTGAGATGGAACACATTCCAACCACAGGGGACGTTCCGTCCCTACCATATGTGGATTCAAGCATATACGAAATTACCAATACCATTCATTAAATTAAGGGCGTGGGAGGCCGAGCGGCAAAAAGAAATTCACGAAACGGGGCCCAAGGGGAGATTGAATTTGTTTGTCTTTGACATGCTTTGGGGAACATTTTCAAAAGATGCCTGACTCATACGGCCCCATGGTATGGTATGCGTAGATACTCAACCGCTTGTGCTTTGATTGCCAACAAGGAGTAGAACTGTAGAAGAGACTACTCACTCGTCTCCTTCATAGGCAATACACACATATATACATATATAAAGTGTGTTCTTTGATTGCAATTCAAATGAATTGTCTCTTTTGAACATTTTTGCACGCGCATATATATATACACGCACAAACACACTAGCCATGGCTGGAATGTTTCAAACTCTTGATGGTGGCTGGCTTGAAGATACGGCTGGAAACCGTCCCATGCATCACCGGTATCTATCATATATACTTTTTTTTTTTTTTTTGGTAAGTATATACATTGATATACTTATCCTATATACATTAATATGTATCTATCATATATACATTGATATATATCCGTTACTTATCCTTTTTTTTTTTTCGAAAGGTGTATCCGGTACTTATCATATACATTATATCAGTATATTTCAAGATGCTATTGATGACAATGTTTAATTTGGTTATGAAATTATTTGAGCATTCCAATCCACAAGTCGTTCATTTGGTTATCCCACGTGTCAAAATTCAGTCGGTACATACAAGATCTATTTTGACTTGTAAAACCAATAAAATAATTGTTAATTTAACGTTTAGTTTGCTTTTGATAATTAGATTTTAAAATGTCTTTTTAATTGGTTCGAGCTTAATTATTTTTTCTTCTCTCTTAAAAATTTTTATTTACATTTCATTTTTAAAAAATACCCAATTTGAAACTACAATTTTTTGGAACTTAGGTGGCATTTGATATGGTAAAAATAATAATAATATAAAAACGAGATAAAACGTGATTTTGGATTAATTTTGGAATTTAATGTTTCCTTTCCAAATCACTTTTTTTTGGAGATAAAGAATTCCGTTAGAACCGTTTCTTTAACAAATTCAAAAAATCTTCATTCTTCTTCTCTCTCTCTCTCTCTCTCTTTTTTTCTTTTCAAATTGCTCGGAGATGAACATTGGTAATCTGTTAAAACGGTTTATCCAAATCCATTATAACGAATTCAAAACATCTCTAGATAATAGTTATTCTTTCTTTCCAAATCTTATTTTTTTGAGATAAATAGTGGTAATCCGTTAGAAATATTTTTTCAAATATGTTTTAACGGATTTCAAAAAAATTCTCATTCATTGTTCTTCTCTATGTCTTTTTCGTTCCCAAACTTTTAGAGATAAATAGTGATAATCTGTTTACCCAAATCTAGATTCAAAACATCTTCAGATAATAGTTATTCTCTCTCCAAATCTTATCTTTTTGAGATGAACAGTGTTAATATTTTAGAACGGTTTCCAAATCCGATGGAAGAATCTTCAAATAATAGTTATTCTCTCTCCAACTCTTATCTTTTTGAGATGAATAGTGGTAATCCGCTAGAACGATTTTTCTAAATCTGTTTTAACAGATTCAAATGGTTTTATGGGCCCAAGTCAAAATGGTACTTGTTTGAAGATTTTCGGTTGCAAAAACATGATTGTAAAAAAAAAATTTTGCACTTAGTTAATTTCCTTCTAGATTTTCTTTCTTATTTTTTAACGAAATATTGAACTTTTTTTAAATTAGTAAAGGTGAAAATGTGTAATAGAAAATTTTAATAATTTATAGAGATTGTTGAAGATTTATTTTGTTTTATTTGTTTATGGGCACGCCAAATGGTGGCTTAAACTATTAAACAAGCTTCAAAAATGACAAATTAAGCTAATGATTCAATTGTCAAGCTAATCAGAATTGAACACTAGAATCATAAATATTTAACATATTATATATAAATAAAATTAATTAAAAATATGAAAATAATAAAAATTACTTAAAATCTAATTTTATTGAATATTTTCCCTTGTGCTTTTCTTTATTTGTTTTAATGTTATTCTTTTTATTTTTTAAAACTACTATCAATTGAAATTTCTTCTAAAATTATAAACATATATAATGGCTATACTATCAATTAGATAGTGAATTTATAAATGTCTTATATATTTATAATCGTTTTAATTTATAAAAAAAAATTTATTTTATTTTATTTTATAAGAATAATTAAACTAATCCTGATAAAAGCATATTTTTAGTGAGAAAATCTATTTCCTATGTAAAAGTAGAGAGTAGGATCTTTAACCAAAAAATAAATAAGTAAATAAATAAACATTTTGCAAGAAAACTTAAACCTCTGGTGAGAAAACTTTTTCAATCATGGGCTATAGTTTAAAAGATTTTTTTTTTTTAACAAAAAGCCAATAAAGAAGGGTTAAAAAGCTAAAAAAAAAAAGGTTACGAGAAATATTTTTTTTCCTTGTGAAGGGTAGCCGTGAGTAGTATTAGTGAGGAATAAATGTTTCTCACTAAAGGTATTGCTCACTTTTTTTTTTTTACTTTTTAATTTTTTTATTAAAAATTATAAATTACAACTTGGGAAAAAATTTAACTTTAAAAGTTGCACTTAATGTTTATTATATATAATTTATAATAAATATTTAGAAGACATAAATAATATGGCAAACTTTCTCATAAAAGATGCAAGTTTGAATTAAGAGAAAAATCACTATCAAATTAAATAAATTGTGAATGTCATATGAATTGTGACACTTATGCTTCGTTTGGAGTAAGAAAAAACAAGATAAATTGAGATAAAATATGGTTTGGGGTTAATTTTGACGTTATTTTTTTCTGAAAATTAACAAACTGTGAGAACGATTTTTCAAATCCGTTCCCACGAATTCAAAAAAATAGTAACAATAGTATTCGTTTAAATGGTATTCGTTTAAAAGTTTTCGACACAAATAATATGATTGTATAAAAATTTTACATATTCGGTTAACCTACTTTCAGATTTTTTTATTTTTTTAACAAAATATTAGAATTTTTTGAAATTAGTGATGGCAGAAAAATTAGAGGTAGAAAGGTTGCTAGAGATTTATAGAATTTTTTAGAGATTTATAACATACCAAACGAGACCTTAAGAGTTTTAACGAACAATCACTCTTTTTATCATTGTACTTACTGATGTAACACACTTAGCAAGAAAATTATAGTTTGGTTGTAAATAGATAATGTGTGTAAGCATTCAAATATGTCAAAAAAACTTGCTAATACACCAATCACTCTTTTCTATCATTATACTTGTTGATGTAACACACTTAGCAAGAAAATTATAGTTTGGTTGTAAATAGATAATGGTGTTGAAGCATTCAAATATGTCAAAAAAACTTGCTAATACACCAATTGACGTGTCACAGTTTAAGGGGTTATAGGGGGCTACAGTGGATCAATTAACGGTTAATATGTAATTATATTTTAATATGATGTGCTTTTTTATATTCTTCATTAATGATCTTCCAATCAGATTTTGTTTAACTTTTATTTTTATTTTGAATTTAATTTTATTACATTGAATTAAGATCATTAAATTTGATGCAATTACAGCTTGACGGTTTATTGACCCACTGCATTCCCTGCAGTGAATTCTCCCGCCGCAGCCCCCTAGAACCCAACTTTTAGTAAGAAAATTGAATATTGGTCTTAAATATTATATTCGACTACCTATAAGTGAATAAAGCTTATGGGCATGTTTGAAGTTGAAATAAAACACTATAAAATTCTACAAATACAAATTACGAGATAATAAATTTAAATTATTCACTCACTACACAAAATACGAGATATTAACTTTTACAATTTTATACAACTCCAAACACATCCTATCAATAAAAAAAAATTCACATATTTTGATATTTGAATGGCAATGTCTAAAATATGCACTACAGGAATTTAAAAAATTTCACATGTTAATTGGAAACAAATAATTTTTAGAGTTAATGATGTATCAATTGCTTTAATAAACTTTTTTTTTTCTTTTGTTCTTTGTGAGGGATGAATTTCTAACTCAAAATTTTGAAGTCCCTTTGATTCCCGAACTCTTCAACAATATGCGCATAAGGTAAGCTTAACCTTTGCTCTTCCTTCATATTTTTTTTATTTTTTATTTTGTAAGTTTAAATAGACAATGAATACTACTAGTTTTAAACTACTATTTTAGAGTGAGAGTTACTGAAAGAACTGCAACAGCTACATTTAATAACAAAATCATCCTTCCAGTCAATGCAAGATTTGATTTATTTTTTTAACAAGGGAATGAAAACAAAATGTCCAAAAGAAAGAATGTAAAATATTTTATTATCTGAAAAAGTTAAATAGATAATAAAATAAATAAATAGGGAGTGTTTGGATGGAAAAAAATATGACAAAGTATAAAAAAGTTAATGCAAAAATAATATGAGATGAAATTTAATTAAAAAATACAAAAAATTAATAAAAATTAATGAGTTTTAAAAAGGATTTGACATCGAGAGATTCACTTTCTAGGCTCTAGGCCAAACCCCTAGAGAGTGAATCTCTCTTGATTTGTGCCACACATACTGGCCTCTCAATATGTGTAGCAGTAAGTTGCAGACTCGCGTAACGGCGAGGATTCGGATCCACACTTAAGAACTAGATACGGTTCATCCAGGTAAGGAGTCCCGTCCTACTAATCGTTACTACGCTTTACGCTTGAGAAACTGACCCCAAGGTTTGTTAGGGAGAGAACTTGAACTTGAGACCTTGGGGTGGTAAGCTCCCTAAGTCCTATCCTAAGTCTATCACCTCTAACCCCTTAAGGTTAAAATTGGTGAATTTTCATCAACCAAACAAACACCTTAAAGTATATCTTAATTTTTTTTTATTTTAACACCAGAATCTATATATCAACTCAAAAATTGGTATAGAAACTAAGACTTATACGTAACACAACATACACACCTAATTCTCAACGTGGGAGCAAGATGTCCGGTGGACATTTTAAAGCAAATCTTATTAAATAATGAAATTTACCCAAATTTGAGGGGGGGGGGGGTGTCAGTGGCCCACTGAATTGAAGGTGATTGGTCAAGCCAGTAACCTTGGCCCTGGCCTCGGGTTTTAATCCCGGCTCGCTGACCCGTATCTTTGAATTATTTTAACGTCCCTCCGTATAGATACAACACATACATGCACATCTCAAGAATTTTCGATCTCTCTCACTACAATTCAGAAGAAAAGCCACTAATTCGGACCCTCTTTGGGGGCTCAGCTTCACTGCTCCGTACGCGCCTCCTTCGTCGTCTTCTTCTTCGTCGTCGCGTAGGGTTTTTCAGAGCCTGCAAACTCCTCTGTTCCATGCCTTTTCGGGTTTTGCGGAGCTGGATTGCTGCCCTTCCTCAGAAGAATCTTCATGCGCTGCTGGTTCGGCGGCTTCGTTGATTCGTGGGAGTTGTACTCTTTTTCTCTGTCTCATCGGCCGGCCTTAATGGTCCCATTCTCGATTGTTTATGCTTTGGTTTGCTAAATATCTGGGACGATGAGTTATTGTTGCGTACGGAGTTGCGACGCGGTTCGATTAGGGCAAGGCTGATATCTGTGTTTGTTCGTTGGGTGTGGGGTTGGGATTTGAATGGCACTGGGGGATTTGATGGCTTCTCGATGTTCGCAATCTTCGGGGGCGGTCTCGAATCATTTGGATGAGTGTTCGATCCATGATGACATGTCCACTGCCACTGCTACAAGCATGGCATATTTGCCCCAAACTATTGTTTTGTGTGAGTTGAGACACGAGTCTTTCGAGGATTGTGTTCCGTCTGGCCCGTCTGATAATGGGTTGGTCTCGAAATGGCGGCCCAAGGAGAGAGTAAGCTCTGGTTTTTCTGTATGCTTTTCTGTTTATGGTTGTTTTACTGTTTCAATTCATAATTTGTGTTGAGGCTTCATTTTTTGAAATTGGTTGGTTGAAAATGCTGTGCTTCTGCTAACCACAAGTACCTTTTTGGCTCTGTGTGTTTTATTTTTGAACCCTTGAGAAAATAGGTGAAATAGATGCATACTCATCTTACCCACTATTGTTTTCATTTCGTGTTGTCTGTTGGAGTTCGTTAGCCTAGGCTACATACTAACATCAACCTAGTTCATATGTAGTCCTTAAACCAAGATGTTTGGAAATTTATGGTTATTATACATTCTGTTTTTTTTTTTTTTTTGGTAAGTATATTATACATTGTGGTTGATAAAGTTATTCTTGGCTTGCAATTAAAAGTTGGCATGGAATGATTGTTGTCAAGAATATCTGTGAATTTTGATTAAAAAATAGGATAATAAATGTAGTAATGAATTTATTGTAATAGCCGTTCAATGTTTCTATTTTTGTTTTGCATCGTGATGGTTGGTTGTCAGCATTTCAACTTTGGCACTCATCTAATGACAGGTTAATTTAGTCCCTGTACCAGTTCAAATTTCAAGTTTGATTTTTCTGTCTGATGAGGTTAATTGCCAGGGCAATGTTTATGGATTAACATGATGTCAATGGTCAAAATATTCAATAGATTGTTTTGATTGGTACGGAAAAGGAAATATTTCTGATATGTTTCGATAGCGGGACAAAAAACATGAAAATATATAGAAATATTTGTAAGTGTAAATTAAAATTCATTTAACTATATGAAAATTCAATGATAACTTTTTTTTTTATTAATAAAAAACCAATTATAACTTAATTAAACTATTTGTAATTTTGGTATATTATAGTGTACAATTGTCAAGGTTCCGTTGTATGTACTTTCCTGTACCTCCTCCTTATCTCTTTAAACTGTTTGTTATATGTTTCTTTTTAAGCCTAAGAATTCCATACTTTATTTTTGTATTGGAATTATGTTAGAAGTTACGTATCATTGGATTATTATAATGGACTCCCAAAAACAGAAAGGCAGACTTGAATGTGGAAGGTAGGAATGCAACCTTGCTCCTTATACACATATACCTATGTGCCTTTCCTTGTTTTGTTTGGCACTTGCCCACTTTGTAATATATTGTTAAACAATATTTTGAAGATATTATAGAAACTTTAGCGTGATTTCCTTTGGGGAGGAGGCTGAATTTCACTTTGCCAATTGGGATTTGCTTTGGAAATTGATTAGCCATGGGGTGTAGCCATTATAAAGCTCATGCTTATTAACAAAGCTCTTATTGGAAAGTGGCTTTGGAGGATAGCTTGCAAGAGATAATTTGTGGAGGCGAGCGGTGGTGCAAAGTATGGGTTAGCAAAAGGGGAATGGATAACAAAATAGTGATAGGGCCCACTACGTGAATCTTTGGGAGGGGATACATAGGGTATGGAGAGGGACAATTTACATAATCGTACCCCTATAATGGGAGAGACTGTTTCCAAGTATTGAACTCATGACCTCCAAGTGGCAAACATGATTCTAGGTATTGTCCGAGGCAATCAATATCTCGGCGTTTCAGATTAGTTTTGATGGATGGAATGGCGAGATCTTAGCTTGGATCAATGAAATGTGCTGATAGTTTTCTTGTTCTATTGTGGCCAAGAAATGTTGATATCTTGACGGCATACAGCAGGGTTCAAAGTATCGTCAAGACAACAAGATATCGGTTGTCTCGGCTTAGTTTAGCTAGTGACTGCACTGAGATTTCAGCCTGAATCAACTATTATTGCTGAACCAGTCTAACTCGGCTTCTCTTGGTCGAGTTATCTCGAGATATTGATGATACTTGGAGATTTGGAGAAATCGTAGTGATATCTCGGCAACGCGGACAGTGTTGAAGTAGAAGGAGAGAGCGAAGGAACCAAAAAAAGGAAGAAAGCCCTAAAATTGCATATCTGAAGTTTTAGATATGTTGAGAAAGTCCTAACGGTGCAATCACGGTCGCCGGTCACTAGTGTAACAGTGTTCATCAGTCTCGCCGCAAATCGTGTCCCTTCTCGCCGATTGTTGAGTCCCTTCCTTGCCTTAGCTTCTCGTCTTTTGTCTTTACCTTTTATTTTTCTTATATTTTTTATTTTCACTATAGCAGCCCTTTTCATTAAATGCTATATTTGAATATATGGCCATTATGACCCATAATGGCTATGCATAATGCATATTCCTTTCATTTTTTTTTTTTTTGATATTGTTTTTGAATATAATTCCTTTGATACCTTACCAAAATATATATATATATATACACATATATTTAAAATTTATTTTATTTGTGTAATAAATACATATTAATGAGATTATTATTTTAAAAATGATAAGTCTATAATTATTCATATAATTCTTTAATAAATTATATTATTTTATAATAAAATTATTACTTTAAAAATTATTATTAGGTGTGAGAAGTTAAAATTATTGCTTTAAAAATTATTATTAGTTGTGAGAAGTTAAAACTAAATGTATATATATATGTATTTGAGTAAAAGTGGAACCTAATTGCTATATTTTTCTTTCTACTCCTAATTTGTTTTTTTTTTTTTTATTATATTTTCCTTTCAGTTAATGAGTTTTGATGGGATACTTGAAATTGAAAAATCAAATGACGAAAACGTTGAAAAGCAATAAAAAAATATTACACTATTATTAAATAACTAATTGAAAAAAAAAATAGTACACTGTTATTCAATAATTTTATAATTATTTTTTATGAAACAAATTATGAAAATATAAATTTTTAATATTCATTATTAAATAGAATTGTAATATTATTTTATGAATCAAATTATCAAATTATAATAATTATTGTGAGCAATATATTGGAATCATATTAATTAAATGTTGATTAAAAAAAAAAACTCTACACTATTATTCAATAATTTTGTAATTATTATTCAACAAACTATAAAAATATAAGTTTCTAATATTCATTATTAAATAGATTTATCAATAATGGAGTAAGATACAAAATTAGTTCGCTTGCATGTTATAAGTAGTTTATCTAAGGTTTAATAAAATAGTTATTATATATTTGATTATGTTATACATTAATTTTATTATTAAGAAATTTTTTATTATTTTTTTTGAATTTTCTAAGTTAAAAAAAAAATGCTAAAAGTTGCATATCTCCCAATACTGAGTTGCGACCGCATCGAAATTTCTCGAGTTCGATATGGCGACCGTGACTTTGAACCATGGCATGAAGAGACGTGGAGCTGTAGCAATGCGAAATTGGCAATACGAATGAAATCTTGACAATTCACGTATGACAGAGAAAAAAGTTTTCTCATATTCATTATTTAGATCTGGTCAAGAGAGTAGTCATAATTGCTAATTGCTAATCTTCTTCGTGTTGTCAATGTTTGTGGTTCTTCTTCGCAATCATAGATTGGCACCATTCGTGGTTTTCTTCGCAATCGCAGTTTGCAAGCCATTCCCTCTCTCTCCCTCACACTTCAAGCAAAGACTGCCTTTGTTATCCTTTTCGGAATTGTTATCTTTTTTTTTTTTTTTAAATTTCGTTTTCAATTTTTCATCGGATGAATATATATTTATGAAAAAAAGTCACTGTAAACTATATTATATTTTTGGTATTAAACATACTAAGCCATTATTTTATAATTTCATACTTTTTTTTTATAAACACATTATTAAAATATAGTAAAGTTTAAAAAATTAAATAAAATATGAAAGGTTTTAATAAAATTTGAGTATGAATTATGAAATATAAATGAGTATAGAACAAAATGCGCCATTTTAGTAATGTAACTAATATATTTATGTTACTAATCTTGTGTTTGGAAATGCGTTAAAAAGCATAATGCTCAAGGATGTTAGCTCGTTTGCATGTCATAAGTAGTTTATCTAATGTTTAGTAAAATTTTTACTTTATATTGGTCATGTAATTGATCCATTTTATTATTTATAAATTTTAAATTCTTTTTATGAGTTTTTCTGATTTTTTTCTGAATTTTTTGAAATTTTAAGCTGAAAATTGAATATTGTTGTGCATTGCATGATTTTGTGACCATATCAAAAATTCTTGAGCCAATACAATGGCTGTGACCACAACTTTGAACCATGGCGGCAAAAGAACAATGTTACCATTGTGCCAAGGCTTATCCTCTCGTTTATTTATATACATACATGACAAATAATTATTTACTCATTTTGATAATATATATTCATTTACCTTTTATTTATATTTGCTTAAGAAAATTTTATTAAATACATTTATCTTTTATTTATATTTAGTTTAGAAAATTTTATTCATAAATTGCTTGGAAGCTTGAGTTTTGAATTTGTTAAGATTATAAAATTTAAATGAGAAATGAATAATAGATATAAATTCATGTTGTTTTTATCTTATTATTTAGTTTCCTAGTTTATTCCCCAAAATTATATTGCTATTATTGTGTTTCACTTGTGTGCAGGGAATGGGTGTGTGTGTTCTCCAAGTGTCCAAAGAATGTCCAGATCTTTTTTAAAAAAAAAAAGGACTTGTTTAGACAAGTATTCGACACGTGTAGTGGATGTGTCTGGCGAGCATGGTTATCTGACATTGGTGCGGCATCTTTATGGAAGCGTTTGTTAGACTTTCATCATCACCCGAACATTTCATAGCATAATCATATGGTAGATTATAATTATTTATATCTTTTGCAGAAAATTCTATCCATCAATAAATTGGAAGTTTCAAGTTTTGTAAAATTGAATAAATATAAAGGAGAATAGATTAATATTTATAAATTCATGTTGTTTTTATCATATAATTTTCATGTAATTTATTTTAATTCTTTTCTTCAAACTTATAATGTGCTTCATGTGTGTCTGAGGGATGGATGTGTCTCCGATGTGTCTGAACAAATATTCATTTAAAAAAAAATGAGAAAATAATATTACACGTTTAGACAAGTGTTCATCACCTGTTTATGGAATAGGGAGTGATTGATATCCATATTCCCACATGCGTGGAACATTTCTAGAAGTATTTCTGCTTCTTAGTACATCAGACATTCTGTGAGACTATACTGATAGGTTTCCACTGCTCTGTTGCTAGGCATCTGTGATTTAGGATATGCAATTGCATATATAATTTCCACTAAAATCTTTCCCTCTGCTAGCATTTATTTTATGCATGAAATCCCAATTCCAACTCTGTAAGCTATTAATATGCTTTTTTTTATTTTTCCTATCTCCCACTTTACCTTCTATTTTTTGATCGAGTTCAGGTCCTTTTTTATTGATTTTTTTCTTTTTGGGGGGGGGGGGGTGGGGGTATGAGGCAGCATGGGTTGGTGAAGTTTGGACTTAGCAAAGTTCATGGCCTGGCTGTTGGCTGTTATATATCTTAGGCTTCTACATTTTAGCAGAAAAATCATGCAGCAGAGATGTTGTTTTGCTCCAATTTTTTCCCCTTCCATCTATATTTCACTTGGTGGACATGCCCATATATATGTGGTGTGAAAATGGTTTTTAACTTGGAGTACCCTCGCCTAGTTTATCTTCCAGTTTATGCCAGTTAATGGTCTGAATTGTTACTTGTAGATTTTGTATTATTCATGCTTAAATTTTTTATTTTTGCCTTACTCTGAACTTCTATTGCAGATGAAAACAGGCTGTGTTGCACTTGTTCTCTGTTTAAACATTAGTGTTGACCCACCTGATGTAATTAAGATTTCTCCTTGTGCTAGAATGGAGTGCTGGATAGGTACTATCTTCGCAATGCTTATACTTTCCTGTTTTGTTTGCTCTTTTTTTAATGTAGATTTATTTTGGTGTTATATGCTGCTACTGGACCGTGATATAATGTGCGGTCAATCGTTTTTTATTCTTCTTAGAGAATGGTTGACTAAATGCTATGGAGATAGAAACCTGTTACTGGTGAATTGGCCGGTCATTGTGGTACAGACAGTGGTTACAAGATGAATCGAGCAATCATTGTAGACAATGGTTTACTAAAATTATGATGATTTGTTTCCATCTAGCCTCCCCAAAATCAGTTTTTGTGCTCAAAAAAGTGAAAACCAAGTCTGAGTCGATCATAAGTTCAATAAATTGTGCAATATATGTTCTATATTAGCCATTGGCCCTTTTGATGGCTCAAAATTCTATTTAGTTGGATAAAAGATGTTATTCTCCAGGTTGAAGCACCAATGTTACATCCTAATTACTTTGGAGTTTTATGATGATTTGTGTTTTTGCGGCATTACAATTTTTTTTTTTTTTTTGGTGTAGTAGGTTGCTTTCCATGATGAGAAAAGGGTTGATGGGTGGGATGAGAGAGGGGGAAAGACTTGCAATAATTGTCTTTCATGCACAATTTCTAGATATATTACCATAAAATTAAGTTTGATAGCTGTAGAACTCTGTAAACTGTGGAAACAAGCAACATTAATTGCTTGTCAGGTGGTTTAGCCATCGATGAAAATTACTTATTAGACTTGCTAGTTTTATGCAACAATCCAAACAAAAGGCTATCGACTTTTGCTTCCATTTTCTTGCATTGTTCAGGAATTGTGGATCCGTTTTTCTGTACACTAATTTCAAACTGGCATGTGTGCCTGCTTGTGTGAAGTCAATATTTGTTCATTGGGTAATGATGTTGGCTGGCTTTGCCTCACTATGTGTATTTGTAGGATGCATGGTTTTAAATTTTGCTGACTTTGCTCATCATCAACCCCCCCCCCCAAAAAAAAAAATTGCTGACTTTACCTGTCAATTCATAAAAAGTTGGATTAGGACCCTTTGACGGAATTTACACTGGTCAAAATTCTAATAAATAATTTGGTGGAGAAAGTTGGACTATTTGGGAAATTCTGGTTTTAAGATGCAGAAAAGTTCGTATTTTAATGTTGTTAATTTAATTATGAAAATTCGGTTGAATTTCTGAAAAAAATTGTTTTCAAATTTGGCTGAAATAATAAAAATAAAAAAATTAGAATTTTCAAATTTAGCCATAGAGTTGGAAATTTGGGAAAATTCTGTTTAAAAATTCAGTGAACTAGATTGAAAATTCTTGTTTTAGAACCATGGTGAAATGGCAAACTAAAATATATCTTTAATTTTTTCTTTTGGTCCCCTAGCTTATATGCATGTATATTTGTATGTTCGTGCCATTCGGAGTCCGTTGTAGTGAATCTTGTGGTAAGGCTTCTTAACTTATTAAGCTTTCTTTTTTTCTTTGGTAATTATTAGCTATAACAATGACTTTCTTTTTTCCTTTTTAGTATTATATATGCACGTCTTTGCATTTATGAAGCTTGATAGTTGGATTCCATCTCTTCTTCATTCACTTGTATCTATGATCACAAATGAAGGTCCTATTACTTATGACAACGATGCAAGAAATAAATTGATTCACTTTTGTTATCTTTTAGTTTTTTTTCCTTTTTGTAGATCCATTTTCTATGGCCCCTCAAAAAGCACTTGAAACAATTGGGAAAACATTGACTCTTCAATACGAAAGTTGGCAACCAAAGGTGAGAGCATATTAGTTTCTATTTGTATTATTGGGTGCTTTATTATGTCCATATTTTACTTAGGAGCTTGTTTGGGTGATGGATATGTAGTGGTTTGGATTTTGAAGGAAAGGATTTTACACAACTCAGCTATGCCTTCTCCCAACTACTTGGAATTGGCTACGTGAATAATTTTTCATCATTTTGTTATATCAGGAGCTATAATTTTTGCCGAACAACAATTTAACATGTCTCTCCTTATCATTTTAACCTGACCTATTTTGGTTTCTCTCATCCCTAGCGTTACCATCATGTGAAATGTACATGCCGAGATCATCTTAAGTGATCTTTATTGCAGTACATCATTTGTTATGCATGCCTGAACCATATTAAATGATTCTCTCTCACTCTATCTTCAATATTAACCACCTCTATTATCTTGCAAATTTGTTCATTCCTTAACCTCTCTCTCCTAGTTTTACCTCATTTCCACCTTAGACTCCTCATTTACAATTATTTTGTTAACTTCTTGGTTCTTAATTTCCAAACAGTTCGTATCACAAGCACAACTAGCTTTATGATTGACACTGGAGTCATTCCTCCAATTAGTAGTTGGTATGTCCTATATTAGTTTTATGGGTATCATTGATACTAAATGCTGGATTTTATTGAACACGCTTAAAAATCTTGTTTGGGGAATGGTTGCTTTCCTTGCTAGTGCACTAAGTGTATGAAAGAAAAAACAAAACCAATAAGAAGGATAAAGAGAGCTAGGTTAAACTAGAACATTACTTTAATCTCCAAACACTCAATCCCAATAGAGGAGCGATAGATAATGTGGGTGCTTGGGCCACATTAGCGAGATTCACACCATGCCAGTAAGAAGGGCAAATGACAAGTATCCCAGTTGAGGCATCCCCATAACACCTGGCCACAACAAGCCCTTGCTAGGCTTTCTGAACTTTCTGGGCTTACAGTAAAGCTCATGGATTTTTCTAATGAGGATCCCTCCTTTACTCATTGGCGAGATCATTGGGGTTCTAGCAATGTGTGGCAAGATTAAGGCATCTGTCGAGGCCCCTTTGATTGGTCTAAAGAGAGATCATTGGATTGTCCTTACCATATAGGGCCACGCCAACATAGGTCCAGATCCTCGCTAGGTGACTGCAGTGTCTTCAAACAGTTCACCCTACACCTGACCCTCGAGTTTATGCTTCTCATATCCTAAAAGACTCTTCCTAGCCTATGTATGCCTCCCTCCCCTTCCCAAGGGAATCATTATCATCAAAGCCATCTTCTCTCAGTTTTATCCCTCTTGCTCTAGGTTCCATTAATTCTTATCCCGCTTGCCGACCTCTGGTGACCCTGCCATATACAACGCTCAAGATTGTTCTAAGATGGTCAGATCGTCCATCCCAGGTCTAATCATCCATAAATAATAGTTTTTTTTTTTTTAAATAATCAAAGCCTCTCCTTAAATGCTTACAAGGGCTCCCTTTTATAGTTGTCTCCAGCCCTAGAACATTCACACTATTCAATGCATTTTGATCGACTTTTAGACTCCCAAAGATTCCTTATTGATAGATTGATTACAACTCTATAATAATGAAGATGTTCCATCAATGATGACAAACATTTGAAATTCCGATCAATTGTATTCATGTTGGAACTTAATATTTTCAAAAACCCAAATCCAAGAGCACAATTCCCAAAACCCTTGATTGACAAAATCAAAATTTGTACTCTAGAGATATCCTTCTGTGGGCTCTGTTTCTAGACCTAAAAACTAAATCTTGAGAAAACTTCTTCCAATCTAATTTTTCTAAGAATGCAAGAGAAATTTGGTCTGCATCAGTTTCTAGAACTAAGAGAAAACTTGATCTCGAGTTGACATCATCGTTCTCTCTGGAGAAGTCCCCATGATATGGCACCAAATGGAGGATATTGAATACATTGGAAGTCTTGAAATGGCTAGGATGCTTCAGCTTATATACATTGTCATTAATTCTTTCCAACACCTCATAGGGTCCAATCTTTCTTGTTCTCAACATGTTAGAATAGCCCAAGTATAGTTTCTAACTTCAAACATCACTGCTTCCATCCAAACAATGGAGTTATATTGCCAAATTGTTCCCATTCTTTTTTTTTTTTAATAAGTAGATATTATTTATCAAGGGAAGGTGTTGGGATGAGTCGAATGGTTATGGTGGGGGCTGCCTTTTCTGCTATAGCTAGCCCCTCATTGATTGTCTAAAATTATTCAATGGATATTGGAAGAAAATATTCAAATTCATGTGAAAGGCTGAAATTAGATGGCTATGCCATATAGCACTAAAATAAGAAAGGGTATGGAGTCATTTTAATACATATATATATATATATATATATATTTGTGTGTGCGCGCGCGCGCGCGCGTGGTTGTGAGAGAGAGAGAGAGATATATATATCTGCCATTGCAGCTTCATGACCCTAGACTCTGATTTTATTTAAGAATATGGAAATGAGGCATTTTCAAAGAGTTTTGATTTGCATATTGTTAGAATATAGAATATATGCGTGATTGATTTGGTTTCCTAATTTCATAGGTTTCCTAATTTCATAGTTTCCTATTTTCTAATTTGATGTAAGCTTTCATTATAAATAATATTCAAGGGAGAAGAGAGAATTCAATTTCAATCTCTTCCTTTTTTTCAACTTGGTATCAGAGCCAGGTTCTGGTTCCACACAAAAAAAAAAAGGAAGAGAAAAACCCTAGCAGTATTGTAGCAGCACTGTTCACGCGCAGAAACCCTAGCAGTACTGTAGCAACACTGGCAACACTGTTCACTGCCGGTGGACAGCTCTCCGGCCACCGGAATTAAAGTCCGACCACTCCAAAAGGATCGCCGGTGGGCGACGATCACAGCCCCACCGGAGTCGTCACTGGCTGGTGATCTACGCGCCCCCAGGCATGGGTCTTTCGAGACGCCCAGATCCCACGCGCAGGGCTTCTATCGACGCGTGAGCGCGCGTCTCCCTCCGGGAAGATTCCGGCGACCCTTGCCAGAGTTCGTCTAGGGTAGGCGACCTTCTCACTGCCCTTTGGCTTGATGGGTTGTTGATTTGGATATAAGCATGGTCGTCCTCGTATCTGTCTTCCGCAACTGTCTGTTTTCCGTCTGATTCGAGACCAGATCTGCCATTCTAGTTTGTTTTGTTTTCTTTTATTGCCATTGTGGCGTTGATTTGTTGGTTTGATTAACCATTGTTGTTTTACGGTTGCGGAGGTTTCCTTTGTTTGGTTTCTTTTTGACGACTGTGCTGTGCTGGAAATTTCTTAACTGTTGTTCAACATGTCAAAGTCTGAAGATGCTACTCCAATCATACCTCAATCTGTATTCTTAAAGGCAGATGATGTTCCTCGTTCTATTACACCGAAAAAATTAAATGGTGAGAATTATTTGAGTTGGGCGTATGCTGTGAAAACTTTCCTTCGAGGAAAGGACAAGTTACAATATATTATTGATGAGCCATCTTCGTCCACTGATCTTCGGTATCGTGTTTGGATGAGCGAAGATGCAATTGTTATGGGACTATTATGGCATAGTCTGGAGGATTCAGTTGCTACCATGGTTGAGTTTCGTGACTCTTCTAAGAAGATCTGGGATTGTCTTGCAGAATCTTATTCCTAGAGATTCCCAGAAAAGTAATATCTCTCGAGTCTATGATTTGTATGAGCAGATATTCTCTGCAAAACAAGGTGAGAGATCATTGTCTGATTACTACAGTCACTTGAAGAGCTTATGGGAGCAGTTATTACAATACAGACTGTTCAGTGAAGACTTCACACAACAAAGGAAGTATTGGGAAGAATTCATGATTGCAAATTTCTTATCTGGTCTTAATCCTGCACTTCGAGACTTTAAAGATCAAATTCTAGCGAGTGAAACCCTTCCTACTGTTGCTAGTGCTTATGCCCGTATACAAAGGTCATCATTGGGTTGCCATCCATCTATTGCGAATGATCGTTCAGGGCCCTCTACTGATTCTTCAGCACTTATTAGCCAACATAATTGAGGAGGTTCTTCCCAAGGTAATTCCTGTGGCACCCGTGGTGGACGTACTACTCGTGGTGGTTCTCGTGGTGGAGGACGTTCATCAAATGGTCGAGGTGACCGCAAGTGTAATTTTTGCGGTGGTACAAATCATACTGAGCCTTACTGTTGGAAGAAATATGGGAAGCCTGAACAAGCACACCATGCCTCTGATCATGCTACTTCAACACTTCCAGCGTCTGATAATGGAGCTACCACATCTAATTCTCAGGAGACAATTACCTTAAGCTCATCACAACTTCAAGAGCTCATTCAGTCCTTGCGTGCTTCTAATCCCTCATCTTCCACTGCTACTTTGGCTAACTCAGGTAAACCAGCTCTTGTAGCCTCCTCTTCTCCCTCCTGGATCATCGATTCGAGAGCCAGCTCGCATTATGTCTGGTAATTTCGCCTTATTCTCTAATCTCAGTAGTGTTAATCATAATATTGTGTTAGCTAATAGTTCTTCTCGTCTTGTGTCTGGTAGAGGGGCTCTTCATCCCCTAATCTCCCTTCTAGTCTTTATATACCACACTTTCCTTTTAATTTACTCTCTGTCAGTTAGTTAACCAAATTGTTAAATTGTTCCATGACTTTCTTTCCTACTTCTTGTGTTTTTCAGGACCTCACGACGAAGAAGATGATTGGTTCGGGGCATGAGAAGGATGGCCTTTATTATCTTGATCGTGATCGTCCACCAGAGCAACTAACTACTACAGCTCTCCATACCTCTGTCTCCCCTCTCCAGTGGCATGTTCGTCTTAGTCATCCATGTTTAGCTCATTTGAAGCTACTTTTTCCTAATTTTAGTTTAGTGTCTAGTCTTGAATGTGAGGCTTGTCAACTTGGCAAGCATCACCGTAGTTCTTTTCCTAGCCGTAATATTAGTCGTGAGTCTGAACCTTTTGATATCGTTCATACAGATGTTTGGGGCCCTGCCCGCGTTTCTAGTATTAATGGTTTTTCATGTTTCGTGATATTTGTTGATGATTTTTCTCGAATGACATGGCTTTTTTTAATTAAACAACGGTCTGATTTACTTTCCGTTATTTCTCGTTTTTACAACGAAATTGTTACTCAATTCAACAGAAGAATTAAACTCTTTTATTCTGATAATGCATTGGAATATATTCAGACAGTTGTTCATAATTTTTGTGTTGAGAGGGGCATTATCCACCAAACTACTTGTCCTCACACCTCTCAACAAAATGGTATTGCTGAACGCAAAAACCGTCATTTGCTAGATATTGCTCGTACCCTAATGTTTCACATGCATGTCCCTAAATCTTTTTGGGCAGATGCTGTCCTCATTGCCTGTTATCTAATTAATAGGGTCTCTACACTGATACTGTCAAATAAGTCTCCATTTTCTCTTCTTTATCCAACTCAGTCACCTTTTTCCCTTTCTCCTCGTACCTTTGGTTGTGTTGCCTCTGTTCAAATACTTGATCCTAATCAGGACAAACTTTCACCTCGTTCTCGTAAGTGTATCTTCTTGGGATATTCCCGCACTCAGAAAGGTTATCGTTGTTATCACCCTCCTTCCCGATGTTACTTTGTGAGTGCCAATGTCACCTTTTTTGAATTTACTCATTTCTTTTCTCCTAGTGGTGACCTCTTATCTCCCGATCTTATTGCTTCTCGTGAGGGGGTGCACTCCCTTACTCTTCCTACCCCTTTATCTACCACTTATGTTCCCATATCCCAGCCTAACTCACTTACTCCTACCACCGATCCTTCCACAACTTCAGAACCATTAGTTCAGTTTGAACATTCTGTTCCTGCCATTGCTCCGTTGCAACAGGTTTATCGACGTGATCCTGATAGAAAGGTCATTCTTCCCTTGTCGGCAGATCACACTCCTTCGTCTGAGGTACCTGATTTTGATGAAGATCATTCTCCTTCCCCTGACCTGCCCATTGCTTTACGGAAAGGTAAGCGTACTTGCACTCAACATTCTATTGCTAATTTTGTCTCTTACCATCGACTTTCTTCTTCCTTGTCGTCCTTTGTTTGTGCCTTGTCTTCTGTTTTTGTTCTTTCCACTTATCAACAGGCATTGTCTATTCCGAGATGGAAACACGCAATGGATGAAGAAATGCATGCTCTTCATCAGAATCAGACGTGGGAACTCACCTCTTTACCTATTGGCAAACGAACTGTGGGTCGTCGCTGGATTTATACTGTTAAGTATCTTCCAGATGGTTCAGTTGAGCGTCTTAAAGCTCGGTTGGTTGCTAAAGGTTACACTGAGACGTATGGCGTTGACTATTCTGAGACCTTCTCTCCTGTTGCTCAGTTGCACTCAGTTCGTATGCTTCTTGCTGTTGCTGCAAGCCGTTCTTGGCCCTTACATCAGCTTGATATTAAGAATGCATTCCTCCATGGAGAACTACAGGAAGAAGTTTATATGGATCAACCTCCTAGTTGTAGTATTCCTGGTAGTGAGCATCTTGTGTGTCGCCTACGGCGTACTTTATATGGTCTGAAACAATCTCCTAGAGCTTGGTTTGATCGTTTCAGCTCTGCTCTCCTTGATATTGGATATACTCGCTCTACTGCTAATCATTCAGTCTTTATACGACGTAAATCTTCTGGCACTATTATATTGATTGTCTATGTTGATGACATTATTATTTCTGGTGATGATATCATGGGTATTGTGGATTTGAAACAGAATCTTGCTACTTAGTTTCATACCAAGGATCTGGGTCGACTTTGTTACTTCCTTGGAATTGAAATTGCCCACTCTTCATAAGGCATCTCACTCTGTCAATGCAAGTATGTGCTAGATTTACTCTCTGAAACTGGTCTTCTCGGTGCTCGTTTTGCTGATACTCTTATGGACCCATCTACTAAGTTAGATGCTACTCCAGGCGAGCCATTTTTTGATGTGGGTCGTTACCGTCGACTTGTGGGTAAGCTCATTTATCTCACTATTACGCGTCCTGATATCACCTATGCTGTGGGGGTGGTCAACCAATTTATGAATAGTCTCGTCTTCCGCATTTTGAGGTTGTTTGTCGCATTCTACGGTATTTGAAGCATTCTCCTGCACGTGGACTTTTGTATCGTTCCTCTTCCTCATGTGTTACTGGTTATAGTGATGCTAACTGGGCTGGTAATCGGAGTGATCGGCGTTCCACCTTAGGTTATTGTACCTTTGTTGGTGGTAATTTGGTAACATGGCGTAGTAAGAAACAATAGGTTGTGGCTCGTTCTAGTGCCGAAGCCGAGTATTGTGCTATGGCTCACACTGCTTCTGAGATGCTCTGGGTTAGGTCACTCCTGCGGGATTTTGGTATTGAAGTTCCTACTCCTATGGAAATGTATTGTGACAATCAAGCTGCTATTTTTATTGCCAATAATCCTGTGTTTTACGAGTGTACAAAACATATTAAAGTTGATTGTCATTTTATACGTGATTTGCTGCTCCGCAAAAAGTTGAGTACTCCGTTTGTTCGCTCCGCATCTCAACTGGCCGATCTTCTCACCAAGCTCTTATCTCGTTCTGCATTTCAGAATTTCACATCCAAGCTGGGCATTTTCGACTTGTATGCTCCAGCTTGAGGGGGCGTGTTAGAATATAGAATATATGCGTGATTGATTTGGTTTCCTAATTTCATAGTTTCCTATTTCCTAATTTGATGTAAGCTTTCATTATAAATAATATTCAAGGGAGAAGAGAGAATTCAATTTCAATCTCTCCCTTTTTTTCAACTCATATATTCATGAAACCATGCTCATACCTCTCAATCACATCCTAATTTGTTGAATGTTGAACAGGCTCGCTATAAGATCCAATTAGATCCTACCATAGAAGAAGTGAAGAAACTTTGTACTACATGTCGGAAATATGCCAAGTCTGAAAGGGTTCTATTTCATTACAATGGACATGGTGTGCCAAAGCCAACTGCCAATGGTGAAATCTGGCTATTCAATAAGGTTCCATTACTGATCTGAATGTCTTTTCATCCCATTCAATGTTCATCATCTGTTAGAAATTTATCTGCTGATTGTTTCATGGCCCCAGAGTTATACACAATATATCCCATTGCCAATCAGTGACCTTGATTCCTGGTTAAAGACTCCGTCAATATATGTCTTTGACTGCTCTGCCGCTGGAATGATTGTCAATTCCTTCATGGAGGTATTCAATACTGGTTATTGTTAATTTCTAATGGGCATTGCATTTTGCCATCATATTGGTATTGTTTATCTTCAGCTCTCTGTCGTTTAGAATGGTTTTCTCTTATAGCTACAGGATTGAAATTTGCCATGATATTGGAATTGTTTTTCTTCAGTTCTCTGACATTTAGTATGTTTATCTCTTATAGCTACTGAATTGGGGTACTTCTAATTCTTCCGGATCTTCCATAAGGGACTGCATTCTGCTTGCAGCTTGTGAGGCACATGAGACTCTTCCTCAGAGTGCTGATTTTCCTGCTGATGTCTTTACGTCATGCCTCACCACACCTATCAAGATGGCATTGAGATGGTGAGACTTTCTTTTCATTGTCTGATGTAATGCTATTTTCTGTTTGAAAGAACTCATATTAATCTCTGGATTGCTAGCTTTGCCCCCTATACTTCTCATCTTTGGTAGTGCAGCTCCAAGCATCTCCATGTTTGTCAAAGCTCTCTTGCATAAACTCATTAATTATTTTACGTATTTTCTGAGTGTATGACATACCATTTGGACTTTGTTTAATTGCTTTGATGTTAGAACAAAGAAAGGGTTTGGTATTTCTGTATTTGAATGAGCTTCGATGTCATTATAATTTTATTTGTTTATTTTTTCCTGTTATATATTGAGCAGTTTGTATACATGAGGCACTTGGCTGTTGCCAGCATACCCCCATAAATTGTGGTCTTCTTGGTGTAGAGTGGATGATGCCTCAATCAGGTAGAGAGTTCTCTCTTTTTCTTCCGCACCCCCCAAAAAACCAGGAGAGTGGGGGTTGTCCTAGGGGCGAGGTTGTTAAAATCAAATCCTACCTAGGATTGGTGGATGACAATAAGATCCTTCCATAACGAAGGAATGGGCTAATATTTTTTTACACAACTTTAAGGAAAATAAGAGGATGTAGCTTAAATGGAAGAGCTAACATTTCAAAATCTTTCACCTGTTTTAGAAATCTCATATGTACGAAATGATGATAAGAATATGATTCCCATAAGACCATTGACAAGATAATTACATATAAACCTTCATTTTCTATCGTCCTTCCGTCTAACATAATTATATATCCATAATTTTTTTCCATTGCTCTTTGGATTCCTGGAGCAAATTCAGTATCTCACATGTTCCTTTCTTCAAAAATGTCACCTTACTTTCATGATAAGAAGGTGACACAAGTTTTATTTTTTGGATGCAAAAAGGAAAAAATAAATAAATAAATAAAACAAGAAGTTGCAGCTAACGATCCTGCTGCAATCCTACATATTGATCGATCCATATACAATTATCGATTTGCATATTTGGGATTATGGGATCATAAGATCATGTGGTTCCTACTGGTTCGTATTTTAACAACCATGCCAAGGGGTCATGATAGAAAGACTTGGGTGGCTACTCATTATGTTTGAGATGGTGCTTGTATAGGGAAACAGCTGAACAATCTTTTGAAGGATTAGAGTCCATGATGCGTATGATTGCTGTCTCCTCGTCTTTTTGGCTTAGGGAGACTACTACTTTTACTTTAGATTATCTTGTAGTTTTTGTGTGTATGTTTATATTTTTCTTTTTTCTTTTTTTTTTTTCAGTAGTTCAAGGTACAAAATATTGTTTCCTTTCCATTGAAGTGGTCAAAATGTTTCATTTCGAGAGAAACCGAGTTGCAACATTAGTGTAATGGTAATTCTAGTGTTTCTATTGAAAAAAAGTTTCACACTAGAATACAAAATAAATAATATTAAACTAATAAATTGTTTAATTAATCTATTATCAGGCTTTATGCATTTAGATAAATTGCAATTTATGTTTTAAATCATTTCAATATATTATTTCCAAGTGTTTATGAAATATTTTTGAAACATTTCTAAATTTTTCCATATTCTGTGCTACTGAAACAACCTATCATAATGAAAATTTGATCCTTGGTTATGCTTCACATTCGCAGGCAATAGTTTGAGTCATTCATTGTTTGTTTTCTTCTTTGAACTACTCCTGACATGTTTGATGAAATCCATATTTGATGCCTTGGGAAAGTGTTTGTGTTGGTTGGCTACTACGACTTAATGTTGTCTGTGTGTATCATCTTGTGGTTGGTTATTTATGTATAATTGACCTAGCTAATTGTTTGATTATAATGTTCTGTTGTCACAGGTTCTGCACTCGATCATTACTTCGGGGATCTCTTGATCATTCACTTTTCGATAGAATTCCTGGCCGCCAAAATGACCGTAAAACACTTCTAGGGGAACTAAACTGGATTTTTACAGCAGTGACTGACACAATTGCCTGGAATGTTCTCCCGCATGGTATCAAAATAGAGATTGTGGGGAAGTTATTGTGCTTATATTTTTGGTTATTCTATCTTTAAGCTGATATTTTAGTGACCATTCAAGTTTGCATCCCTCAGATCTTTTCCAGAGATTGTTCAGACAAGATCTATTAGTTGCCAGCCTGTTCCGAAATTTTTTACTCGCTGAGAGAATAATGCGCTCTGCAAATTGTTCTCCGGTTTCATATCCTGTGTTGCCGTCCACCCATCAGCATCATATGTGGTAGGAAGTGTATACAATCGTGAAGTCCTTTTATTTGGGCCCTGTTTGGTAACGTTTTTGTTTTCTATTTTTTGTTTATGTTTTCAAAATTTTGTGAAGTGGTAACAGAAACATGTTTGTTAAATCTGTTTACATTTTTTTGTTTTCAAAAAAATAAAAACTTAAAAGAGAAAAATGTAAACAGAAAAAAGGTGTTTTCACTCTATTTTTTTTTTCTGTTGTAAACATTTTGTCAATCCTAATACTTTATCTATTTTTATTACATCATATTAAAATAAATTATTTTATTCAAATATTTTATTAAACTAAAATTAATTTTAATAAATAATATAATTAAATTAAATTAATTAAATTAATATGTAATATCTATTTTTAATTTATTTCTAATAAATAATTAAATTAAATTAGTTAATTTAATTAATAAGAAATACATATTATTAAATTATTTTTAATAACTAATAAAATAAAATATAATATATTAATTTAATTTAATAAATAATTTAATTAATATAAATATATTTAATTAAATTATTTTTAATAAAAATATTATAATTAAACTATTTAATTTAATTTAATAATTAATTTAAATAATATTAAATATATTTTATTAAATTATTTTTAATACATATCATAATTAAATTAAATTAATAAAATTAATTTATTTAATATGAATTATATTTTATTAAATTATTTTTAGTAAATATAATAATTAAATTATTTAAATTATTTTGAAATATATTTTATTCAATTATTTTTTGTAAACAATATAATTATATTATAATTAATATATTTTATATTTATTGGATTAAATGATATAATATTTATATTTTATTCAATTGTTTTTAATAAATAATATAATTAAATTAAATTAATGTAAAATATATTTATTAAATTCAATTAATTTTTAAAAAAGTAATAAAATTAAATATTTTATGAAAATAAAAAATTAGTAATTGTAAACAAAATTGTATTTCCAAACGTAGTTTTAATTTTCATTTCAGAAAATAAAAACGACAACAGAAAACAAAAAATAGAAAATATAAATATATAAATGTAAACAGAAAAATGACAGCGTTACCAAACGGCCCCTTGGTGTTTATTGTATTCTCATTCCATTTTACTGTCTGCAACATAGGGATGCTTGGGACATGGCTGTTGAAATATGCCTTTCTCAGCTTTCAACTTTGGTTGAGGATCCTATTGCAGATTTCCAGGTGTCTTTCATAAAATTTATCCTCTTTTTTTCTGTCACCTTAGATTTTCTATATTAAGTTTGCACAATTGCCTAGTGCGTCTTTAAATATAGTGCTTTGAGCTTTGTATTCTTTTTTATGAGTCTCCATAATTGAGTAATATTGTGTTTTGTTTCAGCCAAGTCCTTTTTTCACAGAACAGTTAACAGCTTTTGAGGTGTGGCTTGATCACGGATCTAAACATAAGAAACCTCCAGAGCAGTTGCCTATTGTTCTTCAGGTATGGTTCTTTTGGATGGTCCTTATAAGCTATGGGGCAACAATTCGGTCATTCATTCAACACTTCTAGTAAATTTTCTGGGATAATAGTTTCATGATTTCAGCCTCTACTGTCAAGTTTTTTTTTTTTTTTTGCTATTTAATTTGTAAGGAGGGATTAGGATCTTTGCTCTAGATTGCTGTACATTGGGGAATGCGTAACTATTCTCTTAAAAGTCTTTTGATGGGAATTTGACTTGTCTGGATGTATATATTCGTTGAGAGTCCATATAGGTCAAAAAGTGTTGAGGTTTCAAGTGTTTATCGTGATACAAATAAAATTGAATGACAGTATCATACTGTGTTTCTGATGCCATTTTCTTGGAAAACCACTAGACAAGGAAAATTGGCTCTTGACATGGCTATCTACTTCATGAAATTGGCCTTCGATGCATTTGAGAGAGGGTTGCCTGTTAGCTTTTGGCTTTGGATTTGAGATAAATTTCTCAACAAGTAGACGGAGGGTGATGTAACTTTTGATTTCAAAGTAATAAATTTTTTTATTGATTTCAAAGTCATGCATTTTTTTTATCGATTTCAAGGTCATACTCCCCCCCCCCCCCTATATCGACTGTTTATCCGCTGCCAAAATTTTCATGTGCTTTCTTTCATATTTCGATAGTTTTGGTTTAAATGAAACTAATATGGTGGAATGGAATCACAGGATTTATGTAGCTGACCCCATTAGTTGGTATGAGGTTTAGTTGAGTTGAGATCCTTTTTTTTTTTTTTTGTTTTGGGGTAAGTGAATTGCGACCTTAATATTCTGAAATCATACTTGTATGAGTTATATGGATTGACCAATGGATTTGATGATCTACGTTGGTGAAAAGTCCATCATTGGCATAATATTATTTTATGTACTTCATAAAAAAAGAGAAGTCCTACATTGGGCTGAACTTCTGACAATGAGTGTTTTGACCGAGTAGGTTGTCATGGTTGTATTTGTAACATGATGGAATGAAGGCAAAAGTAGGCCGTCATTTTATCAATCGCAGCAGTGTTTGGCCATTTCAGTACTGTGGTTGCATTCACTCAAATTTTGCCTGATTAGGGTGCTATACGAAACAATTTGTTAGCTTGGGTTCCTCAAATAAGAGAATGTGTAACCATATGACTTGCCTACCCAATCCACATGCATTTTTCACTTTAACATTTTGCTTCTATCAAATAAAATGAAAATTTGGGTCCCACGATCTTTTTCCTTGGTTGTTTTCATCATACATGACATCTGTTGTTTCCACTTTTCTATAAATTTAATGACTGGTTTTCAAAATACCTTCTATCTTAGGTTTTACTTAGTCAATGCCATCGGTTTCGTGCTTTGGTACTTCTTGGAAGATTCCTCGATATGGGGCCCTGGGCTGTGGATCTGGTTGGTATTTATTGCTTTTCTGTTTGTAATTATACTCTCTCTGTGTACTTTTTTCCCCCCACTCTATGTACACTGGTAGTTTGTGTTGCAGCTAATTCAATAGTGCACTTAATGAAATTTCTGCTCTCTTAGGCCTTGTCAGTTGGAATATTTCCATATGTTCTAAAGCTGTTGCAGACAAATACTCTGGAGCTACGTCAGATTCTTGTGTTTATATGGACAAAAATCCTGGCACTCGATAAGGTTTACATCAAAATGTTTCGAATTTGCTGTTTATACACTAGAATCTAATGTATACTTACATGTTGTATTTTCACACACTCACCCCCCCCCCAAAAAAAAAATAATAATAATAATGAAAATAAATAAATAAATAAGAAAATTTGGATTATTTGTATTTGTGATCTTACTTTCATTTTATGCTCTCGTTTCTACCACAAATGCATGTAATCAAGTCCTTTTTGCTGGATGCTAGTCATGCCAGGTTGATCTGGTGAAGGATGGGGGGAGCGCATACTTCATAAGGTTTCTGGACAGCATTGAAGCATATCCAGAGCAGCGTGCAATGGCTGCATTTGTTTTGGCTGTTATTGTTGATGGACACCGAAAGGGCCAGGAAGCATGTATTGAAGCCGGTTTGATACATGTATGTTTGAAGCATCTTCAGAGTTCAACTCATGGTGCACAAACTGAACCCCTACTTCTGCAGTGGGTTTGCCTCTGTCTGGGAAAGCTGTGGGAGGAGTTCACAGAGGCAAAAATAATGGGTTTGCAAGCAGATGCCATTGCTATATATGCACCTCTTCTCTCTGAGCCCCAACCTGAGGTCTCCCCTCATTTCTTTGTAATTATTTCTCTTAATAAACTATTATTTTTTGAGCTATTTATTTAATCATCAAATCTCCATAATTATAGATGGAACTTCATTTCAGGTGAGAGCATCAGCTGTTTTTGCACTGGGCACACTGCTTGACGTTGGATTTGACCCATCCAGAGATGCTGTTGGAGGAGATGATGAATTTGATGACGACGAAAAAGTTAGAGCTGAGATTAGTATTATTAACAACCTTTTAAATGTTGTTTCTGACGGAAGCCCACTTGTGCGGGCAGAGGTTGCTGTAGGTATGTGATCCCTTGGCTTGTTTCATGTTGTTGAAATTTTTCATTGGTTTCATGATAAATATTGTTTTGAAATCTTTCTTTGAACCAATTAACATTTTTTTTCCATCTGATTTATTAGTGGACATGATGGAATGCGAGTGCTTGTGAACGTTATTGGCGTATGGACTACTGACTGTTATTACTTAATAAAAAAAAAAAAAAAAAAAACTTTGAAAAAATATATTTTTGTGATCATCCTCCCCCCACCCACTGCCTAATTGAATTATCCAAATTCTTGTAAGCTAGTGGCTTCAAACAGCTTGATGACCCCAAAAAAAGGAAATAGAAAAAAGATCTCATTATGCTTTAGTTCACTGTAATTGCCTCCTCAGAAAGTGGTTTATAAGGCAGAATATCTGAAAGGCAGATGATATTGGCAGCGGAGTATTTTTTTATTCATCTAGAGCAGTGTTCAATTACTGATACAGATGACACAAGTGTATTTGCTCTAGCGGAAACAGAAAGTACCATGGCAGTATCATTTGCCTATCTGAAATATAACAGGTGACCAAAAAGCTATTGATGATTCCTGTTTTATTTTTGGCTAAATCGTCTATATGAAATGGCCTTGGTGGATAAATATCTCATGGGCCATGTTAGTCCTGAAGTTTAATGTGTGGTTGTGGTGTTCATCTCCGCACAGCAACTGAATCAATTTAGTGGACAAGGAAAGACATATGGAGAAATAAGGTTTCTGAAATATATGTGCTTGTGTGAGCACTTCAATTTTACATTTCTTGACAATGAATGTGATGCCTTTTGTGATTATGCTGATATTTGTGACTGGCTGACTGCCACCTCTGCCTTCAGTTTTTCGAGCCAGAAAAAACTATTGTCATTGGTAAAAACATAAAGCCACTTGAATGCTGTTTGTCACAATCTAGTTATTCTATTTAATTATCCAAATTAAAATAAATCTACTCATTTTCAAACCTTTTTGTGGAAATGAATATGAAATAATATGTTTATGGGCATGCTATTATTAGTCTATAGATTTTTCTGTTTCCACCTCATGGCACTTGGGTTTGGTTGTGTTTCTTGCTTCGTTTCTTGTTGGAAGTGTGTTACAATAGATTATGCATGTGGACATTGTATGTGAATTATTGATGTCTTGAGGGTTCATATCTTCTTCCACTTTTTAACAGCTTTGGCACACTTTGCCTTCAGCCACAACAAGTACTTGAAATCAATTGCTGCTGCACATTTGAAATCTCAGTCAAACTCTGTCCATAGTTCCTTGACTTCCTTGGCAATGAAGGGTACTGGAAGTGGTTATACTACTGCAACCCAGTACACGCCACATGGAGGTATGGGCTCATCCCAAATTGGTCCTCTGTTTAGAGTTGGAGACCATCACTCCATTGTTCAAGATGGTAGGGTTTCCACCAGTAGTCACCTTTCTACATCTGGAATAATGAATGGATCTTCACACTCTGATCATTCATCCCAACATTCTGATTCTGGCACATTCAATGACTCTGCAAACCATGGGGTTGTAAACTGTACAAGTCCAAGACCTCTAGACAATGCATTGTATTCACAATGTGTATTGGCTATGCTTACATTGGCCAAGGATCCATCACCACGTATTGCCAGCCTTGGTCGGCGAGTACTGTCCATTATTGGGATTGAACAAATGGTGAAGAAATCTATGAAGTCTAGTGGCAGCAGTGTTTGGCTGGGGGAACCCACAACTCCTAGTCTTTCTGGCCTAGCCCGCTCTTATTCATGGTTAGATATGACTGGAGGTAATCTTTGCTTTGCTTATGTGCTGTGTTTCTTGCATTAAAACATAAATTCCATGTTGCTTAATTGACTGTAGGACTTGATCAATTTCTTAGGGCTGTTAACAGGTTAGAGTTGATGCTGCACAGGCAAAGTCCAAGTGTGGATCTGGTGGCTCCTAAAAAACAGGACCTGTACTTGTTTGAAAAAATATTTGAATTCCAAGTCTGATTCCAATCTAAGGCAGATATAATTATTTATCAAAAAACAAATTAATTTCTCAAGAAATAATTGAATTGTCCATGTAACATATATGCATGACTGATTATCGGTACATTTAATGGGGCTCAGATCTTAGTTGGGTCCAATCTATGTTGACATGAGTTGGACCAGATGGTAATTGGATTTTTTAAAGTGGATTCCAATTGAAACGGGCACGTCCAATAGAAGTTCTATATTCTAACCTGGAAGGATCACTTGGGTCGTAACCAGAGAAAAGCTGAATGCTTTGTCGCAGGTAGATGTTAATGATTTATCACTGGAAGAGGAGGCATGCTGCTACCATTCATCCAGTTTTGGGTCTCCATTGGATGTAAAAGAACAGAGGGAGAACTTAGGATTGGAAACCTCGGTCAAACTGTGTCCAGAGTTCCTTGACTTCTTTGGCAAGGAAGGGTACTGGAAGTGGTTATACTACTACAACCCAGTACACGCCACATGGAGGTATGGCTTCCCAAATTGGTCCTTTGTTTAGAGTTGGAGACCGTCACTCCGTTGTTCAAGATGGGAGGGTTTCCACCACTAATCCCCTTTCTACTTCTGGAATAATGAATAGATCTCCACACACTGATGATTCATCCCAACATTCTGATTCTGGCATATTCAATGACTGCAAACAATGGGTTTGTAAACTATACAAGTCAAGACCTCTAGACAATGCATTGTATCTACAATGCTTAGGAAGAGGGAGGGGGAGAGAGAGAGAGAGAGAAAGAGAGAGAGAGAGAGAGAGAGAGAGAGAGAAGTAATTGATTATTTCTTAAATTGGTGGATGTGTCAACTGTTGAATTGTTGCTGGAGAAGAAGAATCCCTCTTAAGGGAAATTGGCAATGGACTGAGCTGAATGTAGAGCACTATGGGTTTAGGCTCCAATCTATCTTTGAAGGATGGGTGTTTATTTGGTGCCCTAAAATTTGGAATTCATGAATACCACTGATCATAGTGTCTTGTTAATGTGAATTGACCAATTTAGCTTTGGTCTGAAATGGTTTTGCAGGAGGAGGTTAGATTTGCTTTAGAATGGTTTGGCTGTTTCTTGGACTTGTTGCCGGTTTTTCCTGTCTAACTGTACAATCTAGTCCATTTTTAAAAAAATTGTTTTATATACATTTAAAGGGCAAAAAGTTTAGCTCATCCATCTGTTGTCAAACTGACATTGTGCTTCTTGGTTGCCTATGTCTTTGCTGCTGGTTGCCTAGTTGATTTGGGTTGCCTTGCCTTTAATTAAAATGCAATAAAATTTAATATTGGTAATCTTTTTCATGTCTGTTATTTCACCATGTAATCCTAGTATGTTACTTTTGGCTGATGTCTATACTTCTAATGTTATCTTGCTCTTTTGCTTGTGTAAGTTCTTGGCATGTTTTTTGAGTTACATTTTCTTTTTGAGATCTTTTTACCAGGACATTTGCCGCATACATTTAGAACTCCTCCGGTTAGTCCTCCTTGTCCGCGTTACTTGCCAGTAATGAGAAGAGTTTGCTCACTAGATTTGAGGCCGCATCTAATCAATTCTCCAGGCTCAGAATTAGCTGATCCACCCTTAGTTTCTGGCAGAGTTTCTGGGGTTTCGGACAGTAGTTCTCTTCCACAATCAACCATATACAGTTGGAGTTGTAGTCACTTCTCGAAGCCCCTTCTCACAGTAGCTGATGATAGCGAAGAACTGATGGCTAATAGAGAGGGGAGAGAAAATTTTGCTCTGGACAATATTGCAAAATGTCGTCATTCTTGTGAGACTCATGATGATTGGCTTCAGTTTTCTATCATTTTCATGATCTGTTTTGTTTCAGTTCCATCATTTTCGTTTCTAGTCTTTTGGCATGATTGGTCTTTAGCTATATATATCTTGTTTTTCTTTTGTTTCATAATCCATAATGGCTTTTGCTTATTTTCTTTTGCAGCTAGTAACAAGTTGCAAAATCAAATTGCTAGTTGGGATACAAAGTTTGAGACAGGTACCAAACAAATTTTGCTGCATCCTTTCAATCCAGTTGTGATTGCTGCAGATGAGACTGAACAAATCAGGTATATGAGTCTTGACTCTTGTTTTATTCATTGCTGTGAGTCTTATTGCAAAACTCCCAATTATATCCTGAGAATTATGTAAAAAAATTGTAGCATTTTGCAAAATGGTTTAATGATCTTGTACATGCTAATGTGTCTGGAGAATTAAATAAGGTATGGTTTTCATTTCACTGACTCTGCACAGCTAATTTTCTGAAATCAATTTAAGTAGGAATTTAAAATTGATCAACTTGGTGACTTATATCAAGTTTTTGCTTGTTGATGATCAATGGTACACAAAAAGGCATTGTTAATGTGAGAAATCATAGCATGGGAAAGAACATAATGTTTTCTATGTATTTCATTGGTACACAAATCTGTTTATATATACTCAACTCTAACTACAAAATAGGAAAATTGTCTTATTAAATTCTAATCAAATCCCATAATTAATAGAAATTTAAATCTGTTAATTATAGAAATTTAAATCCCTTAATTATGGGAATACAATTATGACAATATTTTTCTACATTCCCCCTCAAGCCAGTGAATAGATATTTTCTATTCCCACCTTGGATACATTGGTTTGGAACTTTGTACTATTCAAGCTTTTGATAAGCACATTTGCAAGTTATTGATAGTAGACACATAAGATGTACAAACTAAGCCATTGTCTAGCTTCTCTTCGATGAAGTGTCGGTCGACTTTAATATGCTTTGCGTGATCATGCTGCACTGGATTATGTGCTATGCTAATTGCAGACTTATTACCGCAATAAAGTCTATAGGGCCATCCCATCAAACTTTCAAATCTCCTAAGATGATTTTAGCCACAACAGTTCACAAATACCCTGAGCCATTGCTCTAAACTCTGCTTAAACACTTGATCTTGCGACTACATTTTGTTTTTTACTCTTCCATGTTACAAGATTCCCGCCAAGGAATGTGCAGTAACTGGAAGTTGATCTTTTGTCAATTACTGATCCGATATAGTCTACATTTGTATATGCTTCAAGTATCGGATTCTTGTTTCTTTTAAACAAAATTCCTTTACCTAGAGTTCTTTTAAGATACTGTAGTACTTGATTTATAGCTTGCATGTGAACTTCCTTGGAATTGTGCATAAACTGACTAATCACACTGACTGCATAAGTTATATCTGGTCTTGTGTGGGAAAGATAAATGAGTCTTCCTACTAGCTTTGATACATCTTCTTGTCCACTAAATTATCTTCGGTAGCGTCTCCAAGCTTGTGATTGGAATCTATTGATGTGCTTGCTAGTTTACATGCCAATTTTTCGGTCTCTTTTAGCAGATCCGTGACGTATTTCTGTTGGGAGATAAGATTCTCGGCCTTAAGTGGGCAACTTCAATCCCTAGGAAGTACTTTAGCCTTCCTAAGTTTTTGATCTCAAATTCTTTAACCAACACTGTCTTAAAGATTCTCTCTTTTTCTTATCATTCCTAGTTACAATTATATCTACATAAACTAGAAGAGTTGTGGTCCCCCTGGAGCTCGAGTGCTTGACAAATAATGTGTGATCCTTTTGACTTTGTTGTATCTCATGCTTGTCATGACTTTTTGCAAACCTTCCAAACCACGCCTTTGGAGACTGTTTGAGCCCATATAAGCTTTCTTCAACCGACACATTTGATTCGTAGTCATGTTGCTTCCAAATCTAGGTAAGATTTCCATATAAATTTCTTCTCGATATCTCCGTGCAGAATGCATTTTCACATCAAATTGCTGCAACCCCCAGTCATAATTCACCGTCCAAGGATAACAAGAACTCTGACAGTATTCATCTTAGTCATGGGACCAAAAGTCTCGTAATAATCCACACCATATGTCTGAGTATACTCTTTAGCTACTAACCTTGCCTTATACCTCTCTAGTGACCTATGTATAAACCCATTTTATCCTACAGGTGTTTTTACCCACAGGTAGATTTATAGCTCTCATGTTTTGTTCTTTTCTAAGGCTTCCATCTCTCTATTCATGGTTTGCTTCCAATTTTCATTAGATAATGGCCTTGAATAATGTGGTAGGGATAGAAATGTTGTTTAGGTTAACTTCTATGAGAAGTGTGAAAATTTCTCAGTGATACAATATTAGAGAGTGGATACAATGGAGTTTCAATATATTTCCTGGTTCCCTTCCTAATAGCAATAGGAAGATCCTGATTTGGCTTAGTTTGTAAAGGAAAATTAGAAATGTTACCTCATTTCTAGAAGTCGGGTTAGATTTTTGGATTGGTACAAGTTCAGGGACTTAATACTTCTTCCTTGGGTACACATTAGCAAACTAGGCAACTGAGAAGGAACAAGTTTAGAGGTAGTTTCGGGTTCAATAGGTTCAGAGGTAGGTTTAGGTTTACAGAAAGATTCATTAACAGAAATAGGAACATTAGGGGACAGGTTTGGATGATGAAGGAAGGTCAAGAAGAAAGAAATTCTTATCTTTCATGATTGGATTCTCCCCTTGAAGATAAGGAGCGGAAAATAGGATTCACTTTCATGAAATGTGACATTTGCAGAAGTATAAAATTTTTTAGAAGGTGAATGGTAGCACTTATAACCCTTTTGAGTTGGAGAATATCCTACAAAAACACATTTGATTGCTTGAGGGTCTAACTCACCCTTGTTTGAACTGTGAACATGGACAAATGATACACACCCAAGTATTTTAGGAATGAAATGGTTGGAAATACTTAAGTTAAGATAGAATTTTGAAAGCATTTTCATGGGACTCTGAAAATTCAAGACTCGAGAAGGTAACCTGTTTATGAGATAGGCAGAGGTTAGAACCGCTTCCTTCTAATAAGACTTAGGCACATCGTTTCGAAATAGGAAAGCTCGGGTGGTATCAAGAAGATAACCATTCTTTCTTTCAGTTACTCCATTTTGTTGTGGAGTGTTGACACATGATGACTCATGAATTATCCCTTCCCTTTGAAAAAATGGAGTCAAGGTTTGGTTAAAGTAATCTCTTGTATTGTCAGAATGAAACCGTTTGATGTTAACCCCAAATTGATTTTGTATCATTGCATGGAAATTTGGGTGAACAAAACTCACATCATATTTGTTTTTGAGTAGAAAAATCCAAGAGACTAGTACAATTACCAATAAGACACAAATCATTGTGCACCAGAAATGTTAGAAATAAGAGAAGGTCCCCAAATCACTATGAATAAGACAAAAAGGAATTGAACTTTGTTTATTGCTAATAGGAAAATATACACATTTGTGTTTGCAAACTCACACACATCACACTGAAATTCTCAATCTCTAACCCCTTACACGGAGAAGGAAATAGAACTTTAAGAGTAATGGATGATGGGTTTCCAAGTCTACGATGATACAACCAAACCTTTTCTTTATTGGATAAACAATTCTCAGAAAAGTATGATAAAGATGATTTACTTTTGTTGTCCTTCGGATTGCTTGGCGCGAGGTAATAAAGTCTGTTTCGTTCCTTAGCACGTCCAATCGTCTTCCCGATTCCTGGTCCTGAAATATATAATATGTCGGGTGAAAAATGACATTGTAACACAAATCTCGAGCAAGTTTTTGTATGGAGATAAGATTAGTGGAGAGTTTAGAAACATGAAGAACATTTTTTAGGACAAGTGAGTGATTGATTTGAACATCTCCTAGCCCTACTACTGTGGTTAATGACCCATCTGTTGTAACAATTTTCCGATTGCTCGAACAAGGGTTATATGTGGTAAAGTTTTGTGAAGAGTAGGTCATGTGGTTAGTTGCCCCTGAGTCCATGACCCAGGAACTGGCAAAGGTTTCATCCGAGACATTTAATCCAATGGAAACTGGAAGCTTACTTGAATGTACTAAGGAGTAGTACCTGAAAGCTTTTCAAGAGTTCTAAGCAAAACTTTCAGCTTCTCAATCTCATCTCGATTAAAATTTACTTGCTCCTGAGTTTTGTCTCATTTTGCTGCACTGTGGTCATGTTTGCTTGCCCACTGTTTTTCTTCTGCCTCCTTTTGTTTCTTCAGTCTTTACTAGAGGATTTGCCATGAAGTTTCCAATACATCTTTCGAGTGTGTCTATGTTTTTTGCAGTGGATACACCATAAACTATCCTTGTTGTCCCAGTTTGGATTTACCGATAGATCTGCCCTTCCTTTCTTAGAGGTCATTGTTTGTTCTAAACTTGCTTTGAGATTCCCTCCGCTAGCTACCATAGCTGAGCCTTCCAAGGTTTGAGGTTGAAACATGACTCATCTCCTATTTTCTTCTGCTCAAACAATAGAAATAGCCTCATTTAGGGAGAGAACTTCATCCTTACCAAGTATTTGAATTCTAAATTGGTTGAATTCAATGTTAAGTCCAGCAAGGAAGTCATAGACTCGGTCTTTCTCAATGTAGTTCTTTAGAACTACTGCATCTTTAGGGCACTTCGTCTCGATACATTGGTAATGGTCAAGTTCTTGCCACAGGTTTTTTTAGCATATTAGCATACTTCTTAACGGATTTGCTACCCTGTTTTGTTGTTGCAGTCTTGACTTTGATCTCGTACACTTGAGCTGCATCTCTGGCCTTTAAATATATTTGTTGAACAGCCTCTTAGATATCCTTGGCAGTAGCCAAGAATATACAGGTATCACTTATCTCAGGTGTTATAGAAGTCCACAACCATGCCATATTCATCGAATCTTTCTCGTCTTAGGCATCAAATTTTGGATCGCCCAGCTTTGGCCCTTTTCCCGTGAGATGGCTTATCTTGCCCTTTCCTTTCAGAATGGTTCGAATAAGCTGAGGCTATTTCAAATAATTTTTTCTGTTTAACTAATATGCAGTTTGAATCTGTTGCAACTCTTCGGTCTACATAGCAGATTGAATGGTAGTATCTTTCGTCTCTGACATGACAAGAGAATACTAGAATAATTTCAATTATGGAGAAATAGTGTGGTGAATCCTGCTGTGGCCGACGATGCAGAGACAGAGAAAGAAACAACCCCCACAATCACTGACGATGAGAGAGGCAATCAAAGAGAAAAAGCATCTACTATCCTGCTCAAACAATAGAAATAGCCTCATTTAGGGAGAGAACTTCATCCTTACCAAGTATTTGAATTCTAAATTGGTTGAATTCAATGTTAAGTCCAGCAAGGAAGTCATAGACTCGGTCTTTCTCAATGTAGTTCTTTAGAACTACTGCATCTTTAGGGCACTTCGTCTTGATACATTGGTAATGGTCAAGTTCTTGCCACAGGTTTTTTAGCATATTAGCATACTTCTTAACGGATTTGCTACCCTGTTTTGTTGTTGCAGTCTTGACTTTGATCTCGTACACTTGAGCTGCATCTCTGGCCTTTAAATACATTTGTTGAACAGCCTCTTAGATATCCTTGGCAGTAGCCAAGAATATACAGGTATCACTTATCTCAGGTGTTATAGAAGTCCACAACCATGCCATATTCATCGAATCTTTCTCGTCCCAGGCATCAAATTTTGGATCGCCCAGCTTTGGCCCTTTTCCCGTGAGATGGCTTATCTTGCCCTTTCCTTTTAGAATGGTTCGAATAAGCTGAGGCTATTTCAAATAATTTTTTCTGTTTAACTAATATGCAGTTTGAATCTGTTGCAACTCTTCGGTCTGCACAGCAGATTGAATGGTAGTATCTTTCGTCTCTGACATGACAAGAGAATACTAGAATAATTTCAATTATGGAGAAATAGTGTGGTGAACCCTGCTGTGGCCGACGATGCAGAGACAGAGAAAGAAACAACCCTCACAATCACTGACGATGAGAGAGGCAATCAAAGACAAAAAGCATCTACTATCATCGGCGATCAACAAAAATTGAAGAATTGGAGATCGATGATGATGTTAAACAAATCAATGATTGATGATGACAGGGAGAATCAACGATCGACAACGTTGATGAAGGAATTCACCCCCACTGTGACTGAAGATCAAAGGAATCAGATTCCACTGTGATCAACGATCGAGGAGAACCAACGATCAAAGGATGGATATTCAACGATCAAGGAGAATCGGCGATCGAAGGAATCGATCCAATGCCCTTCGACTGAGATCGTTCAATTCCGGGTAGCAATGGTGATTTCGATTGCTAGGGATTCTGAATCGACACCCACGACTGATGACAAGGGGTTTCTGGACTGATTCCCTTCCCGTAATTTCTGGATTGTCAACGGCAATGTTCTATTGGCGGCGGCGATGCTTCTAGACTTTTTGAATAATCAGCAATTAAGGCTGGGAAAATTTTCTGAATAATCAGCAATTAAGGCTTAGAGAAAAGGAAAAAATTATGCTTGGCAATAAGACACTGATACCATGTGAGAAATCAGAGTATTGGAAGGAATATAATGTTTTCTATGTATTTCATTGATAACACTAGGCTATTTATATACACTCAACCCTAAATACAAAATAGGAAAACTCTCTAATTAAATCCTAATTAAATCCCATAATTATAGAAATTTAAATCTCTTAATTATAGAAATTTAAATCCCTTAATTATGGGAATACAATTATAACAATATTTTTCTGCAGTTAAAATTCTTAAAAGCTAGTTACTTGAAAAGAAAGATGTTGCTCTTCTGGAGGAAGTTGTCTCCGGATATTTGCATTTAAGTTCTAATAGAATTGTTCTCTGTGATTTTTGTTCCTTTTTTGTAAATATGTATTGACTGCTTGGTGACTGGACCTTCGCAGGATATGGAATTATGAGGAAGCTACACTGCTCAACTGTTTTGACAATCATGATTATCCTGATAAAGGAATATCAAAGCTCTCCCTTGTTAACGAGCTTGATGACAGCTTGCTTCTTGTTGCTTCATGTAAGTTTCTTTACTGCTACCCTCAATCTGTTTCATGGTGTTTATGAAGATTATTATTAGAAACTTTGATTTTAAGTAAATCTAACTTGTGCTATGCTTGTGTGCTGTAGATGATGGGAATGTGCGCATTTGGAAAGATTACTCTTTAAGGGGTAAACAGAAACTTGTAACTGCATTCTCTTCAATTCAAGGTTATAGACCGGGTGTGCGAAGCATGAACACTGTTGTGGATTGGCAGCAGCAATCTGGATATATGGTATGCCTATTATTTAGGAACCATAGGTTGTATGGGTCTTCTTTATTTTAATTCTAGTCTTTTTGGGTTTGATGCATTTGTTCAATGCTGTGTCTTCTAGTATGCTTCTGGTGAAATTTCATCGATTATGGTTTGGGACCTGGATAAAGAGCAGCTTGTTAATTTTATTCCTTCCCCATCAGATTACAGCATCTCAGCATTGGTAGGCTTTACTTCAAACTTGTCCTTATGAAATATTCTGTACATTTTCTGCACGTGATTCACGGTAGAAATGCTTAATGTTGCAGGCATCTATAGAATTGATAAGCTTAGTAAACAAAATTAATCCATATAAATGCAGATATGATGATTTAACCTAAACAAACGTTGAATAAAAAAAATTGCATGGTGTTAGTTTTGCTGTTCTATGATTTTTGGCACATTATTGGGCAGAAATTGATATCATATCCCATCAGATGTTCATTTCTAGTTTTGAGTTTATGTTGTGCTGCACCGGTATGTTAATTTGATGTCAATGTTTGTTTTTTTGTTTTGTTTTGTTTTTTTTTTATGGGGATATTTATTTATACTTTTTATGTAGTCTGCTTCTCAAGTTCATGGAGGTCAATTTGCAGCTGGTTTTGTGGATGGCTCTGTCAGACTGTTTGACATTCGAACACCTGAATTGTAAGCAATATTTATTTATTTGTTTTCTTAATTCTATTGTTATCTGCATAAACTTTTTCCCTTGATCTTTGGTGTCATTCTTATAAGCAGTAATAATGCTAAGGTTTCTACTCAGTTTATGATTACAACTTCATGTGATATGTTGTATTATCTTGGAGATATTCTTGTTCAAGGAATGGAAGTACAAGAGTAACTATCTTCCAAGGCTTCAAGAACCTTCTTAGTTATTTTTCATTTAATTATTCACAATGAAATTTAGTAGTTATGTTTCTGTTTAGATTTTTTTTGTCATCTAAACCTTTTTTTTTCTCTCTCTCTCTCTCTCCCCCAATAAACATTCAATATTCTTTGGCCGTCAACACATGTTTCTATCTTGGCCTATGCTGTTTTCAGGCTTGTATCTGCAACAAAGCCACACACCCAGAGAGTAGAAAGAGTTACAGGGATTGGATTTCAACCTGGACTTGATCCAGCGAAGGTAGATTGAGTACCTTATCTATTACCAGTGATCAGTTGGAAAGTTGTGTTAATAGTAATCTGATGTTTCTTGCTATAGCTATAGTTATGAACCCCCCCCCCCCCCCTCTTTCTCTCTCTCTCTCTCTCTCTCTCATTATCAAACTCAGAAGTACCATGTTGTAATCTGATGTCCTTCAAAAGCTATTGCCTTTGCTTTAACTCATCTGAATCATCAATTGGATTAGAAGGTTCATAATTCTCGAGTTTTCATAATTCAGTTTCCTTCATCTATTCTCAGATTGTCAGTGCATCTCAAGCTGGTGACATTCAGTTCCTTGACATCAGACAGCAGAGGGATGCTTACTTGACGATCGATGCTCACAGGGGCTCTCTTTCAGCTTTAGCTGTTCATCGGCATGCACCCATTATTGCCAGTGGCTCAGCCAAACAGATTATTAAAGTCTTCAACTTGGAGGGTGAACAATTACGCAGCATCAGATATTCCTTCACCTTCATGGCCCAGAAAATAGGTTCTGTAAGCTGCCTCGCCTTTCATCCCTATCAAGTAGTGCTTGCCACCGGTGCTGCAGATTCTTGCGTATCTTTATATGCCAATGAGATTTCTTCTGCAAGATGAATAGACATCATTCATCTCTGAAAGCCTTCTGGGCAAAAGGCTGCTGAAGGGCATAACTTTACATTAAAATGTCACTGGTGGGACTGATTCTGGGCAGAGTGTGGAATCATCAGGTTTTTGACTGATCCTGCCTCTCCAGTTCCCCTTTTGCAGTGAATATTTCTCGGGGTACAGGTTTGGACCACATGTTGGAATTCTCCTGCATATATTCATCATCCTTAAGCTTTGAAGGTTATACAAGTTGGGAAGCAAGAGATAGTGTATTCATTGGAGGGTTTGGCAAATAATCTGTTGTGTAGTTAAAATGATGTAAATATTTAGTTGCTTTTGTTTTACATCCCCCCCCCCTTTCTCATTTCTTTCTCATTCTGGTGTTTCTCACCTCCTAATACCATCCTTTCAAATTTGTAAAAGCTGCAAATTTCTCATTATATAATTAAGTTTATTTGAGAATTAGCTTTATGGTTTTACCTTGGGTACAAGGAAATATTAATTATCGGGCTTTGTTTTTATGTTGCCTTTTTGTAGACTAACCACAGCCCAGTTTTCTATAATATTAGAACTTTGTTAGGCATTCTAGTCTTTAGGCTGTCTTCATTCATTCTGGCTTATTTTGGATTAATTATACACAAACAAAAGGAGCAAAGGGGTTTCCTCAAGACTCTGGTCTGTTGTAGTGTATGACGTGGAGAGAGGAATTCCAGGACTTCTCTTTCGAAAACCACTCTGAAAAATGTCCCCAAGCATGATGTGAATTTGCATTTGATTCAGAAGTGGAATATTCGTCTTCAAAATTTGAATTTTTTTTTAGTTTTACAATTATGTAATTAAAATATATAGTGTCTATTGTCCAACTAAAAATATTTAATGGAATACCGTTAGTAAAAATGTTATTTAAAATAGCGATTTTGGGTTTAACTGAAAATGCGATTTGGAAAAGCGCTTTCTGAAAACGTTGATTGAAACAACGCTTCACAGTGAATGGCAGACGGTAGAAACTTACCTACGAAAAAAACGCTATTTCATGTGTATATATATATTAATGATAATGACAAATTTTTGGACGAAATATCCAATTTGTTTGCTCCTCCTTGTGCATTTACCACCCCTTCACGCTCATTCGACACGTTCCTCAGCAGCGCGTGAAGATATTGCCCTTTCAAAATCTCTCCCTCTCCCCTCTCTCTCTATCTCTATCTGCCCTGCCCATGAAATAGCCTTTTTTTCATTGGTGGGTGGTGGCTGCGATTGACTGGGAAAGTGCTGTTTCATTCAGCGTTTCCAGCAAACGATTCACTAGGCGCTCTTCCTAATCGCGTTTTCAACTTAACACAAAATCATTATTTCGAATAACGTTTTCACTAATGGAAATATTTTTAACCGGACAGCAGCAGACACTATATATTTGAATTAAACAACCATAAAACAAAAAAGAATTCTCAAAACTTAGAAGCTACTGCTGCTACTAGATTGACAATGGGAACTGGACGGTCAGTTGCAAGGTTCACGCGTAGGTGCTGCCGACTTTGATCTAAAACCAAGAACCAACAAAGTCAAGTCGGAAATCTAAAAATTCTCCTGACTTAATAGAAGTACAAGAGAGATGAATCTCAATATTTCCTTTAAACAGATCCATGGTTAGAAAAGTTCAGAAGGCTAAACACATTCAAAGATTAACTTGCTTTGTAATTTATTACGACGCTCTGGAGAAATAATAATAATAATAATAATAATCAAACGACAATGCTATGCAAGTCGAATTTTTAACCGAGAACATTTATTAGAATAATATGGATATATTGTGAGTCATTCACTTTTAAAACAATTATCTGCCAAAGTAAAGTTTTATTACAAAAATATCACTGGCACAACATTCTTGCATATTTTTGGAATAAAATTTTAGATAAATTACACTTAAACTCTCTTAATACTTAGGTGATTATACTCAGATTCTCTTAACATTTAAAATTGACAAATACTCTCTTATTTTAAAATATTGCTAACGCTTGACCTCTCTCTCCGTTAATTTTACTTCTCATTCCATTAATATTTTATTATAAAGACAGTTATACCCTTGAGTTTCTCTCTTCCGTCAGCGCATAGCTCTCTCTTTCACTCAGATTTTTCCTTCTTAATAATTTATAATAATTTAATTTATTTTTTATTAAATCAAAAAGATTAAAATTTGTGACTAAAATGATTTATTAAATTAAATTAATTATTACAAATTATTAAATTAAATTATTTATAAATTATTATAAGTTAAGGTTTCTATACTTACTAAACTGTTTCACCAAGAAGCAGCACAGACATACAAATGTATACATACATACATATATATATATATATGTATATATAGAGAGAGAGAGAGAGCTGGGTTCGCCGGTAAAGAAGGGACTTTTGTTCTTGTATTAGATTCAGACGAAGCCGGCGGCACCAGTGACCAGGACAGATAACAACGGACTCGGGTGGAGAAGAACCCATTACGGCGGAGGAGAACCCATTGTCGTCGGGAAAATTCTGACCCGTCGCCAGCCAAACACCTCCAGTCGCCACCCTTGTCCCATTTCTCTCTCTCTCTTCTCTGAAAATAAAAGAAAGTTCACTCCATCATCGTATCTCTCTATCAATTTAAAACCTTCTTCAGGTAAATCATCTACCTTGAGCTTCTCCTCCAAAAATTTGTAATCTTTTTTGGCTCTCAGCAATCACAACCTAATTGATTTTAACCTATTTGGCCACAAATTTAAGTATGTGTCTTCATTTTCCCTAACTCTGTTCATCTTTCTCTCTATATATATATACACACTTGTGTATATGCCGCCGCTCCACACATTGCCGTTCGTCTGTTCTTCTTGCAGCAGATGGGTGTTCCTCTTCTCTGCGTCTGTGGCTAAATCTGATGGCTGTGTTGCCGAGATGTGGAAGGGGCATGGGAGGAAAGGAATGGGATTGGAAAATTTTCATGGGTTGTGGAAGGAATTTGGGGTAGAAGAGATCCCTAAGAGCCATTTGAGATTATGGTTGGTGGGTTAGTCTTGATTTCTGGATAAATTGACGTTTTGATCGAATTGGGATCTCTTCAGATTGAGAGCCAAGCCAACATGAAACAAAGGAACGGAGGAGTCTTCTAACGTTTATTGATGATGCTGGCATGCTGCCGTCAGCCCTAGCAGTGGCCGGTAACGAGCCATTGCCAGCACAAAAGGACAGAGAGGGGGGAGGGCAGCGAGAAGAGAAATAATTTTAAATAATAATAATTATTAAAATAATAAAAGAACATAGGTAAACTTGGTATATTAAAAAAAAATTTTTGACTAACATCATCATTTTAACTAAATCCTAATAGAATATTAACGAAAAAGAGGTCATCAATTTAACTAAATCCTAACATAATATTAATGAAAAAGGGTCGAATGTTAACTATATTTCAAAAAAATTAGAGAGATAATTATAAATTTCAAATGTTGAGAGATACTACCTGTAATTATTCAAATATTCAAATGTTGAGAGAGTTCAAGTGTAATTTATCTTAAATTTTTTAATAGAAATAGTATTTTCCATAATTCAAATAAGCACACCGTAGAACTGTGGACTGCAGGCAAACAAAATCAATCTTCATAGTTTGCGGAACAATGAGGTGAGGTGGATCAATCAAATTTCATATTTCCAAAAGTAAGAGATGTCTTTATTGCAATCCAACTCCTGCCAACAACCACACAATGATGGTGATGATGCAAGGCCATGATTTTAGCAAATCCGGAGGACTCTCTACATGCATGCTACTTGATATAAAAAATAAAAAAGAAAAAAAAAAAAGAAAGAAAGAAAAATGTGTACCATACTGATATATATATAGCATCATGTTTGCATAAAATCTAACCTATTTGAAAAACCAGAGTATTCTACAGTCAATTATATTACTTTCTCCCACCCACCATACTTGGGCTGGAGGTTCCTGATAAGCTAGGAGATTTACTGCTCGACATCTTAAACTTCCCATCACCATTGCCAAAAACATTCAGATCTTCAAACAATCTGTACGAGGGAACAAAGGGCTTTTGTCCTGCTGCATGGGCAGTAGCCCGAGGGCTGGAGCTCAACCTTTGCTCTCCATTCATAGGTGACATATTGCCCCCTCTTGCAGTGAACGAATTGACGTTATGTAATGGTCTGGCGCCGTGTATGGAGGTATGTGATGCAGGTGCATTGGCTCGCGGGATTGAAGACATGTTAGATGTTGTAGATAAATGATTCCGGTTGCTGAGATAACCAGGAGTTGGTGCCCATGGGGGAGGAGGATAGCCAGATGAGTACTGGAGATACTGTGGTTGAGCTTGAGTCCGTTGTTGTGATTGATATTGGGGTTGGTGTTGGGGCTGGGGCTGGGGCTGAGGCTGAGACTCATGCTGATGCCGTAGTTGGGGATGGGACTGGGGCTGGGGTTGAGGCCGTGACTCAAGCTGATGCTGCGGGTGAGCTTGGGGTTGGGGCTGGGGCTGATTCTGAGACTGAGGCTGCAGCTGAGCTTGGGGTTGGAAGTAAGGTTGAGAATGAGATTGAGGCCGTAAATTTGATTGAGGTTGATGCTGCAGCTGAGCTTGAGGTTGGGGCTGGAAGTAAGGTTGAGAATGATATTGAGGCTGTAGTTGTGACTGGGGCTGAGTCTGAGACTGAGGTTGAGACTGCAGGTGAGGGGGTTGGGGTTGGGGTTGAGGCTGGAAGTAAGGTTGAGAATGAGATTGAGGCTGTAATTGGGGTTGGGGCTGGAGGTAAGATGGGGACTGAGGTTGAGGCTGCGGTTGGACCTGGGGCTGGGCCCAGGGAACAACGTAACTGTTGAAGGGCACTTGACCCTGGTTTCCAGTATAAGCCTGGGAAGCATAAGGATACCCTTGTGAGGTTAAGGAAACAGGTGGCTGATGAATGTTCTGAGAAGAGCCTGCAGGAGTGTGAGGGGTTTGAGGAGAGACTGTAACAGTTGACAAGGTGAGACTCAAAAGATCTATCATATCTTGCTCCTTTGTGGTCCTAACTGGTGCAGGTGGATCAGCCAGTGCTAATGCATTGCTCGGGACAGGCGCTACCGATGCTTGTGTGGGTGACATCGCATTGGTGCTAGCATTCACTGAGGTGACACTTCCACTGGTAATATTTGCTGAGGTAACACCTCCACTGTGACCAGTAGATGTGCCTTGAGAAGTAATTGAATGTGTTTTGGAATGCCTGTATACATAAAGCATGAGATACAACAATTATGAACCAGGACACAATCAATAACATATCAACTCTAGATTGAAACATCAACATAGTTCTTGCCACTGAAACAGAGAAAGGTGGATTGAGCTGATCTAAAATTCTCTAATCTAACACCATAGACAACCATCCAGCAGAAATGGCAAGTAACCAATGTGAAGATCATCAGATCCTTCTGTGCAAGCGTACATGCTAACACAAAGGTGTAATCTCTTTGATCCCAAGGAAAATATGCCAAGGAACAAGCCGAGAGAGAGAGAGAGAGAGAGAGAGAGCGAGAGAGAGAGAACCTTCGAGCTAACTGTGCAAAGTCATCTTCCTGATCTTCTTCTTCTTCAATCTGGGCCCTTATTGAAGTAACAGCTGGTGCAGAGGGGTTAGCATTTGGTGTTTGGCTAGGTTCTTTGACTTCTGTAGGTTTGATGCTGGACTCATGTGCAGCAACTGATCGCGGGTTAAAATCTGTTACTTGAGTTGGTAAGGGGGATCCAGAAGCTATGGCATCATGTTTTGCAAGCACACTCTGTAGGCTATCATTTAATTCAAGACCCTGTCCAAGAAGTTCTTCATCCCTAAAAAAAAAGTCTTAAGGAGTCCATTACACAAAACTACAGCACATGCGCGAGAACAAGAACATTGTTGATGATTAGTGAAATCATGGAAATGTTTGGAAAATAAAAGAGGAACAAGTCGGGAACATACCCAGTAGAAGACAACATCTGCATTAGCTTCTTCTGGTTGGAACGACAGCGGTTGACAAGATCAACTATTACTTCATCTTTTATGGACTATAAACACAAGAAATAAGTGAGACATTACAAGTAAGCTGGCATGAGGACGGTAAAATAGATTGTTGCACATACCGCACGGTCACTTGGATTCACAGCTTGCAGCATGTCAGCTAAGAGATCCAGAACGTCCCGCATAGAAGTTATAATTGACAAACTAAGAATGGCAAAAAGAAATGAATTAAGGGGAAAATGGCATATAAACAGTAAGATGGGACTACTAGCACGTGCAACCAAAGTAAAAATCCTCACCTTAAGTTTTCCATCTCAGCTCCCATGGCTTCATCAAGCCTAGCTGAAGAATTGCTGGGCATTCCATAACCTGCCTGAGTGTGTCTCAGTGTTGAACGGGCAACAGGTGGTGTGAATATCGGTGCTGAATCCAACGAACGCCGGGGAAATACTACTCCAGCACGCTGCCACAAGTACAACCCACAATAAAGTGATATATTTTTTTTATCATATTCATATATGTTATTTATAAACATATGCAGCAATTTTGTAATTTAATAATGGCACACGTAAACTTTTAGCAGAGAGTTGATGCACAGCAGTTCATTCCACAAAAATACTAGACATCTAACACAAAGTTAACACTGAATTATACTATTAAATTATCTGTTTAGTCCACCGGTTAAAAAGAATATGCTTCTTGTGAAATGGATAATAAAATTAGTACTCAAGAAGTGATCTTAATCCCATAATGACTCGCATCATAGACCACTACTACTCATTTTCACATGCCATCCACTCAGGCAATTCATTATGTTCATGCATAGGATCCTATAACTTATATATCTTGATTCTTAATCATGACACCAAGGAAAGAAGTCGACTTCATAAAAACAACTCACAGTGGTGACTGACACTGTCAGAGCAAAATTACATTAACCAAAACCAATTAAATATGACCACTACATCAAGTATATGCTTACTCTCAATTCTTCATACGCCCAGTAATATTGTGGATATTTTCCTCCAGGGCCACCAAATGCTTCCTGCCAAGAATCTAGGAGTACCAAGATTTTATCCCTTACACGCATATCAGTCTGCAGAGGACATAAAAACATGTTTTCTGAGGCAATGTGGAAATGTTCAACAAGAAACCAAAGTGAACATCCAAATGAAAGCAGCGTAAAGGAAATGCTTCATTTCAGAGAAAAGTTAGTTAAGCAAAGTGCTTAAAAGAAGATAATGCAAAAAATCTAAACATAATCTACAAACAGGGAAAAAAAATTTATCAAAAAGCAGTTATGTGGTAAATATTATGCATTTTACCTAAAGATAAATATTGTGCAATACAGAACAGCACCACCAACATCAAGAAAGAAAGCATTTATATCTTGACAAGCAAAAGAAATGAAATAACATAAAATGGCAATGCGAACCTTAATGATAAAATGATACTATTAAAAAAGACCCCACAATGAGCAGCATAATTTTGAATTTAGACCATGAATATAACATATTTGAGTTTAGGAGAGGGAAACATGTCTTGCATTTGTAATTGTATTATATTTGTATTTTGGGTACATTGGGGGCGAAAAGCTGGGGAGTTGGGTCTAGACCTAAAACCAATGTGGGGGAACCCTTTCCATTAGCCTATCCCCTCTCCTTGGTAAGTATATTCTACCACTAGTGGAGCATATCATTTTAAACCAAGCAAATACAAGCTATTATTCATGCAAACTCCAGAGGGCATCACTGTGTTTAAATGTATTTGGGAACCACATTAGTGCACCATACACAAGCACACCAAAAATTGTAAATCCAACATTGAATCTAAGAAAGGACAAAAGATACTAAAACCGTAAGAAGTTCACTAGATATTAATTATGAACTAGCACTCTGGAGATTGAAATTCCAAAAGAAAGTCAACGTAATTCTTGCAATTAAACCTTGAAATTAGTGAATCAAAGATCACCAGGCACCTTGTGCCGAGCTAATATACGTAACAGATATACAAGAGAACTTACCTTCTTCTTCACAATTTTGATCATCTCCTGCAGAATATTCCTCTCCACAATTTGAAAATGCACATGATCCCCACAGTTCTTTACCATTGTCTCCAGAAGCTACAAATATGCATCGTAATTAGCAGATAAGAAAGACAAGTTCGAGCACAGCGTTCATTAAATTTCAGACAAACATGTAATAAAAAATGAATGTAACAAATACAAAGTAACAAAAAATTCCAAGAAAAAGTACCGTCAAAGCAAGCAGTTGAACTTGAGGATTCTTATGCTGCAACCTTTTCTTCACAGCTTTGACAACATCTTTCGCATCCCTGAGAAATTAGCAAACAACCGCTTCAAACCACCATTCAGTTCAGTAACAAACATAGAAGAGAATTAAATCCCCTGCCACTTTGTATTTGACAAGATAACAAAGCATAAAAAGATTAAAAATTTCTAATTTCTTAGGTTCAACCTCAAGAAAATAAATTCCTAAATTTAAGCCCCAAATGTTTCGCAGTCTACAACGAAATCCCATCATCAAAAAACATAAAAAGCTCCAAGTAGTGATTGTTCAATTTTTTCTCAAACCCTGACTTCTCCTAATAAGTAAAAGAAGAAGAAAAGCTTTTCATTCTTCCAAACAGCAACAACATACTGGACGAATTTTCCTCTATTTTCCGTGGTTTTCTCCGTAGTTTCGGCGCAGAAGCCCGAGATAAGCTCCAAATTAGAAAAATAAAATAAAAATAAAAAATCAGTGCCTTCGGTTTCATCAAGTCCAGCCAATTCAAAATCAACCATCAAATAACAAACAATACATATACGCTATATACAATCCAGATATGCATATCAAAAACTTCAAAAAACAAAAGCATTCAATAATTTTTAAGATTTTTTTTTTTTTTGCCAACAAAAAAAGGTCAACTTTAAAAAAGTTCAAGGTTAAAGAGTTCTGAATATCGTACCACTGGCTCGTATTGATAGAATCGCAAATATCGATGTTCATAGTCCAATCAGGGCCGATTAGCAGGTCGCTCGTCGCCTTGTCGACTCGAACAGTAGCTGAAGAGGAAGAAGAAGAAGACGACGACAACGATGATGGAATCATTTTCTCTTTCTCTTTCTCTTTGTCTCTCTAACTTTCCCTCAAATTTTCCCAATCAATTTGTTTCTCCGAGGTCGAGATAAAAAGAACCCAAAAAACAAACAGCAACAACAGCAGTCTTGCTCACAAGGGATGGAAGTTGATAGCAGATAGAAAAGTAGACAAGAAAGGCTCCTACAACTTCGTTATTTTTCCGAGAAAATATTCGGAGAGTATTTTCCGAGAAAACCCAAGGAAATGCGTCTTTCTTCCTTCTATTTCTCGGTTTGTTTTCATGTTTTTTTACTTTCTATTGCCACTTTCGTTTCCCGGAATTTTCGTTGCCCTTTTTACTTTTCTTTGTTATGTATATCAGCTTTGGTCTCAGGAATAATCAGAATCCTCACGCACCGGACCACCGTTTCACCCTTGGGTTCGATTGGATGGTGATAAAATTTTAAGGGGATAAATTTTAGAGCGGTAGAAGATAAGAGGAGACATTATTTTTAGAGGATTGGCCTACATTGATGTGATATTTATGAAGGGGGATAATTTTTGACTTGATTTGGATGTTTTATAAATAAAAAGAGATAAATGATGAAAAAAATAGTCAAATGACTTTTTTGCTCTTATGGTGTCTCAAAACTTGGTTACCCATTAAATTAAACTTAGTTACCCAAACTTAATTATATATTTATGTTAATTATATAATGTGAAAACTAACTAGTACGAATTAATTTTAGACAAATAAATTATGTTATTAATAAATTAAACTTTAAAAAATATATAAATTAGTTTAATAGACAATAACATCCCAATTTATCCGAATCTTCTTTAGTCGCTTATTTTTTTTCTCCTTATTTAAAAAATATCAATATATGTGTAGTTTTGTATAAATTTGCTAAAAAATAATAGTATTATATTTGATAAAAATAATATTATTATCTTAAAATCACATCACCTCCAATTTGAAAAATATATATTTTTTTAATCACACGACCCCCTATTTGGAAAAAAATTATATTTTTTTATTTTTATTAATATAATTTTTTAATACATTTTTTCATTAAAAAAGAATTTATTTCTAATATAAAATACATTTTGTAGGTGAGATTGGCGGAAGAGAAGGGGTATAATGGTTCAATTTAATCCATATAAGAGGAGATAATTTTTGGAGAGCTCAAACCCTTTCCAAAAATAATGCACCTTCTTCCAAGATTAAGAATGGGGGATAATTTTAGAGGGGAGAAATTTTACTTCCCAAACCAAGCAAAAAAAATCACATCAAACTTTATAAGAGTGTATTATTTATGGAGGCGCCTATATGTTGCATCCAATCGACCCCTTAAAACAAATATTTAAATTTAAAATAATAAAATGGATTTTAATTTTAATCATAAATATTAAGAATAAATAACAAGGATCGACCTGAATATTTGATTAACTACAAATAAATTCCACATCCTCTTAACAATATTTTTCTTTCAAAGGTAAACTATATATTAATATTTCATAATATTTCATTTACTATTAAATAAAAATATTGACATAATTAAAAGGGTGAGTCTTGCACTCCACGTATAACTTTTTACACTCCATTTTACTTTTTTTATTAAATGAAATTATAAAACTATCTTTTTTGATTAGCTATTCTTATACATAATTTAACATGACATAATTACCTTGCGCAAAGAAAATATTTACAAATATGATCAAACATCTTCAGGCTTACAAAAGAATAAAAAAATATTTTGAAAGACTAAAATAAATTTTATTTATACTTAAATTTTTAATAATCATGTAAAAATAAATTTATTTTATTTTATTTCATAATTTAATCAAATAAAAAATTAATTTCTTTTGTTTATAAACTTTTGTCATTTTAATTTTATCATCACACTCAAATCATTTATCAAAGTTTTATATGGTTCCTCCAATTCTCATAATCTAGTATTATATTTTAAAAATAATTTAATAAAATAAAATGTAAAAAAAAATTATAAGTGTGATAAATGTTAAAATAAATAAATTATTTAAATTTTGTAAAATAAATAAATAAACACCTAGATGAAGGGTCTATTTGTAATTTATCCTATTTAATTTTAGTTTGAGAGAGAGATAGGGGGAAATGAGGAGGAAAGGGGGTAGTAATCGGTGGTTGACTGTAGCAACTGAATTCAATAAAATGCCGTCATTTTTGTTTTTTTGTTGAGGTAACTGATAGGCTTTTTGTTGGCTGTGAACGTGTTGTGTGTGAGAATAAAAAGAGGTTTATAAATAAAAATAATTAATTTTTTATCTGCTTAAGTTAAAGAATAAAATAAAATAATTAATATTTTTAATATGATTAAGTAACTTTTGACAATTTTTATATATGTAATAAAATAAATAGAAATAAATAAAATAATTAATTTTTTAATATGCTTGTTAAAAATATAAATATAAATCAATTTTATTTTTAATTTTTAATATATACTCTTGTATCATATTAAGTTTAAGTATTTTTGTCAAAATTTGTAAAGGTTTATTTATGAAAAATAATTATATCTATTTAAATCATATATATATATATATATATATATACATAAGAACATAAGAAAAAAAGAATTTGTAATTTTACTCAGGGCCCATTTGGAGAATAAAAAAATAAAAAGACATAAACTTTTAGTATTTTAGGTGTTTGATAAAATATAAAGAATTTTCAATAATATTATGTGACAAGTTGCCAAAACATCAATTTTTTACTAAGTTAACAAAGGTATAATAGTTATTTTATTTTAATTCAATTCAGAAATTACTAAAACATTAATTGATGTATCAACAACCTATTATATAGGACTATCGACAACTTTTGGTATTTTATCAAATATCTAAAATACCAAAAGTTTACATTTTTTTTAATTTTTTTATCCTCTAAATTTATGGTCAGAGTGAAACTATAAATTTTTGTTGTTATGTCTTATATAATCATCTTATATAAATAAACCTTTACAATTTTTGACAAAAATACATAAATTTAATTTGCTACAAAAGAATATGTTAACAGTTAAAATAGATTTGATTTATATTTATATTTTTAATAAGCATACTAAAAAATTAATCATTTTTATTTTTATTTATTTTACTATACACTTAAAAATTATCAAAAATTACTTAATCATATTAAAAATATTCGTTAGCTTATTTTATTTTCTAACTTAGGGTTCATTTGATATATGGTGCATTAGGAGTTCTAAAAAAAACCCAAAAAACCAAAAGTGAAATTGTTTTGGAGTTTGGGGTGTAAAAAGATATTTTGAAATAATAAGTGGATATTTATGTTTGATTTGATATAAAGTTGTTAAAAATTATATAAAGTGACACGTGACGTAATTTTAGTAGAGAATCTTAAAAATTTTTTGAGTTTTGTGAAACTTTTTGGTATAAATGTCACTTCAATTTTTAAAAAGTTTTGATAAAATCCGTTGAAACACACCATTTTAGTTTGTTCCAACGGATTTTGATAACTTTTTAAAAAATGTTAGAATTTTTTAGGGTTCATTTGGTTTGTATTTCTATTTTCTATTTTGGTCTTCTATTTTTTGTTCTGAATTCATTTTTCATTTTATGTTTTTGAAAATAAATAAAAACAAGTTAAAACTCATTTGTTTAATTGTGTTTTTAAAATTTATTTTCGAAAATCAAAAATGACTTTACAAATGAAATGAAAAATTGTAAAAAGTCATTTTGAGAATTTTTAACAAAAAATGAGGAAAATCTCAAAATAAGGAAAATAGAGTATTTTTTGTTTTCTCGTTTTGAGAGTTTTAACACATAAAACAAAAATAGAAAACAGAAAAATAAATCAAATGCTACCTTAGAGTTTGAAAAAGGTAAAACTTTAGAAGTTTTTTTGGTAATCCAAACGGCACCTTAATCCAATAAAAAATTAATTATTTTTATTAATAATTTTTTTTTATTCTCACACACGACACACTCACCCCAGCAAAAAGCATATCAATTACCTCGACAAAAAAACAAAAGTGGTGGCGTCTCTCCGAATTCAGCCGCTGCAGTTGACCACGCCAACCAAGGCACAAAAAACTAATTCCATTTGATACGAAGGATTCCTCCCAAACTAAGCAAAATCCGGCCGCAAGAGACAACTTCGATTACGCTAAAAAAAAAATCATGGGGTTCGCTGAAAAGGCTTCCGCCTGTTTGATAAAGTCTTTTAGTTTTCAGTTTTTAAATTTTAGTTTCGTTTTTATTTTTTTAAAAAATTAAACATGAAAAATTATTTGTTGAATTTATTTCTAATTTTTAATTTTTTAAAAAATAAAAATTATCTTCAAAATTTTTAAAAATTATAAAAACATGAAAAAAATATTTTAACAAGTTTTCATTTTCCTCCACAACCGTCCCACCGCCGCTATCACCACCATCACTAGTCAAAACCCCCACCAACCTCCACCATTGCCTAGCCATCTCTTTCGACCATTGCCATTGCCGCTATCTGTCACTCATCTGCAATCATCATTGACTGAACATTACTCACCTCCAACTATCATTGATCGTGCCAATCGATTATCACCCACCTATGACTACAATCAGTCAACTACCACCTTCGTCGTTAGTTGCCACTACTTTTGACAACCACCACTATCAACTAATTATCACTCGCCTCTAACAATTATTGGGCGCTCACCTTTGGCCACTGTCAGCCACTTTAGCTAGATTATACTTTAACTATCAGTCCCCACCAACTATCGCCCTAATTATTAAATGCATTTTTAGGTTTTTATTTTTTATTTTTTGTTACCATGAAAATGAAAATTTAAAATAAAAAATTAAACACAAAAATAAAAAATTAACAGTTTTGTCAAACAAACGCTTAAGCTTCTATTATACATTTTGGTTAATATCTATAAATTGGCCTCTTAACCTTTTTTTTTTTATTTCCTTTAGTCTCCATTTTAATGAAAAATAAGTCATTTTGTAGTCACGATTTTTTTTGGGCACAAGTAAGGCTATGAATTTTGAAGGCGCTGTCCCCTTTTAATAATTAAAAACACTTAAATTCAAAATTTTATTGGAAAGAAATCTTGATTTTGTATCAAATAAATTTATTTATTGAATGATAAGTCAATTTGAAAAAAATAATTTTTATTTCAAATATTCTTTTCAACAACTATTGAAATGATTCTTTTATGAAAAAAAAAAATTTTAATTTTCAAAGACATTTCTATCAGTTATTTTATATATATATTTTTGGGGTATGATTTTGAGAGTGTTTGGTGTGATGAAAAATAACGAAAAATGTGATTTGGGTAAATTTTTGATGTTTAGGACGCTGCCACTAAATTACGTTTTTTAGAGATGAATAATGAAATTTTTTGACTTCTATGTTAATTTTTTGGAGAGAAAAATGGTCTGAATGGATTTTTTAGGTTTGTAAACTATTTTATGTTAGAATTTATTAAAAGATGTAAAAAATTTTAGGATTTGTAAAAAAATTATTAGGGTTGATAAAATGTTATTGGAGTTTGTAAAAAATTTATTGAGATTTGTAGTAAGTTGTTGGGATACGTAAATATAAATAAATTTATAATTATTTTATAAAATACGAGAAGTACAAAATGTATTAGAGAATTTCAGAAACTTTTAAACATTTTCAGAGTTTTTGAGTGATTTTCATAGCACCAAATACCCATTAATTAGTTTCAAGGACCAAAAATAATAGTCATTTAAGTTCTAATTATCTGATTGAAAATTTATTTATGATGTTTGTAGAGGAAGTTGCCTGTGCTACATATATATTTGATTTGAAGCTCTACGACTTGTACATTGGCAACAGGTTATGGTTCCGTCCAATCCTATGTGACAGTACATGTTGTTGATGTTAAAAAGTTTGAACGGGACTCGATGCACATTTCATTTGTAATCCTACACCCTTTATCCCCATCAATTTAAGAACATTTTTGCATATATCTCTACAACTAATGACATCTAGCTCCTAGCTAATTAGCTGCTGCTTGCGAGATTAATTTCAATATATATATTTGTGTCTGCTTTAATATTATTATGTTAATTTAATTGTTATTTTTTTAAATTTAAATTAAAAAATTAATATCTTCATTATATATATATGACATTAGAATTTATATAGCTCAATTAAGATATCATTTAGAAAGTCATGGATTGCTTGCATGCATGAATTAGAGTTTAATAAGTGATGAACCTATTTTCGTCCGCATATCGTAAATCTTTCTGATAAATATTGTCCGTTTATGTACTTTCCCATAAACACTATCACACATGGCTCATAAATCCTCTTGACAGATATTGTCTATTTATGTACTTTCTCATAAATATTCTCACGCATGGTTTTAAAACGCATTGTCAGTCCTAGACTCATTTAGTGCCCCCAAATATTGATGATAATCCATTTTCTTTCGTACCTTGTAAGCCCTTCTTACAGATATTATTTGCTTTTTGTACTCTCTCGTATGTGCTCTTATGCACGACTTTAAAATGCATTTTGTCAAGGAGAGAGGAGCTGGGTACTTATAAGTTACGACAATCCTCGACTTCTATTATAGCCCAAAGATTAATTTTTTTATTTTATTTATATGTCATATTTTTAGGAAATTAGCTGATTTTATTTAAGAAATAATATTTAAATTAGTAATTTATTTATTTATTTTTGGGTAAGTAGGGATTGGATCAATTAGGGTTTTATTTTATTCTTTATTTAAAGATAAAGATGGAGGAAAAGAGAAAAGGTTAGTGTTGGATTGGTGGAAAGTGATATGTGGGTTTATATTGGCAATAAGTATAAAAAAAAAATGGAATGATGTGCCGCCACATGAGGGTTTTGGCGAGTGTTATTTAGAACTATTTAATAAAATAATTATTGATATTAATTATTTTGATAGAGAGATGATGAGATACCACGTCAAAGTCCACCAAAGAGTGCTTTTCCTATTCAATTTAGATTTTTTTTTCAAATTAACTTTGCAACTCTCTTATTTGTTTCTTACTTAATTTAGGATTAACTTATTAGTTTCATACTTTAAATTAGGACTACTTTGTTAGCTTATATAAAGAAGGTGGGGGAATAGTTTTCTTTAGTTTTTATTACCCAATAAATCAAAATTTCTCCGCGAAGAGTTTATTTTTTTGGATTTCGTATTCTGAATTTTTTTCGTGTTGAATCAAATATCATTTTGTCTAAGTGAACGATATCATGTCCCATTTGTCGCTTGTTATGCGTCAAAGAGTTATAGGTAATAATTTTTATTTTTATTTAAGGTAGACTTTTAAATAATAAATATTTATATTCGTATATTCAGGATTGTGATAAATTATTTTGATTATTTTACATATACATCTTTGGATTTTAGGTGAGCGGTTTGCTTTACTAATATTAAAATTTGTAAATTGATTCATGCATAAATGTTTTCGAGGTTGAATTTTGTGAACTAGTATTGGTAAAAATATATTTACATTGGATAAGAAATTCTATGTTTTATGCTATTGAGCATAAGGAATATTGTTTGGAACTAAAATAAAAGTCTAGGAGATAGGCTCCTTAAGTGGTGTAACTCTAATAACTAGGGAAGAACCTAGGAGTCAGATTGGGTGACTCGAACTGCGATATTAGATCCAACTGGCACTACCCATAAGAAATTGTTTGGCATTTGTTATATTTGATTTTCCTATGATAATCTACTGATTAATGATTTATCATCACCATTGTGATTGATGTATTAATTATAGATTTTTGCACTCTAATGTGCAGGTTTTGTAAATTACTATTATTTATGCATGGACATTATTTTAACTTGAAATATTTTTGGTTAAATTGTTTATTTAAATATTATTAATTTCAAATTGGTATTATTATTTTTGGCGTGGCAATCTTAACTCTAACAATTAAGGAACAGGCCCGTGAAAATTATGGTGATCTCAATTAGATTGGCTTAGGGAAGAAATCAAGAGCCAGACTGGGTGACTTGAAGTACAATGTTAGATCCAACGGACACTGTCCATAAGAAATCGTTTGGCATTCGTTATATTTGATTTCCCTGTGATAATCTACTGATTAATGATTTATCATCACCATTGTAATTGATGTATTAATTATAGATTTTTGCACTCTAATGTGCAGGTTTTGGAAATTACTATTATGTATGCATGGACATTATTTTTACTTGAAATATTTTTGGTTAAATTGTTTATTTGAAAATTTTTTAATTTCCAATTGGTATTATTATTTTTGGCTTGACAATCTATTTATTGACTTTTATCTCATCTCTCATTTTTAACATTTTTTCAGGTGAGATGAAAGGATCGTAGTCAGGACTTATGGATTAGTTAGGACCGTGACATCACGAGTTTGTGACCTCCTATAGGAATGTTTACTTGTTATTTGGGTTTGAAAATTTAGGTATTATTGAGTTACTTAAATTTTGGGGCCTATTATTTTTGTGGACTAATTGATTGGTTTTATTTAAAGATTTAGATTTGATATAATTATTTAGAATTTTATTCTGTTAGTACTATAAATGTTAGTAGTTTAGATTTATGAAAGCTTGCATATGCCATGGGCTAAGGCACTGTGGTTCACGGCCGGTCTCATCTTTAAATTTGGGGTGTGACGACTTCTTTCCGATGTGGGATCATTTTTTATATCACGAGCACCGCCAGTTGAGGACCTAAGGGATTAGAAATGGCAGGTTGACAGCCCTTTCGATTCCCAGGAAGGGTAGGCACATGGCTTATTTGATTCCCATAGATGGCGCCAACTGATGATAATCTATTTTCATCCGTACATCGTAAGCCCTCTTGACAAAGATTGTCCACTTTATGCACTTTCTCATAAGCGTTCTCACGCACAGCTTTAAAATGCACCATTAGTCTTCAATTCATTTTCGATGTAGGATCATTTTTGGTATTATCAGCGCTCTTCTCTTGTGTTATAGTTTTATTAGAATTGGTTGGCTTTATCTAGTGTTATAATTTTATTAGAATTGGTTAACTTTATTGAGTATTATAGTCTTATTAGAATTAGTTTACTTTATTTAGGAAATAATTAAATTTTAATTTTTAGTGTTTTGGATAATTTGAAGAGTTATTAGAATTATGATTGGATTAGGATTGAAGGTTCACCATAATTTAATGGAAGTAATAGTATACGATTAGGAAGTTAAGGCTATAAATAAGAGGTGTCTTCCTAGGGTTTTATTATTTCTAATTAAGAGAGAGAGGAGATAGAAGAGAAAGATTTGGCTGAAGTGAAGAAGAATTAAAGGTTAGTTTTTATTTTTATTTTTATTTTTCTATTCATTAAATATCAAGCATTGATGAGATGGGTAAGAAGTTAAAGAGAGTTAATCAAATAAGTCATGGTTTTCGACTTTCCTGAGTTGTATATATATGTACATGTTCGGCAGTTTATATATATATATAAATACAGAAGTTATCGGGGAGGAAAGGTGCGACAGTTGATTGATTAAAAAATATATAAATATATATTTTTGGGTTCCTAGATTTGTACGCATATATATACATATATATTCTTGTGTATGTACAGCTACATGGATTTTCAATTTTTTTAGATGGGCAGCGTGTATTTAAAAAAAAAAAAATCCCGTTACTACTGGGATAGAGGGTTTGATTGGGTTTATTAAAACTATTTTTATTAATTATATATATATATATATAACACTTGTTTCATTAACGGGGTGGAAAAAAAATAAAATAAAATAAAAATAAATATATTTTGAATTGATTTTGAAACTGACGACCAGTGCATGCATATATACATATATATATGTGTATATATATTAAGTTAGGTTCTATTGGAGGGGTTATAAAAAAAAAAAAATTTACTTTTCACTTGATGTTTTGAAAGGGGTTGCTGGCCGATTATCAATTTGACAATTTGAAAGGGTTATCTATTTATATTAATTAAATTATTTTAGAAGAGTGAAGGGTTTATATTTAGTAAATTATTAGACGTAAATTTTACGATAAATTTTAAATAATAAGTATTTAATTTCGTGAATTCAGGATTGTGAGGGATTATCCTGATTTATTTTACGTGTACATCTTTGGACACCAGGTGAGTAGTTTGCCTTACCAGTATTATTTTATAAATTATTCCATGCATAAAGATTTGAAAGTTAAAAATTTTTGGATTATTCTTTGTGAAAAATTATATTGTTTGATAATAATATTATGTGTTTTATGCTATTGAGCATAGGTAAAATTATTTGGACACTTGTGTTTAATCCTGGAAATTATGAGATTATGATGGAAAAATTATTTTGTGGTTATTGGAAATAAAAATTAAAGTCCAGGGGACAGACTCCTTAAGTGGTGTGACTCTGGCAATTAGGGAACAGGCCCGTGAAAACCGTGGTGACCCTAGTTCTCAACGATTGTAGGAACAGGCCCGTGAAAACCGTGGTGATCTCAATCGGATCGGCTTAGGGAAGAACCCAGGAGCCAGACTGGGTGACTCTAAGTACGATATTGGATCCAACGGGCACTGCCCATGAGAAAATATATTGGCACATTTTATATTTAATTTCCATATATCCATGGATTAATGTTTGTTATCACAGTTGTGATTGACGGGATGAATTATGGATGTTATTGCACTCTGATGTGCAGGTTTTGAAATTGTTATTGATTATGCATGGACATGGTTACTTGGAAAATTTTTCTTGATTAAATTGGTTATTTGAAAATTTATTATTTTCAAATGGATATTATTATTTTTGGCTTGGCAATCCATTCACTGGGCTTTTAGCTCACCCCTCCTTTTAACATTTTTCAGGTAAGTCTGGAAGGGATTAGACATGGACTCTGGCAGTGGGACCTTTAAGTCGTGGCCTCTTAGGAATAATTTTACATTTTATTGATGGATTTTATTTTGGTAGCTAGATTAGAGTTTGATGATTTGAAATATTTTAATTACTGTTATTAATTATTTTAAGTTTGAAACGTTAGTAGACTATTTTATTTATTCTCGTAAATTTTTAAATGGCAAGGTTATTTTTTCATTGAAGGTTTTCTTTTTTGTAAATTTAAGTTGAATGAAAATTAGGCTTGCGTGTTCCTTAAACTAAGGCTTAGGGTACTCGGCCGGTTACATCCTTAAGTGGGGTGTGACAGCTCTTCTCTTGAATACTGGTGACGTGTCTACCAAAAAATCTTTGATAGTTAGGTTAGCAAAGGATCTGTAATAATTCTGGTAGGGTTTTGTATATATATATATATATATATATATATAGAGTTATACCTCAATATAGATAGATATAAACGCATATATATACTCTAGAATATACCTCCTCCTCCCTCATGGCATGGTCTCTCATGTTCTTTTTGTTAGATACAAGAAAGGTGAGAAAGTATCCAGGTGGAGGGTTATTCCTCTCCAATTTTTGTAAATAAAAAAATGAGAGGAGGTCACATGTAATGGGTTCCCCACCGTATTATTTGACTCTCCGTGAGATATGTAGGCATTTCGTGATTCTCTCCTTTTATTATGAGTTTTATTATGAGGTAAACCATTACCAATTATTTGGACATGTTTCGTGCACAAAAATTTAGTGAAAATATCTGAAAATCTCTATTACATTTTTACACATTTTTACCTTCTCGAAGTTAAGAAAAAGTTCAATACATTTTTTTTAAAAAGTTGATAACTAGAATTTAGTTAATCAAATAGCAAAATTTTTTTCGCCATTTTCCCTCTCAAGCTATTAAATGACACCCAATTTGACTATTTTTTCTGGGATCGTAAAAACTGTTTTGACGGATTGTAGAAACTATTTTGATGGATTTGCACAGCCAACTTCTATCTAAACGGATTGTAGAAATCATTTCGACGGATTGTAGTATAAAGAATGCATGACTGATACAAAATTTTGAATCCGTTCAAATGAAAATCCAATCCGTCAGAACGAAAATTTTACTGTTCATCTCCAAAAAATGTGATCTGAGATGTACGTACCAAACACAAAAAATTTCTCCAAATCACATTTTATTTCATTTTCTACCATTCTGAACACACTTTTAATGGAGATTCCAGAATTTTGAGTGAAAATTTTGAAATATTAAAAATCACGCCCATTAAATGGTGCAATTCTCCTGGTTTCCTGAGCGAGGCAAGGGAACTCTAAGGTTAGCTGTTCCATGAACCGTGCGCATACTTTACAAGATTGCATTAATTAGGATTGAGGTGCAAATTCATGCCTCAAAAAGCTGCTTTCTTGCAGATGTTCTCTACCGTTTGATTTTGTTGTTATTGTGAAATAAATGATTGGATCGATAATGGTGAATTGGAGTACCTTGTCGGAGTGCCTTTTGTTCTTGCTTGACCTTCCAGTCAAAAAAGGATGCTCAACTTGCTTCAAATATATATATATATATATATATATGCATGTCGCATGGGAACCTTTCAAAGTTATCAACTTGTCATGGATAATGACTTATGTATAATTAACGGAAGACCATCCTGAAGTTTCTAGTTATTTAGACTTGGAACGTTTGTTTGGATCGAGAATTTAGTTATCAGCAAAAGAAAAATAAAAGAGAGAAGGAAAAATCTACCTATTTAGACTTGGAATGTTTATTTGGATCGAGGATTTAGTTATCAACAAAAAATAAATAAATAAATAAATAAAAGAGAGAAGGAAAAAATATAAAATATAAAATTTATACTTTATTTGAACGGATTTGAAAATAAAAGATATTTATTTATAAATTATTTTTTAATTTAACTATTATTAATCAATCAAATTCCATGCTTTTGCTCTTCCTGTTTCATCACAAACAATTATAGGAATTAATTTTAAATCTGTACACTTTTTATTTTCATTTTATTCTAATTTGAATAAATAACATCTTTTATTTTCATTTGACATATACTTGATCCAAATAAAAGTAAAGAAAATTCGTATCAACTCCTATTATGATGTGCATTTTAAAATATTAAAACCTACTGTCTTCCCAAACTCAATGCACCATGAGTGTTATACTTGGATGGCACCTTACGACTTCTCTCTCTCTCTCTCTCTCTTTCTCTCTCTACCTTCGGGAGGTACTTGAGAGCATTATTGTTTAGGGGGAAAAGGTTGCTAGCTATTTAAAAGAAAAAGAAACCACTAAGAAGTTTCCTTGGAAACTTCGTTCATCCAACTTTAGAACCACCTCGCTAAATCTGCTATTGTTTTTTTTTTTTTGGGTCAAATGTATTTTTTAACTTTTTTAAATTAAATTTTAGTTCCTTTTTATATTTATTTTAAATATATATTTGATTTTTTTATATGAAAAATAAACATAAATAAATTAAAATATATAGTTACTTATGCTTCAACAACATGGGTGTATGCAAAGAAATATATATATATATATATATAAATATAGATATATAATGACCGACAAAGGTAAATTCAAGGCAGAAGGTTGTCAGAAGGGTAGGTCCGATGCATCACGAATCGTTAGATTATCTGTACGATATATCGTACAGTACACTGTTGAATAATCCAACGATCTGTAATACACCGAATAATCTAATGTACCGGACATACCCAACCCGAAGGTTGTTCATACATCCAATAAACGAACATTCAGCTGGTCAAAGATGATGAGCTAAAAATTAGTGCGCTGACGAACAATCATGCATTCCTGGCATACTCTCACACACACACGCACACACATATGACGGATAATCATGCACACACATATGACGGATAATCATGAATTCCTGGCATTATACACGCGCGCGCGTACATACATAGATTTGACGTTTATCTCAATTATTATTAAAATTTTACAACGTTATCACTTATTATATATTTATATAATAAAATACATCTTTTAAATTTAAAAATTAAAATTTAAATAAACATTTATATAATAAACATATTTTTTGATATTTACATTGATCATCACTAAAATTTTACCGCTTCATCACTTATTATATGTTTATATTATATGTTTATATAATAAAACACATCATTTGAATTTAAAATTATTAAAAAATATTTATTAAAAAATAAATATTTAAATTAAAATTTTAATTTTAATGTGCTTAAATTTTAAATACATATACTTTTACACTTATGTGTCATTTATATAATTAGAAAGTTTAAAATTTTGAATTTGAAATATTTTCTACTGTTGAATTTGTTAAATGATTAAGATTATTTTTCTTTTTCTCTCACTCTTCTCATTTTTAATACTTTTTATATAAAAGATGTCATTTATATAATAAGAAAGTTTAAAATTTTGAATTTGAGATATCTTCAACTATTAAATTTACTAAATGGCCACGATTATTTATTTGTTTCTCTCACTTGTCCCATATTTTTTTGAATGCTTTTTATATAAAAGATTTTCAATTAATTTTTTAAAAAATGTGATAATATTTTTAATAAATAATAAAATTTTGTACATTCATACCTTTTGATTAATATTTTTTATTTTTATATGTTATTTTTACACTTTTTTTATGTAAATTTATTTTATAAATTTAAATTTAAATTATTAACACGTTAAATTATATTTTTATACCTCCACCAAAAGGTATTTGTTAATGCATATATGGAAAACAAATGGGAAGATAAAGTTAAGTGGCACCGTAGACAAGTCCAGTTTGACATAGGTCATGCACGCGCAGGTTAAGCGGTCTTTATAATTAGTCCTTTACATATATAACTATATATATATATATATATATTAAAGATGATGAACTAGCTATAGCTCATGATAATGATAATGTAGTATTATTTTATTTAATTTAATGGCGGTAAAGAGACCTCAGCCGACTTTTGACTTAATATCGATTAGTATGTTCTTTCGCCATCTCCACTTAAATTTTATGGCTAGTATATATTCGTCTGATTGATTTGATATATACATACAGAGACAATTGCCAAAATTTTTTAGTGTATTTCACTCGCGCGTAGTGCTATTGAAGGTGTGTTTAGTTGATAAAAATTTGGTTAAAAAATTATAATAAAAGTAAAAAAATGTTATATAAAAGTGATACGTAAAAAAATTTAATTAAAAAAATATAAAAATTAGTTTAAATTAATAAATTTTAATGAATTTTAGTACTACTAAATAAGATCTGCGTTGCCTGCCCAACGGTTGTTATATATATATATATATATATTGGTTGATGAATGTCTTTTTCAAATTAATATTCACTTTGACCTTTTCATTCCCCTTAATTAATGGCGAATCAGAAATTTGAGTGTATGTGGAGGATCAAGGTAAATTTCATCATATTGTTGAGGCGAGGGGGGAAAATTAACTACATTGTTTATTAATTAATATAAATATTTAAAAAATTAAAAATATGTAAAGTAATTTTAAAATTTGTGTTTTTTGAAAAAAAAATCTTAAATTTGACCTTAGGGACTAAAAAATTTTCTTAATAATTTGAAATAAAAATTTCTTCAGGATATATTTTTATACGGGCAAAATACTTTTGAACACTAATTAGATCCTATTCTAAGTACAATTATGAAAGCCCAATTCTATTTTTTTATTTTAATTATGTAAAAGTCATGTTTAAGCCAGTCGGAATCCAAAAGGGCATTGAAGGACCCAGTTACGCCAAAATTGCGCTAACATTTGCATAGACGATAATTTGTGATTTTATTTTTCCCTTTATCTTTGCGTGGCATGGCTTAAAGATTGGTATATTATGCCATTAGTCTTGACTGGTGATTTATTAGTGCATTGGCCAAATCCTGTGTATTTGCCGGCACAAGATCCATTTGAGCAGACGTCGAAATGTGAAGTAGCACAAGTTGTATATCACGCGTGTCTAAATATAACCAAATCAAAACTCAAATTGGGATTTGTTCGGCAATAATTTTTACCCTCTTCTCCGTTGACCCCTTCTCTCCCCTGTGCGTTGAGATCCCCTCTCGGTGGCTTGCAAGAAAGAATATGGTAAAATCAAGCGGTCGGAGTTGGTCCCGACTAAGGACACTCCGATGCTTAAGTCAGTTTTTCGTATAAATAATAAACTCATGTAAGCAAAAAGAGAAAGAGAGAAGAAGATCAGAGAAAAAGGAGCTGAAGGAAGATCCTTACGCTGTCTTGGTCTTTGGTATTTATAGATGGAGTGTCTGTCTAGCTTTCTATTGATTTTGACTATCACTTTATTTTGATGTGACTTAAAGTGGAGGTGGGTGGCTAACATTAAATGCCAGATAATGTAAGTTTCGGGAGCCATGTGGTAGTGTATTATATAAAGTAATTATACAACGTAACTAACAAACTATTTAGTCCCAATTTAACTAGAATATACCTCCTATTTGGTGGTGCAATTTATGGTCGGCAGACCACTCTTGTGATCGGACAGCTAGTTTTATGCCTCACAGGATTATAAACCAAAAAACCTCGTGGTCCACGTACAGGTCAATTTGAGAACGCCTCCATTCTTCGATCTTTTGTTTGAATTCCTCGGCCCATCTCCTTTACTGTGGTTGGGGGGCTAGTGATTCAGCTAGCATTATTGGAAAGGGTACTGTTGAAGACATTTACAGTAGCCACCTCTCCCTCTTTCTTTCTTTCTTTCTATTTTTTCTTTTTTTTTTTTTCGCCAAATGATCTCTTCGTGGGCTCAATCACTTTGGAATCCCTTGAAATAATATTACAGTTCAGACATTGCCCAAGTCAAAGTAAAAATCTTTTGTAGGGAGAGAGTGAATTCTCTGGTTTATTGCCAAATGTCTGGTCTGAAACTCGTATGTGGATGTCCTAACCTAAGTTACGTGCACAACCCTTCACTTGTAAGTTACACAATTCCTCCACTTTTTATCAACTACTTGAAAGACGCCCGTAATATTACGATGATTAAAATACATTAAATTAGTACAACAGAAAATATTAAGATAACTTTTGATTAAACATAACTTTTGATTAAACATAATGATTATCTATAAAATTATTATAATCACATCACATTCAAATGAAAAAAAAACCTTAAATATATGTTCTATTTTTAGCATACTTTACACAAAATGTATTTATAATATATATTTATTAATTTTTATATAGATTTATTAATTAAATATATATTTAAATATATTATATGCTCTTAGAACACTATCGATTTTTATATTTTTCAAAAGTTGACACCCCCTCCGTTTTACCAATTATGTGGTTAGAACTTAACATAAATGATAGTTCAATAGATATGGTATGGCATGTTTTATATGTATTAACTTAGATTTTCTAACTCTTTATACTGATATATTGATATGAGCATTAAAAGATTTTAAATTCAAGAGTTAGACATTTTACTTGTCTAAATATCTAAGAATATCTAAAATATCTTTTTATTATTGGTAGTCAAATCTCACAGTATAATTTTCGATTTATAATGATCATAATTTGTAACCAATCATAGTGATAGGACGGTACATTTGAAAAGTGTAACTATATCAAATAAATAAATAAATAAAATAAAATTTAAAAGTTTAGTGTAATTTTAGTGAAATTTGGAACACTTTCAATAGCTCTTCGATCCATAAGTTTCAGGCTCACTTATGCAAGAAACAAGTTTCGGGTCCCCCAAAGTAACACACAAATCGTAATCTGCCACATGAGAATGGCCTAATAGGAAGGATAAGCTTTACCGGAGATCCAGGCAAGCAATTTGTGTGGCTTGCGCTAGCCATGAATGGTGATTTTGTGATCAGGACCACTCTGCTCTTGCCAAACCTTGATTGGTTCTGTCAGGACCAAATGCATATGTTGGGCACAGTATCATTCTTTTTGGTCTAAAACTCGTTGGAGAGAAGGGCCAAACAACACCCATCAACGTTGCCCTCCGATTCGACTAGCACTACTACTTTTTGAAAGCTACCTATATGAGCATGCTCAGTGGACAAACAACCAATGCCCATTAACAAAATTCTGGCCACCGATTAATTTTTGTCGCCTTTTTTCTCCTCAGTGACGCCTTATCTCATGCCATATTAAACCCAAGGCAAGGGACTCTTAATTAGCAAATTAATCAAACAGCTTTCAATCTCCTTTAATTTCGATCTTCTTTTCTTCCATTTCCCTCTCTTCTCTCTCCATTTTTTTTAACCCACAGAGATTTCCCCAAAACACCTCCCAATCCCCCCCCCCTTTTGTTTTCAGAGCCACAATCAACCAAGTCGCCTACAACGTCACCACATGTAACCAAAAGGAGGAATAAAAAAATAAAGAAAATGAAAAAAAAAAAATAATTGTTCCCTTTCTTACTAGTTGCCTCGGCCCCTAATCACCTGACCTCATTGGCCTAACGTGAGCACCGCATTTACTCTAACGCATTGATGATTCACCCAACTCTTAGAGCTTCTTTGGCTAGCACACGCTCTCTCTCTCTTGGTTGCCTTAATTTTGCTCTCACCCATTGGGTGGTTCAGCAAGTGCATATATAACAAGCAATTATATGCCTTCCTTTACAAACAAGGTGCACGCCTGACACCTGCTCACAGGCCCCTTCACCCACACACACGCACTCAATGAAATTCGAAAACTGTGTACAAACATGTTGATATACACACAAAATATATAAGGCAACGTTATATGTTAAATAAAATAATACAAAACTCTATAAATCTCTACAAATATGAATTACGAGTCTGTAAAATTTAAATTTTCTATTCACTGTATAAAACACGAGACATTAACTTTTATAATTTTATACAATTTTATATAATTCTAAATACACCTGTAATCAAATTTATGTGTAAACCATAACAGTAATTAGCACACAGTAAACCACATCTATTGTACGAGTACTCCCAAAGGTGGTACAGATGATAGGGGAGAGATTTTTCTTCGGCAAGTTGGTTTCTCAGCAGTCAATCACCATGGCCGGCCTCATTGATCTCTTCAAGAATCACCACAAGGGCAACTATGAAGGCATAGTCCACGTTAGGATAAACAGTCACCCCAAAATTATCTTTTCCAAGCACAATACTTTGGACGCTGAGTTTCTTCTGCATCTGCATTCAATCGCAAACACACCCGTTGAGAAGAAAGTTTTGTCTTAATAAATACTTTTAGACTGCCTTTTAAAACATTCCTCTTTCAAAATTAGTGTGAGTTGATAAATGGGATTTTGCATTTGAAACACATATTCAAGTTTAAAAATTAATTTAGTTTGATTCAAGAAAAATATTAAATTTGACGAAATTAATAAGAAATAAAAATTATGTTAGATATGATATATAATATATATAAGGATAAATTTGTTCAATTACTTAGATGACTTAAGAAAATATTGAATTCTTATCAAATTTTGTTATTTTAAGTTGGATTTCAAATGATCTAGATATCTCAAAATTTAAATTATAAAATAAAATCGAATCTAACATATAAAATTTTACTTTATTTAAATTTTAAAAATAAAAAATTATTGAAAATTCTAATCAAATGAAATTAAATTTTATCAAATCTATCATTCCAATAGAGTGTTAAGACTATAATTTTTTTTTTATTCAAAAACTTGAATAGAAATAGATTGATGTCAACAGACCGTCCCCCACCCCAACAAATAACAAGCTATGGCCGGTGCCCGGCCCCCAATCGGGCCTCGGGTCGTAGTCGGGTCCAGATCATTATTACCACGACTGCTGTTCACCCGAGCCCCAGTAAGGAAAACAACAACTAAAGCGCGGGAGATTTGGATGATAAGTTATAAATAATACTACAAATAATATATGAAATTCAATATAGTATGAATTAATTTTTACATAAAATTATTTTTTTGATATTTAATTAGTAAAATATAAAATGAAATAAAAAATATAATTTAATATGAAATATTATAAAAAAAATTTTATATCTTTACATTTTGATTGAAACAAATTCGATAATAAAAAATATGTTATTCCATCGCCTGTGGGATAGTATATCCCATTTTGAGAGATATAAAATTAAATTGAATATTTAATATCAAAAATAAAACACGCTATTAAGTTAACCTAATAAAAAAAGATGGAGATCTCTAATTCTCCATATATATCCCGCAAACACGCGCACCCGGAATTCATTGGCCATAGATTGGATCAACCTCATAAACCATGGGACTTTCAAATTTTTTTTTTTTTTTTTTTTTAACGTTGTTTAACTCTGTTTAAGATAGTGGCATGAATTTCTTTCCAACCCAGATATAAAGGGCACCCAACCTATATTAAAATTCCAATTTTATTGTTTGGAAAAATTTTGATCTAATTCAGTAAGATTATAATTTTCATGTTAAAAACCTAATATTTAGATATGCTTCATTGTGAAACTTTAAAAATAATTTAAAACGCTGTAAAATTACAATTAATATAGAGACTTCCCCCCCCCCCCCCGGGGAAAAAGAGAATTGCCAAACAAAAATTTGGGATATCATTAATAACATTTATCTTTTATACTAATATACTTGTGCAAACGTCTGCATCATTTTTATTTTTATTTTTTCCTCTTAATCTTCCTTTCTACTATTACAAATTTTCTCTTAGTGTATATGTATATATATACATATATTTTTAAATTTTGGAGAAGTTAGAAAAATAGTTGCTTGAGTTTAAGGGAAATTAAGCTAGTATTTGGGATTTTTTTTTAACTTCTTTTTTGTCTGATATTACTTTTTTTTTTTTATCAAACTTTAATATTATTTTATAAGTTATAATTTTTAAGCATATTAATCACATTCATGAAAAAAATAAAAAATAAAAATAAATAAAAAAACTTTACACTTCGATAAAAAAATCATAAAAAATTCACTTTTTTTTTTTTTTTAAGCTAACAAAGCCTAAGAAGTGATGTTGAGGGTTATTTAATCTGAGGGTTAGATCAACTGGTAAGATCTTGAGTTTGCTCCCCACTGATCACTAGTTTGAGTCTTCAGGAGTACTGAAAATTCACCCGATCATTAATTTCAGGACCCTAGGGATTAGTTAAGTTACGCGTAAATTAGTTTGAACACCCTAAGATATTGAGGTTTATTTGTGAAATTTTATTTATTGACGGAACTTCACAAAATAAAAAACACCGTAACGTTTCCTCTCCCCGTGTGTACAAATTAAATTCTATAAATGCCCCTCAACTTAACTTTCTTTAATTTTTCTTAATTTTAAGTAACATTCTTTTTCTAGCTTCTTTAAAATAGAAAAAAAAAATAAAAAAATATTAGGAGAAAATTTGTAAACGTAGAGAAAAAAAAAAAAAAAAAAAGATTAAGAACTGTAAGCGTTCGCTCTAGTATGGAGTAATACCGTTGAATGGGAATGGGCTTTTGATTGATTGAGAGATTAAAAACAATTTAATGGAGTAAGTATACCTGGGCAATGATGTTTGAAGATTGTCCAAGATAAACGGTACATGATCTCTCGAGCCAACTGCCTTTGACCTTGAAATCACAAACGTCTTCTTTCGTGTTTTCGGCCAAGAACACATCTAACTCTGTCTTGAATTGGATGAGCGAAGACTTCTTTGCACTGAACAGCAGATCTTTCGAGTCTGTGCTCTCTCCCCTGAAAGCCTTCCACCTGCTATGCGCACTCAGTATCTAATAATCAATGCCAAATCAATAATTAGTAATAATGGACACAAATAATCCATCAATTCACCCTCACAGAAACGCTCGTACACAAAAAATTAACCTTTTGTTGGAGGGTGAGAATGGGGTTGCCCGCGGCGTCGACCAAGACCCGGCGATCACGGAGGCTGAAGAACTTGCCTTTGATCTTGAAAACGATGTTGCCATTGATGTCGGTGACGACAAAGTTTCCTTCCGTTATCTTCAGGAGCTTCCTCACCACTGATAGATTCACCGGATAGGGAGCGCAGAATTGTGGGCCGACGACGGCCACCGGGTTGCCCGCCGGCGGATAGCTGGGTGGTTGTGCCATTGGCAGGTAACTCGGGGAAGCCATATATCTACCAACGCGGGGGCTGCTTTGGTTTGACGCGGGGCAATTGAGTTGGAGAAGATATTTCGTCTATAAATTTTAAATTGATGTGCGAGATAGAAAGCTATTAATATATAAAAAATTATTATAGTCTCTCACTAAAAATTTTATTAATTATTTGATTTTTTGTCAATGATTCTAATATTTTATTGTATGATATTAATTTGATTTTGTCAACGCGGGGTTTGCTTTGATTTTGTACTATCAAAAACAATATTTTATTGCATGATATTATATTTAAATTAAAATAACTTCTAAAATTTGTTTTATACTTAAAAATTTTAACTATAATCTACTACTTTGCTCGCTCGTAAAAAATTTTATAATAATGGATTTAATCGATTCGCCAGGCCGATCCAGCTGATGCCAGAGTTCCAGCTCTTGGTTTTGGTGGTCAACTTTCCACATTTTCTTTCTTAATACAAAAATTTTACACGTCCTTGAATAGAGTATACCTATCCAAAAAACCTTCTGCGAATGTCTTTGAGGAGGAGAAATAACCATCACAATCGTGATTATGGCAGAATTGGATAACAGTGGGCACCTCCCAATTAGGCACACAGCTTCTAACCGTTGGATCAGGATAACATTTAAAAACGCACGGATCGTTTCAGAAAAATATCGTACATTTCTCAGAAATTTTCCACGATCCCCCAAATTTCATTCAGCGGATATTTTCCCTGCCACCAAATAGTTTACAATATCAGCATACGTCATTTGTTTTGTTTTTTAATTTTTTTTCAACTCAACTCTACACATGACGCAACATGACTAGGAAAGACTTGAGTACTTCGTGAAGGAGCTGTTTAGTAATATTATGATTATTTTGTTTATATTTATACGTTTATATTTTTTATTTTTTGTTGTCATTTTTTCAGAAATAAAAATTAAAATTACATTCGAAAATGTAATTTTATTTATAATTATTATTTTTTTTATTTTTACAAAATATTTAATTTTATTAGTTTTTAAAAAATTAATTGAATTTAATAAATATATTTCCTATTAATTTAATTTAATTATAAAATTTATTAAAAACAATTGAATAAAATAAATTCTAGTTAAATTCTCAAATCGAAAATTAATTTATTTTTTATCAACTATTTGAAAGACACTTGTAATACTACGGTAATTAAAATATATTAAATTAGTACATATAATCTTAAGACAACTTTTGGGTAAACATAATGGTTATATTACAAAATTTATGTGCAAAATAAGATAACCATATGCGACATCCTGAATTTTTAAATGTATTATTAATTTACTTTTTATTTTTTATTTCATACTTTGAAATTTTAATTTGTTAATTGGGTATTATTTTTAAATTTGTTTAATTTTAATTTAAACTAATTGGTGATTAATGCAATTGTTAGTGTTTTATTATATTAAATTAAATTAATTATTGAGCTATAGGGATGACGTGATATTGGAAAAGTCGGAAATTGGCCACTTAAGGTGGCACTAGCTTAACATGTTAGGAGTGCATGTGTGTGTTGCATGGAAAGATTAGGAGGGAGAGAAGAAAAAAAAAAAAAAACATTTGATGGTTGTTGGCGGTTGACTAACGTGACTAGCAATGGATTGAATGGATCGTTACTTGAGTGTAAGGCTCCTTATGAGCCACGTGGCAGACTTAAAAAAAAAAAAAAGAATGACGAGATGGTAAGACGGTGAGAGCCTTGGCGGTAAGTTAAAGATATATGTAAATATATATATAAGCACATGATATGTTTACGGTGTGAAAGAAAAGAAACAGTAATGGAAAAAAAAAAAAAAAACTGTGGAGAATAGTAAGAAAAAGACAATGAAGAAAAATAGTGGGAAAGAGGAGCAACTTAAGAATTTTGGCCCCGACTGTTCAGGTAAGTTATTTTATTTTATTATGTTAAAATTAAATTTATCGAAGGTTAAATAAATTAAATATATTAAGCATATAATGGTTGTGTTTTATTTATTAAATTTATATTATTAATTAATTTAGTTTATATTTTAACTGTTGAATTTTTAATTTGTATAATTGAATTAAAATTAGAACTCAAAGATAATCAATAATAACCACCCCAGTAGTTTAATTTTCTTAGAATATCTGTACTTTAGGTAGGTGTGTTAAACTTAAAGGTAAAATGTGTTAAATATAAATTGATAAATTATATTAAATTGTTGTTGTTATTAATTGTTTGTTCTGATATGAAATGCTGAGTATTTATGAAATTGTTGTGCTACTTGAGATTTGTGGTTAATTGTGGAATGATAAGTTTGGAAAGTAATATTTTACTTGGAAAAAAATATTATTGCATACTAACATGAATTATGTGCATTTCACTTACATTATAGTCAGATAGGACTAGGTCAGATGGGGCCAGAAAAAGAAAAAAATAAGACCAGATGGGGTCAGAAAAAAAGGAATAAAAAGGCCATATAGAGTCACGTCAAATGGGACCCATTATGAGGTTAGATGGGGCCAAGTCAAATGGGGCTAACGGGACATTCTAAATTAAAAGCCACTGCCTACAATTGAGCATTCAACTCATAGGTCAAATGGGGTCAAATGTGTATTACATTATTATTTAAATCATTTTATCATGCAAGTGTACCACGAGATGGGTAGTTGGGGCCTAGTGATAATGATAACATTTGTTAAATGAAAAGTGGTGAAGAACTGTGTGTTGAGACATTTGTATTACTGTTAGTTACGATACTTTTGAATTAATTATTATTTGATTGTTGGATAATTATCTATGTAATCACTATGGACTATCTTTGATTTATATTTATTATTTTTATTTTAAGTATAACACCTCCATTGAGTGTGTGACACTCATACCTAAAATTTACGCATTTTAGGTTGAGTTAAAAAGTGACTGCAAGTGCATGAAGAAGATTTGAGTAGTCTATATTCCTAATTTCATCATGAGTTAGTATTTAGAAGTTTGTGTAAGTAAATCTAGAGTTTTAATAGTATCAGATTAAGGTTTGGCTTAATATGTTAGAAATTGTGAGTTGGCACATATTTAAGTGTTTGTGAGTCTTTGTTTATTTTGCCAATAAATAAATATAAATCTAACGGGTAGTATTCCATTTTAATATAAGATTTTCTATAGAATGTGATCATTGATTTATTACAAATATAGACTATAAATGTGTTCCCCATATATAATAAGTTAAATATATGTTCGAAAATAACTCTGCGACATTATATCACATTTAAAATGAAAAAAAGTCAATAGACGTGTTATATTTTTAGTATATTTTGCACAAAAATGTAAATTATAATATATATATATATATTTATTAATTTTTTATAGATTTATTTATATAAATATATTTTAATAGATGATTTAGAGTACTCTTAGTTTTTATATTTTTTAGAAGTTGACACTCCCTATTTGTTTTACGAGTTATGTGACCTAAGACTTAACATAAATGATAGTTTAATAAATATGACACGTCATGTCTTATCTATATTGACTCAGGTTTTCTAACTCTCTTTGCTGATATGGGTAATAAAAGATTTTGAATTCAGGAGTAAGGCATACACTCTTTTTGCCTAAACATATAGGTTACATTTGGTACGTAAAAATAGAATGTAATGGAATGAAATTCATTCTCACTCTAACTTATTCTCATATTTGGTATCAAAAAATTAAACTGGAATACTATTTTATGGGAATAGACATTCCCACATGAAGTGAGAAATGCATTCTATAATTTAAGTGATAGGATAACTATTCCATTACTATCAAAATTTGATCCAAAGATTAAAAAAAATAAATATAAAAAACAAAAATTATTTTATAATAAACAATTTCTCTCAATTATTCCCTTAGGTTGTAAAATGAACATTTTATCCCTTAACTTTATTTTTGAACTAGATCCGAACTCGGGTTGTAAAATGACTGTTTTATCCCTAAATCTTTTTTTTTTCAAATTTGTATTTTGGGCTTCCGAAAGGTTAATAAAAATATTTATTCATATTATTTAGTCATTAAGCAAATTTTAATCCAATCCAAACTTGGGTTGTAAAATTACAATTTTACCCTTGGGTTCAATTTTTGGCCAAATTTGTAATTTGGGCTTCTCAAAAGATTAAAGAATATTTATTGATGTGTTTGTTAATAACTAATAAAATTTCATCTCAACTTGAACTCAAATTATAAAATGACAATTTTATCCCTGGCCCATTTTTTTCCAAATTAGCGTTCTAAGTTACCCAAAAGGTCAAAAAAATATTCTTGACATATTTATTAATAGTTAAACAAATTTCACTCCAATCTAAATTCAGATTATTTAATGACTATTTGGCCCTTAAGGCAGTTTTGAGGCTAAATTTGTATTTTAGTCCAACTCTAACTTGAATCATAAAATGACCATTTTATCCTTGGCCCATTTTTTTAATTCAAATTGGAGATCCAAAAATAAAGTTTATTTTTATAATTTTAAAAAAATTAATGTTATTAATGTTTATCATATTTTGTTTTATTTTATTATTTTAAAATATGTAATCAAATTATAAAATTTTGAATATCTATTCCATTCATATTATTTTCATATTAGCAACTCAATAAAAGAATGGAATGCGCATCCTATTTTATTTTCACCGGCATTTCATTCCCATATCTTATTTCATTCCATTCCCGGATACCAAATATAACTATAAGAATATTTAAAATTAATTTTCACTTTGGTCTAATCTTAATATATAATCTTCGGTTTGTAATAATTAAATACATGACAAATTACAATGATAGGATGATGCATTTGAAAAGTGCAATCGTTTCAAAAACAATTAAAAGTTTAGTGTAATTTTAGTGGAAATCGGAATACTTTTAAAAGCTCCTCTATCCATCGTAAGTTTCAGGCTCACTTATGCAAGAAACAAATTTCGGATCCCCCGAAGTAACATACAAATCGAAATCTGCTATATGAGAATAGCCCAATACGAAGGATAAGCTTTACTGGAGACCAGGCAAGCAATTTCTGTGGCTCGCGAGCCATGAATGGTGATTTTGTGATCAAGACCACTCTGCTCTTGCCAAACTTTGATTAGTTCTGTCAGGAGCAAGTGCATATGTTGGGCACAGTATCATAAGTCTGGTCTATAACTCGTTGGAGAGAGAGACAAAACAACATCCATCAACGTAGCCCCCTTAATTCGACTAGCACTACTACTTTTGAAAGCTACCCATATGAGCATGTTCTGTGGATATAAAATCAATCCCCATTAGCAAAGTTCTCACCACCGATTAATTCTTGTCGCCTTTTGCTCCTCAGTGATGCCGATAAGCCTAACTCATGCCATATTATAGCCAAGGCAAGGGACTCTTAATTAGCCACATAATTAATTAAGCTGTTTTCAATATTAATTAAGTAGTTTTCAATCTTCTTCTTCAATTTCGTTCTTCTTTTCTTCCATTTCCCTCTCTTCTCCTTTTTTTTTTTTCACCCACTGCACCGCTTGATCGATCAAGTCACCTCCAACGTCACCGCATGTAACCAAAAGCAGGAATAAAAAAAATAAAGAAAATGAAAAAAAAAATCCCACAATACTACATTAGGTCTAACTTGACCTAAAAAAATAAAATAAAATAGAATAGGTAAATTTTTAGGATACCAAATCTCAATGGTCAAAAATTAAAAATAACCTAAAACTCAATAATTGCTAAAATAAAATACCAGGCAACACATCGTTGGACTAGCAAAGCAGCTTTGCCGCAACAGAGATTTCCCCAAACATTCTTCGATATTGTTCCCTTTCTTACCAGTTGCCAGAGCCCCTAACCACCTGGACTCCTTGGCCTAATGTGAGCACCCAGGACAACTCCGGTAAGTAACCGAAACACACCACATTTACTCTAGAGCATTGATGATTCACCCAACTCTTAGAGCTTCTTTGGTTAGAACACACTCTTTCTCTTGGTTGCCTTAAATTCTCCTGGTATGTGGGAGTCCGCAGCCGCTTCCCCATAAGGGGTGCGTTCAGGACGAGACACGCTCCGTGATCTTAGCCGCTGAAGGGCCATGAAAGATAAACCAGCCTAGGCAAGTCCTGGCTGACCGCGAGGGAGCTGTTAAAAGCCCGCCACAATAAACAGAAGGCTGTCCTATTGAAGGGAGATTCGAATTCAGAACCTTAAGGACCGAGCTCATCAGCCGCTCCCGAACTCCACTCGGCCACCCCGAAGGGTTGGTTGCCTTAAATTCTCTCTCACCCATTGGGTGGTTCAGCAACTGCTAAACAAGCAACTATATCTTCCTTTTCAAACATGATGCAAGCCTAAAACCTGTTCACAGGCCCCTTCGCCCATACACACGCAACACACGCAATGAAATTCGAAAACTACATACAAACATGTTGACTCACACACAAAATCTATAGTAAAAATTTATTTCATGCAACTAAAGTATGTGTGAACCATAATAGTAATTAGTTAATAGCACACAGTAAACCACATTTATTGTACGAGTCCCAAAGATGGTACAGATGATAGGGGAAGGATATTTCCTTAGTGAGTTGAATTCTCTGTAATCAATCATCATCGCGGTCCTCATTGATCTCTTCAAGAATCACCACAAGGGCAACTATGAAGGCATAGTCCACGTTAGGATAAACAGTCACCCCGAAATTATCTTTCCCAAGCACAATACTTTGGACGCTGTGTTTCTTGTGCATCTGCATTCAATTCCAAACACACTCCTTTGAGAAAAAAAAGATTTTGTCCGCTTCAATAAATACTTTTTACACTCCGTTTGAAAAATATTCTTTTTTTACAATTGATTTGGTTCTAACATAAAAAATTAATTTAATTGGATAAGTGAAATTTTGTATTTAAAACACATGTTTGAATTTAAGAATTAAACTGATTTGATTTCGGAGAAATACAAAATTTGACCAAATTAATAGGAAATTAAAAAATTTGGTGGATATGATATATAAGGATAAATTTTTCCACTTACTTAAGTGAGCTAAGAAAATAATAAATTCTTATCAAATTTTATTATTTTGAATTGGATTTTAAATGATATAAAAATTTCAAATTTTAAATTATGAAATAAAATTAAATTCAACTCATAAAATTTTATTTTAATTCCAAACATAAAAATTGTTGATAATTCTAATCAAATAAAATCAAATACCATGAAATCTATCGTTTGAAAAGGAGTGTTAAGACTAGATTTTTTTTTTTTTTAAATTCCATAACTTGAATAGAAATAGAATGATGCCAATAGCCCGTGTCCCCAACAAATAACGTGCTACGCCCGGCCCCCAATCGGGGCCTCGGGTCGGCAGTCGGGTCCAAAACTTTAACACCTCGGCTGCCGTTCACCCGAGCCCAACTCCGGAAAACAACAACTAAAGCGCGGAGCATATGGTTGACAGGGAGAGTGAATGATAAAGATATAAATAATAAAATGAATGATATATGAAATTCAATATAATATGAATTCATTTTTTATATAAGATTATTTTTTTTTGTTATTTAATTAGTGAAATATAAAGTGAAATAAAAAATAAAATATGATATGAAATGTAATAAAAAATGATTTTAAACCTTCATATTTTGATTAGAAACAAATTCGAGAGTGAGAAATATATCATCTCATCTCCTATGCGATAGCATATCATCATTTTTGGGAGATACAAAGTCCAATCTAAATAAATAATTTTTTTTAACTTTTTTTTGACTGAAGATTTTTTTTAATCAATTCAATTTTATTTTCATAAATCATAACTTATAAGTGTGTTAATCGAATTCGTAAAAAAAAAAATCAAAAAAATTTACGTCTATGCTATTATTTGAGCAAGAAAGAATAACGAAAAAATTAATTTTTTTTAATTTTTACTCCAATAGAAGTGATTTTTTATTTTTTTTTGTTATAAATACATTTAACATACTTAAAAGCTTACAACTTTTTTAAAAAAAATTACATTTTGATAAAAAAAAAAGTCATAAAAAAAAGTTTAAAAAATATATATTTATATATATTTAGCCTGACAAAGCCTAGGAAGATTATTGAGGGTGATTTGTGAAATTTCATTCATTGACGGAACTTCACAAAATAAAGAAACACCACAACGTTTCCTCACTCCGTGTGTACAAATTAAATTCTATAAATACCCGTCAACTTAATTTTCTTTAAACTGTACTAATTTTTCTTAATTTTAAGTAACTTTCTTTTTCTAACTTCTTTAAAAATAGAAAAAAAAATTAAAAAAAAATATTAGGAGAAAATTTGTAAACGTAGAGGGGCAAAAAAAAGAAAAATAAATAAGAACTGTGAGCGTTCGCACTAGTATGGAGTAATGCCGTTGAATGGGGATGGGCTATGATTGATCGAGATTAAAATCAATTTAAGAGAGTAAGTATACCTGGGCAATGATGTTTGAAGATTGTCCAAGATAAATGGTACATGATCTCTCGAGCCAACTGCCTTTGACCTTGAAATCACAAACGTCTTCTTTCGTGTTTTGGGCCAAGAACACATCTAACTCTGTCTTGAATTGGATGAGCGAAGACTTCTTTGCACTGAACAGCAGATCTTTCGAGTCTGTGCTCTCTCCCCTGAAAGCCTCCCACCTCCTATGCGCACTCAGTATCTAATAATCAATACCCACAAAAAAAGAAAAAAAAAAACAATAATTGTTGTAATCATAGACACAAATGATCCATTAATTCTCACACACAGACAACAAAAACGATTAAAAACAAAAAAAAAAAAAAAAAAAAACCTTTTGTTGGAGGGTGAGAACGGGGTTGCCGGCAGCGTCGACCAAGACCCGGCGATCACGGAGGCTGAAGAACTTGCCTTTGATCTTGAAAACGATATTGCCATTGATGTCGGTGACGACAAAGTTTCCTTCCGTTATCTTCAGGAGTTTCCTCACCACCGCTAGATCGACCGGATAGGGAGCGCAGTATTGCGGCCCGATGACGGCCACCGGGTTCCCCGCCGGCGGATAGCTGGGTGGTTGTGCCATCGGCGGGTAACTCGGCGAAGCCATATATCTGTCAACGCTGGGGTTTGCTTTGGTTTGATATGGATAGGATCAAATGGATCGATCTCTACAATTTGTTCGGCAACTGGGAAAAAAAGCAAAGCTAACTGTGTTGAGTAAAAAAGACGACGAAAAAAGTTGATGTTAGAGGTAGAAAGGTATTAATTTATAAAAAAAAAATTTATAGCCTCTCACTGAAATTTTATTAATTATTATTTGATTTTATCAATGCTTCTAATATTTTATTGTATGATATTATATTTAAATTAAAATAATTTCTAAAAATTGTTTTAATGATATTTCAAAACTTTAACTATCGTATTATTTTAATCGCCCATAGAAGACTTTAAGCGTTGCACTAGGTACCGTTTGACAAATGTTACTGTTACTAATTTTTTGATTTTTTTAAAATAATTAAATTTATCATCTCACATTATATACTTCTTTTAAAAATTAATGGATAAAATTGTTAAATTAATAAAAAATTATAAAATTATTTACTAAAAAGTTAATTTTTTTCTTTTTTAAACATAAAAAAATTAAATTTTTAGTAGATAACTACAAATCAAGTAAAAAAAAAAAAAAACTAACATCTTTACCTCCCAAGCCAAATCTAGATTAATCACGTGATGTCCGTTAGGGACTTAGCTCGGTACCTTGGCGTTGAAGAATTTAAGAGAAAATAAAATATAAAAATTAAAATAAAGAATATTAATATATTTTTTATACTCCTATTTAGCTATATTATATGAATAAAATAATATTAACATGTGAAGACGGCACAGTAATGATTTTGCCAAGAAAAATATTGAAAGGCGAGAAAATAATGCTCCACGCCATAATTATGGCCCCGTTTGCATGGCTGGCCAAAAACCACTTAAATTCTAAAAAGTCACAAATATTTAATTATTTTTATTAATTTTTAATATTTTTATTTTTTGTACGTTTATATTTAAAATTTAAAATTTACAAATTTTTACAAAAGAATTACAAAAAATCGTAAAAAGTTACTTATTTTTTATTACTTTTTTAACATTTATCATTCTTTTGTATTTCTTTTTAACTAAAACCGTTACAACGACTTGTTTTGCATTGTTTCAACGGATTATTTTAATCATTTTTTATTGACTTTTTAAATACGAAAAAGTAATTGACATTCCTTACTTTTCGAACTTTGGGTCACTTTCGACCATCCAAACAGTCTCTATATATATGGGTAAATTAAATTTATCGTATTTAAATATTTAAGTAATTAGATATGATTATTTTTAATATTTAAAATTTATATTATTTAATTTAAAATATTTAGCACAACTCACAATCTATCATTTAATCTAAGATACTGCTATAATACATAATAAAAATGGATAGTTAAAAAGTAATAATTTTATAATTTCACTTAATAAAAAAATAAATAAAATATAAAAGTTGTAAAGTACAAATAAATTCGTCCTAATATTTATAAATGTGTGTATATATTAATAAATTAAAAAAATTATTTTTTCATTGTCTTTTTTCTTTTATTAGAAATCTTTTGAACCATATGATATGCACATGCTCCAAGCTCGGGATAAGACTTCCATTATCTCCATTCTTTAAAGTCATATTCCACTGAGATCGCCACCGGAAGCGTCTCCGGTCCAATTATATGCTAGGTATCGTTTGGGAACCGTGGGATATTTGGCTTATAGGTTAAATGGCTCATTTGCTTATTTATAAAATAATCAAATTTACTCTCTTACATTTTAATATTTTTTTAAATTTTCAAGAGCAAAAATGTCAAATTAATAAAAATTAAAAAGTCATCTAAAAAAAAGCTACCCTTCTTTCCCTTCCTAAATACAAAAATAAAAAAAAAAAAGATTACTTTTTTCAGTTAGCTACCGTCATAACATTTTTCCTTTTAGGCATTGGTTTGGGAAGTAAAAAATAGGTTCTTTTGGGGGGGTTGAAGACCAGCGGTACTCGCGTACCCTCAAGGGTGGTGCAAACGCCCGGTATCCACACCACCCGGTTGAATCGAGAGCGCCCAGGAAGGGTATCGAACCCATGACGTGCGCCCCTACCACACATCCCGTGCTCAACCCTGCTCCACTGAGCTAACCCTGCCGGGCTAAAATAGGTTCTTTTTAGGTAACGGTGGAACGAAAGGGCCCCTTTCAGAAAAAAGGTGAATTATATGAGTTCCATCACATTGAGTTGATGACTGGTATTTAATGATTCAGATGTATTCATATTATTTTAATTTAAAATAAACATGAATATATTTGTACCATTAAATTTAAAATTAGTAATTCCGATTACAAATTACAGACATAAATTACCATATCGACTCCTCAAAATCTTTCATTTCGCAGAATTCAAAACTATTGAATTAAAATTTAATTAAACTATTAAATTTTAATTCAATAATTTAGATCTTATTATCACACAGCAAATATCAAAATTGACTACAACCTCTTTCTTTTTCATTTGTGCAAGGATTCGGGGTAGAGCCGGTGTAACTAATGCATTTTTTTCAGTGTAATTTATTTAAATCATTCTATCCAAAAATCAATTGTTAAGATGTACACTGACCATCGACCAGTGCACCAACTCTATCCCGAGCCCCAACCACAAGCACTGTGGACTGCTTCTAGATAAGGTAAGATATATATGTATATATATATATATATTTTTTAAATTAATTACATTGTTGCGTCCGAAAAATGGTATAAGCAACATATATTTTACATACTCTAGCGTTAATATAGTGCTATGCGGTTTGGAATGTTGATGGTGACTTAATAATTAACCGGCATGTATATGCTTTAGAGTTCATATAGCAATTCACAAAAATTGTGGTTGAGAAATGAAAATTATATACATAAATATTTTTGCTGTTCAAGTATAAAGTATAAATTTATAATTATTTGCCACACTCGTTAAAAGGTAGATATATGTGGTACTAATTAATTTTTTTTTTTTAATTAAAGTTGACTTAATAGAAAATTTCGCTCACACTAAAAAGGAATAAGTAAAATAAAATTACATCGACATTGGTAAGGTAATTAAGGATTTTATTAATTAATGGAATTATTGGGTTGTAGTTAGCCTTGGTTATTTGGATCAGAGACTACCCTCCGTTCGAATAACACTTTGTTTTATCTTTATTTTTATATTTCATCTGAGTCATGTAACTAAAAAAACAAAAGAAAACAAAAATGCTTTACTTGGGCAGTAATTGTTTAAGAATCTCCAGCCTAAAGTGACAAGTGAAGTGATGTTTGGTCCAGCTTAAAAAAAAGGGTAAGATTGACGTAATAATGTTATATTCATCTCGTCTCGTGATATTAATTTAAGATTGTTGAGTTTAAATTCATTGATTCATATATATTCATACTATTTTAATTAAAAAATTGTAGATATATTTGAATCATTAAATTTTAAGTTAACAATTCTAATTACAAGTCACATAACTTACATATCATTGTTAAGTTGGGTTAAAAAATATCCTGGCCTAAATTTAACATTTAGGCCTGCTCAAGTGAACCCACTTATCTTTTAAAAAATTACATTATATTTTTAATAAAAAATAATTTAAAATTTTAAAAACACCAACTAATTTAGTGCTAAAATAAATTTTTTTTTTATAAGTTTTGATATAAGACCTTAATTTTTTTTATAAAAAAATATAACTAAAGTAATAAATATAAAAACAAGAAAGAAAAAAAGTATATCTTAAAATTCAGTTCGGCCCGGCGCGTTCCATCCTAAATTTGATTCAAACACCTAGCTAGCTCAAAAAGATTTCGAACCCAAAAAATTAAGCGGGCCGTACCTAAAAGGTCCATCTCTAGTTTTGTTCGAAATGAGGAGGCATGCTTCTAATTTGTTGATACTGCTCCATATTCTATAGCCATATTAATTCTTGCCCAAAGTTTCTAACTTTGGGCATACTGCATTTGTGGATCGTGTTAGTCCAATTACTTTAAAAATTGGGCCTATTTGTATAACTCCTGTTGAGCCCATCTTTTACAAACATGTTCTACAACCATATTAATTCTAGATTTCCTATGAAAAAAATATATGTTGGTAGTTGATAGATAAGAGTCGTTGAGATAGGTTGGAAGTTGTAATATATTAAGTTATGTGGAAATGAGGGTTGAATAGCTAGAAAACTTGTAGGAGTCCTCCATATATATATATATATATATAGGGGTGGGTAAGTACTAGCCTTTTTGTTCCAAGTCAAAAAAACGAGTCCAAAACAAGTCGGATCCTCTCCCTCCATATTCTTTCCTTCTATTCCCTCTTACAAAAGAAGCCTTTTGTTTGCAATCTAAAACACTACACTTAGCCTATCAATCCCCACAAAACACATAGGAGTTTTCCAACAAAGATTGCTAGCCAGGTGCGTTTGTATTTGAGAAAAAGAATTAATGGCTCGCTCAATGCTCACATTCTAATTTCCTTGATAAAGAAAATTGTGGAAGTCGGCGTATTGTATCCCCTTGAAGTCTTTGCTTAAACTCCGAGAGGTATGTAGGATGTGGTGGAGTGCGGCGCCTGCTGCTACCTGAAGAGCCAGGCAGTGGAACATCCTTGAACCAGGCACACATGCCATCACTCCAATCCCTATATTTTTTTTGCACATGGAGTTGTTTGATTGTGTTTAGTTCATCACACTGATGAGATTATAGAATTCACCACACGTATCATTTGCAAGCCGCTGGTTAAGAGCTGACCTACAAAATGATTGTGTGCTTATTATTTCAGTAACATTGACATTTGAGCTCCACCCGTTCTTGCTGGTTACTGGATAATCTAAAATTGCCTGGTTTTGTATTTTATTGTCCTCTTACCTTACTCATCAGGTGTTAGCTAGCTAGGCATTGCATTTTGTTTGCAGGGTCTCAAAGGATGCTTTCTTGATTCCCATTAAGAAACATTCAGGTGGAAATTTCACCACGATAAGTTTAGTACCATGTTTGGCCGTCCTATATGCTTATCAATTATTAAGGTATCATTTAAGAAGGAAAAAAAGCTTTGATTATTATTATTATTATTATTATTATCATTATTAAGTTAGAAGTCCAAGTAACTAGCATTTTTTTTAACCAAATGCTCTATGACAGTTAGACAAAACTCTTGATTTCTCTAAGTGAGATTAAAAGTTTGACTTCAAACCATAGCGAATCTTGACAGTTCTCACATAAAGCGTAAATCTTGAACTTAATTCGTTCTGGGGTGTTGTATGAGTTGTCAGTTTACTCATCAATTACGCAATTCGTCGAAAGTTGTAATAAATCAGTGGGGTTTCGGGTCACCGGAAAAAAAAAAAAACAAAAAACAAAAACTAGCATTTTTTTCCAATTGGTATATTTAAAAAAGTTAATTTTTTTTTTATTTATTTGATATATTTATCCTTTTATGTTTGAGGAAAACTTTAATATAAGAGGGCAATTTAAACTGTTTTATCCGAAAAAAAACCTGAACAGATCGCCTAAATATAATTTTAGTGTTCCAGTGTGATTGTTTGAAACACTGAGCTATATATAATTAATACCAAAAACTTCTTAAACCAGGCGTCGGTTCGGCGGATCAACACTTGGAGCTTGGGTACGCGGTCTTTTCAAGATTTTACGTTCTAAATAACTCAAGGAATATCAATTGTTTTAGCCATTGAGATTAACTTTGCCTATACTTATTAGTTAGTTTGTGAGTTGAGGTGGTTGATCACGAGCCCAAACTTACTTTGCGGAAGAGTATTGTGAGATTGTTTTTGAATATTATGATCAGATATTTCAGGAATCCAGACTTTATCTTATAAAAATTTATTGTCGCCCAATAAAAAAAGAAATTTTTAGAGTGCATTTCATGTACCAAAAAAAGTTTTTTTTTTTTTACATTTTTTATTCTAATATTGTCACGTGTTATTTTTTAAAAAAATTATATATCGGGTAAAAAGTTGTAAAAGTTAAATAAATATTAAAGAAATTTGAAAAATATTTTTAATAAATTTAAAAAAAAATTAATAAAAGTTAACTATTGTCAAACTCACCCTTAGTTATCAACCATAACGGGGGAGTGGTCCTGGTTTGGCATTGGACATCATGTACTAGGCTGCTATATCTGGCCAATCTGCCATTCAAACTTGGCCTTTTGGATCAAACTATGGCCTGTTTAGATGTTTAAATTTCACTAATTTTCGACATTTTTTTTGGTTAAGAATTAGTAGGTGAAATTTGGGTAAAGTACAGAAACTAACCCTATACTTTACCTTCAATCTCAATTTGATCCCACTAGTTTCAATTGTAACAGTCAAATTTCCGCACTTTCGGTCAAGCATCAATCTAGTCTTTCTGTCTGTTGGCTGTCAAGCGGCACTGTTAAGTCGAGGATAAATTTGTCATTTACCCTCCCTCGTCCAACAAACGTGCTTAAATGACGTCATCGATGTCGATGGAATGAATCAAATTAGATGAGATTAGGGCTTTTTTCTCAACGGAGTAATCGATTCTTCCTTCCAACGTCGATCGCAGTAAACACCGTTTCTAGGGTTTCTGCTCTGCTCACGTGGAGGTGAACTAGGGTTTCAATCCCAACTGCAGACGAAGTATGAGCTACAGCAAGTATGACGAACTAGGGTTTCTATCTCTGTCGCTTTCTATCTCGCTTTTTTTGTTGGATTGTCCCGACAACATCTGGTCCATCGAGAGTGTAGGACCAAAAGTGTGGGTCTACGTGATATAAAGAATTTTACTTTTCTGGCTTTACTTATTAAACTCGTTTGTGGGGACCAACATTTGATCCACCTGCTTTTTTGTTGTAACCATATTTAATTAATTTCTATTTGTAAATTTTTATTTCGATAGGTTCCTTTTGCCCAACTTTACAATAACTATTAAATTTCAAGTAGATATATTGTAATTGGATTTTGCTATGCATTTGTCAATTTGCTGTGCATTTAAAATTATCAATGATAGTGATTTTGCTAAGACTCCCTAACATATCTAGACAGCAAATTCACCTAAGTGGATACATTCTGATATATTTATTTGTCTTTTGAAGGAATAACGATTTTCTATTTGTTATTTAATCATCCAGATATATATTGTTGATAAACTAAAATCCATCTATCAATTGTTGAGACCCATTTGTTCTGTGAAACTTTATCTTAGCCATGTAATATTTTTGAGTTAAATTTGTCTATTTATGCTACTATTACAGTGGCTATATTACAATTAGATTTTGAATTTTATTTTGTTGGGATTATATTTTTACCTTGCGATTTAATACTTGTGTTATGGTTAATGTAGGGACTAATTTTTTTGCAATTAAAGTACATTATGGTGGTGTGCTTGTTTACGAACCAACAAAACAGTATGTGGCGGGTAAAGTGGATTTTGTGAAGGGTTGTGACCATGACAAATTTTCTGTTATTGATTTTAATGACTGTTGTGACCAATTAGGGTACAAAGGTGACAGGAATTACTATTATAGGATCCCCGGGCTTGATTTGAATGATGGTTTGAAAAAACTATTGAATGACTCAGACACAAGGGATATGATCAACCACATACCTACTAATAGGATAATTGAGATATACGTAGAGCATTTAGAATCTGCAGACTTCCTACAAAGCCAAGTAGAGTTTCACAACGTTCCATCCAATGACCCTAGAGTAGAGGAGACAGTAGGGGCAATTGAGGTAGACAATGCAGGGTTAAGTGATAATAAACCAAGTGGAGATAGCTCAGATTCAATTTTCTATGATAGTGATTATGGAATGACTAATGACGATGAGTTGTTTGATGCTAATATTGATAAAGCTGTAGAATGGGTAGGGGTTGGTACTTCAAGTGGCGAGTGTGTTAATCAACAAATTGAAGAAGGAGAGGTGAATTTGAGTGATGATCCTGCATCTGCCTTGTCTGATGATTTTGGTATTGCTCATGAATCATCGGATGAGGAGGAAAAAATTCCATCTTATCCGGAGTTTAACCCAGACACTGATATGAAAAAAGTAGAATTCAAAGTAGGCATGTTGTTCGCCTCTCATGTTGACTGTAGAAATGCTGTGAGAGAGTATGCCATACAAAATGGCAAGGATATCAAGTTTATTAAAAATGAAAAAACGAGGATTAGGGCTAGATGCAAGGAATGATGTGATTGGATGATTTTTGCTTCAAAGTTACAAAATCAAACGACAATGCAAGTTAAGACATACAAAGATGTTCACAATTGTGAGAAGGACTTTCGAAATAGACATGCTAACTCAAGTTGGCTTTCGAAACATTATGTTGATAGCATTCGAGTTAACCCAAAATGGCCAGTTGAAGCCTTTAAAGAGATTGTGAAGGCAGACCTGATTGGGGCATCAAGAGCCCAGCTTTATAGAGCCAAGAGAAAGACCATCAATATGATAGAGGGTACAAATGTAGATCAGTTTGCAAGGCTGTGGGATTACTGTAAGGAATTAAGGAAGGCAAACCCTGGTACGATTGCTATTATGAAAGTCAGTTCAGCTGAAGGAACAAACACACAATCTAGATTTCAGAGGTTGTATATCTGTCTGGGTCCACTGAAGAAGTGATTATTGGCAGGTTGTCGACCAGTCATTGGTCTAGATGCATGTCATTTGAAATCAAACATCACGGGTTAGTTGATAGGAGCTGTGAGTATCGATACAAATAACCAAAGCTTCCCATTTGCTTATGCTGTGGTTGAAGCTGAAAATAAGGACTCTTGGTGTTGGTTTCTTTAGTTGCTGATTGAAGACATTGATATGCATAACCAGCACAGATGGACAACAAACAAAAGGTCAGTACTTGCTTTTAGTTGTTTATGCTATCAGTTGTTTAATTATTTCAGTTTGGCCATCAATGGACATCTGTTTCTTGTTCTTTATTTCCAGTTTTTTTATTTTGTAGGGGTTAGTTCCTGCACTTGAATAGATTACACCATATGCTGAACACAGGTGGTGTGCTAGACACTTGTACAACAACTTTAAGAAGACCTTTAAGGGTTTGGCATTCAAGGAGAAAGTCATGAAAGCTTCTATGGCAACAACAATTCCAAGATTTGAACAGGTCATGAGTCAACTGAAGGAGATGGACCAAGCAGCTTTCGAATAGTTCTCAGACAAACCACCAAGATACTGGTCCAGGTCACATTTTAGCACTTTTCCCAAATGTGACATTCTGTTAAACAACTTGTGTGAGTCATTTAATAGTTTTTTGATTGAAGTCAGAGATAAGCCTATCTTGACCATGCTTAAGAGGATAAGGTCTAAACTAATGATAAGGAGGCAAGCTAGAATAGAGTTGATGAAGAAGCATGTGGGTAAATTGTGTCCAAAAATTGAAAAGAAGCTAGAAAAATTGAAAGTTGAGTCAGGGGGTTATTGTCCAATGTGGGCAGGAGAGGGTAAATTCCAAGTTAATTGTTCAAATGGGGATCAGTGGGTTGTGGATTTGGATGACCGCAGCTACACATATCGAGTTCGGGATTTAAATGGAATTCCCTGTGCTCATGCAGTGGCTGCAATATTTTACAAGGGTAGAAGGCCAGAAGATTATGTGAGTAATTGGTATTTAACCTTAACAAATCAAAAAATTTACAATCCCATAATAAACCCACTGAATGGTCCTACCATGTGGGTTAAGACTGCAATACCACCCCCACTGCCCCCTCTCTTCCACAAGCAAACTGGTCGGTCTAAGAAAGTAAGAAGAAAAGAGGTAGGGGAAAATGAGCACACTGACAAAGTGAAGAGAAGATAAGGAACTGTGACATGTTGGAAGTGTGGGATTTTACGATATAATAGCAGGACATGTAAACATCCACCAGACTTGGAGCACCAAAGGAAGCACCTAAGAAAACACATTAACAAGCTAACCCCTCCAAATAAGTCAGCTATGAGTTGTGTTGCCCCTTCTCTTAAACTAAAATTTGTTTATTTTTTTATCAATATTTGTCGATTCATCTTCAAGTTGCTAATGTGATTTGTGTTTCTCCACAGTCAACACCAACTGCCAATGAAGATGTCCCAGCAGGACTAACTTCAACCTAGTCATCAGTAGTTGGAACCAGTTCTTTAAGGTCCACTTTGAGAGAATTTTCAAGAAGAGGTATTGAGCAAAGAGGAAAGCAAAATGTCGCATTGTCATCACTGGAAGTGTTGAGGTGTAGATCGAAGAACAAGTGAATCAAAGCAACTAGAAGTATTATTTTGTTTTTTAAGTTAAAAGTGACTGCAGATGTTTTTTTTCTTTTTCTTTTTTTTTTTTTGAAATCTGAATGAGGGTCCAAAGGGAGGAATTGTGAATTTTTGTAAAACTTCTGGATGAATTGTGAATGCTAAATATGAAATATGAATGCAATCAGATGATTTTAGAAGACAATTATAGTCTCTAGTTTTCTTTTGATGTTCTTTGTGTCGAATAATCTTGTTGCGGCTTGTAACCATTTGATTTGTTTGCTGGGCATTTGTCAATGTGTTGCTGTGCAGTTGTGAATGTGGCTGCTGTGTAGTTGTGAATGTGGCTGTAATTATTTTGTGGTTGATGATTAAGTATGTTGTTGGGTTGAGGCTGCTATAATATGCAGCTGTTTGTAAGAATTTCTAGTTGGTTGATTGCTTCAAATGCAAAATTAAAGGAGGCATGGGTAAATTTGCTGTGCATTTGTCAATTTGCTGCTATGCAGTTGTGAATGTGTATTTATTGTGTAGTTGTGAATTTGCTGCGCATTTGTTAGTGTTTGTTAGGTTGAGGTTGCTGTAATGTAGATATTTGTAAGAATTTTTGGTCATTCCGTTGATTGGTTGATTAGCCTCATTAAATTTCAATCTTATATGCCCTTTGTATAGTCTTATGTGCCCTTGTTGACTAGCCTCGTGGAATTTCAATCTTATGTGCCCTTGTACAGTGTTATGTGACCTTGTTGACTAGCCTCGTGGAATTTCAATCAAAAAAATTGTTTTGCTTATTTTCCACAAGCCAGTGTAGTCTCCAATTTCACCAAAATTCTTGTGAATTAGGATTTTGATTTCAAATTTCCTGCAAAAAAAAAAATGACTCCTAACTTGAGCTTTTGAAGGAAAATGAACTTGAACAGGGGAAAACTATGGTGTTGAAAATGTTGATGAATGTAGGCCCACACTTGACATTGGTTCAAGGACATATATATAAATATATACAATTGAAAAGTGAATTATTGGCCACTTTATTAGCCACTTTAGAAAGGCAGCAATTGGATGGGATCTGCCTACCATAAATGAAGCATGTTACAGATCGAGATGTTATCATTTTCTTTGGATTCCATTACAACAAAAAGTAATTCAAACTAATAGTTAATTTTTCCATTACAACGAAAGCATCCATATATTACATACTAACAGTAAAATCATCTGATACATCCACGCTACCAAAAATAAAAATCAAAATTTTCAGCAATACATCAACTTTCAATACAAATACAAATACAAATACTTCACTTGAGTATTAAATCTTCTATTACTCCAGTTAAATACAATAACAGTCACTACAACCCAAGTCAAAACCAATGTTGCCCACAGTAACTTTTCCTTTATTTTCCTCTGCTTCACTTCACACTCCAGCTTTGTAAGCTTCCTCAGCAATCTAGGTATGACATTCTTTGATTTATTACAAATTGGGGGATCATACCAAACAAAAAATTCACAACCACGCTGATTCTGAAAAAAAAGAAAATTCATTAATTTGTAACAAAATATGGAGCCATAAGAAGAAAAATTAAAAAAATATACAAATATATCTGAATATATATGTATGTATTGAAATCAAACCGAACTTACCCCGTATGTTTCACAACTGAAGAATCTTCTCCCTGGGTTCGTCTCTGTCCATGAGGTCCTCAGCTTGCAACGTTTCCTATAGTCACAGATCCTCCATCTTGCTCCGGTTCAACTTGCATTTGTTGATTCAGAAGCTTCATCACGCAAATCTTCCATTTCGCATGGCGACGGAAAATTCTCGCATGAGATAGATGGAATCGAAGGGAGATTTGTGGAACGATTTGTATAAGCTCGTATGTTGAAAAGAGGGAGGGTAAATGACAAATTTACCCTCGACTAAATGGTGCCACTTGACAGCTAACGAACAGAAGGACTAGATTGATGCTTGACCGAAAGTGCGGGGATTTGACTGCTGCAATTGAAACTAGTGGGATCAAATTGAGATTGAGGGTAAAGTATAGGGGTAGTTTCTATACTTTACCTATGAAATTTTTATTTGTTTAATAAAATAAGTAGTAAGATTTAATAATTTTTGACAATTTTTAAGTATATGGTAAAATAAACAAAAACTTTTAATAATTTTTTGTGCGTTTGTTAAAATAAGTAATAATTTTTAATAATTTTTAGGTGTTTAATAAAATGAATAAAAATTTTATCAAATACTAAAAATTATTATTATTGATAGTGAGGGATTGGTCGGGAAAGTTTGATCGACCTTATCGATCGGTCGGGTTTTGGGTGGTTGGGCTTCCCGTCTAATCGATCGAGTCGGGCTAAACTGGTTACGTCACAATTGTGTAACTGTCCTTTGATATTTTCCGTGATATCCGCCTGCAAATACGTTGTTTGTTTAATAACGGTTTGGATAACTAATTATGAAATATCTATATGGGGATTCGTGTATACACGTGGCACAATTTGATTCAATGAGAACTTGAATTTGGTACAGCTCACGCTTATGGAGTCCATGCAAAGCCATTCATTCTCCCTCTATATATATATTTACCTCCGGTGCAAGAAAGAGGCACATAGAAATGCCCTTACTAAGTTTTGCTGTTATTCTGCTAAAATATTTTTCTCAATTCTCTGGTTTGTTAATTTAACCATCAAAGACTCCTTGGCAAGCACCACACTGATGTCAAGACAGGATTCCGAGCATGGTTTGAGCTATCCACGATACTTCTAGTGAACTGCATCATCAATTATTATTATCATTTAGTTAATTTTTTACTAATTCAAATGACACCTATGCATAAATTTTAGTAAAGAATAATAGAACCATTAAAAGGATGTTTAATTGGACAAAATTAATTAAAACTTATTCATTTTTACTAATTTTTATACTTTTTTAATTAAAATTTGTTATATATTATTTTTACATAATATTTTTATATTTTTACTATACTTTTTATTAATTTTTTATCAATCAAATGCTCTCTAAACAAAAGTTCTTCCGTGAGTTTTCGTGTCGGTTCTCGAACCATAACGGACCCACCCAACCCCCGTTGCTAACAAGGCATTGTCATCATTAGCAACTTTAACGTGGTCAACTTGATGTCCTTTCATAATCAATTCACTGATCTAATCAACTTTGATTAATTTGACTCGGGTGGGACCCACCAGCGTCTGCCGGGTCGCCTTGCTCCTGATCAACAGAAAAATGTTTCTGATGATCCAATTTCCTTATCTGAACTACTTCATTTCAACGCTTGCCCCATCTTTCGGATAAAAATGAATTCTCAGTATTGACTCTTCTTACCGTGAACGTCTAAAACTTACACGTCTAAGGAACGAGAAATTATGGATGCGTTTCGTAGCAAAATTTTTAACAAAAAAAATTATTAATTATTAATTTTTGAATGTTTAATAAACCGTTAATTTGTGTTATTTTTTTTTATTTTGTTACAATAATTTCTTAACTCAAAAGTTATTAAAAATAATTAAAAATTAGTAAAAATATCAAAATTTGCTAAAAAATTTTACCCAACACTCTAAAGTTACAAAGAATTATTAAATTTTACTACTTGTTTCATCGAACATACTAAAATTACAACTAATAACTTTTGATAAAAAATACTAAAAGTTATTAAAAATTATATCTCCAAATGCCCCTACATATCATCCTGTGTCATATTTTTGGAGTTCGAAAAATGTTGATAAATTTTAAAAATTTTTATAATTTGTTATAATTTTTATAAAATATTTTTTTTATCTTGAATTACATGAATCTCTATAAATTTATGTATTCCTACAAACCTCAATGGTATATTTACAAATTCTAATAATATTTTTACAATTTTTAAAAATTTTTGATAGAAAAATTAAAAAATATCTCCCCAAATTCATTGGAAAGGCACCTCTCATCTCTAATTTTTGCGATTTATGAATGACACTCTAAACATTAAATATTAACTCAAATTATCCTCTACCTTAATCTTTTAAACCCAAAAAACCCTTACTAAATATTCTCTATTTAGCTAGCTAGGGTTATCTTCTTATAAAGTTCAGATGGTTAGAATTCTCATGCAATGAAACACACGCACATGTATAGGCTGTGAGAATTCAGATGTGATAGGGAATTGAGCCAAACTTTATTTCATTGGATTGATCTTTTGGATTTATCTGCAGATAATTCCAACTCCTGCTGGGGCTACAAGTGTCCTGAAGGGTGTCTCTCCGGCTGCTGATCACCATCATGTGAAAAGATTACAGCTGACTGGACTGCATGCCGTGTCCAATTAATATTGGATCATTCAATTGATTGACTGAAAATTACCGTTGCAAATCAGAAACTTGAAAATGTGGTTATTATTACGGGTGAAGTGAGATAAAATATTAAAAATTTTTAAAAATTATTTTTTTATCTCATTATGGGTACGTTTGGAGTCCCAAAAAAAATCAAAAAAAAACTAATGGATGGGATTGATGTGATGTAAAAATGATAGGTGGTAAAATATGATTGGAAGAATTTGAAAACTTTTGAAGTTTTTTAAAATTTTTTGATTTTTTTTAAGCTTCAAACGAGGCCTATATAATTTACTAATCCTCAATTTATCATATTTTTTACCACTTTAATTACACCCCATATAAGATTTATATTTAAAATTCCGTTGAACAATTAACCAACAATTATGCTTGTAGTGATATTATAGGTGGTGTTTGAAGTAGCGAAAATAAAATAAAAATACCAAAAGATAGTGTTGATGTGATGTAAAAGTGACACGTAACTAAATTTAATTAAAAAAATTTTTTAAATTTTTTGAAAAATATTAGAGATCCAAACATATCCATATGTTAGTCCTCGTTGAAGTTAATTATAATATGAAACAGTAAAGTTATTTTTTTAATTGATCCTCAGTACAAGTCGATCCAAAAGTTCTAAATCACTCCTCTTGCCACGTCATAGAACACAAAACATCGTATAATTGGAGTAGTCAATAATGGCTCCCACTCATCTGTTCAATAGATTGATTCTTATAGCGAGGCAAAATATTATTTAAAGTTTTTCGTAAGAAAAATTTACATCAGAATTTTCAAACACCCCTTTTTTTCCCAACTGATACAAAAACTCATTTCCAGATAGAGCTCAGCATTTGGTTGAATTTATTTTTTCCATTTTTTGTTAATAGAAGCGACAAAAAAAAAAAAAAAAACCAAAATTAAAAAAATTTTGTTCAATTTTTCAGTTAATCAAAATTATCATATAATTTTGACCAAATTTCATTGATCCAATTCAATTTTTTTTGGTCTTGGTCAATTTTTACCTACCCCAAATTTTTCAGCTAATCAAAATTTCAAATAATTTTGACCAAATTTAGTTGATTCTTTTCGATTTTTTTTTTGTCTTGGTCAATTTTTACCAACCCCCACTTATTTTGAAGGAAACATACAAAAAGGAAAGAAGAAAAGGAAAAAATTGTGATTTAATTGAGGAGACCCCTCATTGAGACAATTTTGACACAATTTTATCCTCGTAAACATAAAAAGGAACTTTTTATTTCTTTTTCTAGGGTTGGGAAAAAGCCTGTAGCAGCTATTTATGGGTGTGCACTGGGTGAAGTCCGTTCAGTGGCCCTAATCAGTCAAGTCCTGACTGATTGGTACAACCAAGAAAGCCAATAAACAGGCCCGGTGGAAGAGACTCGAACGCGAGACCTTACGCTCACCGGCCCAACAATTCGACTAACTCGGTTACCCCCGAATGGGCAACTTTTTTATTTCTTCGTTCTTATAATATTGTGATTTCTTCTTGGAACCCATTCACATTTCAAAGCATATTTCTCTAATTCTTTATCAATCCCAATTTTCATTTGACACCTTTTGGGAACAAATGTCTTTCCCACGCTACGCTCTTCCAGAGTTCCAGCATCACTAACCATAAGAGAAATTTTCTTTTCAAAAAAATATTTGTACTCTTGTAACCAAAGAACAAAGATTCTTTAGAATTCTCCACAAAACTTTAGCTAGCTAATAGTACTTGGTTAAAAAAAGATTCTCTCTCTAAAATCATGATCCCCCATATTCATAGGTTACCCAAGTCCGCCTATTTATTTATTATTTATTTTTTTTATAGTTAATCGTTTATAAGTATATAGAATATAAATTCTTCATTAAAAAACAAAATGATGACAATTATAGCATACAAATTTCAATAATTACAGAAGCACTTGAAGTGAGTACAAAAGTCGTAATATATTTTAATCGAAGATGACACAATACTTAGAATTCGTTTAGAAGTCTAAATTGTATCAAAAAATATTAAAAATGTTTAATTTTTTATTTCACAATACGATTATGAGATTACAATTTTTATCAATTTTTACTAATTTTTAATCACTCTAAATGTACCATTAATCACTATAAAAATAAGAAAAAAAATAAAGAATGGAAACGACAACTTAAAAAGATTAAGTTCTTTTTTTTTTAAATTCAAATAGAAAATTATATTGTATGTAATTGTATATTTTATTTTATTTTATAAATAATAGTAACTAATTTAAAATTTTTTCATTTTGCTTTCACTTTTAATTTATTAGTATATGAGTTGCTTGTAATCATCATCGTAAGATTAAAATGACTGTTTATCTAACACGTGATAACAAATTTTCCAACATACTATAACTAGAAAAAAAAAATTACTTGCAAAATATGATTAAAATAAGAATCCTTGACTGATTCAAGGTTATAAAAATCATTAAAATATTATATTGATACTATGATATAGGATACGTAATAGAAAGAATTGGTCAAGATAGAGTTCTGTTTGTAAAAATTTTAATTAATTTTTATTATATACTTTATTTATTAATTTTTCTCAAATTTAAGTTTGGACCTCTATTTTATTAAAATTAATTTTTTATTTTACCTTAGGAATCTTATTTTAAATAAGAGTTTCCTATTCTATTAAAAAAAAAAAAAACTAATTAGATAGTTAGAAAACGAAAAGCGATTCAAATTATGATAGAATTGGTTTGCTATTATAAATAAGACTTATAATTAATAAGGCTTCATTCTTAATTTTGATTAATAATATTCAGCGACATTTTTAGATTTCTTTTGTTCTTTTATTTTATTATGGATTAAAAATGTATATCGGAGTTTGAAGAATCTATGTACGCCGTATCAAATATTAAAATAATATATGAATAATCAATTTGTTAAGCTTAGAGATAATTGTTGCACTAGCAATTTCTAATGATATGACAATTCTTATTCGCGAAACACCACCTTCACACATTCAATCGAATATTAACCTGTGCCATAGTAATCAAATCGGGTCCTACACAAAAGCTAGCTGAGTCTGAAAAGAAATTGTAGATAGGTCCTATTTGGTACCACAAAAAATTATTAAAATTCATCAACTTTAATTACTTTTTATACTTTTTTAATTAAAATTTTTCGTACTTCACCTCTATGTCACATCTTTTTATTTTTATTGTACTTTTTATCTTTTTTTTTATCAACCAAACACCCCACAGTCTTGTCAAAATTCATTCAATGTAAGATTTCACACAAGACTCAATTTACTATAACGCTAGGGTTAAAGAATAATTTAATTGTACGTGAGATTGTTTATTATGGATAAAGTTATATACACCTGTCAATGAGAATTTTTAATAGATAAGACAACTGGTTGAGGAGCATTTAATAACATACGAGGAGTCCTAAGAGTAAAACGAGATTAAGGTAAAAAAAAAACTTTTGCCTTGAAGAGAATAATATCTTTCTAAATATTTCTAATTTGAAAAAAAAATATTATTTTTAGAGTAAAAAATTATAATTGAATATGAAGACGGAGATTAAAAATTTCATGAAATTAATTTAAAAACTTCATAAGGGACTTCAGAAACAAAAAATATTCAAAATATGTTATTATTTTTTAGTTTTAAAAATAATATATTGGTTTCGTAATATCGAATTTTCTTAATTTGATTAATAATACTCATTGAGTTTTTAGAGCTCTTATGACCTTTTTGTGAATTAATTAAAGAACGTATCTTATAATCTTTATTTAAATCCATCTTTTCCCTTGCCAAACAAAGTTACTCACGATATTTTAATGCCATTTTAGTTAATTAATCATATAATATCTGGAAAAATGAATATGTCAAAAACACCAACAGCGCAACTTTATCATCATCCCACACGTGTATTAAAACTAGTTATTACTAAATTAGACGCAACTAATTATAGTACGATTTCAAGCACTGTATAGGGACACAGTGCTTAATTAGTGTAACTCAACATTGCCGTGTAGCTCGACAATGCCTTGTGAACAGTTTAAAAAAAAAAAACAAGACAAAAAAAAAAAAAAAAAAAACAAAAAAAAGAAACAATGCCTCGGGAGTGAAGAGGGTCTTATCTCAGCTAAATTTCCCATCTATCAACTCGCCTGATATGCAATTAATTGCAAGATACTGAGCAAAAATCGTACTCTCTGATTACAATATATCGCCGGGCCCAGATTCAACATTTCAGCAATTTTGGAAAGTCCCAGAGAGTAATTCCATTCCACTTAATATAGGAAGTTTTTGGTCAATCAAAATTAATTAAAATTTATTAAATTTTATTAATTTTTTATACTTTCTTCTAATCAAATTTTACTATATATTACTTCTATATCAAATTTTTATATTTTTATTATACTTTTAATTAAATTTGTACCAACTAAACACTTCTTTCGTGCATCCAAATATATCAAGACGGTTTTTGATTAGTCAAAAATACAATAAAAATATAAAAATTGATGTAAAAGTGACATGTAATGAAATTTAATTTAAAAAATTATAAAAGATAAAATTAATAAACTTTAATAAATTTGGACCACCCAAATACCCATGAATCATAACAATTTCAATTCAAACTAATATTTTTCATTCATCCAGCCTTCAGAAAGTGTCACTTCATTGAAAGGATCTAAACTTTGCGATGGTTTATGAATGCATGGAAAACATAATTATAACCACCTTATTACTTTAATTTTACTCCAATCACAAGCTAACAGAAAGGACTTTATGCGGGAGAGACAGTCCATGTTTATCCGGTTTATCTATCATTTACACGATTAGTTGAAAGCGGTATTAAATGGTGAGAGTTTCGAATTACTTTATAAAGGGGGCCCCGGGGGGGGTGAAGTGCCTACTATATCAGATAACACTTATTGGAGGAGAACCATGTCATATCACTGTCACTAAAGAACCAAAACTGTAATAGAGACATTTTTTGGTTGCTGATCCATCGGTGATGCCGAATTGCCCATACATTATGCAAAGCCATCAGATTTCTTGGAGCATCAGTTTATTATCAGTTGATCCACATTGCAGGAGTATTATATAGTCTACGAATGATATATATATATATATATATAGAGCAGTTATTAATAATATATATTTATGGATATATATATATAGAGCAGTTTTCTTATTTCCTTTGTTTGGATCTATGAGTTCGAATTAAAATACATTTGATCATTCGAAATTGGAATTCTCATATGGCAGGCCATGTTCCTTTGCAGGCTGTGAGATTGAAAAAAGAAAAAGCCTTTCCCTATGCTTATAAGTTTCAATATTACTTGGATCATTGCGTATCCTTCCTTAAAAGTATCAATCCTTTTAGTGGCATCTGGTAATTGCATGCATTTTCAGATGATCTTAAAACATATAAACAATTGCTCCGCTTGTTTTGCTTCAAACCTTTGTCGGATTTTTCATCTTTTAAAGCTTTCATTCTTTAAAGAAGCAGAAAAAAATGAGAGAGAGAGAGAGAGAGAGAGAGAGAGAGAGAGAGAGAATTAATTAGAAAAGAATCACACTAGAGGTTGAGGCTTGCTGATGATCCATATATAAGCATCTTAAATTAGGAGGACCAAACTCTTTCACGGTAAAAACAAAAAAGGCATTTCGACATAACCCTGAACAGAAAAAATGTTTGCCTTCTTGGGATTACACATGAAACTGCCAGGTAAAAAAGTAAAAGACAATCATCCACTGATCTGTCCAACATATATATTTCCTCTTGTTCTTGGAACCTCCTCATTCATGTCCTCCAAACATTGAAGCTTTGGTTGTATAATATACTATCTTCTCTACCATTGTCATTATTTCTCCCTTTCATATTCCTAGATAGCTTATGTAATGATTCCCTCATTCCATTTCTAAGGACCGAATGTCTGAGGAATTCTATATATCATCGAACTCACATAAATGTGGAATGACAAGCCTCCTATTATCTCTCAATATCACGTTTGTTGACATATTTGTCTCAATATTAAGCAAGATTAAATCCTCAGATGTTGAAAATGTGTGGTACTGCCACTATCAGCTACCAACTGAATCAAACCATTAAAGTTAATTTCTTAACCTATCCGTTAATTAAATAGTTGATTGCTGTTTAATTATCTTTCGAGTTCTCATTAAATAAACAACAATTTAGCCCCTCTTTTTTTTTTTTTTTTCCTTGCATGAAAGCTCATTCCACTAAGAAGGGGAAGAGATAGAGCTATAGATTTCACTTATGGGTTTGACAAATGATATTTCATAGGAGAGTGGTACGGACCTTCTTGTTTCCCCCCATGGTTACAATATAATTGATGCTAATCTATATGGTTACCTAGTCAATAATTCATACTCCATTGAAAAATTGTACTGATGAAGACTCTAGGCAGCACCGCTACAAATATATGCACACATCTTCTCTACATCATTTGCATAACATCACATATATAAAAATTTGGATAATTATCCTTGTAATTATCATAAACTGTGAAATTTTAAATTACGCAAATATAAGAAATTAAGCGCTCATAAAATTAATTAATTTGTAACCATTTGGCGATGTTTATCAACTCTATATAGATTATACTATAACAGACTGACCTGAACATGAAGCTAATTTTCCGGTATACGTAGGAGCTGCTTGTATGATTAATCGGCGATGATAATCACCAAACTTGTCTTCTGGGCTTCGTTTGCTATTTTGGTCGAACTGTATTAGGTGAGTGGTCATGATGGCGAAGAGGGGCACATGAAGAACTAACTCAATGATGTTGTTGCTAAAGCATGTAAAGTACGGGAGAACCATAACTGCAGGGAGGGATCAAGAGATGCCCGCATACAGAGTTAGCAATGCACAGTGCCCTGCTTCTCCATCTTGCTCAAACACCCACCTTCTTAATATGCCACAAACCTGCAGCTACCCATATTCCTCTCTCTCTCCTCTCTCTCTCTCTCTCTCTCTCTCTCTCTCTCTATATATATATAATATATATTTTCTCTCTCTCACACACACACTCACACACTGAGAGAGGGAGCTTATAATGGGAAGTTGGGACAAGTATATGAAATGTTGCAATTTCCCTACTCTCTTATTTATACAAAATAGGAAAAAAGGAGGGTTTGGGGAGGGGTGTGAGTGTGGAAGAGGAAATGTAAAAAGTTGAGTTAGGTGAGGACCCCATAAGTTTGCAAACCAAACAGCCTGTCACAACTAGCTAGGTCGAGCAGAGGACCACTCACCACCCCCTGTCACTATGCAAACCAAGTTACCAAATTGTCCTCGTAATTTTTCAAAAAGACATTCATGTTGTAGTATATGTTGTGTTGATGCCACCTGAACAGTAGTACACATGATCATTTTTAATTGCTATACTGGTCTCTCCACATCTTTGCTTTGACATTCAGAAAAACCACAAAAGGCAAAAAATAAACAAGAAAGGAGAATTTCTGAATATTCTAAAAGAATTAATATGGTTTCCATTCATCTGATTGACTAGTAATGGCTCTTTTTGCTTCCTCTTGGTTAGTTCAAAATATCCATTCCACCTTTAGCTTCCTCCCTCAAAGCTCAAGAGGTTTTCATGCCAGTGCATAATTTCCAGAAACTTTTGGAGCATCAAATCTGTATCTAAGAATATTCTCATAACGTCTCAATCAAATAAATTTCCAATTAAGAAATTTTGGTTTAATTGTACTGTTGGTCCCCAATATATACATAGAGACTACCCGTTTAATTCACCTTAAAAAAAAAAATTACTGTCACCTTCTCTCTCTCTCTCTTTACGTCATTAATTATCACCATCCCCAGCATGAAAATTATGTAAGACTTAAATCTTACACTCTTAAATATTATAAATATAAACCTGATCCCTCTTTGGTTGTGAGTATATCAATCCCTACATTCCAATTTACTTGACATATATATAATTTTATAGTTCTAATTTACCGCCATCTCTATGCTGGCTGACAGTTCTTAAATATAATCAGAAAACTGGGATATCCTATCAGGTTTGGAAATGGAAAAATATAATGTTTTAGATTTTTTTATAGGAAATTAGGGAAAAAATGTGAGAATGATATTTTTGTAATAAAAAAAACTTTTTAATATATTATTTTTTAAAATTCGATAGGCCTAATATTTTTCACATTATCCTATTTAGTGGACTGTCCCATTATTTTTTAATTTTATTTTTTATGTACTGCTTTGTGTTCTCTACTGGTTACCTTTAAAATAATAGTCATGTGTTAGTGCTATGACGTGGGCATATTCTTTTTGTTTTGGGGGTAATTCTGGAGCTAGTTTTAAACCAAGTAGTGAAATTGACCCTACAATTTACACACCATTGAAGGTTGGTGGTCTGTTTCACTCAGTTTTGTGTAGAACATAGAGAAAAGTTTGAAAAGAATATCTTCACAATCAACAAAGAAATGGACAGGTCATGATCCAACGGCCTTGCTGAGTCGTTGGCCCAACGTTATCTATACCTTGTTTGCTTCAATATATATATATATTATATATGTCGACATTCCTGGATCGCTGCTCGCCACAGAATTTGCTGACAGTGTCTTAGTCGAAAATGTGGTTGTCCAGAGACTTGCAACATAGGTCTTCCTCCCCCTATGTACTGTAGTGTGGGAAAAAAAAAAAAAAAAAAGTGATTGGAAATTGTAAGAAAGCAAAATGGATAGAAAGAAGTGAAATTTACTTTATTCTGTTAGTAGGGATTAGAAAAATGAGGAAAAAAAAGATATTTATTAAAAAATAATTATGTTATTTAACAAATAATAAATATATATGAATATGTGTAAGTAATTCATTTCCCTTTCAATTTCTTTTTAAGATGGTAAATAAACTCCGAAATATCATTACATGAACCACAGATCCACTGACAGTTCCGAAAGTCCTAAAAGTAGACTCAAAAGAGTCTACCAAGTACCAGTCGATGATGTCCAGTGGAGACATTATAATCACCTAAGATTCATAAGGGGGAAAAAAAAGTTGAACACAGAAAGAATTTATCAAAAAGAAGAAAAAAATCTATATATCACACGAATTAATTGTTTAGTGCAATTTAAATGATCGCCATGAAAGTTCATATATGTGCCATATAGCTGACAACATGCCTGCAGAAGTCTATCTTACCATATCTACCAGGCTTATAAGAGACATATATGAATCCTTAGTCATTCAGTAATGACATGCTATAATATGTAATGAGGTTTGTATCATCCTGCAAAAGCTTATTTCTGTTGCATTATGTATTAATTGTTTTGTGACTTTTTAAGTTTTAATTTATATATATATATATACATACAAACACAAACTATATAACAAAGGGAACCAGTGCAAGTCGAAGATATATATATTTTCCTACCCATTATTGTTGTCATTCTACAATCAAATGTTGTGATTTTCTCCTCTTTTAACTTTTGTCTAGAGCAGCACCATATTAGAATTGATGAATAAAGTTGTTGCCATTCTACAGTCATCTTGAATTTTGCTTAATTAATTATTTTATGGCATGACTCAGTTTTGCAAACCAAGATATATCAAACGGTTAAAAAAACATAGCATGTTTAGTAGTTCCATTTGGGGAGGAGGTTTAAACAACCTATCATTAATGTGAGAGAGCCACAAACAATAAATATTAAGCCAAAATAATGAACACCACAACTTCTCCATCAATTTCTAAATGCTCAACTTGGAGAGCTAAGACCTAATCACCACTGCTTCTGGCCTAGGTATTATGAGCCCACGTGCTTTGTGCAAATAAAAGGGCGGGGAAGGGGGTGGGGTTGTTTCAAATTCTTGACCTCCCCTTGTTATGATAAATTCCACTAGCTAATTTAGCACCAGAGAAGACAAGAACAGCCGAAAAAACACACATCTCTGGTGCCGGAAAAAGCCTTCCTTTTTGGCAAGGACATTCTGCTAATGGGATGGTTTACTCCAAGACCAATGGATCTTGATAAACAATTCTGAAACTGGTTTTACATTATTCTGACCTTGATAGAATACAAGTTCACAGGAAAATCATATAACATGATCTAGTTATATCCAACGTACATGTGGAGATGTGCAAATAGAAAAAGTTATTGGCTGTAACTAGAATGAGTAAAAAAGACAAGATATGTTTAGGATTACATGAATTACAACCATAAATAATTAGTTAATTTTAATAATTTCACAAAATAAAAAACATAATTCTTGATAAAAATGAACGGAAAAAATATTTCATATAATCGACTTCAATTAATTTAAAACTAAAATTTTATCGATCGTTGAGTCCTTGCAGTAGATATGCGTTCACATTGAGGCAAGCATTGTTTTCAAGCAATGCCCCACCCGGGGATGTGGGACACGTCACAAGCAAAAGTTGGCCCGTATTCTAAAGCTCGAACAACTTTTGTAATTGATTTTTGTTCATTTCTTTTGTCATGTTGTTGAAGGTGGTGATAGGGCTTGAAGAGAAATTCATGATTGTACTGATTGCCTTTTTTACATTTCCCACTTCCATCAATGGACTCCCATTTTTTAATTTTCTCAAGTCTACATTATTCCATTATGGAGGTCGTAGATGCTTGTCTTGTCTTGTAAAATGGAGGGGGAAAAAAGAAAAAGAAAAAGAAAAGAATCTTCTTGTCATTATATAAAATAGTTTCTTATATATACCAAACTTTTTTTTGTTTCACTCTGTAGGAAAACTTGAAGGAGTATCATATGTTGTCATGGCACCCAGGAAATTGAGGGAAGGTGATGATCCCTTATTAATCTTAGTCACTGCATTTTGAGTCCTCAACACTACGGGTATCTTAGCTCTTTCAATGATCATCATTTTACAAAATCTAGTGTGTGTGTGTGTCCACATATAATATGATAGATCTTGGTACATTTCTGGCCTTTTGAGCATGTGCTCATGCGTGTGTGAACATAAATAAGTGTGTACGTGTATATATACATATGCCACCGGGGGGGGAGAGAGAGAGTTGGGGTTTCCATATTGGTTGTGGAAGGAGAACCAAGGATCGATATGTGAAGGGAGAGATTATTTGGGTTCTCACATCAGTTGTGAAAAAGCCTGGAGATCAGTATATAAGTATAAGGAAAAATCTCACCCTACGAACTAGATTTTGGGAGTGAGACCCAAGACTATGCAAAAATTAGTGTCAGAGTCCAGGTGTACCATTAATCTTAATCCATCGGGAGGAATAAATTACCCACAATCGATGTGAGAACTCCAACAACCTCCTCCTCCACACATCGGGTCTTGGGTCCCCTTTCATAACTGATGTAGGAATCCCAACAATCTCTCCCTATATCATCTCTCCCTACATACATCGGGTCTGACTAATGTAAGAATTCCAACAATCTCTTCCTACATACATCGGGTCTTGGGTCAGAGAAAGTGACAATCCGTTCCTGTCGATAGACGGAGATTGATGGTATACCTGCGTTCTGATACCAGTTATTGAGTGATTTTGAACCTATTTCAACCTCAATAGTTAACTCAATCGTAGTGTTAAGTGATCTTAAACCTACCTCAACCCCAATAGTTAAGTAGTGTGAGCTTTCATCACACTTATATATGACCACTGATGTGGGAACTCCAATAATTTCTTCTTTCACATATCGGGCTTGGGCTCCTTTTCATAATCAATGTGAGAACCCCGACATATATATATAGAGAGAGAGAGAGAGAGAGAAAAAAAAGAAAGAAAGAAGGGATTAGAAACATTATATTGTGAGTAGACATCCATATTCTCGCCAAAAGATTGTGAGAATCATCACTAGCCCGTAAGAAAATAATGAGAAGTGCCATCTAATTATATAATCCAGATCGGCACAATGTATAGTCCAGGCGAAAAAAAAGGGCGGAGAGTAGATAATTGGACGGTGGATACGGAACGAAAAGACCATTACTGATTATTATATGCTGAATGTGAACAAGTGGATGAATTGCTGCTAATGTCAATTATTTTATTATATATAAGGGTTGTTTGGTAAAAAAAAAGTTAAAATTTTTTCTGTAACTTCTGTTTTAATGCTGTTTTGGAGTTATTTTTGGTAAAAGTTGTGTTTGACAAAAACTTCTAGAAATTAGAAAAAATTTGAAGAAAATTAGAAAAAATTAGAGGCAAATTAGAGGCAGTTAGATAAAGCTAGTAAAAATTAAAAAAAAAATGTAACTTAATTTTAGTTAAGAAATTTAGAAAAAAATTTAAAAAGGTTAAAATTTAAATAAAAAAATTGGAGAATATTTGCGTTTACTAAACCAACCCATGATAATGCACACACGGACAAGAAGTCGTGTCCAACCGAATGGTCCAAATGTGTATTTTAGGACCCTTATTTGGTTAATCCTGTAACTTTATAGCTGTTATTCTTTGCCAAGTGCCATAATTAATGCAGGATATATAGCATTAACTACACTAGCAATATATATTATGATAAGATCCTTAATAAATTAATGTTTGGAATGTTTGCAACTGTATGTGTGTGTGTGAATATATATATATATATATATATGTATGTGCCTTTACAGTTAAAAAGAATTCAGCACATCTATTACATTGACCTGGTATTCCACTGATAGAGATTTGAGTAGGTTACATCTATATAATAAAATTGGATGATTTTTAAAAATATCTCTCTTAACAATTAAAATTTAATGGTTATGAATTATATTTTTTCATTTAATAGTTGAGATTTTTATATTTTTAACTTTTTGCTCAATTCTTATTTAGTGAACTCTACAATCATCTATCCATACAACAGTTTAGACATTTTAAATTTCTTCAACATATTTCAAGGGTGAAGATTATATACAAATTAAAACTGTTAATTTAAATTCCGTTCAACTATGGTTTCTGAGAAGTAGAATCTTTCAAATTAAAACACCATAATTTGTACTTTCTTTTATGGTGCTTATTAAAAGTTAATTGTAGATAGATACCAAAACACATATAATAGTTGTTAATTAAGGACTAAAGTTTTGAAAAAAAAAATTAAAACCTATAAATTATTATAATTTTTCGATCTAAACTTTTTGTCTAAAGTTTCAACTATATAAGAAAAATTTATTGCTAAGTTTATTTAAAATACCGTAGGTACGAATTATTACTAGTTACTTATAAAACAAGTGTATATCACAAATATTTGTAATGGCTATCATATTATATTTAGACTAATTCAGAGACGTCAACATCTACAAGCTATACTTGACATCACAAAATCTAAAAGAAATAAAAACATAAAGAGCGGAGAGAAGTGAAAAGAGGGTTTTAGTGGTTGATGAGGTGGTGCTCCCTTGGATTAATGGAGAAAGGGCGATCGAGAGACAAAGCCATCATCCAAGTAGGTAAAGTTGCCATTAGGGATTTAGCATAATTAATGGGCATATCACTTGAAGCACATTATTAACCAACAATTAGAGAGGCAAAGAAAAGTGGAATTATATGTTTATATAGTTGATGGGATGTATGTAGATGCGGGGGACCCTTGGTCATCAACAATTAAGATTTGTGTTTTGAAGTTATTAATCTCGCGCATTGACCGGAATTCCACAACAGTTAAGCACAGGGTTAATATGTGTATATATGCCATGAGTAATATATATTGCAATTAAGTGAAATATATAAACTCAGAAATCAGCTATTCTCAGACGATATTACTTGGCACTCTCCAAATGATACCCACAATCACCAATTTGTTGGAAATAATAAAAAATATATTGCGAAAGACAAGATGGGTTCATGAATAAATGCCAAAATAAATAAATAAATAACACTATTTAGTTAACTCACAATCAGCTTCAGTAATTTGAAATTTTTAATTAAGGCCAACTCATTGATGAAAATTCTAGAGTATATGTAGTGGGAGACACCTTAATTACTATATATATATATTTATAAATTGTTGGCCTTTATATGTATTATTAATGCCATCGTCATGGCAGCGCAACTGTTTAGGTCATAAATATTATTACTTTCCCCCCCTTCCTCACTTATCTTGATTAATTAAATTCAGTGAGATTAAGTGAATCTACAGCTCTAAAGTTGTGATAGACAAATAGCATTAAGAGTGACGGGCATGAATGATCACAAATTTTATCTAATCAGTTGAAAAGATTTTGTGTAATCTCCTTTCTTTTTTATTTCTTGTCTTACCTAGCTGAGATAAGTTTGGTTGTGCATATGCAATGCATGCCATCACCATGACGTCTACAAATTTAGCATACAATAAATTATGAGGATGTTTGGAGTTGTAAAATTTAGTATAAATTTATAAAAATTAAGTCTCGTAATTTGTACTGTGAATAAAAAATTTGAATTTTATATACATTTATAAAGATTTTTAAAGTTTTATAAAAGTTCCAAACAAGTCATATATTAATTGCCGATTAATTTGATGATTAACAAAATTTCTACAATTAATGCAACTCAAATTACAAGACTTAATCAAATTCATTCGGGTGTGGATGTGAAAAATAGTCTTTTGTTATACCGATCCGATTCAAATTTTCTATGACTTTTCATTTTCAATTGAGGTGTGGAAAACTGAATTAATAAAAAGTATCGATAGTTTTAAAAATCAATCATTATCAACACGTAATATTTTTTAAATTCTTTGATCCTGTTATATCAATTATTTTTGTTATCGTTACACCAATCATTATCGGAGTCCTCCAATCCTGTTACACCCATTTTTTTTGTGATCATTACATCGTTTAAAACCATTTAACATATATATACAATCATCAATTGTATGGGTATATATATATATGCACAAAATTGAAAAATAAGCTTATTTGGTGAAGTATATATATTACTAGTATGCATTGGTATTCTTAAAATACTACTAAGTGAAATACAAACGTTTGTGGGCATCAAGTAATTACTAAGTAAATGTATCGTTTTTTAAGTTTCATTTATTTATTTGTTTTCTCGATGTTCCTTCTCAACGTGTTTTTGCCTAACTAAATATTCTTAATTTATGCAAATGTCTAGCTGCATCCTCGGATCAGTGGTGAGTGTACTCGGAAAACACAGCTCATCTTAGTTTACAAGAATGACTAGAAAGCATGTCGGCTTTGATTATCAGAGAATTCATGGCTGCTTATATTAGAAAAAGGAGTAAATTAATTACAAAATAATTATTCAAGTGCGATCAAGAATTTTCTAACACCGCATTCATTGGTTAGGGGACCTTAGAGATAATAATTCACCAACTAATCCCACTAAGTAAAGTATATGAAAAAAACAATAAACATGCACAGGTAACTGTTGTGGATTCAACATTGTGTGACCAAAATAGTGTCACTAGCTATATATAAGACTAAAACCTAAATCAAAGTTATCATCGATAACCTGTCCAGGAAAATTACCCCGGCCGGGTACAATCAATCACTGTCCACAGACCAATTCTGAGCCTATTTTCTTTTCAGATGGAGCCATCTATGACCCAACTAGCAAACAAAAATACCCCACCAGCAAGTAGTAGGCACAAAAAGTTGTTTCAACGGACTCCATCACGATTTCAAAGCAATCACCTACATATAATAAATTTAAACGTAAATTAATTAGATGAATGGTAAAGGAAACTACGCTTGTGTTTATCAAACTAATGGTATGGAACCCCACTTGAGGATCACTCGGATTTCAAATTGACATATACCTGTGTATATATATATATATATATATGTATATCACCAGTAAGGCCAGAAAATTAAAACTTTGAATTGCTTGGACTTTTTCATATGCATGCATGGCCAAATTTCTCCCATTGTCTCGCTCAAAAAATGTGTGGTCCAAGATTGACAAAAACAACTTTAATTAGGGTGTACATGTCGGTGTGGTGGCTCCTTTAGGAGTTCCACATCAGTTTCTCACAAAGAAGGAGAGACCTTGTGAGATTATAAATAAAGAATTCTTCCTCTTTTGTTAAGTGCACCAGTCAAAATTAAACATTTGTATACTAAATTTTCATTCTAGTTAAATTCTTCTTTTGTAAGGTGAGAGTTAAAAATTACTTGGGTCAATTCTTCATGGGTGTAACGGATCTTCGAGTATGAGAGAAAGAATTACGTGATTATAAGGATTTTTCACAAAATAGATTTTCTTCTCTGAGTGCCTGTAGTTTTTTTGGTTTGGGAGTTTTTTTTTTTTACGTAAATTCTTGTGTTATTTATTCTTACTCTTCTTGATATTTTGTCAAATGTAGATCCTAAGGGGGTGAATTAAGAGACCTAAATTCCCAAAAGTGGTATCAAAGCTTAGGTCCTTTAGTGCAGTGGAGCTCTTGTGTGGTAGTGTGGATACGTACAAATCTAAGGAAATTCTATATAGGAGATTAGTTTTAAGTGGGGCCGGTATGACCCCTCTAATTTTTTCTGAGAACCTACTTGGCGGGCATTATTCACTTCTACGGTAAAATTTATCAAAGTAGAAGTGCGAAAAAAAAAATATCAGAAAGTAGGGTTTCAAATTTTATTAGATTTGAGGTGGAGAAATTTGACGGGAGAATCAATTTTGGATTGTGGAAAGTGCAAGTCAAGGATTTTGATTCAATCTAGATTACACAGGGCATTGAAAGACAGGCTAACCCCGGATATTAGCAGTGCTACTAGTGGTACTAATGGAAAGGATAGCATAGCAAACAAATCTGGTATGAGTAATGAAGATTGGGAAGATTTGAATTTAAGAGCGACAAGTACGCTATGACTGTACTTGGCTAGGAATGTGCTTGCAAATGTGCATGGAATATCTACGCAGAAGAATTCTGGAAAAAACTCAAGGAGTTGTATCAGACAAAGGGCATCTTAAATTAGGTGTACCTAAAGGAGCAATTTCATACACCGCAGATGAAAGATGGTGCAACTATTTCAGATCATCTAAGCGTTTTCAATGGGATCGTCTCTGAACTAGAGGATATTGGAGTTAATATAGATGATGAGGATCAAGTCAAGTTTTGAGACTCATCTGGTCTCTTTCGCATTCCTATGAGCACATGAAACTTACCTTAATTCATGGGAAGGAGAAAATAATTCTATCAGAAGTTACCGATAAGCTATTTTCTGAAGAGAGAAAACTGGGTGGTGGAAGCAATGATCCTCCTGAAGATTCAGCTATGGTAGTAACTAGAATTGGGAAAAAGAACTCCATAAAGAAAAATGTAAGCTACTCTTGTGTGGACAATCTAGACACATCAAGAAAATATGTCTAAAAAGTAGAGTAGGATTGGCAAGTGGCTCCAGGTTAATAAATGGAGAGACTGACAATGTTGTTAACACTATGAGTGTTTCTATGGAAGATGATTTTTTTAAAGGGGACATGTACATTCTCATGGCATGCCGCTAATCCCCAAAGTTGCCATAATAGAAGATGCGTTGTTGTTAGCGAATCCATAAGTTTGCACACGGGCATTAATTTGGCATTGATGCAGGGTGTGTAGTGAAAATTTATGTCGATGGTTGATGAACTTAAGGAAAGCCAAACATGAGAGTTGCACCATAATTTTTCAGTAAGGTTTTCGACATGTGCCGAAGTGAAATACTTGGAATTGGTTTATTCTAATTAAGTGTGTATGCCTTTTATGGTGGAGCATAATGCTCTGGGAGCACGATAATTCTCTGCGATAGGGAGTTATGTTTTCAAATCTCTTGGAGGTGAAGGTTGAATGTGGAACCAACTAAAGTCGCAAAGGTAGAGATCGTTGGTGTGGTGGCTCTTTTAGGAATCCTACATTGGTTTCTCACAAAGAAAAGAAGGTCTTATAAGGTTATAAATAAAGGCCTCTTCCTCTTTGGTTAAGTGCACCAGTCAAAGTCAAATATTTGTATAACAAATTTTGATCCTAATTAAATTGCTTTTTTGTGATATGAGAGTTAAAAACTACTTGTGGCAATTCTTGTGGGTGTAATGGAGTTTTGGGTATGAAACGAAGAATTGTGTGATTGTTAGGATTTTTCACATAATAGATTTTCTTTTCTAAGTGTTTGTGGTTTTTTTTCGATTTGAGAGTTTTTTCCACGTAAATTCTTATATTATTTATTTCTCTGTTTTCTTGATATTTTACCAAAGGTAGATCATAATGGGGTGAATTTAGGAGGCCTACCATCAAGATCACACAATTGCTTACTTTGTAGCTTCTTTAATTTCTGTTCTTTCATTTCCTTCCTTGCATCTACTAAAGCTTCTTATACTCTTGTATGTAGAAAATAAATAACGACACATGGGCATAGAAATGGAGAGAATGTGAAAATTAATGTTTAGCCATGTATTATATATATATATATATATACACATACAATATGAGAAAAAGAAAATAAAAAATTTACATCACTTGACTAAGGTGGTGTTTTGCTCACCAATAAAAAAAAAAAAAAAAAAAACCTTTACCAACCTTCTCTAACTTTTTATAATTTTTTCTAATTTTTTCTAACTTTTGTAAATTTTTATTAAACACTCAACTACCAACTAAAATGCCATGTGTCAAAAAATATCTAAAATTGCACTTTTTTGGTGTGTCCAAACAACTCCTAATGAGTGTCTAAATTTGACCAAGAGGACATAGATTTAGGCTTTGTTTGAGAACCTTGATAGTTTCCCAATTTTCGACTATTTAGTGTTTTTTTTTTTGACCTTTTCTGAAATAATCAAATTTATACTCTTATATTTTAAACTTTTATTTAAACCATGCATACGGGTAAAAATATAAAATTAAAAAAGAGTTAATAAGTTAGTTACTAAAATACTAACTTTTTTTCCTCCCCCAAAAAAAAGCTAGTTAACTTTTTAATTATTAGTTAGTAACCAAGTACCAAAAAAAAAAAAAATTAACTTTTTTTCTTCACAGACTAACTTAGCAAAACTAACTAGCAACTAGACTTGTACTATAGAGAAATTGAGAAAATGGAAAAGGTTCAAGCCATGTAGTGTGCACTATGACAAATGAAATATTGTAGGGTTTATAGAATCATATGGACCAGGAAGAGTGGCTGACTAGGAGTGTTGAGGGCACTCTTAATTTTTTGTCACGCCGCTTCCATTATGTCCAAATATCACCAGGAAGACACACTCAGTCTAGGTGTAGGATTTTTTGAAGTGAGTTGCCCGTTCAAACCCAAAACAAACCTAAAACCTATGACAGCCTTCCACTATATATTTATATGTTACGTTCAACATTGGTTTTTAGCACTTTAGCTCTACTGTGTCGTCGGCTACGCTGGGTTGATTTAACAACGAGTGGACTCTATATATATCAATTCTCGTTGACAAGATAAAGCTTAATCTCAAAGTTGCAACGTTATGAAATTTTCCAACGAAACGTAACCATATATCTTGATTTAACATCCTCTACAGGATTTAAAATATATATATATATATTGAACAGCTATTAGGACTTGCATGTTTTGAAAAATTAGCATATGCTTTAAGTCTCCGAAGAGTACTGCAGAGACTGACGGTCAAGTCCAACAATACAGCTTATCTTTATCTGTCTACTTCATATATTTAGATTGAATGGTATGAAACTGCATCCATTTCTTTTGTGTTAATGCAATCTATAATACCATCATAGGGAAACACAGGATCTAAAAACGACTGGTATTAAACTATATTAGTAAGAGCAAACCTTTTGTACGCGTATGTCAAAAATCTCCAAATATTTTGGAAATATGCACAAGGTCTGAGAGGACCCATAAAACAATGGGTACGCTACATATGGAATGCTGGTCACTTCTGCTTGAGAGCTCGAACCAAGTCTTGGGGGCCATTCTTCAAATTGGTTTTAAGGTGATGAGACAATCAGTGCCTTGGCCCAAGATGACAATTTAGTTCTTCGTACCCACGAGCTTTTCTTCACTGTTGGGGGCTCCCAGCCTGAGACAAGAAGTTCCGGGTTGAAGCCCACACACAATCCAAAATATTCAGTTCATGTGTGGTTGGAAGTTGAACTGATAATATTTTCTTTTTTTTTTTTTTTTTGGCGCCTTTAAGAAGATCAAATTTATGCAACAGATGACTTTTGGATTAGCGGTAAATTTTGAATTTAAAACCAATGTATGTTCTGATAATATGTTATATAAAAACTATCAGGAAAGGAGCAACGTTATTATTACTTACGATGTTATTTGATCCTCTTGACAGTGTCAACAGTATGGGCCACACTATGAAGCTAATTGGGCCTCATCTATCATTCCTAAAATTGTAGCAGCTTGGTTTGGGAATCAGAGAAATAATTTTTTTTTTTGTTTTTTAGCTTATGTGTTTTTTTTTAATTAAAATTTGACCTTTTTTTATTTAATAGTTTTTAAGCATATTTATTCGTATACATAAAAAATAATAAAAAAAATTAAATTGTCTTTCGTGAAAAAACTAATTTTTTATTTTTTTCTAAATCCAACTAAAATTTTTTATTTTTTATTTTTTTTATGAATGTAAAATAATATACCTAAATATCACAACTCGAGCTCGAGTATAATTCCAAAAAAAAAAAAAAAAACTCGTTTCAAAATCTTTTTTTTTGGGGGGGGGGTTCATGATTGTAAATGGCTGTTCATACACGAGAACATTGAAAATTTGTCAAGTTTTTGTAAGAAGAATATTGAAACAAGGCAAGTTGAGACAACCGATTACACCACTCTTTCTTCCCTTGTAAAAAAAAAAAAAAAAATCTCAAATCATTGACTAACCACTCTTGTCGTTATCTTGTTGCTGTGCTTGTTCACGACAGAAGATTCGACAAACCATATACGAGTTCCCAATGAGATTATCCTAACAATAACATAATCACACTAATTAATTAATTAATATAATCTATACATATAAAATTACCAGAAATCAACATCGACGCCCAGCTTCATGTGTTGATTATGCACGCGAAAGTAGACAGAGATAACATTTACAAGAATTTTTACGATTCTATTTGAATTAAACATTTATTAAAAAAATAAAAAATAAAAAATTAGAATTCGAAGTTCAATTTTGTATGAATTGTGATAGACAATGGAAGAAAAATGGCATGAGATTTGAGAAATAAAAAAATTAATATTGATTAATAATTTTTATTTTATTTTTTTTTAATTCATTCAAATAATAAAGTGTGTCTTTAAAATTTTTTATGTTTCCTATTTTTTTTTTTCCGAAGCTTTGTTTGGTATGTTGGCATCAATGCGTTCTCACATTTGGTCTTAAAAAATAAAATTAAAATGCTATTATTTAAGAATAACTATTTTTACATTAAGTTAAAAAATATATTTTTTAATTTACATGATAGAATAGTCATTTTATTCCAATCAAGATTTAAACTTAAAAAAAAAAAAAAAAAAAAACAGAAAGCAAATAAATAAGTAACAACTTTACAATCACATATTTTTTTGTATCATTATTTTGAGCTGTAAAATAATCATTTTACCCATACCTCCTATTTTAAGATCAAATTTGCATTTTGAACAACCAAAAAGATTTAAAAATATTTTTTAGAAAGTGTCATATAATCTTAAAAAAACTTGAATTATAAAATCAACATCATTTGACCACTAGGCTCATTTTTTATCCAAATTTACATTATAAACATCCTAAAAAGGTAAAAAAGTATTTCTTAGTAATTCTTTATCAGTTGATAAATTACAGACTATTTTGAACTTGGGCCATAAAATTATCATTTTATCCCTATACTCTTTTTTACCCAAATTCGCATTATGAGTTTCTAAAATGCTAAAAATTATTACTAGACATATTTTTTATCAGTTAAGAAAATTTTGTCCCAATTCAAATTGAGCAAAAAATTACAATTTTACCACTGGACACATTTACAGGCCATTTTCGCATTATAGAATTCTTAAAAATTGAAAAATATTATTTGATATCATTTTTATCAGTTAAATAAAATTTTTTTTCGATCTAAATATGAATAGAAAAAAATGATTATTTTACTCGTAGGTCCATTTTCGATCTATATTCACATTCTAGAATTTTCAAAATGTTCAGAAATGACCTTGAATAAGTTTATTATTAACATAGTAAATTTTTTACTAATTTGAATTTGAGTGAAAAAAAATTACTTTGCCTCTAAGCTTGTTTTATGCCAAAATTCACGATATCACATTTTCCAAATGGTTGTGAACTATTTTTTTGACATGTTTTTATCAATCAAAATAAACTTTGAGCCAATTTTAATTCGAGTTAAAAATTAGTGTGTGTTTTTTTTCCTAAATTCATATTGCAGACTCCTCAAAACAGGCAAAAATATTTATTAATGTATTTTATTATTATTATTATTATTATTATTATTGTTGGTTTATTCCAGACCTTAGTTCCATAGTCTTTTTCAATTCCAAAACAACAGTTCAAATCAACACCAACACGAAACAAACCACACTCAGAAATATAAATCCATATGCACATATAAATTATACAAATTTGTTTAACAATGTGCGAATCCCAACATCCAAGGGTGAAAAAACAGAATTCCTTCGATGAATCGTCTTTAGTGATCATCGACATCTTGAGAGTTTTGGGCATCGGCATCGGGAACGCAGTGTCGATGAATGAACGGATGGATCGGAGGAGGAGAAGCCATTGACTTGGCGGTGACTTGAAGTTGGAGGCACATCCGCGTGCAGCGAGGAAAGGAAAGGAAAGTGAAAACGTTACTTGAATGGAAATGTGTTTTCATAAGATCAGCGAATACAATTTTATAGTCATTTACTGTCTTTGGTAGATATGTTTTCATGAACAACATTAGAATATTACCAGAAAAAATAATTAATAATAATAACTTAATAACAATGATAATAATCGTCCGTCGTGCATTTCAATTCTATTAGTTGCTCAACAAACCGACACCTTACCCAATTATTACAAAGTGATATGATGAATAGGATTCCTTCCTTGCATCTACTGAAGCTTCTTATACTCTTGTATGTAGAAAATAAATAACGACACATGGGCATAGAAATGGAGAGAATGTGAAAATTAATGTTTAGCCATGTATTATATATATATATATATATATATATATATATATATATATATATATATATATATAAATATACACATACAATATGAGAAAAAGAAAATAAAAAATTTACATCACTTGACTAAGGTGGTGTTTTGCTCACCAATAAAAAAACAAAAAAAACCTTTACCAACCTTCTCTAACTTTTTATAATTTTTTCTAATTTTCTCTAACTTTTATAAATTTTTATTAAATACTCAACTACCAACTATAATGCCATGTGTCAAAAAATATCTAAAATTGCACTTTTTTGGTGTGTCCAAACAACTCCTAATGAGTGTCTAAATTTGACCAAGATGACATAGATTTAGGCTTTGTTTGAGAACCTTGATAGTTTCCCAATTTTTGACTATTTAGTGTTTTTTTTTTTTTTGACCTTTTCTGAAATAATCAAATTTATACTCTTATATTTTAAACTTTTGTTTAAACCATGCATACGGGTAAAAATATAAAATTAAAAAAGAGTTAATAAGTTAGTTACTAAAATACTAACTTTTTTTCCTCCCCCGAAAAAAAAGCTAGTTAATTTTTTAATTATTAGTTAGTAACCAAGTACCAAAAAAAAAAAATTAACTTTTTTTCTTCACAGACTAACTTAGCAAAACTAACTAGCAACTAGACTTGTACTATAGAGAAATTGAGAAAATGGAAAAGGTTCAAGCCATGTAGTGTGCACTATGACAAATGAAATATTGTAGGGTTTATAGAATCATATGGACCAGGAAGAGTGGCTGACTAGGAGTGTTGAGGGCACTCTTAATTTTTTGTCACGCCGCTTCCATTATGTCCAAATATCACCAGGAAGACACACTCAGTCTAGGTGTAGGATTTTTTGAAGTGAGTTGCCCGTTCAAACCCAAAACAAACCTAAAACCTATGACAGCCTTCCACTATATATTTATATGTTACGTTCAACATTGGTTTTTAGCACTTTAGCTCTACTGTGTCGTCGGCTACGCTGGGTTGATTTAACAACGAGTGGACTCTATATATATCAATTCTCGTTGACAAGATAAAGCTTAATCTCAAAGTTGCAACGTTATGAAATTTTCCAACGAAACGTAACCATATATCTTGATTTAACATCCTCTACAGGATTTAAAATATATATATATATATTGAACAGCTATTAGGACTTGCATGTTTTGAAAAATTAGCATATGCTTTAAGTCTCCGAAGAGTACTGCAGAGACTGACGGTCAAGTCCAACAATACAGCTTATCTTTATCTGTCTACTTCATATATTTAGATTGAATGGTATGAAACTGCATCCATTTCTTTTGTGTTAATGCAATCTATAATACCATCATAGGGAAACACAGGATCTAAAAACGACTGGTATTAAACTATATTAGTAAGAGCAAACCTTTTGTACGCGTATGTCAAAAATCTCCAAATATTTTGGAAATATGCACAAGGTCTGAGAGGACCCATAAAACAATGGGTACGCTACATATGGAATGCTGGTCACTTCTGCTTGAGAGCTCGAACCAAGTCTTGGGGGCCATTCTTCAAATTGGTTTTAAGGTGATGAGACAATCAGTGCCTTGGCCCAAGATGACAATTTAGTTCTTCGTACCCACGAGCTTTTCTTCACTGTTGGGGGCTCCCAGCCTGAGACAAGAAGTTCCGGGTTGAAGCCACACACAATCCAAAATATTCAGTTCATGTGTGGTTGGAAGTTGAACTGATAATATTTTCTTTTTTTTTTTTTTTTTGGCGCCTTTAAGAAGATCAAATTTATGCAACAGATGACTTTTGGATTAGCGGTAAATTTTGAATTTAAAACCAATGTATGTTCTGATAATATGTTATATAAAAACTATCAGGAAAGGAGCAACGTTATTATTACTTACGATATTATTTGATCCTCTTGACAGTGTCAACAGTATGGGCCACACTATGAAGCTAATTGGGCCTCATCTATCATTCCTAAAATTGTAGTAGCTTGGTTTGGGAATCAGAAAAATAAATTTTTTTTTTTGTTTTTTAGCTTATGTGTTTTTTTTTAATTAAAATTTGACCTTTTTTTATTTGATAGTTTTTAAGCATATTTATTCGTATACATAAAAAATAATAAAAAAAATTAAATTGTCTTTCGTGAAAAAACTAATTTTTTATTTTTTTCTAAATCCAACTAAAATTTTTTATTTTTTATTTTTTTTATGAATGTAAAATAATATACCTAAATATCACAACTCGAGCTCGAGTATAATTCCAAAAAAAAAAAAAAAACTCGTTTCAAAATCTTTTTTTGGGGGGGGGGTTCATGACTGTAAATGACTGTTCATACACGAGAACATTGAAAATTTGTCAAGTTTTTGTAAGAAGAATATTGAAACAAGGCAAGTTGGGACAACCGATTACACCACTCTTTCTTCCCTTGTAAAAAAAAAAAAAAAAATCTCAAATCATTGACTAACCACTCTTGTCGTTATCTTGTTGCTGTGCTTGTTCACGACAGAAGATTCGACAAACCATATACGAGTTCCCAATGAGATTATCCTAACAATAACATAATCACACTAATTAATTAATTAATATAATCAATACATATAAAATTACCAGAAATCAACATCGACGCCCAGCTTCATGTGTTGATTATGCACGCGAAAGTAGACAGAGATAACATTTACAAGAATTTTTACGATTCTATTTGAATTAAACATTTATTAAAAAATAAAAAATAAAAAATTAGAATTCGAAGTTCAATTTTGTATGAATTGTGATAGACAATGGAAGAAAAATGGCATGAGATTTGAGAAATAAAAAAATTAATATTGATTAATAATTTTTATTTTATTTTTTTTAATTCATTCAAATAATAAAGTGTGTCTTTAAAATTTTTTATGTTTCCTATTTTTTTTTTTTTTCCGAAGCTTTGTTTGGTATGTTGGCATCAATGCGTTCTCACATTTGGTCTTAAAAAATAAAATTAAAATGCTATTATTTAAGAATAACTATTTTTACATTAAGTTAAAAAATATATTTTTTAATTTACATGATAGAATAGTCATTTTATTCCAATCAAGATTTAAACTTAAAAAAAAAAAAAAAAAAAACAGAAAGCAAATAAATAAGTAACAACTTTACAATCACATATTTTTTTGTATCATTATTTTGAGCTGTAAAATAATCATTTTATCCATACCTCCTATTTTAAGATCAAATTTGCATTTTGAACAACCAAAAAGATTTAAAAATATTTTTTTAGAAAGTGTCATATAATCTTAAAAAAACTTGAATTATAAAATCAACATCATTTGACCACTAGGCTCGTTTTTTGTCCAAATTTACATTATAAACATCCTAAAAAGGTAAAAAAGTATTTCTTAGTAATTCTTTATCAGTTGATAAATTACAGACTATTTTGAACTTGGGCCATAAAATTATCATTTTATCCCTATACTCTTTTTTACCCAAATTCGCATTATGAGTTTCTAAAATGCTAAAAAATATTACTAGACATATTTTTTATCAGTTAAGAAAATTTTGTCCCAATTCAAATTGGGCAAAAAATTACAATTTTACCACTGGACACATTTACAGGCCATTTTTGTATTATAGAATTCTTAAAAATTGAAAAATATTATTTGATATCATTTTTATCAGTTAAATAAAATTTTTTTCGATCTAAATATGGATAGAAAAAATGATTATTTTACTCGTAGGTCCATTTTCGATCCATATTCACATTCTAGAATTTCCAAAATGTTCAGAAATGATCTTGAATAAGTTTATTATTAGCATAGTAAATTTTTTACTAATTTAAATTTGAGTGAAAAAAATATTACTTTGCCTCTAAGCTTGTTTTATGCCAAAATTCACAATATCACATTTTCCAAATGGTTGTGAACTATTTTTTTGACATGTCTTTATCAATCAAAATAAACTTTGAACCAATTTTAATTCGAGTTAAAAATTAGTGTGTGTTTTTTTCTTAAATTCATATTGCAGACTCCTCAAAACAGGCAAAAATATTTATTAATGTATTTTATTATTATTATTATTATTATTATTATTATTGGTTTATTCCAGACCTTAGTTCCATAGTCTTTTTCAATTCCAAAACAACAGTTCAAATCAAAGCCATCGCGAAACAAACCACACTCAGAAATATAAATTCATATGCACATATAAATTATGCAAATTTGTTTAACAATGTGCGAATCCCAACATTGGAGGGTGAAAAAATAGAATTCCTTCGATGAATCGTCTTTAGTGATCATTGACATCTTGAGAGTTTTGATCATCGGCATCGGGAACGCAGTGTCGATGAATGAACGGATGGATCGGAGGAGGAGAAGCCATTGACTTGGCGGTGACTTGAAGTTGGAGGCACATCCGCGTGCGGCGAGGGAAGGAAAGGAAAGTGGAAACGTTACTTGAATGGAAATGTGTTTTCATAAGATCAGCGAATACAATTTTATAGTCATTTACTGTCTTTGGTAAATATGTTTTCATGAACAACATTAGAATATTACCAGAAAAAATAATTAATAATAATAACTTAATAATAATGATAATAATCGTCCTTCCGTCGTGCATTTCAATTCTATTAGTTGCTCAACAAACCGACACATTACCCAATTATTACAAAGTGATATGATGAATAGAAAATAATAATAATAATAATAGTAGTAGTATTTGTTGGGCATAATAATACTAAAGCTGTACTCTTGCCGAACAGATTTAGTCCTGTGCCACGTGGCGCGGTGCCGAGCAAATTCACATAAGCCACTTCGCCACTTGCCGAGCACGTTCCGTTTGGACACGTGGCATCTCGCCGAACAACTGATTATTGGCGCGAGGGTTCCACGTGAGTGATATACGCGAGTACACGATTTAGAGTTAGTGCTCCAAAGAGTACCCTGAATCTCGACATCAATAAACAATGTATAACCACGTGGCTATAGCCGAGGAATCTAATTTGCTCGGCATCTATGTCGATGGCCAGTAAATATCAAACCTAGGGCCCACAGCCTTTTAAGAAGGCTTATGACCATAAATGCACCTTAGTTAGGATTGAACTAGGTACTTGTCTCTGGAGATGTAACTAAATTGGTCTATCTCGTTACGATTCGGTGGCTGATGCGACAAGAAGACAGTATGACCCTGAAATTCAGGATGTAATGCCGTGTTAAACCACCAGAAGCATTAAATGAAAGGCACGGTGTATTTATGAGGGGTCTGAGACATTAAATGAAGGGGAAGGGCATTTAAAGCAAGAGTGTAAAAGAGGAACACGGCAGTGTGCGTAATGTCGAGTCATAGGTATTAGGTATGCTGTAATCATTACTCAGACCACTATATATGGATATACAACTGAATCACGGAGGTAAGCTGACTAATGCCAACTTAAACTTTGACTCTTTTATTTCCATAAAAACTTCTTTTGAGCGACTCGCTGACTTAATCATCGGAGGGTTTTCCGGCCTGAGACCTCCTCTCCGGCCGTCACCTTTCTTTCTGTCTTTGTTCGGCAGGTCGGCGATTGCATTTCCGGTTGGCGTGGTCAGCAGTTCCGGCGGTAATTTCTGCTGCCGAACATTTGGCGCCCACCGTGGGGCTCGTTGTCTAGCCCATCATCGTGTTCACTAGCTTTTTTCTTGTTTCTTTGTTAAGTCTCCAGTATTTGTCCACATAATGACCTCAGGAGGAAACACTACCCCACCACCATCTCCACGGGCAGGAGACACTTCCACTCCTGCCAAAACTAAAGGGAGTGCGTTGGTTATCCGGACTCCAGGTCTGGAGTCCGTCCGGAAAAGAAAAACGGAGGATCCTCAGGTACTGAAACGGAGAGAAGAGCTGATGGCTAAGGCCAGTGAAAAGCAGGCAGAACTGGAGGAGATTCTGCTGGAATTAAGTAAGGAAAAGGGAAAACCCCCTGCTAGCCATACTGCTGATTCTGGTCAATCCGACTCAGAATCTGATGAAGGTTACGATGCTCTTTACGAGGACCCCATTGATGAGGATGACGGGGACACCCATGAACAGAAGGAGGTGCGCTCTCGCTCGCGACGTGATGTCTCTCCTTTCAGGAAGGACTCGCGCCGTGCCAAACCGGTCGCAAAACGTGACGTGAGATCCGATGTTGACGCGCCCATCAAAGCGCATCACCAAAGGAATCTCTCGAAAAAGATGCTGGAGGCGTATTCAGAGGAGGCGGATAGCTCGGACCAAGAAGAGCTAACCTTAAAGCGTAAGAAAGCGGGAAAGGCAAAGATGGAAGACTGGGGGCAAGCAGAGGAATGGAGTGCTCAGGGCCAAAGCACACGAATGATGGCAAGGAAAGCCTTGGGGCGAATCTCTGCCTCCCCATTCGTCGATGAAATAATTGATGCGGAGCCTCCGGAGAAATTCCAAACTCCGAGGCTTAATCTCTACGATGGGAGAACTGACCCCCTGGCCCACTACCGTCACTACATGCAGGCCATGACATTATGGAACAGCAACGACCACCTCATGTGCAAAGTATTCCCTTCTAGTTTGGGGGATACAGCGCTTCAGTGGTTCCATAAACTGCCCCCTGGCAGTATTCAGTGTTGGCAGCAACTGGCGGAGGAGTTCGTTACCCAGTTTCTGGCTAACACAAAACAGCCTAAAACCGCTGACGCTCTCCTCACAATGAAAAGAAAGTCCGGGGAATCATTGAGAGATTATTCCCGCCGTTATCTGGAGCTCTACAATGAGGTGGGAGAATGCTCGGAGCAATTGGCGGTCACCTCGTTCAAATTGGGGCTGCGGAAGGAGGATAGGCTGTGGCTCTCCTTGACCAAAAAGCCTGCAGCCAACATGTCCGATCTTATGTGCCGAATCGAGAAATACGCCAAGGTGGAGGACGAGACACAGCCGGCCGAGCAGAAAGAAAGGAGATCCCAGGGCCAGACAAGAGAAAAAAGACGGGGAGACGGCCGCCGATTCATTGACGAGGGGAAGTCAGTCTTCGAAGCGGTTAATACGGTGTTCAAAGAGCCAATCTTCAAGATCCTTCCCCAAATAAAAAATAAGCCATATTTCAGATGGCCCGGAAAGCTGCCGGATTTCCCTGGAAAGGAGAATTCCAAAAACTACTGCGCATATCATCAAGACAAGGGACATCGCACCGGAGCCTGCCGATCGCTACGACATCATTTGGAGGAATTGGTGCGCATAGGCCACCTTAAAGAGTTCGTCGATGAAGGCAGAACCAGAGAAGCAGCCCCACAGGATAGAGAGCCAAGGAGGCAACGAGAAGAGACTGCCGAGGAGGAGGCAGCCGAAGAGGCACAACCCCCACCAAGGGCCAGGGCGCGCAGAGATGTCCCGAGACCTGCAGTCATCCACGTGATTCATATGGAACGACGACCCCAGAGTGTCATCAATCATGCCCCTAATCCACCAAGCAAAGAAATTTTGGGTGTCGCGGGTCAGCCGAGCAAGCGCCCAAGGACAGCCGCCATGGAGGAAATCACTTTTCATGAAGACGAGCATCCTGGTGTTCAGCTGCCGCACAATGATGCCCTAGTGGTCACTCTGGGCATGTTTAATTCAGAAGTAAGGAGAATCCTGGTAGATGCAGGAAGCTCAACAGAGGTTATGTTCCTGAGCTTATTTAAGAAGCTCGGACTAACTGAAGAAGATCTGGAACCGGCAGAATGCCCACTCATAGGATTCAATTCTGCTCCTGTCTGGCCTCTGGGCAGAGTTGTCATTCCTGTCCGCGTGGGTCCGGTGGAGCAAGAGGTTGAGTTCACCGTTGTGGATTCCCCTTCTTCCTACAATGCTATAGTAGGGAGATCGTGGATTCACGCTCTGAAGGCGATCCCCTCAACCTACCACCAAGTGCTGAAGTTCCCCTATTGCGGGGAAGTGATTTCTATTTTGGGGGATCAGAATACCTCCCAAAAGTGTTTCTCTGCAGCTTTAAAGTCCAAAACGATCCCCGAACAAGTCCAACTGGCGGAACTACCCGAGGACACACCAAAGATCGATGATGTCGGTGGTGATCCGCAGATGAAAGTAACAGAGGGTTTGGAGAAATATCAAATTGGCCCGGTTGAGAATGATAAATTCTTCCTGATCGGCACCAACCTGAGCGCCGAGGAAAAACTAGAGCTGACGGAGATGCTTTTGAAGAATATCGGAACATTCGCCTGGACTCCACACGAAATGCCAGGCATCTCCCCCGAAGTCATAGCTCATAAGTTGAATGTGAATCCGGAGGTAAAGCCCGTGGTACAAAAAGCAAGGCGATCAGCTTTGCAGCACGCAGAAGCTGTCATTGAGGAGGTCGGCCGACTGTTAGAGGCGGAGGCCATTCGGGAGGTCTCATACCCGGAGTGGTTAGCTAATACGGTCGTGGTCAAGAAGAAGAATGGGAAGTGGAGAGTTTGCGTAGACTACACAGATCTGAACAAGGCCTACCCTAAGGATCCATTCCCTCTCCCAAAGATCGACCAACTCGTTGATTCAACTGCTGGATGTTCTAGGATGTCCTTCCTAGATGCCTATAGGGGATATCACCAAATCCCTATGTTCGGCCCTGATGAGGAAAAAACTTCTTTCATAACCCCGCGAGGCATATACTGTTATAGAGTTATGCCATTCGGGCTGAAGAACGCTGGAGCCACCTATCAACGGCTGGTTACAAAGATATTCAAAAAAGACCTCGGGCAGACGATGGAGGTCTACATTGATGATATGGTGGTAAAAAGCAAGGAGCCGAACACACACCTCCAACATCTCCAACATGTTTTCTCTACCCTTGATCGGTATGGGTTAAAATTAAATGCTGCCAAGTGTGCGTTCGGAGTTGGCTCGGGTAAATTTTTGGGCCACTTGGTGAGCAGAAGGGGAATTGAGGCTGATCCCGAGCAAATACGTGCCATCCAATCTGTTTCGCCCCCGCGCACAAAAAAGGAGGTACAGAAGCTCACAGGGATGGTGGCGGCACTCAACCGGTTTATTAGTAGATCATCCGACAAGTGCCGGCCATTCTTTAGGCTGCTCAAAGGGGCCAATAAGATGCAATGGGATGCTGAGGCGGATGCGGCACTGGAAAAACTTAAAGAATACCTAACAACTGTCCCAATATTGTCAACACCGCAGCCGGGGGACATTTTGCAGCTATATCTGGCAGTCTCAGAGCATGCAGTCAGTGCCGTCTTGCTGAGAGAACAACAAGGGAAACAGCATCCTATTTACTATGTGAGCAAAACGATGCAAGGAGCAGAGACCAGATATCTGCCCCTAGAAAAGTTGATCCTGGCACTAATAACGGCATCCAGGAAGCTAGCACATTATTTCCATGCACACACCATTCAAGTTGTCACCGATCAGCCAATTGGCCATGTTTTAAAGAGGGCTGATGTATCGGGCCGACTAGCAAAGTGGGCAGTTTCCCTTGGTGCATTTGACATAAAGTTCGTCCCAAGAACCGCGATAAAGGCTCAGGTCCTGGCCGATTTTGTAGCGGAATTTTCGACACCAGCCTATGGTCAGACAAAAGAACTGTGGCATGTTGAAATAAAGACTGCCCCGGCCGAACATAATGATGCCGAACAAACTTCGCAAATCGAAGTTGATGGGTCTTCGACTAGAAAAGGAGGCGGCGTAGGCATAGTTCTGACTACACCAGAGGGCATCTCAATAGAGTATGCAATAAAACTCGAGTTTGAAGTCACTAATAATGAGGCGGAGTATGAAGCTCTCCTGGCTGGACTCGACATTGCTCGGCGGCTGATGGCAGATGATATCGTAGTAAGGACTGACTCTCAGTTGGTTGCTAACCAGCTAAAGGGTGAGTATGTGGCTAGAAGCGAAAAGATGGCAGAGTATCTAGAAGCAGCACAGAAGAGAATCGCAGGCTTCAATAAAGCTAGCGTGGAGCTCATTGGCAGGGATCATAACGCTCATGCTGATGCACTTGCAACGCTAGCTGCCTCTTCTCGAATAAGGCTAACTGACCAGGTCTTTATGGAAGTCATAAAAAGGCCGAGCATAACGAAAGACGTAGAGGTAATGTGTGCTGACCCAGCCCCATCTTGGATGGATCCAATCATCGCTTACTTGAAGGACGGAACACTTCCCGAAGACAAAACAGAAGCAAAGAAGCTAAGAATAAAAGCCACCAGGTTTTGGCTCTCTCCCGACCAGAAGTTATACAAAAAGTCATTCACAGGCCCCTATCTCCTTTGTGTTCATCCCGATAAAGTGCAAGACTTTCTTTATGAGCTTCATGAAGGTGTTTGTGGAGCACATACTGGGGGCAGATCACTGGCGCACCGAGCAATTACTCAAGGGTATTGGTGGCCGAAGATGGGATATGACGCTCAGGCCTATGTTCGGAAATGCAAGAAATGTCAGAAGTTCGCTCCCATTCCTCATCAACCGGCCCAGGAACTCAGCCCGCTTACCAGCCCTTGGCCGTTCGCTCAATGGGGACTTGATATTGTGGGGCCTCTGCCTTCCGCTTCGGGAAATAGAAAGTTCTTAGTGGTCGGCACCGACTACTTTACTAAGTGGGTGGAAGCAGAACCCCTAGCTCACATCAAAGATACCGATACCATCCGATTTATTTGGAAGAACATCATTATCAGGTATGGCATCCCTAGGACACTTATTTCCGACAATGGGACGCAATTTGACAGTGCCCCGTTTAGGGAATATTGTTCTAGATATGGAATCAAGAATGTTTACTCTACACCTGCTTACCCCCAAAGCAATGGTCAAGCTGAAGCTACAAACAAAGTCATTCTCAATGGGATTAAGAAAAGACTGGAAGCGGCAAAAGGAAGATGGGTGGATGAATTGCCATCAGTACTGTGGACCTACCGAACAACCCCTAGAAGATCAACCGGAGAATCTCCCTTCTCTCTGGCTTACGGTGTCGAAGCCGTCATACCCTTAGAAGTTGGCCTCCCGAGCATCAGAACTCTATCATTTGACAGAGGGGAGAATGATCAAGCTATGGGAATAAGCCTGGATCTAATTGATGAAAGAAGGGAACTGGCAGCACTAAGGTTAGCCAACTACCAGCAAGAGACAAGGAAGAAATTCAATAAAGGGGTCAGACGTAGAGAATTCCGTACTGGCGATTGGGTGCTGAGAAAATTGATGGGAAGCAGGAAAGATCAAACTGAAGGAAAGCTAGGAGCTAATTGGGAAGGACCATTCACCGTCTCTAAGGTGCTCGGCAATGGTGCCTACAAGTTAATTGACTTGGAGGGAAAGCCAATCAAAAGACCGTGGAATATAGCCCATCTAAAGTTGTACTATCATTAATTTTTTCTTCACATTTGTTGACTAAAGACTTTGCATGTATATTGAAAAGCAATTCTCTTTATAAAGCAAAAGCAAACTCAAAAGCTTGAGGATCACTTTCTGCTCAACAAAAAGATGCCATATCACTTTGGATGGTGGCCTCGAAAAAGCCAGGCTCGGCTTCCCGAGCATTGATACGGAAAGAATGCCCCATCTCCATCGATGTTGACACATTCCTGGTTTGTTTATTGACCAGGAAATGCTCTTTAGACTGAGATTCAATTCCTCGGTCTTCTGAAAAGAATTATCAAAAGAAACCACGCTCGGCTTGCCCAGCGTTGGTACAATCTTGGTTTGTTTATTGACCAGGAAATGCTCTTTAGACCGAGATTCAATTCCTCGGTCTTCTGAAAAGAATTATCAACAGAAACCACGCTCGGCTTGCCCAGCGTTGGTACAATCTTGGTTTGTTTATTGACCAGGAAATGCTCTTTAGACCGAGATTCAATTCCTCGGTCTTCTGAAAAGAATTATCAACAGAAACCACGCTCGGCTTGCCCAGCGTTGGTACAATCTTGGTTTGTTTATTGACCAGGAAATGCTCTTTAGACCGAGATTCAATTCCTCGGTCTTCTGAAAAGAATTATCAAAAGAAACCACGCTCGGCTTGCCCAGCGTTGGTACAATCTTGGTTTATTTACTGACCAGGAAATGCTCTCTAGACTGAGATTCAATTCCTCAGTCTCCTGAAAAGAATTATCAAAAGAAATCCTATCAAAAGAAATCCATGCTCGGTTTGCCGACCATTGGAGCAGAGAGAACCCACATCATTTCTGATGGTGGCCCAATCTTGATTTATTCATCGACTAGAAACGATTTTTTCAAAAAAAATCAAGATTCGATTCCTTGGCTTGTTAATTGGAAGCAAAAGAAGCATGTTCTAAAGAGCTCAACGCCAGTATCAACATAACGGTACACATTTCGAGATGCTCGGCATGAGATTAAAAGCGAAGATTTGTCAGAAGATAGTTACCCCCGTTATTATGAGAAAGAGGACAGCCGAACTTATCGAGGTATGTGAGAATTATTAAAGTTATGCCTCTTTAACAAAAGCTTGAAGTTATTTTATGAAAAGCAAATTACTACATGAGCTTGTTACCTTTGAAGTGTTTACTATTTAAAGTATTTTTGCTAGAAAGTGTGGTTGCTCGGCAAAGTGGTACAAATACAGACACCATACATATTCAATATAAAGCATAAAATATACAAATGGAAAGACAGATTGTTAAAAGGAAACAATTCAAAAGCTTTCATTACATGCCTTAGAGTATGATTACAATACATTTTACATAACTGTTAATCGAAGAAGATATCCTAAATCTAAGATGAGACATTAACATTTGTTGTAAGGGTTTGTAGCTATTTCGTGGGAGAAAACGTCTAGGTACTCCTGGGCTGCGCTCCTTATAATTCTGTCAGCAAACCAGTTAAGGCATTCTTCAATCAATTCATCGGCAGTTCTAAAGAGACAAAGACAGAGAAAAATAAAACAAAATTAGACAGAAGTCAAACTGCTTTCATTCACTTGGAGTTAAAAGTTTTATATTACATCCAAAAGAAAATAAAATAAAAATTTATACAAGAAGGCTCACTTCTCTCCTCCCTTAGTGGGATCTCTCTCCACTATTAGATCAATCTGTTCAGGCGCCTGGGAGATGTCCTTCTGGGCACTGTCCACCTCAACCTCTCCCTCCTCAATTGTTTCTTCGGCAGTATGAATTGAGGGAGTTTGAGGTGGACGCTCAAAGCTGAATTGGGGAATTGGGCGTTCTGGATCAGGATAAGGGACCTCCTTGTATATGGGGTTGGTGGGATCAACGTTGTTCTTCTTCATTGCAGCCTCCCAACCCTCAAGAAAGAAGTCGTTGTGAGCATCCCTCATCTGATCCACGCAATCGTTAATCTGGGCTTCCACCTCAGCTTTGGCTTTGTCCTCGGCTTCTTGGAGGGCAGCTTCTTTCTCTGCCAGGGCTCGAGTCTTCAGTGCAAGTTCTGCCCGAAGTTTAACAAGCTCCTGCTTTGATCTTTCTTGCTCGGCCCTGGAAGCCTCCAACTCCTTAATGAGTAACTCCTGCCCAGTCTTTATGGAGGACAACTCAATCTCGGCCGTGGAAAGTTTGCCCTTGACCACTAAAAGCTCCTCGTCTTTATGATTTAGGATCTTATCCATTGACTGCACACGAGCTATGCTTCCAGCAACTTGGCCAAGGGCAGTGTTGAGTTGATGCTCAATCTCTTTATTTTCGTCCTGAAGCTGACTCTTCTCTTTTGCCAGAGCGTCATTGCTGGATTGGAGATTCTTATTCTCCTTCTCCAAGGACCTCACGCTTGATTTCAACTCCCTTATTTCTGTTTTATCCAGCTCGGCTCTGGTCTCGAATGTTCGGCTCCTGGCAATCAACTCCATTGTGTGGAGGGAAGTCTGCAGAAAGAACAGAAAGTTAGGAAAAATTATAATAACGGAAGTATTCACATAAAAGAATATTATAGTACTTACAGAGATGATGTTCTTCATCAGAGTTTTGTGGATATCCTCCGTCCTATTCTTCCTCGTGTTATGAACGTCCCGAGGAGGGAGGATACCCTTGAGGTACTCCTCGGCATGATTGAAGGCTGTATCTTGGATAGTGAAGGGGCGGCCTTGAGGGTGTTCGAGACTGGGAATAAGAATTTCTGGAATGAATGGAGGAGAGTCTCGAACTGGATTGGCCGGGTATTCGATGGCTAGAGGCACGGGCCCAACTGGTTGAGCAGGTAACGGCTCGGAGGTTTTCGGTGGTGCGTCTTTGGTGGGTGGCACGACCTTGGAAGGTGCTGGCCCCCTCGCTGCGTCCTCCTTCGATAGCTTCGCCTGCTCGGCCGTTGGAGCCGCGTCCGCAGATTGTGTCCTGGCCCTCTTCTGCTCAGGAGGGCCAGATGGCCTCTTTTGAGCTGCCTCCTGCTCCTTCCCCTTCTCCATTTTTACCTTCATTATTTGCTCGGCAGTAGAAGGAGCAGGGGCACTCCCCTCACCAGTCTTCCTCTTCCCAACGGCCTTTTGCTCGTCCGCCTTCTTCTTCTGGGCCTCTCCGGCCCTTTGCCCTTTTGCCTTAGCCATGGCGAGCTTCTTGTAATCGATCTTTGGGGCCATCACTTCTTCTTCTTCCCCTTCTGAATCTGAAAAGTAGTCGAAGGCAGGGGGTATCTCAACTTCTTCTTCTTCCTCTTCCTCCTCGTCCAAAAGAACAAATTGTCGCCTCCTCGGCTGCTCGGAAGGCTCAGGAACTGCACCTCGAGGGGTTTGAACTTGCTCGGCAACAAGTGGGATGGCGAATGGAGGGGGGCGAGTCCACCCTGGATGCCTTAAGGCGTAATAGTTCTCTTTCTCTTCAGCAGAAGCTCGAAACCACCACTGAAGACGCCTAATAGCCTCCGAAGTTGCGAAACCTTGAGGAGGGGCAATGAATGTCTGATGAGAAGGGGTGAAGTTGAACAAAATCAGAACTGCTCTGGCAAAGGGATAGAGATCTGGACCCCCGAGGAATTTGAACACCTCCTTCAAGTGGTCCTTGTCAGCACGAATGCCAGTAGCCCAGAACTTCTTTAACTGAACACCTGCACAGATATTAAATCAAAAAGTTAGTATGCTTAGAAGTGAGGGTAAAGAAGAATAAGAACTGGTAGGATTTGAAATCAACCAACCTGGGCCCAAAGAAACCCGAGGGACGATTGGAAAACGATCTTCGTCTGGATCGTGTGTCCAGTGACCTGTGACGACGCACAGGTCACTTTCTGACTTAATCGTATCAGGCAGCATGTGGACCAAGGCTTTTTCTGGTCGGGATTTCAGGTACCACCTGTTCTCATCCTTCCTCACCTTCTGGATTGAGTAACAGTAAAGAAGATCGTACTCGGATATGTGGAATCCGTATCGCCTGTTTATTTCTATCACCCATTAACGATTCTATAAAAGTTATGGGTGAGATTCCTAGGGCCAAGGTCCAGAATGCTCATCATAGAGCGAAGAAAGGGGTGCAGGGGGAACCTAAGACCACCTTCGGTGATTGCCACTATGGGGAATTCCCCTGTTTCACGCTCGCCTTGTTCGGCGAGCCTGATACCTACGTTCTGAGGAATCTGGTATTTCTCCTTGAAAATCCTAACCTTTTCCTCAGAACTTAGCTCGTTCGCGAGTCTACCCATAACGGAAAATTTGAAGAAAAAAGAGGATTAACTCACCGGAAATGAAGGACGACGGGAAGGGTGAAAGCTTGCGAAGACAAAAGCTCAGAGGAAAAGAAGCAAGGGAAATCTGTAGACTCAAATCGCAGACTGTAGACTCAAATCGCAGAAAAGAGGTAAGAGAAGATTAATCAGGTATATATGTATATGTGTATGTATCTCTGAAGTAAACCGAAGCGTTTCCAACGAAAAGGCAATGGGCGGTAAAAGTGGCATTTATTACCGCCCCGATTTTCAAATTTCTGACCATTCACGTTTTAACACCTCATATCTGGGAAACCGCGTAAGCGGCGCAGCAGATGAAAAGCTGAAAGGGCACTGCGCGTGTCGTCACGAGGAGAGAGAAAAGTCCAATCAGATTTGATACGCGTCAGGGACATACTAAACGACAAAACTGCGTAGGAGGGTTGAAGGATCAAGGAGGTAAGGTTATTCTGCTCTGCTACTCTGCTCGGAAAATATCTTTTCTCGACCAGAGTGGGGGCAAAATGTTGGGCATAATAATACTAAAGCTGTACTCTTGCCGAACAGATTTAGTCCTGTGCCACGTGGCGCGGTGCCGAGCAAATTCACATAAGCCACTTCGCCACTTGCCGAGCACGTTCCGTTTGGACACGTGGCATCTCGCCGAACAACTGATTATTGGCGCGAGGGTTCCACGTGAGTGATATACGCGAGTACACGATTTAGAGTTAGTGCTCCAAAGAGTACCCTGAATCTCGACATCAATAAACAATGTATAACCACGTGGCTATAGCCGAGGAATCTAATTTGCTCGGCATCTATGTCGATGGCCAGTAAATATCAAACCTAGGGCCCACAGCCTTTTAAGAAGGCTTATGACCATAAATGCACCTTAGTTAGGATTGAACTAGGTACTTGTCTCTGGAGATGTAACTAAATTGGTCTATCTCGTTACGATTCGGTGGCTGATGCGACAAGAAGACAGTATGACCCTGAAATTCAGGATGTAATGCCGTGTTAAACCACCAGAAGCATTAAATGAAAGGCACGGTGTATTTATGAGGGGTCTGAGACATTAAATGAAGGGGAAGGGCATTTAAAGCAAGAGTGTAAAAGAGGAACACGGCAGTGTGCGTAATGTCGAGTCATAGGTATTAGGTATGCTGTAATCATTACTCAGACCACTATATATGGATATACAACTGAATCACGGAGGTAAGCTGACTAATGCCAACTTAAACTTTGACTCTTTTATTTCCATAAAAACTTCTTTTGAGCGACTCGCTGACTTAATCATCGGAGGGTTTTCCGGCCTGAGACCTCCTCTCCGGCCGTCACCTTTCTTTCTGTCTTTGTTCGGCAGGTCGGCGATTGCATTTCCGGTTGGCGTGGTCAGCAGTTCCGGCGGTAATTTCTGCTGCCGAACAGTATTAATAATAATAATAATTATAATAATAACAACAATAAAGGTAATATTAAAAATAGGGTGCGATTATTTCTAATTCTAATTTTTCTCCTGCAATTCACTTAAAATTTTCTCATCTTAAGACAAAAATACTCTAATGTAAAATAATCTCCTTATTCTCTATATTTTTCAACAGATGCTTGTTGAAAAAATTAAACAATTTTAACAATTAGTTGCTGAAAAACTTTAGCAATTATTCATATAAACTTTCAATATTTTCACACTAAAATAAACAGAACATTTCAGTAATTGGTTACTGAAAAAAATTAAAATATTTCAATAAGTTCTTATTGTTTTGATATTTTTTTCAATGACCATATAATATTTCAAGAGTGTCTTATCGAAATAAGTGCAAAATTTTAATATATATATATTGAAAATATTACATTATTTTAACAATAAATTTTTAATTTTAAGAGTTTTAGAAGAGAAATGAATATTTTTGAAAAGTGCAATTAGTGAGTTAGGTGAAGAGATTATTAAATTGTTTTGAGAGAATATAGGATATATGGTTGAGTGGCACTCTAAAAGATTCCCTTTAGAACTTTTACTTATTTATTTTTTGTTTATTTGGTTTTTTTATAATGATTAAATTTACTCTTTTTATATTTTAATTTTTTTTTAAATTTTCAAAGTTAAAAATATCAAATTAATAAAAAAAATTAAATTTTTTTTTTCATTTTCAACACAAAAAAAAAAAAAAAATTTAACGAACATTTTTACATCCCAAACCAAACCAAGCTTTTTAGACAGAACCGAAAGACGGTGACAGGGACGCATATCCCCCAAAATGGAAGCCCCTTGCCGTCCGACTCCATTTGTTTATTTGCTGAAAAGCTCACTCGCGGGCGTGGTTATGGCCGATTCAGCCAATCGCTTCCTGAACAAATACCAGTCACTATGCCAACACTCTCACAATCCTTAACGATTCACCACTCCGCTCTCCGATGGCTTCTTCTCCGCTACTTCAAGCATCTGCCGCCTACAATTCCAAGCTCTCTCTCCGCAAAGGGTACTCGCCGGCGGCTTTCTTCTCCCCCCGGAACCGTATTGTTCCGGCCAGGCTGTATGTCTCCGCGAAGGGAGCTCTGCTTCGGAAGCGATGTTATGGAATTGGAATTCCACGCGCCACCGCGGAGGTTCTCGATGATCGAGTTGTCGAGGAAGCCGGTGACAAGAAGAGAGAGGAAGCAAAGGTCTTGAGAGTTGGACTTATTTGTGGAGGTCCGTCTGCGGAGCGTGGTATCTCCCTTAATTCTGCAAGATCGGTGCTTGATCATATACAGGTTTTCCTCCTATTTATATATGCATGCGTCGATATAGACATATGCAAACCAGTAGAGTTAATTTTATTCTTCAGAGTTTCGTTAGTGCTTGTTACAGGTAGAACAAGCTATTTTGTAGTACTTTTCTATTTCTTTCTTTTTATTTTTTAACCATTTTTTAATTTTTGGCGGGAAAACGTGTTTGATGTTGACCTAGTTTCTCTAATTCGTTGCCTGAGTAAACTAGGAAAGAAAACGGGGATAAATAATTGGAATCCTCTATCTTTGGTTGCTTTATGTCCTTAGGAAGCAGAAGACATAGTTTCGCTTGGACGGGTAATAGTACAGAATCTGGCTGAGTTGGGCTTGTGTTTTTCTAGGTTCTAAATCAACCAAGTCCTATTGACAACCAAGTGCTCTGATCTTCTGTAGTGGGTTCGATTGCATTGATGCGAGTACATTTTTGTTATATTTAATTATCAATTGGTAGGCTGATTTTTTACCTTTTATTTTTCCAGGGCGACGATTTGCATGTAAGCTGCTATTATATTGATTGCAATCTCAATGCCTATGCAATATCTACCGCTCAGGTTCTCATATTTTGCAATCAATTAATAACTCGTTATAGCTGCTGTATAAAGTTTTATTTTGATTGGGCACCTATATTGTTATTTAACAGCCAAATTTTCTAATTTCAATGTAATGGACAGACTTCATATGTGTATCTCAACCATACTTCTTATAATATGGTAAAAACTTTAATCTTTAAAACATATATAGGAAACAGGTTGCTATTAAACTTTGATTTTAGGTCCTATTTGGTGTGCATGGTAATCCTGGTGTGTTTTATAGAACTCTTAGTTAGAGTTCAACCTCCCGCTCAAGTCTTGGTGTTAAAGGTCTAAATCATCTATCACGCTATTTTTTAAGGTTACTTCCAAAGTTCCAAAACATGTAGAGAAAGGGAAACAAATGGAACTCCTCTTACCTCTGTATTCTTTCGAATTGATGTCATCCAACTTCTTGATGTGTTATTATCAATTCTGTGTTGCTGTGATAATTTAACTTTCTTTCTTGCTGCTACCTCTTTTGAGTTTTGTGGTCATTGGCCATGGGCCCGTGTTGGACTTCATCCATATTAGATATTGTGCAGGAAAATTTTGACCCCCTTTTTCCGTAGACCTCCCTTTCTCTTTTATTCCTGTAGACTCTCTTTCAGTCCAAACCTGCATGTAAGAAAATGGTGAAATAAAGTGGTCGGAATTAGTTCCTAACCAAGGACTCTCCGATGCTTAAGTTAGTTGCAGGTATTAATAATAATCTCATGTATATCGAGAAGGAGAGAGAGTGATATAGAGAGAGAAGAGGAAGAGAAGAAGGAGCCCTTACCTTAACTATGTTTCTGTCATTTATAGAGTGAGAATCCAACATTCTTTATGTTGATTTGACTACATAGTAATGGTATTAAATGCTTGATGATGAAAGCCTTGAGATATGTGAAGATGTGACTTTGTTGTATATATTTTGCGGATCATGTCTCCTGATGCACTTGAGTGTAGTAAACGAAATAATTACATAATGTAACTATCAAACTATCTAGTGCCAATTTAACTAGAATATACCCTCTCTGGTTAGGGATGCAATATTGTGATCAGGGATGCACTATTATAGTTGGGTGAGATATCTTTTGGCCACATATTATGCCCCCACTCTGGTCGAAATAATTTATTATCTGAGCAGAGTAGAATGGAATTTAAGAGCTATATATCTTTTCTGCATTAACAACAACAATATATGTCCAAATATTGAAATTCATTAACAAACAAAGTATGCAACATTGCAACTAAGCAACAATGTAACAATTCCTCATTAGATGTAAAGATAAACTCATGCCAAAATCTTAACTGTTGAAACAAAAATTAATTTGCATATGCAAGTGAATCTGTAAAGTTATAGACATACAGAGAGCTTCTCATTGTTTTAATTTTCCATAATTTTTCCTACTACCTCACATGTAATGGTACTTCAAAAATTGGCATGCTAATGAATCATCAATACCTATTTAACCTACAGCAATAAACGAAAGCAAGCAAGTAATTTAAAGGCAAAATGTACTCGAATTTAATAAATTATAATCATAACCGTATATTTTGAAGCAAGTCAATGTATTCAAGAATGTAACTTGTAATTTTGTAATGATGGTACCTTACATAAGAAGATAATTCCTATGAAATACAATATAGGAAGATAATTCTTATTTTGTCAACTTCTAGAATTCCAAGTATTCAAGGGCTATACACTATTAAAGTGGATACGCTTTGCATATACCAAATAATGGCAAATGCTGTCATTCATTCATACTTATAAACTTTCTAAACATGTAGATAATTTGCAAAATCAAATAATTGTAGATTTTTTGATCTCATAAATAAAATACCTGGAGATGGTAATTGCCAAGATAATTGTGTCGAGAATGCCGTAACACTTCAACTTAAGATTGTATGAAAAATCCCGAGCATCCATAAAGAGAATGAAACTTTGAGTTCGGCTTTTGCTTGATCGTAGCTTTTTGTGAGTGAGCCTAGAGAAGCCAAGGCTTATCGTCCTTTTTGTGAGCTTGACCGAAGTTAGGGCTTTCGATAATCCAGGAACTTAGTTTAAAAGAGCACACCTAGTCAATAAATAAACTAAGGTTGTGAATGTCAATAACTGGACAAGCCAGTTGGATGCCTTTTCAATAATCCTTATCAATTAAGCCAAGGAACAGGAACTTGGCTTAAAAGAGTACACGTGGTCGATAAATAAACTGGGTTGTGAATGTTAATAATTGGATGAGCCAGTTGAACGCCTTTTCGATAATCCTTATCAATTAAGCCAAGGAACAGGAATAAAAGATTACACCTAGTCAATAAATAAACTAGGGTTGTCAATGTCAACAACTGGACAAAACAGTTGGACGTATCGAGCTTTCAAATATCCTTCATTTATGTGCAAGATCATCCTTTTTTGTCTGCTCCTGAACGTAGTTAGGGCCCAGCCATCAGAAAGATAGAAGTGAACTCTGAGTAAGCTCAGCCATCAGAAAGACAAGAGTAATATTTATATAGTACCCAGCAAGTGGAATGTGATTTGTTGTTGAGATCATCTATTTACAAATACTCTCAATAGTGCTGACAAGGATAGAAGAAGCGAGAAAACAAAGTGGAGTTGAACTTTATACTACGAAAACTTCAGATGATCATAACTTTTTGCTCAGGTGTCTGATTTAGGTGATCTTTCATTTGATTTCATGTATTTTTTGAGATATATGCGACCAAACTGCCTATGGCGGTTTGAAACGATCAAAATTATAAAATAAGGTCATCTTCACGACTTTGTGGATTTTTCTTCTCGGATGACATTGCTTGAATATGACTAAGTGTCTGAACACTGATAACTTTGCTCGGGAATACCTTTATTAAGTAATAATCTTGTTCGAGGGTACTTTTATTGAAGAATAAGCTTTGCTTGGGGAGGCAACCTCGCTTAGGATAACATGTGTTCGGAAATAACTTTACTTTGCTCGGGAATACTTTTAATTTGATCGGGTATATTTTTAATCTACTCGGGAATAACTTTCGCTCGGGAAATAACCTTGCTCATGAATATACTCTTACTCGGGGATGTGCTTTGCATTTGCTCGGGGATGTGCTCTTACTCGGGGATATGCTTTGCTCTTGCTTGGGGACATGCTCTTACTCGGGTATAACTTGCTCGGGACAACCTTCCTTAGGCATGAACTTGCTCTGGATAACCTTCTTCGGGGATGAACTTGCTCGAAAATTACCTTCCTCGGGGGTGAACTTGCTTGGGAATTACCTTCCTCGGGGGTGAACTTGCTCGGGATAACCTTCCTCGGGGATGGACTTGCTCGGGAATTACCTTCCTCGGGGATTGACTTGCTTAAGAATTACTTGTTCAGGATAACCTTCCTTGGGGATTGAGAAAACTTCCTGCGCTGGGGAACTACATGCTCGGGAACAACATGCTCTGCTGGGGAATGACATGCTCTGCTCAGAAATGATATGCTTTGCTGGGGAACTACATGTTTTGCTCGAAAATCCTCTACTGAGGAATAACATGCTTGGTGCAACCCTCTGCTTGGGAGTAACTTTTTTGAGAATTACTTACTCGAAATAAACTTCTCAGGGATAAACTTGCTCAGGAATAAACTTTTCGGGGAATTTCTTACTCCAAATGACCCTTCCTCGGGAATAAACTTTTAATCTTGCTTGAGAATTAGGCTTTGCTCTTGCTCGGGAAAAAGCTTTTGAAGTGAACCCAACCAGGATGTGCTCGGGATAGAGTTGTTTCCTTTGTATTGTGCTACCTTACTTCTCTTGTATTGCCGACCCATCCAGCGCGGTCGGGACATTGTTAACTCTTTTCAATTAAGTCCAACAGATTTGTAAAGCCTTGCTTTTTAGGAGAATACTTATAGAATAACTTTAGATCTTCAAATGAGTTGTAGAAATTTAATAGAAACTGATGAAATCCAACTCGGGGATGAGACATAAACATGTTGGAACCCTACTCGGGGTATAATATACTGAAAAATAGAAACCTATTGGATCCTTGCTGGGGATACAATTTAATGCTCAGGGGAGAAATATCAACATGCTATAATCCTGCTCGGGGTGGAATACTCTGCTCGGTTGAGAAAATATAAACTTGTTGGGATAAAATGTTTCTGGTTGGGCAGCAAATAAACTATCCATGGAATAGCATTGTCCTTTTAAGAGATGGTGCATAACAATAACAAAATGGTGCTCGGCAGTCCACTAATAATCAATTGATGCACATGTTCACACTCATGCTTGAGAATATATAGGATGTGGCTGTACAAAAGTATGAACTAAACATAATTATGAAACACAAAAGTAAAAATAGACCCAGTAAATGGGAAAACTTCATAAAAAGTAATAATAGAACGAGTAAATAGACAAATTTGTTTGATGAGATTCTTAAGTATATATAAATAGAAACCAATATGTTTGTTTTGTTGAGATTCTTAGAAAATTCCCTCAGCGGCAATGAAATAACATTCCAATGGTGAGATAATACCCTTAGCGGCAGTAAACAAATGCTTCCACTAGGGTAGAATTAAACGCTTCTAGCTGTAGTAAAAGTAATGCTTTCACTAGTGGTAGAAGAGATGCTTCCAGCGGCAGTTAAAGAGATGCTTCTATTAGTGACGAAGAAATGCTTTCGGAAAAAAAAAAAATACTTTCAGCAGCAATGGAGAAATTGATTCCGGTAGAACAATTACATGGGCACAAATATGTGCCCCACGGTGGGCGCCAAATGTGCCGGAAAATTTTGACCCCCTTTCTTGTAGACCCCCCTTCTCCCTTGTTCTTATAGACTCCCTTTCGGTCCAAACCTGCGTGTAAGAAAATGGTGAAATAAAGCAATCGGAGTTAGTTCTCGACCAAGGACTCTCCGATGCTTAGGTCAGATGCAATTATTAATAATAATCTCATGTATATAGAGAAAGAGAGAGAGAGTGACATAGAGAGAGAACAGGAAGAGAAGAAGAAGCCTTTACCTTGACTATATTTCTGTCATTTATAGAGTGAGAATCTGACATTCTTTATGTTGATTTTATGTTGATTTGGCTACACAATAGTGGAATTAAGTGCATGGGGATGTAAGCCTTGGGACATGTGAAGAAGTGACTTTGTTGTATATATTCTGCGGATCCTGTCTTCTGATGCACTTGAGTGTAGTAGGCGAAATAATTATATAATGTAACTATCAAACTATCTGGTCTCAATTTAATTAGAATATACTCTCTCTGGCTAGGGATGCAATATTGTGGTTGGGCATGCACTATTGTCGTTAGGTGAGATATTTTTTGGCCACAGAGATATAAAATAGGCCATGTGTAAATCTGGGTTGAGCTGTAAAGATATAATAGAGGTCCTTTTTTCTTTTTGCTACTTTGTGAGCAAGTTCTTGGTCATATGGTTTCCAGCTGCTTCTCCATCAATGTGTCCCAATTTCATTCTTTTCACTTTTAAGAGTTTATTTCTGTGTTTTTTTGGTCTTATATTCTCTTTCTCGGTTGCTCTCCTATTTCTTGCTTGTGTATATTGTGTTCACAAAAGTCACGAGCTTAAAATTACTGTAACAATGACGTGGGAACTTTTAAAATATACTACTAATATTTTTGTGTGAAAATTTTCATACAGGTATACTCGAATACTCCTGCAGATTTTGATTTCAAACTCGAAAGGTATATACTGAGAAACTTGAGTATGCTGCTCTGCTCTTTGTGAGTGAAAACAAAGAGTTTGCTAATTCATTATTTTGCAGCCTTGCCCAAGGATTCAAGTCTTTGCCTGAGTTTGCAGAACATCTCGCTGGCTCTGTGGACATAGTTTTTCCTGTAATACATGGTCGTTTTGGTGAAGATGGTGGCATTCAGGTGTAGTTCATTGAAACTTGAACAACTTCACGTGCTCTGTGAAACTTTTTGAGCCCAATAATGGTACTGAATAGAATTGTATACATCTTTCCAGGAGCTATTGGAAAAATTCAATATACCATTTGTTGGCACGAGATCAAAGGAGTGTCGTAAAGCATTTGACAAGGTAAAATCTTTATCTGAAAATAAAGTATTTTTTTTTAAAGAAGGTGGTATCCACGGTACAGTGGATACAAGTATGTGTGTGAACTAGAAACTCAACCAAATTGGAAATTCTACAGGAATGCATCTTGGACATCAAATTCTCTTATTGTTAGTCTTCTTTTGCAGCTTAAATTCTAGAAATTTGCCATTATACTTATGGAATGACGTGAATCTTTGATCTGATAAACAGAAAGACAATAGTTTAAAGCATATTAACTACAAGCTTGTTGCCATGCTTGGATGCAGTCAGTTTAAATTGAATTGTCCAACCTAATATTCAGATGGTCTTGAGTTGCATGCTGACGTCTAGAAGAAATGGAATACTAGGATGTTCTTTGAATAAACATATATTACATTTATTTAAAAAAAAAAATTGCTTCTAGGCTTACTAACTTCCTAGTAGCCTAGGTGGTAATGCTATGCAATCTAATGCAAAGTCATAGACTTAATTTTATTTTTTTTAATTTTTACTGATTACATATTTCACACTAATAGATGGGATGTCAACATTTTATTCAATCCCAAGAAATGAACATATCCATTACAACTTCTACTAAGAAAGGATTCCTCCATTTGGAGTGTACCTTTACTTTTTAACCTCCCATAAGCAACTTTTTCTTTATTTTGTCCTTTTTCTTTCTTAATGAGCTGATGTTTACAATTTGTGATATTTTAATTATTGGCAGTATGATGCATCCTTGGAGCTCAGAAGTCAAGGGTTTGTAACAGTGCCTAATTTCTTAGTGCAGGTACTGTTTCGACCCGTTTAAGCACTTAATAACTATTGTTCTTTTCTTTGGTTGTCATTTTTCATTTCTTTCATCATTTTACCTCTGTTTGGGTTATTCTTTTTCCAAGAATTTTACTATTTCAGTATTGGATGCCAATGTTGCTTTCATAATTCCTTGTCACCAAGTTCTCTTATAAAAAAATAAAAAATAAATAAATTCATTTTGTTTGACTAGCATACTGTAAATTCTTGACACTCACCGCATAAACAACCTTAATTCAGATAATAATATACATTTTCACAGGACCTCTCTCTCTCTCTCTCTCTCTCTCTCTCTCTCTCTCTTCAATATGTTAATATTTGAAACTTCGTATCTTTATATTAGTCTAGTCCCTTTCATTTGCCAACTTATCTGGCATAGAATTACTAGAAATCACTGCTACTACCTCTGCAAATACCATGATTACACACATCCTAGATCATGGTACACTGGCATTCCTGTAAAGTAAATTTGACAATTTAGAAAAATTATACTTATATTATATTTTCATCAGAAAAAAACTTTGAAAGTAGTAAATTGCTTGTATTATATTTTCATCAGAAAAAAACTTTGAAAGTAGTAAATTGCTTATATTATATTTTCATCAGAAAAAAAAAAAAAAAAAAAAACTTTGAAAGTAGTAAATTGATAACAAATTGTGTGATAATAGTCAATAAATTCATGTTTTTACAAAAGGATAATGAGCAACTATTCATGTCAAACAGAAAGTGGACTTAGTTTCATGAAATATGTATACGGTTTTATTTTCTTGATTGTTATTTTTTTTGAAAATAAGTTACTTTTATATATCAAAATATTTTAATAATATGATGATTCTATAAGAAGTCTATTCCCCCATCGTACTTCATTTTAAAGTTCAAGCGTACTGCGTGTCTTCTTTTGTTCCTTGTTTTCAAATGAGCCACATTTTAGGCAACATTGATCCATCATTGAACATTCACAATATTCCTATTATTTTTTCTTGCACATATTATCTGATTTTATATTGTTTAGATATGCTTTGATTTGTTGCTTTTTGATGTTAGGAAGAACCTACTATTTTCTTTTTCCCTCTCTGGTATCAGAATTTGAATGGATTTAGAAGATGGTCAAGGTTTACCATGGCCAAACCTACATCACTACTTCCCCATAATACCTGTTGTATTGCCTTTGCCTTATAGTAGCCAGTTGGGTGACTTCTCCAGCATGCAGTGAGTTTTGATTGTCACATTTGGTGGACATTTGCAGTCAAATTTAGTTCTCTCTCTCTCTCATCCGTCAAATGATTGACCAAATATTATCAATCTTCTTAGTGCTCAATGTGCCTGTTGTTTGAATTATTTTAGTTCCTAGTTGTCTACCTCCTCTGGTGCTAATCTAGTCGGTTTATTATAAACCAAAAATTCAAATGGGCTTCTTTTTATTTTGCGAGTAGTTTGACAACTAAAACATCTATGGTATTCACTGCTTTCCATTCACTATCAGGTGGCGGCATCATATTGCCTAATTTTGTGTTACTTTTTTGTTTAATGGCGAATTTAATGTGCCTATTTGATATATTTTATGGGAGCTTTTCTAAGTGTTCAGTATTAAGGGGAGACAGAAGATACAATCGTGTTATGAAAAAATTGATTATAAAGTAGTGATTTCTGTACTTTTTTATTGAAAAAATTCCGTATTTGCTTAGTTTTTGTTCTGCATGCATATGAAATTGCTTACAGGGAAGTGAGTTGGATGAATCTGATTTGTCAGAGTGGTTTGTAAGAAATCAACTGGATGCTAACCATGGCAAAGTTGTGGTAAGACCCCTGGAATTTTGCATGTTTTATAATTTTCAAAACTGCTATTTAGATGATTTTAACATGCAGTTGTTTTTACTTGATTTCAGGTAAAGCCAACAAAAGCCGGGTCTAGTATTGGAGTTACAGTTGCATATGGTGTTATCGATGCTTTGAGGAAAGCCAGTGAAATAATTGCAGCGGTAATTTTTTCTCCTTTTTTTTTGGGGGGGGGGCAAATTTACTCAAAACAATTTGATTTATTGAGGATTTGCCCAAGCATGGTATGCATATTTAACCTAAAAAATTTCTTGGATATATAGTAGGAAGTCAGTCTCTTGTTATTTTCTAAAAGGATATGAAATTGATTTTTCCAAAATTTGTGAGACATCACGTGGCCAAACCAAAGATATAAAATTCTGAAATCACATATTTACTAATGGAATAGAAGCTAAGAAAACTAATGTATCTGAGGTTTAGGATTATTTGACTGTTTTGAGATTGGAAAACTAAGGTTTGGAGGTTCCAATGCATAGTTCCTTCTTAAAAATTACTTATCCTTTTGATATTTGACAGGGAATTGATGACAAAGTACTCGTTGAAATTTTTATTGAAGTGGGGAGCGAGTTTACAGCCATCGTCCTTGATGTGGGTTCTGGTTTTGATTGCCAGCCTGTTGTTCTACTGCCAACAGAGGTATATGTACTATCATGTCTGTGCATTTGATTGCATTTCACTCCAATGCAAAACCCTTGGTTTCTTAGCAAATGTATTAATTGGGACCTGAGAAGCTTATTGTGCCAAATAAAATTTGCATGAACATCTTCATGGATTTACTATACAATCTTTGTATTTAATTCTACTACATCAATGACCAGGTGGAACTTCAATTCCATGGCAGCGCTGATGTAAACGAGAAGGATGCAATATTCAATTATCGAAGGAAATATCTTCCTACACACCAGGTATGGAGAAATGCACATCATGTACATGGTATGCCAATCTAATGTTGTTAAATTACACACGAGCAATTTATAGTTTTGTGGGCACATGGAGAAGTTGTCGTGGTCCATGAGTTACAGTCTACTGTTAGTCTCATTTTATGCACTGATACTCTACTGTAGGAAAGTCTCAGCACTGTTTTCTTACTTTAACTTTTGCTGGTTTCTGTTGAGTTGGATGATTTAGCATGTGTATTTTACTTTGGTGTTCCTTCATTCAACTCTTTGATCTTTAAAATTTGTGCATCTATTGCAGGTTGCATACCACACTCCACCTCGTTTTTCTCTAGATGTGATTCAAAGTATTCGTGAGGGAGCATCTCTCTTATTTCAACGGCTAGGCCTATGTGATTTTGCTAGAATTGATGGCTGGTTTTTGCCACCATCTGCATTTATATCTTCTTCGGAAAGGGAGTTTGGAAAAACTGAATCTGGTACAATAATATTTACCGATATCAACTTGGTAAGATGGATGATTATTTGCATGTGATTAATTACTAATGATTGTTTTCTTCGTATGCTGCAATATTGATAATTTCTTTGGTTTATCTAGATTAGCGGGATGGAGCAAACCAGCTTCTTATTTCAGCAAGCTTCAAAGGTATTCTTGTGATTCTATTGTGGTGAAATTTCTAGACCTTGTGAGTGAAACTAGCCCAAATAAAAACCTAATTTTCTTTTGTGTGGTGCTGATTTCCCTATATTTCTTTTTCATTTTTTTCTTTAATGTGATATGTATGTGTATTTTATATGTTATGAAAAAACCACTTGGTGGTTGATTTATGAATTATGCAGTGTTCCTAGATTTCTTAATCTATGTACCAGCTCCCAAAAGTTTGGTATTAATGCTGCGATCATTTGTTTTCGTAGTTTCTTCATAATTATTGAAATTTTACATGTCAAGCTTCTCATAGAGTGTCTCATAGACATGGATTTAGTTATTGCTTCCACTACAAATCCTAACAGGCTTCTGCCTTTAGCCATGGTAAGTTGATCTAAGTACTTGTGCCTGAGAGAACATCAGCAGACTTATGGAATGCAGATTCCAAACATTTTTAGTCTCTTTTGTTCAGTTCATTAATTTGAAAACCATTGTAAACTTTTACCACGTTTTTATTGTGTAATTTTTCCTAGAAGAAAGTCCCTTTCATTAAAATATTTTCATGCTTTAATTTTTTCCTAGTTTTGCATGAGGTATTTTATGCTTTGATATTTTGGTTCATCCATTTTTGATGACTAATCATTCTCTCTTATAATCTGTATTCACATCCAGGTTGGATTTTCTCATTCAAACATCCTCAGAACCATTATTCGGCATGCTTGTTTGAGATTTCCCAGTCTAGTTTCATACAACAACGTCCCAAGTCCCTTGCCTAGAACTAGAAGACCAAAATCTTCACAACTCACTGGAGTGTTTCACAAATGCCAAGATGTTCGCAAAGTTTTTCTCATTTTTGGTGGTGACACTTCTGAACGACAAGTATCTCTTATGAGTGGAACTAATGTTTGGCTCAATTTACAAGCTTTTGACGATGTAAGTTTTCATGTTTATGAAGGCTTAATTTATATCATGTCCAACTTACATGATGGTAAGTTGGTAACGATCCTGGCTTCGTTACATTCATAAATGTGAAATTTCTTGAGCCCCTTGCTTTTGTTAGAAAGCTTGCTTGTTCATAATCAGTGTTGTAACCATTTTAATATATTGTTCTAAAGTTATGACCTAATTGAAATCTGTTGTTCTAATTTCATTACATAAATTTGAAATAGCTGTTGCTAAACATTTTTACACATTATCTTTACATGGAGAAATCCTCTTTTCCTAAATTGGGTTGTACCCACATAACTTCCAATGATATTTTTTTTTTGTTTTTTAATAATGTCTTCAGCATGATTTTATTACTAGAATGGTTAAATAAATAGTTTGGTTGCAATTCAGAGCTCTTTCATCAGTTTGTATAATTTTCTGAATTTCTCTATGATTATTATTTTTTCATCCTTAGCTTTTTTTTTTTTTTTGGATGTTAGTGAATTATGCTCTCTCTCTTTACTTTTTACCAGCTCACTTTATGAATTATCTTTGATGACTTTGGCCTTTTTTTATTACGACTTTAGATTACTGCATTTTAAATTTAAAAAAATTTTATTGGATGTACTTTCCTAATTAGAGTGCTATTGGCAATTTGCATGACTACAGCTTGAAGTAACACCATGTTTGCTTTCCCCTTCAAATGTCTATTTATCCACAACAGACACTGATAACAAGGACATGGGAGTGAGCTCCAGAACAGTTTGGTCACTACCGTAAGTTTATATTTCTGTTGGTATACAGTATGCCTTAATGCTTTATGTGAATATGCATTCGACATAATTTCATGCTTGCTATGCTATCTTGCCTGTAGTTCCTCCAGTTTTTTAATAATTAGCATTGTGATAAAATTACATTCATAATCTTGAAAGATACATTGTTCTATTGTCCTGATAGAAAATTAAGGATGTCAACCAAAGATAGATGTGATAAAATTTAAAGCTATGACTTATAATATATATATATATATATTATTGATATTCTTATAAAAAGATATAAAAAATACAGATATGCTTAATATTAAATGACTCAAATGCATCACCATATTATGTTGGAAATTCTTTGATGTAACTGATTTTCTTAGCACAGTTCCGTAGATGGGTGCACGATGCACCTTTTCTTCTGTTTTCTATGTTAGTCGTTTATATACAGTGCTCTTCTTTGATGCAGATACTCTCTTGTGCTGAGACATACAACAGAAGAAGTTCTCGATGCATGTGTGGAGGCTATTGAGCCTACTCGTGCAGCATTGACATCTCAGTTACGGAGCCAAGTGATGGATGATCTCATGGGAGGTTTGAAGCAGCACAATTGGTTCACAGGTTTTGATATATCTGATGAACCTCCAGTAAAATTGACACTCAAGCAATGGATCAAACTAGCCAAAGAACTTCAGGCCACAGTGTTCATTGCAGGTTCTCTTTTGTTGTCATCATGACCTAGCCAATGAATACTTGCATTTAAACTAGTGCCTGTCATAACAAGTTCAATAGGATAAAAGATAATTGATATAGTTAGAATTTGACTTTTTATTTCCTTTTATTATAAAGTACGACATCTTTGTCATATAAATATTGTTTTTATGGTTTTTGTGCAAGTATTTTGTTCGTTCAAAGTGAGTATAAATTGCTCTTTATGCTTTTCCTATTATTTTTGATAAATCAGAAGTACTTTATACAGAAAACATCAATAGATGGGTACATACACATTTGATTTGTTTTGTTTTGTTTTTTTGGTAAGTGGGACATAACCATTTGCATTCGCTACATACAAAAATTTATGAATCCTACACGATCACAGGAGATCCACATTACAGTTAAACATTCACAAACAGTTTCAGTTAATGGATCCACCATCCCTGGATTTCTAAAAATTGCATGAGCTGGTAAGATGAATATTTTGGTTTTCTTCTGCATTTCTAAATCTCGCAAATGCTTTTTCATTCCTTAGTACTGTCTATAGTAAGGCAGTAGTACTATGATGCACCAAAGTGGTTAATAGTTATTCTTCTATGGAACTCATTGTATTTGAGGCTCAAATGTTTGTATTAACTGCAATTAAACTGAAGAATTAATTTGTAGATACCCATAGCATCAAGTGGATTCTCGTTTAGCATTAAATGAAACTAGTATTCTAATTATTGAAATATTCTGAACATCTACTACTTTAAAAGAAGAACCTGATGAGCATGTTTGCAACTGAGAGTTCTAACTATTGATATATTACGTATACAATTATTAATGTAATTGACAGTGCACGGAGGCATTGGTGAAGATGGTACACTCCAGTCTTTGCTAGAGGCCGAAGGAGTTCCTTATACAGGTATTTATCATTGATATTTGGTGAAGAGTTCATAATTTATGTCTTTAATTTGTAACATCTCATGTTTTGTTTTTTCAAATTGAAGGCCCTGGTGTTATGGCTTCCAAGACCTGTATGGACAAAGTTGCAACATCTCTTGCTCTCAACCATGTAGGTTGACCAATTAATATATATGATGCCCTGAAGACAAGTTAGACTTGTTGTTTTTCCCTTTATGTCTTACTTTTTGTTTCTACTTTCATTTTTGTTGAGAGGGTTGTGTATTTTATACTGTATTCTATGAAGATGGTCCAGAAGCTGTTTGCTATAGGCCTTTTAGGTTTGTTTTGCTGCTGTTATGCTTCATTTGTTCTGACATTTCTTCTTTCTGAGCATCAAATCTCTGTGAATATAGCTTGTGGACTCGGGAGTTCTCACCATAACCAAGGATGTGCAAAGAAAAGAGGATCTACTGAATTTGCCTATAGTTGACACATGGCAGGAGCTGACCTCTAAGCTTCAGTGTGAAACATTATGTGTTAAACCAGCCAGTGATGGATGCTCTACTGGAGTTGCCAGGCTTTGGTAGGCTTACATCATTATTTGTCATTATTATCTCTTGCCATAAATGCTCAGAATTTTATTAGCTTTGTCCTGTGCGATGGTTGTGATGAAATATTGGCATTGTTCTATTGTCAACAAATCCGTTTTGTTTGTGCAGCTGTTCGGAGGACCTTGAAGTGTATTTAAAAGCATTGAAAGATTGCCTTCTTAGGATTCCTTCGAATAGTTTTTCAAGGGTATGGACAAATCTTTATCATGTGCCTCTGCTATCCAAATGTGACAAAAATCTCTTCATGTGCATCTGACATATCTTTCTAAAATGTTCTTATCTCAAAATTATACAGTTGTGAGTTCAGCACTACATTTTACATTTTACCAACCTTTCTTATTTTTATTTATTTATTTATTATTATTATTATTATTATTATTTTTTGTATATTCAAGACAGCTAATACAATAGAAAGCATTGTGATCTATTGTAGATGTCAGCATGAGCTAAATACAAGTAATTATCCAGAGCGGGTATCGCCTGGGAATTGATTATAAAATTCAATGAGATGTGTGCAAGCATGCAACTGCAAGAGTGAATGTATATGCAGGCTAAGTATCCCTGTAGTTCATTTTTTAAAGCAAATAAAAGGCAGTATTGACATTTTGAACCAAGCTACCTTAAACCATATTGTACATGCGGTTGTCTTTTTGCAAGTTCCATAGAAGTGCATATGTTGTGTGGGTTTTGGAAGAATTGCAATCAAAAGATCTTTTTGAGTTTTGATCGTTGTCTGGTTGCGGTGAATGTGTACCAGCTGGGTCTTGGGCTCTGATGTGGAATAGTTAGGTGCTTACTGCATGACAATTTGATGCAGCGAGCTATGATGGAAAGTGCCAAATAAACACCTTCTACAAACTTGTTGAATTTCTAAACAAAAACTACTGAACAAGTAGACAACATTGTTAGGGTTCATAAACCACTTAGAACTATACGAAGAAAGTAAAATCTCTGTATATTATTAGTTAAATAAAAATTGTGTTTCAATAGTATGGAACATTTAAAGACTGTAAGACTCAAAACAAGTCCTAACTCTAATCGGACTCTAATTGACAATAAATCGAAACATAACCAAAAATGGCCAAGTCCAACCAAGTACAGAATTAAAACTAGAAGAAAATCAAAGGTTGCCAAAATAAATGGCAAAGAAATCTGAATTTCCTATCAAAAGTTATTATACATTAAGAACTTTCAAAAAATGGCAAAATTGATGATCTGACAGTCTAGATGATGGAATTTGTCGGATGTCCGGCGTAGATCATGGCAAAGATGATGAGTATTAGTCAATAGGCCGTTTACTATTTCCCAGCCAAATTTGACACAATTCCGAGCATGTCACTAGTCCTGTCTAATTATGTCAAAAATGAAAATGTTGCCCCTTTCTTGTGTCCCACTTCTCCAAATACCTCAACCCTAAGCTCATTGCATCACAATTACAAGATAAACCATGCATACCCTGCCTTAGGCATCATTGCATTTTAGGTAGACATATTAGATGTCCAAAGTGATTTTTACTGATAATTTTATTCCTTTTTTTTTTTTTTTTTCAGCTGACTGATATTTAGGCTATACTACATTTCTTTTACTATGATTTTAAATATATTGGTCTGGGCATGTGATTATTCCAGTTTTATGTGAAAGAAAACCCTATTTTATTGAGATGTTTATTATGGAACATATTGGCATGTCAGGTCAAGATTTTGTTAACCTGACATTTACATCCATAAAAATCTCTTGCAAAGTTGGGCACTTGAATATAAGAGTCCTTCAATTAACATACTTTCCAAACAGCAAATAATCATCCTATGCCTATTTAATGTTTTGGAAGGTCACTACTTTCGTCATCGTATTGCTCTGTGGGTCTTCCACACATGAACTCAGTTAGCCAAGTGCTTGCATGAATCTATACAATCTCGGATTAGTAATTCACAAACTTACATTTCTTCTACTGCATCTGAAACAGGTTAGCTTCAAGTTTAGAACTAGTGAATTTTCTATTTTCTTATTTCTTAGTTGTTTGATGGTTATTGTTTCTGCATCTTCTCACGTTCCCCAAGTATGTAGTTCTCTTGTTATTGTTTTCCACATGCTTGCTGCAATGAAGTAAATAAAACTTCTATATAATAGGCTTACATGTGGCAATATTATAACTTAATTGTAGGAAAACTATATCTGCGGTAACTGGCTTTTAATGTACCTATTGTTTTTGTGTATGTCATTTCTACCAATATGCAGGCACATGGAATGATTGAGATGCCGAACCCACCTCCAGAGCTCTTAATTTTTGAACCTTTCATTGAGACTGATGAGATTATTTTCTCATCCAGATCCACAAATGAGAATGCACGGCAAATTTTGTGGAAAGGACAGAGTAGATGGATAGAAGTAACAGTTGGTGTAATAGGAAAGCGTGGAGCAATGTACTCATTGACTCCTAGTGTTACCGTCAAAGAAAGTGGAGATATTTTGTCACTTGAGGAAAAATTTCAAGGTGCTGTACGTCTTTAATTGCCAACATAGTATAGAGAAGATGATACATTCCCATGCCATCCTAGTGTAAAAATGATTTCAATTTTCTGTTACAGTTCTAGTGATCCTGCCAATAAGACATTTCTTCGTACTTGAGGCTCATTCTAAGCAGAGTTTCTTGAGGTTCACGTTGTTTGTTTGATATCTATTTAGAAACGAACACTTTGTCATCTAATTTAGTTGTATGTGTTTCACAGGAGGAACTGGCATCAATCTGACTCCACCCCCATCATCCATTATGAGGTCTGTTAAAAACCTTCATTTTGTAAAAATCAAGGCCCTTTTACATTTTACAATTGCTCATATGAAATATCCTATTATTCTTGATGGTATGTTTTCACATATTTATTTCTTATCTCATTGATAGTTCACAAAGTGAAATCAATACTGATTTTGGTTTTATTTGGAGCCTCCGAAATAGAGATTCATAATTTCTACAATGTTATTTGTTATATTTCAATGATATCCTTTCTTTGTACCAAGCTTATGATAGTATCATTTTTTCAGTTTCATTATCTATGATATAGGCTAAGAAGTATGGATAGGGACACAAAATACGGATACAGCAAGACATGAATATGCAAACAATTAATTTTTGAAATTTCTAGAACACGTTATTGTAGGGACACATTAATAAATATGTAATCTTATTTATGTATATGAAAAAACTACTAATTATTCAATTTTGTACTATAAATACATTTATCTTTTATTTATATGTATTTTAAAAGATTGCATATACAAACAAATTAGAAATTTTAGATGTTAATGTTCCTAAAATAGAAATAAATAAATAATAAGGATTTAACAAATGTAATTCATATGATTTTTATCTTAGTATTTGATTGCAAGTTTTCTTTTTTCAAAATTACAATATGTTTCATATACATATAAGTTATTAATATGTCTCTCTCAAGTGTCCAATGAATGTAAATATCCGACACGACAAGAGACTAGTATGTCACTTTCTTAGAATTGTTCGTGTTTCTTATGTGATAAGGGTGTATAACTCAACCGAGCCTGACCCAGCCTGGACTTTAATGTGTCGGGTTAGGGGTAATCATATAATGGGTCGGATCTGACTAGTTAAAACTAAGAAAAATAAATGTAAAACATAAAAAATATTTTTAATTTGAATTAGAAAAAAATGTTTACACATTTTAATATTAAAAAGTATAATTTAAATAATAAAAAAATTTAATTACCCGAACCATTAGCCTAGTGACTCGTTTGACCCGTTAAACCCTTCTCTTAAAATGGATTAATAGGCAGGTCAAGGGGTTTACAAAAATAATGGGTCTTGTCCGTTGCACACCCGACTCTGTGATACCAATGATGGTGATCATGAAATTTGCACTAAGTCTGCAGGAATTGCACATTAAGATAAAATTTTACTTTATGTATCAGGTTATGATTAAGCAAATTGCAGCACTTGATAAAAACTGGCTTTACGTGCTTGGTGTATCTTTTTCAAGTTGTGACGCTAGAGGGTAATTTGTTGGATTTGTGAACCAAGCAATAGATATATTCTGAGTATTTCTTGCATTGCATCTAGATATATTCGGGAATGGTTGGAGGTTAGCCATGAAAGTGAGATTCCAAAACAACACATAAGTTGTCTATTGTGTTTCAGCATGCATATGCCTGTGTCAAGACTTGAAACCTATTTATTCACAACTTATTTTCTATTTATTTTTCAAGTTTCTCATGGTTTATCTACTTATCTTTCCTTCCTGGATCAGCGATGAGGCATTGGCAAAATGTAAACAACACATTGAACTCATAGCAAACACACTGCAGTTAGAAGGATTTTCACGAATTGATGCTTTTGTTAATGTTGACAGTGGTGAGGTATGTTGATTTCTCTATGTCACGTGGCAAACTATACTATTTTTATCGTAAATAGGGGCAATAGTGGCAAATTATTTTTCTACATACAAATTAGGGATCCCTCAAAACCAGCTGATGAACTGATTGTGCACCTAGCATTACTGAAATTAGTTCCCAAGTTTGAATGACATGTCTCAAGTTTAAATGGAAAAAGTCATTCTACTTTTCACAAACCTGCATCTGCTAAATAGGGTGTATCAGATGTTCTATAATGTACATCGAAGTGGATGGCAAATCCATATGTGATACGCTGACACTTTAGGGATAAATGGAATGCCCACTGGCTTATTTAGTGTTGATGCAAGTAATATTCCGAAGACTGAATCTGTTTGCTTTGGTAGCCTGCATTAGTGTGGCCAATTCTGGAGAATTGACTTCTTGTAAGTTTTTCTTTGCCTGTAATCCCATTATTTATTTGCAGGTACTGATCATTGAGGTTAATACTGTGCCAGGAATGACGCCTTCTACTGTTTTGATTCATCAGGTAATCATAAGATCCCTTATACACGTGATGCAGCGTTAACATGGATTGAATAATGTTAGTAGCATAGTGTGGAGATGCAACTCATTTTGAGCTCAAAATAGTTTATCTTGAGCAAGTTCTGGCAAATGATAAAGAAGCCACATTGAAGTTATTTCTAATCAAGCATTGATTTAGTTTTTATCATGCACTTGCATTGCATTACTCAGATATACTACTTAATTAATCACTAGTGCCTCTGACCTGTTTGATCTTGCTCTATGCTTCTCAGGCACTGGTGGAGCAACCTCCCATGTATCCTCGTGAGTTCTTTCGTACACTGCTTGATTTAGCATCAGAGAGGTCTATGTAGATTTATTTCTTCCAACAATATTTGAGTTATTTCAGTGAAGACATTTTGTATTGGATCGTGGATTTGCATTTGGATTCTGTATAAAATTAAGACAACCTTTCATTTATGTTTTTAGACAATGTTGTCTGCACGACATGATGCAGTTGTGGGAGGATAATGTTGTAAAAGACTGTTAGTTTCTTGCTCTTATCACAATACAAGAGTAAAAACTCATATGGTTTATAACAAAAGTAAATTAAAAAAAAAAAACTTAAACGAAAATTTAAAATTTTTTCAAGCTTATTTTTGTTATAAACGATCTAATTTTGATTGCACAGTTTATAATGTCACATAGTTGACCCTGGAGTGATGTTGATGGGGACTTTGATAACTGTTTCTAATTCAAATATTTTAGGTGGGGATGAAATTTGGATTGGATAGGTTAAGTTTGAAGAGCAGTATTTTAATGATTTGATTTATTTGTTTTCCATAAAATACTTTGGAATGTGATTTATTTGCTTTCCATAAAATTCGAGATTTGATTGATTTTTTTTTGGATATTACTTCACGTGGTTTTTAACCCTACCCTATATAAAGGGTTAGAGATTGTAAAGGATCGACAGTTTTTGAATGATATTAAAATAATTTCCGTTTTACTTTCGCATTGTTTATTTTTATTTTATTATTGTGTTCTTGGTTTCGCGGTGTTACGTCAAATGTTAGCCATTCAAGTCCAATTGTTCCAAGGACACAACTAGCTAGCTAGCATTGGCATGCTAGCTTCTTATATATATGTGTGTCTTTTATGGTTGTAGATACTTGAGTCGTGATAGTGATACTTAGTTATATCATTACTTTTTTAGTGGCTTGAACTCACAATATAAGAATATTCTCCGCGTCATTATGCGGCAAAGGAATCCCCTAGAGACTAGCTTCGGCAAGATTTTAATCACAAGTAATCCCTTTCCTTAACAAGGAGCAAGATTCAATAACTTCTTTATGCGATTGATATATTCTTTAGCGGGATCATTGGAACTCTAATGATTTGGTGGTTAGAATCAAGAGTTCATCAAGGCTTCCTCGACCGGTCTAAAGAGTGAGATTCAAGAGGAATTCTTCCCTTATAGGGCCGCATCAGTTAAAAGGCTGAAATTCCATGCAAATATAGGAGTCTTAATTCATGCTCTAAAGGATTTTTCCGAATTTATATTATCTCTCTCTTTTATTGGAGACAATAGCGATTTTCGCTCTGCTGACTTTTGATAATTGTCATAATCAGCGACTAACATTATTTCAAGAAACTCAGACTCTTCTACGTCTGATTCCCCACAATGGTATCACTATCACAAAACAAATAATAGAGTGGATCCACATCTGACAGACCACTGGTGGTGCAGGAACTAATGATTTTTGAGCCATGGGTTTGCAAGCTCAAGCACTTTCGTCATCTACATTTCTCAAGGCATTGTCAGATTGCTGGTGCAATGCTCCACCAATGGGGTGGGATCGTGGCCAGTTCAAGCTTGCTGTGTCGACCCTACCTATGGTTGGCACTACCCAAGTGCTTACAGTAGTTAAGCCCTAGACATCTTTACACCAGTTGGGTGACATTTTATGTGCGGTTTAACTTAAACATGACCCTTACACAAGAGTTTTGCTAAATATTGTGAGGAAGCTTGCTTGGACTGCTTTAGTGTATCACTTGTGGCTAGAAAAAAAAAGAGCAAGAATTTTTAAATACTTTTCTTCTCCCCCAAAGGAAATTCTTTGAGCAATCAAATATGAAATCAGGCTTAAAGTACAGAGTACAACTTAGTAAGGTCAAGCCTTCTGATAATAAATTACTAATTTCTGTAAATTGAGGGATTCCTTGTACTTATATTGATGATGTCTAGTTGTATAACTCCTTTTGTACAGTAATTATTTTGTAAATCCGGGTATGCCTCGCTCAAACTTGTTACTTCTTCTGTTCTCCCGTCAATCCAAGTTCAAAGTTTAGGTACATACATAAAAAAATAAATAAAAATAAAAAACCAGCAAAGCAAATGGCCCTGTAGATTCTATCTTACCCCCAGAACTTGTATCCTCCGAAGGAAGCACCATCAAAAACAATTAAGCTGCAGAGTCTCTCTCTCTCTCTCTCTCTCTCTCATTCATTATTTGCACCAATTAATGAGATTTTCAGCCTCAGTGGGGACAAAATCCACAGGCCAACTAAGAATTTGTATGGTGATGCATTGCCTTTGGAAGATCTAGCAATAATTCTCCCCATGATGAGAGATTTAACAATAATAATTTACAAAAACCCAACTAATATGTTATATCTATCCTGACCGTATAGAATGCAAATCCCTTTATGAATAAAGCTAATTACATTGAGAATTTTGTACATATCAAGGTTTAATTATTAGGAAGTTGTGCTGGAAAATTTGGTCCGAATTTACACGTTTCCTTGGGCTCCGTTTTTATTTTAATGTAAAATATTTCCGAAAAACACATTTATTCATGCTGTTAAAAAATATTTTTTTTTTAGAGAAACATTTACTCTTATTTTTGGGAAGTTTGATAATGAGAAGAATCTAGCCGGCACCTGTAGCGGAAATGCACGCGTGTGGTAGAGCTGGAAAGAAAATGACTACTACTGCAGATGATAAACGTGGACTTAAATCACGTGCTTAGATCAAAAACCAAAATTTTCTACCGGTTAACTTGGCCATTTTATTAACTTCAGTAAAGTTTTTTTTTTTAATAGAATTAGATGTACATACATTTGACTCATGAATGCTGCCATCGGACGTGTTTTCTGGATTAATTAACATGAACAAAACCAGTATAATCTCATTGCACAAGTTATAGGATCGCCCGGGACATTTATTAAGGGTCAATCAATTCAAATCTTATACTTTGATAGAGTTATACATGAAAAAAAAAAGCGTGAAACATTATTATATATGTGGCATGTTTTTTAGTAGCGTCCCAAGTTTCCAAGGGGTTTCAGGAGCTGTAGTAGATTTTTCACTTCAAGAGTTATAGTGTAAAGATTAATAATGCTGATTTCATTAGGATTTATTAATTCAAACATTAATAATATTTATTAATTCAGTCAAATAAATGCTAATAAAATCAACATAGTTGATCTTCTCACAATGCAATTCTGGAACCCAAATTACACGGCAAGGAACTAAAGTTAGCATTTCAGTGGTCAAGATTTGATCAACATAAATTAATTCACGCAAACAACATTTATTAATTTAATCAATAATATTTATTAAGCCAACGAAATTTATGTTGATTTAATATTAACCATTGAAATGCAAACTTTACTTGCATTACATTTTGCACTGTAGTCCCTGAACACCTGCTAATAAATGCCTAAGTTATATGTATATACTTATTGGAAAGTGAAACACACACACAGAGATACATATGTTCTTAGATATATATGTATTTTACGAATTATGGTCAAATTCAAGCAATTAATTAACGTGATGAAATTCAGATGGTGAGCACAAGGCCAGGCAACGAGCGGTTAACGAGGTCCCGAGGGCGGCTCTGCCACCGGGTTGGACTCTGGTGGCCAATGAGTTCGGTGACGGTGAGCCATGTGTTGAAGTACTCCCTGAACTGGGTGATGAAACCATCCTTCACCGTCCAAACATGCACCCAGTAAGCCTGTGCTCCTTCCCAACCCTCCGCAATCACCCTGTCATCGATGGCTGTGATGCTCCGGGGCTCGAACTTGAACTCCGTGCCCCCTGATGATTCTCCGGTGAGCAGCCTCATCATGTGCTGGCAATTCTGAGGGCCGTGGAACCACCACTCCACGTCACTTGCCAAAATTCCGGCCACCCTCTCCCTACAGTGATCGCTGCCACTTGCCAGTGCCAAGTAAAGCTCTCTCACAGCCGCCATGTTTTGGTTTTCCGGCTTACATGAGGGTGGCTCCACAGTTTCAGCAGCTGCAGCCATCTTCCGGAGGGAAGAATGCAGTGAGCTTAGAATGAACTGAAGCACAAGAAATGCTTTGGATATGCCCGCTGGTCTCTTGATGGCTACCAAGTAACCTTTATATAGAAAAGTAAAGAGGGTTAACGGTACAATTTGTTGTGTAGTATTGCTCTATATCAAAATAAAAATTATAAAATGATGTGACAGCTTTTAATATTTATTTTTTTAGAAAAAAATAATTCATTAATTAAATATTTTTTTATCACCCAAGTGTTAATGTAGTATCATTCCATGGTCAATTATATATCTGATAAAAAATTTTGATGGAGAAATATACGTGTATATATATATTTTTGGAGTGTAACCTATAATCGTAAACAACTTAAATTACACAATCAATTTTTTAATATAAAGTGTTATAAGAATGATGTGTCAATAACACTTAAAAGAACTCTTTAATAGACTACTATTCTCAAAGCAATAAATTTTAAAAATTATCATATAATTATGACAGCATTCCTGTACACTAATTTTTTATTTCTTAGGACATTATAACAGTTGAGAGATTGAAATATTAAGGATTGGGCCACGTTTTGATGGTAACGTGGACTAGCCAACGACCAAGATTTGGTCATGAAATAATGCAGATGCATTCAACTTGCATTTAGGTAAACCCGATTTCAACAATATGAAGAAAGAGACAATTACAACAGATCCAGTGAAAACTTAGAGAACTCCCAGGAATTCAAAGTTGGTCATAGCTAGGGTCAAGCGATGAGATCGATTGTCGTTTTTTGTATCCACCCAATTCAAACAACGACCTTGTAACAAAATGGCCCTCGGAAAAGATTGTTATATATGCGTCGGCGTTTTATGGGTAAGTTTAGAGTGATAAAAAGTAAAATAAAATAAGGTAAAATGAGATAATTTATAAATTCATAATTCGTACAGTAAAATAAAAAGTAAAAAATTTTTAAAAATATTAAAAATTTTTCAATTATTTTTAATAAATTAAATACACTAATTCTTTCAAGTTTGCAACAAGGACATCAATTGCAATATACGTAGCTTTGTAATTGTCAATATAGTAATGCGTTTCTTTCTTGTCGTTTTCTTTTCCTAGCCGACCAAGCCATAGAAATTTTTTCGCCTTTTGGTCTTGTTATTTCACCGTATTATCTTTTTTTTCTTTTTTTTTTTTTTTTCCAATGTTTCTTTTGTTTCATTTAACTACAAAATACGAATATTTCAAAATCAATGTCCTATTGCTATTCATGTACATATTGAACACATTCTCTTCAAATATTTCGATATTATGTGAACACATCACGTACTCAAATTTAAGTATATATCTTATTATTTTATTATTTTTTTAAATATATAATTAAGATAAACTTAAACTTGAGTAATCAAAACCCTTAAAATCATAAAATTATTTATCTTATATATTTTGTATAGTGAATTAGTTTATTATGAATGTTATATTCCCACATACATATATATATATATATATACATATCTAACAATAATATAAATATATATATATATATATAATTTTTTTGTTGTATTTTTACAGTGTCAATATTTTTTATATTTTTGAAATTATTATATTTATACCCGTATTAATACTCTATATACGTATCCATACTTGTTAATTAGGGTATCGCGTGCTAGAAAATGAACCCTCAGGAGAATGAGATATTCGCTGGGTGCTTTGTGATCCTGTCTGTATATCAAGCATAGAGCAATGTCATGGCTAAACAATGCTGGGAAATAGAAACCGAAAAGAAATAAATTCATTAAAAACACAGTACAGAACTGATAAGAATTACCCTCCTCGATCAATTGTTTGCTCAGTTTCATTTTGACTTATATATATATATATATATATATGCATATATAGGAATTAAAATAAAGATGGCTGCAGCAGCCATTGCATTTTAATTTGCTATTCGATTGTGTTCATCTTGGTCCCCCTTACGGGATGTTCTCCCCCCCCCCCCCCCCCAAAAAAAAAAAATAAGTAAAATAATTTGATGCTGACAATTTAACATTGTACAGTTACTAAGCTTAAAAGAAGTAAATGACCATTGTGACTAGACATTGGTTAGCTTGGAAAACACAGTTTTTTTTTTTTTTTCTTCGTAACCTGTTTTTTCCCCCTGTCTTGTGACTTTTTTCTTTTTTTGAGAATTTTTAGACATGTTATTTACATTTCTTTAGAAGACAATTATCATAAAAATTGTAAGTTATTATACAAAATTTTAAATATTTGTTTTTTTGAAAGAAATTTGAATAACATACTTAAGAACTTTTAAAATAAAATCATATTTTACATATATATATATATATATATAAAAGGTACCAAAAAAAAAAAACTACGTTTCCTGCTAATTATGCTTCGGTTGTATGCTTAAGCCTACCTTGTCATTGTCAACATATTAATAACTAAATCCGTCTTCTCGTCAATACATTTCAGAGATGTTATCAAGCTATATGATTAATTACAATGTGAATCAAATTATAAGTAATCATCTTAACAAAAGATATACTGACACCCAGTACTGTGTGAATGCAATCTCAGATGGTCAGTGCTATTGCCAAGTGGTAACACGTAGCGTAGCCCATTATATATATATATATGTGTGTGTGTGATATATATGATTTGGTATAATCCTTGCCGGTTTCATGTGGAGTGTCGGATTTGTGGCTGAAAGAGAAGTAAATAATTGAGATTGATGGATGCTGTTTTCAGAAGATACGTAAATCTCTAATCGCTTTATTGAAAATGATCAGCTACATCTGTATATATGTTCCAATATTCATTGTATTATTAATTAACAACCTATGTTCCATTAATTATAGTATTAATTTATCAACAGTGACAAATTAATGCCAACTTCATTATCTCAGTCACAGTGTGGAGAATTTTTTTTTGGATGGCTAAGAATATTCAAATTCCTGAAGTTATTGAAACTAATAATTACTGAAAAATAAATTTAAGATCTATCACTTAGTTATAATAAAAAGTATACATACCGATCATCACTACATATAAAAAGAATTTTAAACACCGGAATTTTCTTCCTCTCTCACTCTCATCTGTAAAGTAACTCATCTTTTTAAATTTTGAGGTGATGAATTGTGCATGTCTTGATTATTATTCTCTGAACCATTTTCTTCATTTAGTCCAAAAATTACTTCCCCATGAACTTTGGAGGTATATTGTTTTCTTAGCTATTATTATGAAGGAGAAATTTCATAATTTTTTCCTCCACAGTGGCTGGCGGCACAATAACTGATGGCCTGCAGGCAAACCATTGACTGTTTAATTGACAACTCTCATCTAGTTGTTTCTGTTCTGTCCTGATAGCAACTACTTAGCCCATGCCTAACTTCTTAAATTCCCATAATACCCCCATTGCAATTTCACAATTGCTGTGTCAAATATTAGATCACCTACCTACCATGTTGCTCCCTTCAAATAATTAGATCGATAGACAGAGAAAATAGGGTTTTTCTTTTTTTCCTTTTTTTTTTTTTTTTTAAGAAGGGGAAAAGAGAGAGAGAGAGAAAAGCCATCTTCTTTCTTAAGTTATCGATGAAAGGAGCTTGATATTATTTCAGTCAAAACAGGGGAACTGAAAATGGTGTTGCCATTTTTTTTCTAAATGGTATATTTTTTACTAAAGGAGGTCATTGGCCTTCCTTCATGGTTGACAATTACCTCGATGGCCATTGCATAGTATAGGGCTTTCATTTTGGCATTGCACCAAGTATGTGGACTCTGGCAGGATTTACAAGCATATACTATTTTACATACCGTATAAAAACTAAACTGAAGATTAAAAAGTTCAATAATTTACAATGAACAAAAAGAAAGGTTATTTATTATACAGAAGACACAAATAAAAACAGTAAGCTTGTTTACAAAAATGTTAAATGTGTTATCTTGGACTGGAAAAGATTTAACTGCTAATAACAAGGATGAATGTTAGATTCATAATTCTATTGAGGGCAAAAATATAATTTTTTGATTAGTGAAACAGACGTGAAAATAATAATAAAGATAAAAGTGTAAAAAAAAGTATTAGTGTGATTTTTATATTTATGCAAGCAATTTTACCACACTGAACCTATTATAAAGAAATTATTCTTCTTGTGGGTAGATCTAAAGCGCGGGCCAACTCCTAATAATGTCATTTTTAATTTAGAAAAACAATTAATTAGTGGTTATTCGCAAGAATTTCTTGGATTGTTGCAAATATTTACCTTAGATGTATCAGAATCATGGATACACATTACCATACCCTTTGAGAGTGAGAACCTTCCTGGCTGTTGTGCCAGAACGAACCTAACAGAGTGATAAATTAAAACAAGAGATAAAGCAAAGGGAACGCACCACCCCCCCCCCCCCCCAAAAAAAAACAAAAAAAAAGATGGAAATTTATGATGAAATAAAGGAAGACATCTCTGATGCGGTACTGATATGCATTTAAGAATGCCAGTTGGATCCAGCCAGGAAGGAGCCGCTCGTGTACATGGAGTTTCGACAATAATATTCTCAAAAGTCAAAAGAATCAAAGCTGATCCGGAAGGTAGAACAATTATTTTGTGTGCAATGAATTGATCAAAACAGTCGGCCCGGGATATTCTACAAAATTACTTCAATACAAATACACACACATTGAATAATGATAATTAATTCTCAGAGTAAAGAATATAGTATTAAAAAATTAAGTACGCGAGATTAATAGAAGGCGTGTCAATTATGCTGTCATAATGTTGTCGAGTTTCCATACGGTTAAGAACAATTCAAATGGAATCGAACAATTCTGAAATACATCTTAATAGCTTATAAGCAATATCTCTTCAGACGACACGACAAGCGACAAAAATGAACCGTCAAGTGTTTTTTTTTTTTTTTTTTTTCTCTCTCTCTCTGTCTCTAATTTTGAAAATCAAATAACATCAAGTTATTTGCTAAAATTGTATGAATATACATGATGTTTTAATTGTACTTATTATGTAGAAGATTGAATCACCTTCGTACAACACACAAATGAAAACAACAAAATAAATGAAAAAGAAAACAATCATAAAAAGAGACATAAGATTTACGTGGTTTGATAATATCGACGTAAATAGATATAGTAAAAGCTGGTGAGTCACTATGAACTTCAACAATTGACTAAGAAATTATAAGAATAAATTAAAAAATCTTAAATAGATTTTTAAAGAAACTGTGCTTTTAGTTTTGTTCTTTAACCCTAACCTTGAAAGGCTTAATTTGAACTTAGTATAGATGTACAATTAATATGTCCCATAAATATATACAAACAAGAAACTTACTAAAAAAACTGACTTTAAAATAGCCCTAGAAATTATAAGATCGTACTGTTCACTGAAGCAAGCTTTCCAACAAACAGTTTTGCTATAATCTCGTCTCTTTGTTTTTTTCCAGTAAAACTAGCAAACACTTGTTACGATATTGTGCTCTCTATAATATCTAACGATAGTCAGTGATCTCCTCTCAACTTTTATCAACAAGTACTAGCAGCTCCTAATGAGCTAGCTAGCGAGTTCTAGTGAGCTCTTAAGCAAACTACTATACTATTGTATCAAATGCTTTTGCTCTGCTTGCTTCGCTTAAAAATTTTTCTTTTTACCCATAATTAACTATAACGAGTATGAGTCATAACTTTAACATTATTTTATATCAAACATATAGAATCTCTTAAAATCAAAGTAGATATAGGATTTTTATTGAAAGGGCACAAAGCAAATAAGAAGAAGGGAGTGAGTTGTGTTGAAGTTGAGAGTGGGAGAGAAGCGATAGCACCTGTTAGAGAAAAAAAAATTATTATAATCAAATCAGACTTTAAAACAGTGAATATATTTTTTTACGAACGATTGATTCAACTAGGATTTCTTAACAAAACTTAACAATTAATTGGGAACATCTTTGTCACAAAAAATATACATGTAATTATTATTTATCTTATTATTTATACAATTTATTATGTCTTGTATTATATTTACTGAAATATTATTTTCAAAAGCATTTAACGTTAATGGTGTATGTATATATATACATATATAGTGGGGGATGCCTTTATTCTTAAAAAGAAAATACTTGAATTTAATTCATGTAACCTTCTTTTATATTTAAAATTTTTGTATTAATTTTAACTTTGTAATAAGGCAAAGAATATTTTAACAATTTCACGTTTAAAATCGAAGGAGTCGCCTTGCTGCTCCGTCCGTGCTTAAAACATGTCCTCCTAAAAGGTCAGAGGAGACCACTGCATCTTATGCAATTAGGTTTGGAAGTCTCCAAAGAATTTCACCATTTCAGAACTATAATTTCTATAACATACTCCTTCCAATAAAAACTTCTAACCTTTCCATAAAATTAATACGGTTGAGAAGTAAAAATAGAGAATAGAGGTTTTCGAAACTTTTCCTAAGATAATTAAATTCCCAACAAATTAATAACCATACAGATGGGAACTTGATATTGTAGGATTTTAATTTATCCTCAGTCGTCTTTGCTGTCAAAGAATATTGTGGAGGATCCATTAATATGCATAACACATGCATTCATTGCTATGCCTCAATGATCCTTATCACTTTTGCTCCTCTCCCCCTCTTTTCTCATCCACTAAAAATTTTGAAATGGGTCCTTCCAATTTATAATACCGGACATGTAATACTTTATTTTTTTTTTCCCTTAATTCATTTATTTTGTCTAGCAGTGGATATGGAACACAAAAGGTTGATATATCCAGCAAGCACTAGTATAATCTTCCATATGTGTGTGTGTGTGTGTGTATATATATATATATATAAAACCCCCATATCCAAATGAAGATGGAATTTATTCCTCATCCCAAGTCAGTAACGTGTTCATTCGAGATTTTTGAGTTACATATAAATGTTATAAGACAATAAAAGTTTCTTAATTAACTGAAATCACAAAACTTTATCTAAATTTTCGGCCGACTATGAACAATTTCGATAATTCTTTTGAATTTAATTTCTGTAACTATGGGTTGATTATTATTCATAATTCAGCACTTGTCAAGAACCTTGGTTGTTAATCATTAGTTGTTGTGACGGAGACTTAGCCTTATCGAATGAATCCATTCTCTACCATAGGAAAAGGCACCCCCAGCTAACACTGACATTAGGCCTACCTTGACTATTAATATATATAAGCTATGCGTGCAATATTTTAGCAGGGCTATACTCTCTCTCTCTCTCTCTCTCTCTCTATATATATATGTACATAGATATAGCACTTGTCCAAATGAAGAACACATCGTTCAATGAATCATCAACAAGAAAACAAGTGAAAATAATTGCTTGGAAAGAAAACATTGATGATGAATTAAGTAATGTCCCTTTCCACACACAGTTGCACAGTTTTCTTAGCAACGAAATGGGTCCAAAAGTGATATATTGTTAGGTAGTGGGTGCCAATTGGATTGATTGCGGAGGCTTTCTCTGGGTCCATTTTCATCTGGGGTTGATTGGTCAAAATGGGGCTGCAAACCCTCACGTGCAGACAATCATTTTGCAGATGGTGACCACACTCGTGGTTCCCCTTGAGAGTTGAATGTTAATTAATTAATGGCTGGTAGGTAACGATGATGCCTTTGAAGAAAGAAAATTGTCCTCTGCATGCATGTCCACGAACACAATGTCATAACCCTTTTTGATTTCTTCATACATGGAGCTTTTGAGTCTTAATTTACCATTAACAAGTTTTATGAAATAATACACTCTAGCAAATTCCCAGTTTTATATATAGGCCCAAAACCTCTTCTTATGATAGCGGAAAGTGGAAACTAATTGGCCCTATGTAAATTAATCTAGGCAACATTTTCCAGGCTTCAGCACAAACATAAAATTAACCATAGAACTTTCGGGTGATTCATTTTATTCATAGCACCACAATGCATGATTAATGAACATTTTATTTTTGTTCCACAAGGTACCTTTATCATCCACTAAATTCGTTACATACAAAATCATAAATGATGACTAATATACGTTAAGAATATTTCTAATAGAGTCCTTACATTTAGCGAAAACTCATATAATAATTAAGAGGTGAATGATTTTATCTTCTAATAGATTTTCTATCCGCTTCCTTAAGTTAGGATTAACCGAAATTAATCCCTATATTTATCTTTTTAATAATTATTTTAATATTTTTTAAGAGTGAATATTTTAATATACGTATTAGGGGATGATTTAAGGAAGCTGTTGCCTATTGGAGACAATCGAATAGAAAAGTTGTAAAATATAGAAATGATATTTTTTTTTTATATATTTTAAGACATTTATTTAAGGAAACTGTTATAAATGCCTTAAAAAATTTTATTGCTGCATTTAATCTGTACCATAGACATTTCAGTACTTGCACATAATATGGATGAAAATTTTCTCGTTTGTTATTTGGCCTTCCTGTATGAGGCCTTGTGAGTTTGATTTTTCCCAGTGGAGTTCCTTTCCCCGGACCGCAAAATTTCCAATTAAGTTATTAATTAATTTACTTACTATAGTTGTTGATTGGATCATTTTAGTTAGCCAGAGACGTACAAAATCAGCGTATAAAGCCAATGTACACGACTGTTCAAGTGTTGAGATTTGGATGGAGATAAAAATTTTTAGAGTGAATATAATTTTTAGGCATATTAATCAAATTTATAAAAATTACCTGGATTAATTTACCATTTTGTCCAAACAAAGGTACATTTTAACATGTTTATTCGCATGATCATTTAAAAAGTTTTTATCTTTTGAACAAAAAGTACTTTTTTTAACTTTTTCTCTATATGGACTTGTTATTCTTTTATTCGAATAAATAAGACTCTTTTTACAATTTTTTTTTCTTTTCTTTCTCATTTTGAACCATCAAATTTTTTTTTTATTTTGTATCCTCTAAGTTGGCAACCAACCAAACAAAAAGAATAATTTTATGATGAATTTATTCTTATTTCATTCTATCCCCACTCTCATAGTCATTCCACCACGTTGACAACCAATCAAATGAAAAAATGATTTTATTCTTATTTCATTCCATTCTCACTCTCGTAATCATTCCATTCACTTGTATAAAATTAGGCCCTAGGATTTACACATTTCTAGCTAGCCAGCTGGTTAGCTGATTAAAGTTAGGCCACTCGGCAATTTTGTACTATTAATTAGTCATTTTATTGAAACACACTGTTGTACTAGTGAGGTCTCTCCCTCCCATCACACGCATAGCTTGCAGAAGGCGATAGTTCCACTCTAAGATTTGGCAAACTCATGAAGCTTTTATTATCATTTCTCTCCATGCGGGAGTCACAGTAGCCTCAACTCTAGCTAGTAGCTAGCTAGGTACAGAATCTCGACACTCAAAAGGGCGGACCAATTAAATTTATTATGTGAGTCCTGGTCTCGTAGACGATAAGTAATGCATATATATATATATATATATATCATGCGCTATTAGTCGAATCTGATACAGTGGAAAGCACGAACTTACAAGCTAGTTACAACTCATGCCAGCAAGCAGATTGTTTTGTATAGTTCTGTGTTAAGACTATTAAAACTCATGCCACGTGCGATGAAATTTTTAAAAATTATTAATTTTTTATTTTATTATACAAATTATAAATTCATAAATTATCTCATTTTTTATTACTCCAAACACAACCTAACTTTGACGATGTACTTTTTCAACCTTTGAATTTTGAGTGTTACAATTGAGCTGTGCCTAACCAACTTTTTAAAAACTTATGACTCTCTTTTTGGGTAATTAAAAAGTGAATTTTAATGGATGCTCACCTAAACCTACATTGGTTGTCAATGGATGCTTGAGGTTCACTGAATTTTACCATCACAGTTTAACCCGAAAAGGGCCGGAGGAAAATAAATAAATTATTATTTTTTCCTTAAAGTCCAGGCCTGCTCTAAAAAGACATTCTAATTATGTGCGAACTTGAATAAGACCAAGCGAAAGTAATTGTCTTTACTGATTTGAAAAATTACACTAAATTATAACTAAATTGAGTTGTAAATATAGATCTATGCACGTTATAATAATATTTTTCAAAGATAATTTATAATAAATACTATGTTAATTATAATTATATGTAAAATATAATAAATGTTAAAATTTTTGATTAGTTAATTATATCTTTTCTACTTTTCATTTTACTTTTGATTATATCACTAATTTTTAATATTATCCTACACCGTTTGTCATATATAATAAAATGAGAATAGTGTTTGCGTAAATGTAGAGGATTATAATTTATTAAAATAAAAAATAAAAAAATATAGAATTATATGGTAAATAGAATATAATTTATCTAATAGAGTGAGGTTTAATTAGCATTAGAATTATAATTCATTAAAATAAAAAGATAAGTCTTTGTAGTTTTATGATAAATAAAACAATAAATGTAGAAAGCATCCCGCGCGCATTAATTTTTTAAATTTCATTGGACAATAGTATGGTGTACAATAAATGATAGTACAATATTTTTGTTTTACACATCCTATTATGGTACTTTTTGACATGTATAAATTTATTAAAATTTATCAAAAAAAATTATAGTATAGTGTACAATAAATGATGGTACAATATTTTTGTTTTGCACATCCTATTATGGTATTTTTTGACATGTCTAAATTTACTAAAATTTATCAAAAAAAATTATAATTTTTTTTAATTTTCTTAAATCAAATTTCATTATGTGTTATTTTTATATTAACTTTATTAATTTTTGTACCATCTAAACACCCCTATATATAAATATATACATATATTTACCAAACGCTCCACAATAAAAATAATTTTTTTTTGAGGATGATTTGTGGTTGAGTAGTAAAAACCTCTCCTGTCTCCTCATTGACCCGGTTCGGCAGCCGGGGTGCCCTTCCCCACTTACCCATAAAAAAAATAATAATAATTTTCAAGTGAGAATTTCTAGCAACCGTTCAAAAACTCTTAAAGGTAAAATCTGATCTATTAATTACATCCGACGGTCAAGGTTTATCAAATCAAATAGGACCGTTGAATATATTGACATATGCAGTGGTGAACATGAATTGTGGAGATGTCCCTGGTGGTGTTGGAATCGAAGGAGACCAACGTTTCAAAAATGTACGAATAATGAGGAGCGGACGGAGATTTTTCTGAAGTTGCAGACGACACAGGAGTCGAGTTGATTTGCAAATCGTTCTACCCATTTTTATTGTGGGTCTCATTAATTGAACGGTCAAAAAATGCGGCTGGCATGTTCCGCTCTAGATACAAAATTGATTCTAGTGTTTTTTTGATTTTTTGTCGTTTTATATAATTTTTATTAATTTTTTTAAAAATTAGACCTTTTAAACATATCAATTATATTCGTAAAAAAAAAATTAAAAAACTTATACTTACTTAGGTAAAAGTTATTTATTTTGGTAAAATACAATAATGAAAAGAACTAGTACTTTTATTTTTTTAGCTTTTATTTAAATAGGTGTGTAAATTTTTTAATTCTTTTTTTCGAATACGATTAATATAATTAAAAATAATAACTTTTAAAAAATAAAATTTTAGTTAAAAAAATTAATAAAAAATTTGAAAAAATTAAAACCAATTTTATAACCAAAGAAAGCAGAGAGTGCCCCCCCCCCCTCGCTTTGGAATGATCCCCGCAGCCACCCCTTTACGTCGGTCAATTATCTTTCCAGGAGGTAAAAATGGCTTCGGCCAAGGAGAAGAAGTAAGTCCAGTGCACTACGGATTGTTAAATTAAATTTAAGTCACTCAATTAAGTTTAATCTAACGAGTATCAGACCTACTCCCGATCCTCAGCCAAGAGCCTTTTGGGTCCTTTCATTGGAAGATCCGGACCGTACCCATGGCAGTTTGAAACTTTACACCTCTTCCCTTTCACACGTCTTTAATTCAGAGAATATTATTTAGATTCTGTTTGGCGTTATTAAAAATTATTGAAAGTTATTAATTTTAACTATTTTTTGTATTTTTTTTAATCAAAATTTTTTAAATTTCACTTTTATATCACATTTTTTTATTTTTATTGTACTTTTTACTTTATTTTTTGTCGACCAAACACCCTTTACTATTCAGATCAAAATATATATATATATATATATTTTTTTTTTTATTTTAACACCAAAGTCCACAAACCAACTCAAAGTTGATGTGCAGACTAAGGCTTATATTTAATACACACACACCCAACTCTCGATGTAGGAGCAAGCCCCCAAAGAGCCCACCGAACATCTCCTAAGCTAGGCCCGAGCTGAAGAGCAGCCCATGGGAGGTAGTGAAACCCAACACTGGAAAGCATTGATTTCCTTTTTTTTTTATTTTAACACCAAAGTTCACAAACTTACTCAAAGTTGATCTATAGACAAAGGTTTATATTTAATACACACATACACCTAACTCCCAATGTGGGAGCATTCAGATCAAGATATTAAAAAAAAAAATTAGCGATAGTACGGGGGAGGCTACAACTCTAGTTTGGAAATTAAAAAATTAATCAATATTTTTAAAATTTTTTTTATTCTATATAATTTTTTATTAAAATATATTTTTTATTTGGTAATTTTTACAAAAATTAGTCGTATTCACAAAAAAATATTTCTAAATAAAAATATCCACGTACGTATAAAAAATAAAATAATTAAGATTAATTTTTTAAAACTGTACGTAAATTTTTTTATGAACAAAATAACATACTTAAAAATTACTAAATAAAAAAAATTCAAATTTGATAAAAAGATCATATGAGGCCAAAAAAGATATAAAAAATTAATTCTTTTCACCCTCAAACTGAATTGCTGGTTAAACAAATCCCGATCTAGTCAATTCTAAGGGTCTATTTTAAGCTTTTAACTCGATCTCTTTTTAAGAATTAATTAGGACCACATCAAAGACTAGATTAATGCAAGTACTTAATGTTGGCATAATCAAATTAGACGTGCAATTCACTCATTCACTCATCCCATTTTATGGCACCCAAAACTAAAATATTATTTTTGAATCTAGATATTGCAAGTTTTGGAAGATGTGAATTATTAAAAATTATTGCTTATTATTATTAACCAACTAGTCGTGTTGAGCTCATTAAAGATTATGATTTTTTTTAGGAGATTACAAATTTAAAATTCTCTAAATGTGTACGGGTAATAATAAGATTCATCTAGCATGGAATCTCTAATTTAAATACTTCTTATAGTTATTGCATCATTTCCACACCTAACCTCTATGAATATTACAATAACAAAGAAATGAAACAAAGATGGTGTAAATTCTCTGAGATGAACTGCTAATTTTTTAATTAGGTTACAAATCTAGTGTTATTTGGTTGGTATTTTTCTATTGTTATGTTGACTTCAGTTAATTTCAAGGAACGACAAAGAAAAACCAAATTGCTGACGGGGTTGCAAGAAAAAGGGCAATGACATGTGAAGTCTAATTTTGCAGAGACAGATGACCCCAATTCACCGGAAGTGAATTTCCAGCATGGGGGCACCTTGAGACTTGTGAGAGTCCAAAACAGCTAGCCACCTTGAAATTTGATCGATCTGACCCTTCCGAATACGTTTGGATGCAAACGAGAGAGGTCCAGTCGGATATTGGAAACCTCACCAACACTCGAGAAGAAAAAAATCAATCCATAAAACTGGCAAGTGGCAACTCTATCTTTGACCCATAAAACTTTCTCATCATAAGATATCTAGAGAAACAAAAAAAAAAAAAAAATCAACTTGCAGTAATCCAAAGCTGATCTTGTGTATTTATATAATAAATCATAACTTTTAACAAAGTAGTTGTATACGTGATGGGAAGAGGTACCGTTAAACTGACAAAAAATTAAAAAAAAATAAGGTTGGAGAAATATGCACAGATAATCTTTACAAAATATTAATTAGTGTGTGCATATATATTAGTTCCTAACTTCTATAATATCGATATATAATTAATAGAACCAACCCCCCCCAGGGCTTAAGCAATGTAGATTTGACATTGAAATTAACAAAATGAAATTAGTTAGTTGTTACATATGAGATTCTCTCTTACAAGGCAACACAATTCCTTGAGGTGGTGATCCCACCATCCACAACAAGGTTATGACCACTAACATATTTAGATTCATCGCTAGCAAGGTAAAGTGCTGCCTCTGCTATATCTTTAGCCCTCAGAATTGGGCCTTTTAAATTGGCCAGCCCCCTCACAAACTCCTCCGTCTTCTCCACTTCTTGCTGAGAAGGCACCCCAAAACTCATGCATTCATCATCATCTCCTTCTTCATCGCCACTACTCCTCCACGCATTGACAAGCATTGTTGTGGCCACCCCAAAAGGAGAAATGCAATTCACCCTAATCCCATACCTTCCCAGCTCGCAAGCCGTGTTCTTCGTTAGCCCAACAATGGCGTGCTTGGAAGCAGTGTAGGCGTGCGGACCGAGCCCTCCCATGACTCCAGCCACGCTAGCTGTCGAAATTATGCACCCAGCTCCTCTCGGAATCATTGCACGTGCCGCGTGCTTCATTCCCAGCGCCACCCCTCTCACGTTCACGTGCATTACGCGGTCAAATTCGTCCACATCAAAGTTAACAATGCTCTTGCTGTGATTCGATTGATTGCCCAGCACTCCTGCGTTGTTGAAAAGAATGTCGAGGTGGCCGTACCGAGAGACTGTTGAATCGATTAAGTTCTCAACGTCTTCTTCGGAGCTAACGTCGCAGTGGACGTAGGTGACTGAAGGAGCCAGTGAGTTGGCAAGCATAGTTCCAAGAGAGTCCTCAACATCGGCAATGACTACCTTGGCACCGTGCCTTGCAAAGAGTCTCACTGTTGCTTCTCCTATTCCTTTAGCACCGCCGGTGACAATTGCTACCTTCCCCTCCAACCTACGCAAGAGAAAAGACAAATTAATGGCAATAATAGAAACAATATTAACAGTATAATAAAACTTCAGCATCGATCTAAATTAAGAAAAGTTCCCCAAGTAGTTCTAGTGTTTTCACGCACGCATGAAAATAAACACACGGGTAATTAATTAATGCTATGCTATACCGTAATTACCTCTTGGGGAAGGAAGAATTAATTTCCTTTCCTAATACATGAATTCCTTGGAAGGAATTTTCAATCACTTGTGCAGTCATAGTCATTAACTCCCACTAGCTAGAAGAAATATGCACAAAAATATGAGAGAGAGAGTTGGGTGGGGGGGGTGTTAGGGAGGATGGCGTTGGTAGGAGCAAGTATTTATAGGCACAAAGTTGGGCAGGTGAGCTGTTCTTTATTTTAAAGCAACTTTCCTGGAAAATGGTTAGCTGTGACCCCCTCCCTAACCCTCAAATGCCCCTTCCATTTTTTTTTTTTTTTCAACTATAATAAATAAACACCCATGATCTTCAACAGTCACATTATATGAATGCAATTCATATGACCAAACCACCCTCCACAGACAGTTCCACCACTCTTAATAAGCAAAATATTTTAATTTTCCCACAAATTCGATCTCCTATTTACACCTTGTAACTTTCAAAATTCAGGGTCTAAATCACGATTTCAAGTATATTAAAAAGTACAACTCACGCGGTCAAAATACAACTCACGCTGTAAAAAAAAAGTGCAACTCACGATTTCAAGTACATTTAGGAGAATAAAAATACAACTCACGCGGTAACTGGCCTTTACCTCATTGTAAAGAATATGCTATTTCATATTCAAACTCCCTCAGAGGCTATATGTAACCGGTGTATACCTTCATCTATAGGCCAGTCACATATCTGCAATATCATTATCTTCCCATGTCCAAACACTTCTATGAAGATAAAATAATTATCAAATTTCGATCATTGACCTATAAGAATCCAAGGAAATCCAAATAAGATTCTTTATATCACAGAAAGCACTAAAGTTTACCAACCATTCACTTGTTCATTTTTTTTTTCCTGGACCAGTTATCTAGGCTGGACACGTTTGTCTCCTACCGAGTGAGTAGTAAGTGTATTTATTCTCTTCTCCGTAATATATGCACATTTTATTTAGATCCTCTTGTACGGAGTACTAAAATTATGGTCCCGTAAGTCCTTCCCACTTGACTTCGAAACCATGTTGGATCCTGGCTTGAAACCGGAGACATTTTCTTCTGATCAGCTGAACCCAGAGAGCTTAAAGAACATACTGTATCAAAAGGGGCTTTGGTAGTTGACGCATTTGTGGATTTTGGGAGGGGACGGGAGCTATGGATTTTACAATGCAAGAGCCGACGCTGCAATGTCAATGGAAGTCGTTGAATTAAAAGGCCAAAAACCCACTGTAATATAAATTAATGCTACACTTACACATTCTCTCTTACACTTTTCTTACATCTCATTAATTATGATAGGTTATAATCAGTGCATTTTGTTCAAAATCATCACAGTCATCGGATGTCACATTCTACACGCGACTGTAATAATTTTCAATTAGACTATATTAATCATTACTACAGTAATATATATATGAATTACAAGGCCCTGTAGTGTGAATCCACTGCAACCCACCTGATATATTGATGTTAATTGATGTAATAAATGAGGTTTGCTGATGCAACATCGTCAAGCAGATACTTTCACCAGCTAATCAAGTCCTCCTATCTTAATTATTAATCTAATCAGTTACTTGAACAAAATATTAAATATGCTCGTATCCTGGAGAATATCGCATCAGCATCCAACCCAGGCTGGCTACTTTGGATTAGTGCATTTGTTTTCCTTCTTGTAAGCGAAAAAATCGAACCTACTGCCATTGTCGGAAGACAGGATTTGGTTTGGTCAACAACGAAGGAGCAAATCACCTTAAAAAAATAATAATAATAACAATAAGTCACCCATCAGAAAAAAATAATAATAAGTCTTGACTAGACTAGGCCAGCTGTTGTACGCTACTGACATTCAAATTGTGGATATTAATAAATAATTAAGTTGTTTGCTTCAAAATATTTAGGTTTATATTCTCTGTTACTTGTTTATATAAATATAAGAAATTTTTTTTTAAGTGTAGCGAAAATTAATTAAGGCATCAAGCAGTTCTTAAGTTGAATAAAACCAAGGCCCAAGGATTTCCCTCCCTCAACAACCAATCTTAATTAATTTAATTATTTTATATAGTACGTTAGAAGATTACTCTTCAAGAATGTATTTATGAAAAACTAGTACAAGAAATGGTATGATGCTGGCTATGGACCACTGCTAGCTGCGGCATAAAAACCTGATTTCAGAGCAGATTTCTAGATTAATTATAAAACTCCTTAACCAATCTTATGGAAATTAATTAACTCGGATTTTCCAATTTTTCAATTAGATACTGATTAAGATCCTAAACTTTGCCAACATATATGTAGCGCGCAAATTTTTTTGAAGGAATTTCTTGCAAATGCCCATTTGACTGTAAAATGAATTTTTTATCTTCTTTTTTAAGGATATTACATGTACGATAGAATTCCTTAACGAGTTTCTTGACGGATGAACAACCAATTTAATAAATATTATAGTTAATTAAACTAGTTTAATTTCCCGGATACATCAAACTTCACCAAGTAGTACTATTAGGGTCTATTGATCTGTACTTCCTATTCTGTGTTTGCATCAGCTGGTTTGATCCTCGATTTTTTTATGCTTGCCCGATCGATGAAACAAAGAATAACACCAAGCACATCCTGTTTACTGGGACATAAAACAGTTGTTTCACAACATTCAAATCAAGAAGTCAAAGAATTAGCTGTGCTACATTGGCGTTTAATGTTGGAGGGTTGACTTAATTAATCAGTTGCTCTTGCTGATATATTCCTATGATATATATATATATATGTATATATATATTTGCATTAACAATTGCAAGTTGGAAATATAAAAAGTTAATGACAGAGTTTGAAGGTGAGGCTCCAAATATTTCCACAGCTTTGTAACATTTTGATGGTGTACAATGATGCCCACTGAACAGTTTTTTGAGCCAAATTAAGCTCTAGTTGGCAAGTTGCGGCCGTGCAGTAAAATATTGTATTGCCCTATGTTTAGTTGAATAAAAAATAGGAAGGAGAAAAGGACAAGGAATAATACTCTATTTTTATTGTTTAGTTGGAGAGAAGTAAAAATGAAGGAAAAGTTGGTGGAAGATAGTGCGCAGAAGTGAGGGTGGGACTCACACATTTTACCCTTCTAAATTTGAGAGTAAAAGAGATGAGAAAAGAAGGGAATAAGTGAGAGAAAGAAAAGAGAAGAATGATTAAAAATTAAAAAGTGAGATATATGTTTTTAAAATAATTTTTAATTCAAAAATTAAATTATAATATATACATACAAATACATATGGGTGAGTCTATTTACACTTCACAAATATCTTTTTACACTCCACTTTATTTTTTTTTAAATAAAATTACATAACTATCCTTCTTTGACTAGCTATTTTTGTATCTAATTTAAAATGATATAATTGTCCTTCATAATTAATTTAAAAAATATTTACAAATTTGAACAAACACATTTAGACCTAGAAGAAAAGAGAAATGAATTATTTTTAAAAATTAAAACAATTTATATTTATATTTATATTTATATTTATATTTTTAAAAATCATATAAAAATAAATTATTTTATTTTATTTCATAATTTAATTAAATAAAAAATTAATTTCTTTAATTTTTTTATTTATAAATTTTTATCATTTTAAATTTTTTTATCATTCTCAAGTCATTTAGTAAGGTTTTATACGATTCTTTTAATTTTCATAATCTAATAGTTATTTTAAAAATAATACAATGAAATAAAATGTAAGTGTGATAAATTTTAAAATAAATACTTTATAAAAAAAGTTGTAAAAAAAATAAATAAATATCAAATATGATAATGAAAATAACAAAAATTTTTAAGTAAATTAAAATGGAATAAGTCATTTTCTTATTTGATTAAGTTATAAAATAAATCAAAAATTATTTTTGTATGATTTCTAAAAAGATAAATGTAAATGAAAATAAAATTTATTTTATTCTATTAAAATATTTTTTTCTTATATGAAACCTACAAATATGAAAACACTTGTAAATTTAAATTTTTAATCATGTTTACCTCTATTAACTTTTCTTACTAATCTTAAAATCAAAATACAATTATTAATTTTGTTTCTCACCATTCATCTACAAAATAAATATTGGGTGTTTGGAATCCCAAAAAAACTCAAAAGTTGGGGTTGATGTGATGTAAAAATGATAGGTGGTAAAATTTGATTGGAGGAATTTGAAAACTTTTGAAGTTTTTTTAAAATTTTTTGAATTTTTTTGAGTATCCAAACACCCTAAGTGAATAAATGAAAATAAAACTACTAGAAAATATCTAATTAGGAAAATCAATGAAGTGAATAAAATTAATTTTTAAGTATACAAACAGATTTATCAAATAAAGTAGGATAAATTACACCTAGACCCTTTGTACATTAGGCTAATTATACCTGGACCTCCTGAACATTTGAACCTTACACCTAGACCCCTTAATAACATTTGAACCTTACACTTAAGTCTATCAGTTAATTGACTCCGTTAACTACGTTATAAATGACGAAAATGCTCTTATCCATCAGTAACTCTCATTCTCTTACTCTTTCCGTGCACAGCTCTCATGTGCTTTCTCTCTCTCTATCTCTCAATCTTCCAGAGTTTTTCTTATTATTAAAATATTTTATTAAATTATATTAATTTTATTAAATCTAATAATAATTTATTATTAAATTAAGTTATAATGATATATTTTTATTAAAACTAATTATTATTAAAAATAAATATTTATAACATTAAATTAATTAATTTAAATATATTTTATAAAATTAATTAATCAAATAAATTTTAAATATATTTAGTAAATTCAATTAATTTTATATTTTTTACCTAAATATTTATTATTTTTAATTGCATCTAAAATTTTATTATTTTTAATTACACCCTTAATTACTTAATTACATATTTTTTCTCATTTTAATTTTATTTTTAATTATATGATTAAAATTGTGTCAAATGAAAAATTAAATCAAATTAAAAAAAAACTTTGCATTTGAAAATTTTAAAATAATTAATGCTTTCAATTTTTACATAATTTCCTTCGTCCAAACATTTCCTCTAATAATATATATGTATATGTATATATATATTCACACAGATGAAGGATTAGATTCGACTCCATCGCCGCGGCTCAATCTCCTCTGCTTTTTTATCCTCCTTCTTCCCAGATATTTTATATAAATTAAATTATAAATAATTTAATTTAATTACGATATTTATTTAAAATAATTTAATAATAATTAATTATTAAATTAAATTAAGTTTTTTATTATATTAATAACTAATTATTTTACATAAGTTAACTTAATTATTAAATTAAATTAAATTAAATTAATTATGATATTTATTTCAAATAATTTAATAATAATGAATTTTTAAATTGAATTAAATTGATTATTATATTAAAATCAATTAATTAATTTAATTTTATTATTTATTAAAAATAATTTAATAATATACATTACATATTAATTTATGAAATTAATTTAATTAAATAAGTTTAGTTATATTATTTATTAGAATAATTTATTTTAATAAAATATTTGAATAAAATAATTTATTTTAATATGATGTAAAAAATGAATAAAGTTTAGAAGTTGATAAAATGTTTGCAGTAAAAAAATAGAGTAAAAATACTTTTTTGTTTATATTTTTTTGTTTAAGTTTTCATTTTTGTGAAAACAAAAAATAAAAAATAAAAACAGATTTAATAAATATATTTCTTTTGCGAGTTTATAAAATTTTAAAAACATAAAGAAAAAAATAAAAAATAAAAAGTTACCAAGCGGGACCTTAGTGTAAAATTAGAATTGTTAATTATTTGATATTATACATAGTATATATAGTTATGATGGTTTTATTAAGGGGAAAATATAAAATTATTTTTATTTATACAAAATATATGATTTGATTAAAAATATAAAATTAATTGAATTCAATAAAATATATTTAAAATTTATTTGATTAATTAATTTAATAAAATATATTTAAATTAATTAATTTAATGTTATAAGTATTTATTTTTAATAATAATTAGTTTTAATAAAATGTATTATTATAACTTAATTTAATAATAAATTATTATTAGATTTAATAAAATTAATATAATCTAATAAAATATTTTAATAAAATAAACTATTTTCAATAATAAAATATAAAGCTGTGCAGCGAGAGAGCGAGAGAGAGAGAAAGGGGGAAATGTAATTGAGTCAGGGACATTCTCATCATTTTACAATGCAGTTAACGGAGTCAATTAACTGATGGACTTAAGTGTAAGGTTCAAATGTTATTGAGGGGTTTAGGTGTAAGGTTCAAATGTTCAGGGGGTCCAGGTGTAATTAGCCTAATGTGCAGGGAGTCTAAGTGTAATTTACTCAATAAAGTATAAGTACCTTTCTTTTGAAAACTTAATTTGAATTTTTTATAATAATAAATAATTTTTCAAAAAGTTTAGAATTAGAAATTTTAATCATATTTAGGTAATCCATGTTCGCATAAGTGAATTTTTTCAAAAAATTTAGACTATAATTATCGATTCATTTATCAAATTATATATCTAAGGAAAATTAGTAAGTTATCTTCTAGATATATAAAAAATAATTTTTATTACAAAATAAAGATATTTATGATATAAAGATTTTTATGATATTATAAGTATGCAAGACATATATAAAAAAATAGATGAGCAATTATGTAATTTAATTAATTAAAAAAATGAAAAAGTTTATTTGTGGAATCCAAATAAGTTGATCATAAAATAAAATAATTTATTTTTATATGATTTAAAAAATATAAATATAAATAAAAATATTTTAATATTTAAAAAATATATTTTTTTTTTACTTTCTTACTCATCCAAACACACAATCTTTTCTCAACTTTTATTTTCTTTCACTTTTTTTTTTTTTATCCTCTCAACTTTTATTTCCTGTCATCTTTCCGTCCGCAAGCTGTCTTGTCTTTACGTGGACCCAAGTGCCATCATTGTTTCAGTAAAAAATGTACCCTCGATTTCCACATTAATCACTAGACATGGACTCCCCCAGAACCAAATTTAGTAAGTTTTGATTTTAATAATCTTTTTTTTAACTGGATTTTAATAATCATTGCTTGGCTTTTCATCACTTTTTTTTTCTTTTTTCTTCCGTAGGGTCGGTTTCGTAAAAAAAATATGAATTAATGGGTATTAAAAATATCTTGTATATACTTAAGAGTTAAAAGTCCTGAAATCTACGCAGAGATATAATCGAGTTTAGTAGGGTAATAATTTACAAATAAGTAGATACCTAAGAGTAGCATATTATATTTCTAAGATTTCGCTCTAAAAGTAGAAACTAAAAGATGATATATATTAGTTGGGTCCTATTTCTATGAGACAACCAAGCAAAAATCGAAGAATAGTGTATATTAGTTAGGTATTATTTCTACGAGACAACCAAGTAACAGTTTCATAAAACCAAATTATTTTCTTTTGATGTATTATGAGGTATTAACACACGATTAAATTGCAAGAAAAAAGAATTAATAAATAAATTTAATTTTTTATTTGAGATTACTATTTGCACAGAGATGTTTCATTTAGTGACATGCTAAAGCGTTATTGCGTTTTTGTTATTATTAAGTTTCTGAGCACATGTGATATTAATACTTATCCCCTTATAGCTTACGATGCAGATAATAAATTAGAGTCGCCTGCTGAACTTTTTGAGTATAGGAATTAAAATTTTATTTATTTTTATTTACTTACATTTAAATTTTTTATAAAATTGCTTTAGTAAATTGTAGTAAACATCTATTTGTGAGGTAAATATTAATTACTTTTATTTAGTTTTAAAATATTGTTTGGACTTAGTTTTTGAAGTTTTTAGTTTAGTTTTAGAGTTTTGTTACCTAACTAGTTTTGACTATAACATTTACTCAAATTTAAAGTGTGAATTTATTTAATTTTATATTCAATACTCAGTAACTTGTGTGTATAGATCTAATATGGGACAAAAAAACTTATTAAATAGCGGGGTGTGTATTTTTTTTTGTTCGCATACTCAAGTCGTAGAAAAGAGGGCATGGCATTCGGAAATTACAATGAAATACCAAAACAATATACTTGTCGCAACATATTGTCCGAACTTTATGTCTACAACTGACCGGGTGTTATTGTACATTTGGAAGAACGCTGTGATAATGATATAATTGTAGTAAAAGAATACTTAATGATTTATTTATTTTAAATTTAATTCATCGAAAAAAAAAGTAATCACTTCATTTCGAGCAATAAATTGTGATTTAAAATTTTAATTATATAAAATTATTGTACATAGGACAACTCTACCCACCCTCCATCATCTTACGATTACATACAAATTAATAAAAAAAAAAAATTGTAACTTAAATTTGTATTATCTTTGCAGACAATCTTATAGATGTGATTAGTGCACCTAAATATATTAATAATTTAATTGAAGTTCCCATGAATGATTTGATTTGATTTATTTATCTCATATATAGGATTCGATCTATTCTCTTAAAAGTACTTACATTTCTTATTTATTTTTTTTGTCTTTTTTCTTTTTCTGATGGAGACCATAAAAACTTACCTCAAGCGAGAAAATTTAGGAATATGATGTTTGGATTTGTTTGTCCACTTAATTTCTACTTTTACCAAAAAAATATAGTTTTGATTACAGAGGTAGAAAAAATTTAAGAAATGCTTCAAAGATACGAGCCTGTTCATGATCGATTCCATCAGCTGATGAACCTACTGCTGATGACCTCTTTCAAAGACCAAAGCCGGATGTGCAAGTCTTCTCAATGTCTCTCGCTATTCCAGTGTAATTTTATTTGTATATACATATATATATATATATATATATATATATATATATATTTGATTTTCTTAAATAACGTAAGAATTAATAAAATAAGGATCTAAACCTATTTGAAAAAAGCGTGCTTATTTGGACTTATTTTCCAAACTATTTTATACTTAAAAAAATTGTTTGGGACATTATTTCAAAACATTCTATAGAAACAATCTCACCATAATATTAAGGTGGTATTTAGATGGCCAAAATCCACCAAAACTTACAAAAAGTTACAAATTTTTTTCTAATTTCTCCAATTAAATTTTACTACTTATCACTTTTACACCACATTTTTTAATTTTTTTTTTGTCATCCAAGCACTACCTAACTTATGAAAAAAATAAAAAAAAAATACAGAAATTTTGTGTCTTAGAACTTTCCATTAGTATTTGTTTTTTTTTTTAATGAGTCAGGGTGTTGGGACCAGTTTACGCGCATCTCGACTAATTGTTTAAGATGCTCAAGTTAACGACCGAATAAACCTCCAATAACTCTGAAAAAACTCGAAATAGTAACTACTGGAGAGTAAACCCAGAGTGTCATCATTTGAGATACCCTTCAGAGTTTCTATAAGCATTGTTTGCACAAAACATGAATATGGAAAATTTTAAAATATAGAAATTTTACCTAATTTGTTCTTATATATACAATATAGATATTAGTCACAAAATTAAAAAAAATACATATTTTATTTTTCTACGTCAATATTTTAGTGACCAAATTAACAATTGATTTTACCATGAAGGCTTGTGATTTCATTTGTAGAAATCTTTATATTCGAATATCTCTTTAATAAAGGAGAAAACTTTAAATTGAATTGAATATTAACAAACAAATAAGTTTAATTAGGAAATTTCATGTAAATAAGGAATATTTTAGAATTTAAAATTATTAAATTATTTAAAAAATCAAATTAAATCAATACCATTATATCATTTGAAGAAATCAAAATCATATCAAAAGTGTTAATTTTTCACACATTGAAGTGCCTTGCACTTTAACTCCTAGAACCAATCAGGGCCATTAAATCATTTAAATTATTAAATCATTTGAAGCAAAATCAAAACCGTATATTTTTTCCACATCAGTTGCTAAAATTGCCTTTTATACTTCAGTCTCTAGAACCTCACTTGTAATTTATTTCTTAAAAAGAAGAATAACTGATTGAAATTTTGAATTTTCTTTATACGATGAAGTTTACGCTCCACGACCTTGAAGGAATTAATTATTTACATAAAATTTTGTTATATATCAACTGAATATTGAAAAAATTAGTGAAACTGATGAGGACATCATCTAGATTTTTATTTCTTTTATTATTATTATTATTTTATTTATTATTTGGGCCTATTTGTTTTGGGCTTTATTAATAATGAGTTTATATTATTAGAGGTTATTTGGATCTATTTGTTTTTGGGCTATTTTAGTATCGTTTTATTTTATTTGAGGCCTTTTGTGTTAGGCCCATGATGTTTTCTATTTAAACCCTAGTTACGGTTAACAGAAGAGGATTGATGATTTGATTGATTGAATAATATTGGTGGCTGGTTTTTCTTTCTCTTCTTTTCTTCTAATTCTTCTTCTCTTCTTCTCTACTTTCTTCTTTCTCTTACTTTCTCTCTATTCTTTCTTTACTTTCAATTATTATTCCGCATCAACTTGGTATCAGAGCGAATCCCTGGTGCAAAAGAAAAATATCAAGTCACCGTTTTCAGCCGTGAAAAAAAACCCTAGCCGCTGCCGCTGTCGCTGCCATACGCGTACGCGTCGTCACCCTCAAGACCTTCGTATACACTTTCGTGTATTTCCGGCTACACCCAGCTCCGGCGACCTACACCACCGGAATCACCTACCTCCGGCGAACTCACCGGTGACCCCAACAACCTCCGGTGACTTTTCCGGCGACCGGCCGGCGACTTTTCCGACGAACTCCGGCGAAGTCTAGCAACACCACCTGCCTCTAGTGAACTCCTAGGTGACCCCGGTGACCTCCAGCGACCTCCGGCAGCTTTTCCGGCGAACCTCCGGCGACTTTCGATGAATTCCAGAATACTCTGTCAATCTATTTTGACAAATTTTAAGCAACAAGACAGCCGACTACTTATTCGGATGTTTCAAAAGTAAACACTTTATATAGTTTGAAGCAAAGGTTTGGATTAGATACAATTCTCTCATTGTTAATTATGATAAATGCTTATATCATATGGCAGTATGAATTGCATAAATTTGAACTTGAACCTTGCCTATTTGTTTCATTTATCCTACTTCTTATTTCCCTTTTGAATTTAGTTAATTGTTGCCCATCTTAAAAAAAAAAAAAAATCACTCACCTATTGCTTGCCTAAATTATTTATTGAGTTTCATCTATTAGATTTGTTATTCCTATTTTAAGCATATTAGGATTTTATATTTTTATTACTTTCTTTTTCAATTTTCTTTAATATCAGCATTAAAAAAAAAATTACTTTTGCCCTTTTGACATGAATTTCGAAAACCAATCATATTGGAATAATAAAGTAGGACTTCATTCTATTCATCAAACTTACGTCAAAGATCCTCCCTATTTTAGTGACACTATTGATCCTCCTGAGTTTCTTGATTGGGTAGATGATATCGAATATATTTTTAACTATCACGACCTGTCTGATGACCAATGTATTCGTCTGGCCAAAACAAGATTGACCAATTATGCTAGAGAGTATTGGCAAACGGTTGAGTTATACCATAGACATGTTACTCAATGGGCTTTGATGAAACAAATTTTGAGTGATCGATTTGTTCCTAAAAGTTTTATAGATAAGGCATGGTCTCAGTTAATGCGTTTTAAACAGGAGGATTCTTCTGTTGATGACTATTTTGATCAATTTAAAACTCTTAGGAAGTGGTCTAACTTTCAAAATGAGCCTTGTGCCATCAGTAGATTTGTTCTTGGGCTAAGACCTTGCATCCGTGAGGTAGTTCAACGATACACTCATAAGACGTTAAATGAAGCTTATTCCAAAGCTTTAGAAATTGAAAAATATTATAAGTTTGAGTCTTATGAGTCTATGTCAGAGTCAAAGTATCCTATACGAACCATTGAGTTACAAAGTCCATCTCTTAAACCTAGCGCCCCTATTGTTTCTGTTGACACTTGTGATTCTCTTATTGATTCTCCTCTTTTGACATTTGATTATGACGAATCACCAAATTCTCAAAATGTGTCTGAAGTGGTTGAATTGGTTCCACCGTCATCTTACATTGATTTTGTTGGTTTATTTGAGGACATCATGAATAATGATCGTCAAGATTGCATAGACTCTATCATTAGTGATGGTTACTTTTTCAGGGGATATTATTTAAGCATCTCAAGAGTTTTACTTAGTGACTTCATCTGTTGGGAGTTCTTTGAGTCTATGTCCAAATTGTTCTTCCGTGAGATCATTCAATTGCACGAGTCCTCCTCACTTCTAATGTATAACAGAGATATTCTTACATACATTAAACAATTTTTTTTACAAGTTATATGTGGCATGTCTTACCACTATTCTATCGATATCATTGAGTCTCATTCCATTCGTCCGTTTTTGAGGGATTCTAATTTGACAAGTTCAGTTACATCATCACTCGTCACTTATTCTCATCCATGTCTTCCACTCCTTTTTGATAATGCTGATATTAATTGGAAAATTGGGTTGAGTAATAATTATTATAAATTTCCTACTTATGTTATTGATGAGAATAAAGAATTTAATGGATGTAACTTAATGATGACTTATGCATTGCATACTTACTACCTCATATCGTCTTGCCAAAATTTGCATGCCGAAAATGTTGGGCCATTCTATATCCTTTGTGATCCTAGTCCCAATGCAATTTTTTTCACTTTGCCATGTGATATGAGTTTTGTTGTAATTTGGCATGTGGAGAACTTGTTATCTTGTGGAGGCATCTTTGGGCCTCAAATATTGTATGCAGGTTATGGAGATATTTTTATGCCGGTTCCAGTTCCTCCACCTCTTCAGCGTTGCCTATCTGTGTTCGATGTTGAGGATCTCATTTTCCTTCAACTCCAAAGATGTCTTGTCAAGTGGAAAATGCGACATGATAACAGTGCCAAGTTTTCAACTCGACGGAGTCCAGTTCTTCTCAGTCCGGGAGAGTTGATGAGGACATCATCTAGATTTTTATTTCTTTTATTATTATTATTATTTTATTTATTATTTGGGCCTATTTATTTTGGGCTTTATTAATAATGAGTTTATATTATTAGAGGTTATTTGGATCTATTTGTTTTTGGGCTATTTTAGTATCGTTTTATTTTATTTGAGGCCTTTTGTGTTAGGCCCATGATGTTTTCTATTTAAACCCTACTTAGGGTTAACAGAAGAGAATTGATGATTTGATTGATTGAATAATATTGGTGGCTGGTTTTTCTTTCTCCTCTTTTCTTCTAATTCTTCTTCTCTTCTTCTTTACTTTCTTCTTTCTCTTACTTTCTCTCTATTCTTTCTTTACTTTCAATTATTGTTCCGCATCAAAAACTATCATAAATCTTAAAACTTATACCAAGCTATATGTAGATGTTGTTTATATATTTTTATTAAACAATCCTTGTATAATATGTTAGAAACAATGGCCCGCATAATCAGATAATATGTAAAAACTAATAATTAATCAATATTTGAATAATATATAATAATAATAAAATATACAGAGTGCATTTATTTTGTTTAGTGTTAAAAGAATAACGGAGAAAAGTTATTTTTGCAAAATTGATATTAGTGAAAACAAATAAATTATTCAGAAGAAATCATTTTTTTTTTAATTTTGTTTATATAACAATTGATCAAAGAAGAATTAAGTCCTATTGAACTTTTTATGTAACGATGAAATTCTGAGAGTTTCTTCATTTTCTAAGTATCCATTTACTTGTTCATTCGAATATACAAGATATGTATTTCAAATTTTATTCTATTTTTTCTTTAATCTAGTTGTTAAATTTTTTCATTCAAATATATTATTCATGAATTAATTTGTTTTAATTTTTTAAGATGCACTCTTCATGAATTATTTTCATGTTAATTAATTAATTAATATAAATTATAATTATGTAATTAAATAAAAAATAAATAAGATAAAAATTACAAGCATATAATTAAGTGATAATGATAATTTATTATCATACAATAAAAGTAATTAATAAAATAAAATATTTTTATTTTGTTTTCAATAAATTAAAACCATTAATTTAACTGAATTGATAAACTTTTTACTGTACTATAATGGTGATAAAAAGTTCAATAAAAAATTAAAATAAATATCTAATATAATAAATCCGTATAACGCAGAGCCTAGAACTAGTATGTCCATATATCAGCGTCAAAATTAACCATCTAACTTAAGCCAAAAAGAATGTTGTTGGGAGATCATAAAGACCAAAAACACCCTTTTCGGCGTGGATTAATTGCCCTATGCACTGCCGTCGGCCGAAACATTGAGCCATTTTTCTTTGGGCCTTAACTGGGCTTAAGTGATCTTGCTCGCCAGCATTGGGCTGGTCGTACGCCGGGTCAGTGATTCGGTACTTTTTATGTCCGTTGGTATTTGGGTATTCGAACTCTGGGTCATCCAAATTAAGCACCCGTGATCCATGGGAATAAACCCTATAACGTAAAAGTAACAAACATTATCCTTCATATAAACTCTGATAAAGGCCGTGTTTAGAGTAACAAAAAATTATAAAATTTAATAAAAATTATAAATTCGTAATTCGTGTAATAAAATAAAAAATAAATAATTTTAAAAAATTTTTAAAACTCCAAACGAAACTAAAATATTGACACGACAATGCAAAGATCATATTAGACCTTCAATGCCCTCTTCATTTTTGTTTCTCTCTTTTTGTTTTCAAATTGCCTATTTTCATTTTCCTCCAATGTAAAATATTGTTTGAAAATTAATTTTACTTCTATTTTAACAAATCTCTAAAACTTTAGTAATAAAATAATATTTTTTTGAATTGAATAAAATAATATTAAATATAATATAACACATAAAGTTCAAAAGAGTAAGATTATGAGGGTGTTTGGTTCACCAATTTTTATAAAAAAAAAATTAACTTTCATCAATTTTTTTTCAACTTTCTTCAATTTCCTTCACCAAACACATTTTCAATTTTCATTAACTTTTGTTAATTTTCTCCAATCTCATCCAATTTTCTCAAATTTTTATCAACTTTCTCTAACTTTACAAAATTTTACCCAACACTCAGTCAAAAATGAATATGGCCCCGTTTAAAGTAAGAAAAAACAAAATAAATTGAGATAAAATATGTTTTGGGGTTAATTTTGATGCCATTTTTTTTAAAAAGTCGCAAACCATGGGAATGATTTTTCAAATCCGTTCCCACAGAGTCAAAAAAATTCACAAAAAATAGCGACAATGGTACTCATTTGAAAGCTCTCGACACGAAAAATATGTTTGTATAAAAAATTTACACATTTGGTTAACCTATTTTCAGATTTTTTATATTTTTAGCGAAATATTGAAATTTTTTGAAATTAGTGATGACGGGAAAATTAGATGTAAAGGGGTTGTTGAAAATTTATAGAGATTTTTAGAAGTTTATCTGGATGCCAAACGGGGCCTATGTATTGCATCCTAATGCAAGGTTGTACTTTTTTTGTAGTGTCAAATTGTTTGGTTTAGCCAAAAAAAAAAAAAAAAAACTTCTATCAATTATTCTTAAACTTTCTTTAATTTTTTAATTAAAAACTAGTGTGAGCTTATAAGTTATCATAGTTCTCAACTCTTTTCGAATGTGGAATTAATTTTAATGTCATCAGTGACCTTTATGCACAGTTTCAAAACATATCATGATGAGGAGAGAGAAATTACGTAATTATAAGATACCACAGTTCTCGATCATTTTTCGATGAGAGACCACTTTTGATCCCATCGGGTATTATTAAAGTTTTACACATAACTCACCCGATCTATTCACTGCCAACCAACCTCCCAAACAAATCCTGAGTATTAAACCACAACTTGAGCATAAAATATGTATCTAGTCGTACCTAAATTATCCTCTTAATTCCTAGCTAATTTTGTTTTCTATTTTGATACCAAAAAAAGATTCTACATATGGTTCTACGCTTAAGATTCACCCTTCCTTTTCTTAGATCAAAATGCTAATGGATTTACTTCCAATATAGCATGTTGCTTAAGATTGTTGCTAGATATATATCTCCCATTCTCAAATGACCAGAGACTTGGGTAGGGGCAACCAACCTATACGTATAGCTATATACGCATATGGCCACTGTCAGATAGAAATAATGTCTTAGTGTGACATATGATTGGTGGGGGCACAGGAATGGAAATGAAACTGTTGCATATATATATATATATATATATATAATTACTGCATCTACAAAACATATTTGTCGAGAGATTAACAAACAAGTAGAGACAAAAGTTTCAAATGGTGAAAAACCCCGTTCGACCGATCACAATCATTCCCTCCCCCACAACAACAAACACACAAATATACGGTTATTTTATTTTATTTTTTTTGAGGTTTCAGATGTGATCGGCAAAAGGTAAACAAATTCGGAGGCTGCTTTACTCACAAGAGTGAAAGCAACCATCCCCACCAATGAATCAAAGCTTTTAAGCAAAGATTACATGATTATGCCTACTTCTATAGTTAAAAGTCATCAGGACCATTATTCTACTACATACATACATACATACATATATATATATATATATATGTCTCTGTCAATGTATTGTTTCGACCTTCATGATAATATAGAGTCGTAGATCTGGAAATACATTACTTAATAACCAATTGTAATCCCATGCTAATCCACCGTTACTACAGCAGCAGCAGTTGCTTGCTTGATTATTAAGACTTTACTCGCTGATTCATGCAGTTACATATATATATATATATATACGCATCTCACATGTGAAGAATTAATTAAGGTTTGGTTTTCCGTGAATGATAGTTAATGATATTCAATATAGGGACCCATGCATTGATTGATGGAGCGCCCCAGAATAAACAAAGCGAAACCTTAAATTCTGCTACCAGGGCTAACTAGCTAGCTCCTCGATGAGCAAATCAAAAGGCCTCGAAAAGGCATGGTTGGAAGAAAGGACACTCCTTCGGAAAAAGTTAATTAAGGTGAATTACAACCAGACTTATAATAAAAAAACTGCGCACTTTTCTAGTTGAAAAAAACCCAAAGACAGATTAAAAGATTAGTAGAATCTCAAAAGACAAAAGCTTAATGAAGCTTCCTTAATGTCCTCTTCGAATAAGTAAAGAATAAAGATGCCTTTACACAACAAAAAAAACCCACAAAAAATAAGGCCATACACAGTGATTTTTTTTTTTTTCCTTTTGTAAAGTCTTGTGGCAAATCCAATCAATATCTTAGTTAAATTAGGAATGCTATTCAAGTTTCCTAAAGTGATGCAAATTGAAGATTTGAAGAATTCTAAACAATTAAGGAGATAAAATGAATCAAGTTGACCAAAATTTTAAAGAATTCTAATTGGTGTGAAGGATTACAAAACCTAATGGAATTCGGACGCAGCCTTCTGGAACATGAATAGAATTCCAGTGTACCTCGCAGGCACGGCGCGGGGAGCGCGCGGGTGCGCCCCAAGCACGCAGGCAGCCCGAAGGGAGCGCGCGGGTGCGCCAAGGTGTCTCAAAAATTCCAGTGAGGTCCGCAGGCTGGAGGATGGGAGCGCGAGGGTGCGCCAGTGTTATTTTCTAAAGCATAAAAATTCCAGTGCAGGTCGCAGGCTGGAGGATGGGAGCGCGAGGGATCGAGTTATGAATATTTTGTTCGGATTCAATTTCCTATTTTGCCAAACTAGGGCAACTTTGTAATCCTATATATATGTGAAACCAACTCTGTTATTGTAGAGAGGTGGGAGAACATATTGTAGGGACCTAGAGAAAGAGTCTTTGAGTATTGAGAGCTTTCATGTTCTTTCTCTAAATTCGTCTTGTATTTTCTTTTCACTTTCTGTGTAAGGCAGAAAGCCTGCTTGTAGGGTTTATCGAGTGATTCGAGCAAGAGTGACGAAAGGATTCGTGCGAGTGATTCGTAGAGAGTCTAAGTAGAGTCTTGTAACCCGTTGATAGTGGGATTGTAAATAGAGGTTTTTCTCCCTGTGATAAGGTTTCCTCGTTATTCTCTTGTGTGATTACTTTCACTGTGTGTGTGATTGTGTGTGTTTGGAATTTTCACCTTTTTTCACAAGGTAAGTTTATATTGGATCCAATCAAAAGAAGAAATAACAAACTTGTAAATTAACCTTCACCGGACTCGTGAATCGGACAAGTATAAAAAGTTTTCCGTTAAGTGTTTTTTTTTTATTATTATTATTTGTTAAGGGGCCCACTACTTGTAAAATTCAAATCCGAATAATAATAATAATAACAATACTAATAATAATAATAATAATAATATATCACTAAAGATCTTTGACAACTTTAAAGTGAGTATAATTAACTCTACCACCTATGACGTGAAGACACGCAAAACCTATCCAAGACGCAGTTAATTAAAGAGTAACTTTGAAGCATAAGGGCAATGCCTTTATTTTCTCGTAAAATACATAGTACAATATATTGTATTCTCTTGATATGTCCGTACTTTTTAGTTGAATAACAGTTTTTATTTATTTATTTGTTTGCCACGAAAAAAAAAATTAATGTCATGATAAAAACAAAAAGGTTAAATGGTTTTACACCTTTTGTATTTAAGTCGATTTGCACTTTACTCCATTAACTTTAAAAACTAGCACTAATACTTCAAAAATTAATGTCATGATAAAAACAAAAATCACTGATGCTGTGAGGCCCCACATACTTCAATAATGGCCTCCATTCAAAAAAACTCCAAAATTTATATTAATCATTTCTTTATTAGAAAATTTTGGACAAAAGACTTTGTATTGAAGCCATGAACGCATATACGAAATCTCACCCCACTCATTAGGCACAATCCACATGGTTCATTTTGAAGGTGCTTGGAAGTTGACTTAGATGGATGGACCATGTGGATTGTGAAAAGTTAACTTTCTTTTTTTTTTTCTTTTGGGTATTTAAAAAAAAAGGAAAATAATTAAATTTTTGATAGTTAATTTTTTGTTTATTTGATATTTTTGTCCTTCTTAATATTAAAAAAAAATTAAAAAGTAAAAAAATAATTTTCATCATTTTAAGTGCATAAAATCAAAGAGTTGAATTGATAGAAACTCTTTCTACAATTTATCCTAAATGGAGTCTTAGCTTTTCTTATATTTTTTGCCTGAATACAATATGAAAATCTATTCGTTGGCTAATATTCACATTCTTTTCTATCTGGTGCGCCTTCGAAGCACTAAATTTGATCAAAAATTTTTAACTTTCTACAAAAATTTTCAATTTTTTTCAACTTTGTTCATACCAAAAAAATCTAAACTTTATCCAACTTTTACCACTTTCTCCCACTTTTACTAATTTTTTCTAACTTTTATTAATTTTTTTAACTTTTCGAGGAACACAACAAATACCAAATAATTCAAAATTTACCTATTTTTTATTTTGGCAAAAAATTAACACTCTAAACATACACCTAATTAATTAATTATATTATTATGCAATAAGTCAAACTTATTTAAAGAGTTATGGTGAGACAACTATGGCACTGCTTGGGATTTTAAATAAGGGTGCGTCTGGCACACTGATTTTTGTTAAAAAATTTAAAAAATTTTTAAAATTAATTCACTTTTTATCTCATTGTATGAATTACGAACTCACAATTTATCTCACTTTTTATCACTCTTAAGACACCCTAAGTTATCTTATTTTAAATTATTTCTTCTTCTTATGTAATTTTTTACTAATTTTTTTTTTTTGGGGCGCACATGCATGCTATTTATATTTATACTTTTCTTATATGTGTTTAGATTTTCCTTTTCTCTTTTTAAATGCAAAAAATATGCTCAACAGTTACTTTAAAAAAAATTAGGTAAAGAAATCATATAAGATCAAAAAATAAAAAAGAAAATGAGATTTTGCTTTCAAAAGCAAAGATAAGTTGTCTTATTTTAAATTATTTCTTCTTCTAATGTAATTTTTTTACTAATTTTTTGGGCGCACACGCATGTTATTTATATTTATACTTTTCTTAAATGTGCTTAGATTTTCCTTTTCTTTTTTTAAATGTAAACAATATGCTCAAGAGTTACTTAAAAAAAAATTAGTTAAAGAAATCATATAAGATTAGAAAATAAAAAAGAAAATGAGATTTTGCTTTCAAAAGAAAAGATATATTTCCCAAATGGTGCTTATGTAATTTATTATTTCTTTTAAAAAATTATTACTGGCTAAGATATTATTAAATATTGTATTTTTTCTACCATCATTTCTCTAATAAGTTCGCAATCAAATCAATTGGAAGTTGAAGTTGATTTTAAATTGGGAATTAGGGATGAGATTGCGACTCCTTAAATTATTAGAATATTTTCTTTGTTTTTGACAGAGCAGAGCACAATTATTAATTCACTTGATACAAATGAATAATATAATAAATATTCTGATTATAACAAATAAAAATTATCATTTCCTAATAAATTATTCTATTGTGTACATGATATTATTTAAAAAATTATTTAGGTCTTCTTTTAGTCAAAATTTTGGAGTCCGCTACTGTAAATTAAATATAAACAATTTAATTTTTATGTAGTATATATATAAGTTTAATTAGCCAAATTAAAATTGAAATAAAAATTTAATACATTTAAAATGTATTGAAATTCAATTATCTACGTGCCAATCAAATTTAAATGAGATTTTAACCAGTCAAACACGTCAAGTCAAGTAAATTAGTACCTTAACTACTATAATCACCCCGTTTGCTATATTTTAAGAGAGGAGAAAAAAACAGTATATATTGTGTGGTATAAAAATATCTTCCCGAACATGATAGTACATCCTCGACCACAAGAGTGTTTCGCTGATCATAAATTTCACTCCGACCAGGGTATATTCCAGTTAAATTGGGATTAAATAGTTTGATAGTTATGTTGTATAATTACTTTACATACTACACTCAAGAGCAATAGGAGAAAAGGTCTATAAAGTATGTACAACAAAGTCACTTTTACACGGCTTCCAAAATTTACGTCATCAAGCATTTAATATTAACTACCTACCTCCACTTTAAGTCACATCAAAGTAAAGTAACGATCAAATCAGCGAAAAGTATATCATACACTCTATCTATAAATATCAAGAACGAAGACAAGGTATGAGTTTTTTTTTTTTGGGTTTTTGGAAGCCGGTCACTATTTACGTACTTATAATGATTTAAGTCATACCCAAAAAATTTACTTGTGAATAAGTCACACTTACAACAAAAAGAAAAAAAAGGACATCACGCATTTTTCACTACATTTTAAAACTGTCAGTTTTATCCGAAAATAGTGCACACTTTACTCATAACTTCCGTGACTTTCCATCTTCTTTATAAAGCAAGTAAAACTGATTTTTGGTAACAAAATCAAAACTGTTTGAGAAAAACCTAATTCCGCGACTTTCCATCTTCTTTACAAAACAAGCAAAACTGATTTTTTGAAACAAAATCAAAACTATTTAGGAAAACAGTACCACATAATAAAACAATACCGTATAAAAAACAGTACCACATAATAAAATATTATCGCATAAAAACAGTACCGTATAAAAAATAGTACCACATAATAAAACAGTACCGCATATAAAACAGTACTGCATAATAAAACAGTACCGCATAATAAACAGTACCGCATAATAAAACAGTACCACATAGTAAAACAGTACCTCATTAAAACATCACCATTCTTTGCATGATATAGTCATGCGGTACTGTTTTTGAACGAGCATGCATCCTAAAAAAAACAGTACCGCAGACATGTGGTACTGTCACACATGCGGTACTGTCGGTCATTCGTTTGATATGTGAACTATTTTTGTGTTTACATGTGATGTTTGCATGATAGAGTCATGCGATACTGTTTTTGAACGAGCATGCATCTTAAAAAAAAACAGTACCGCAGACATGTGGTACTGTCACACATGCGGTACTGTCGGTCATTCGTTTGATATGTGATTATTTTTGTGTTTACATGTGATGTTTGCAGGATAGAGTCATGCGGTACTGTTTTTGAACGAGCATGCATCCTAAAAAAAACAGTACCGCAGACATATGGTACTATCACACATGCGGTACTGTCGGTTATTCGTTTGATATGTGAACTATTTTTGTATTTAAATGTGATGTTTGCATGATAGAGTCATACGGTACTGTTTTTGAACGAGCATGCATCCTAAAAAAAACAGTACCGCAGTCATGTGTTTAAATACGTAGTCCAGATCCGTATATATTCATTCGACTGACGTTAATCTCACAGTACAAACTCGCGTAATCCGTGTGTATTCTTTCGTATATAATCCTTTAACAGATTTTTATCTCACTATATCTTCAAGCGATTTATAAGGAATGAAACAAAAACGGAAAACGTGATTCTTGGTTCCATAATTTTCCGCAACTTCATCTCAGTTAATTACAGAAAAAGGGCATTTAAGTCATATTATAAATTATATTTAAAACAAACTCGTGGGACCCACTCAAAAGTATGACTTAAATATAAAACTTTTCACATTAATGTGACTTAAGAGCAATACTTTTTTTGAGTGTGACTAATAGTTTTAAAAGATTACCAAGTATGACTTGGATACAATTTTTCATTTTTTTTTTTGGCTCTTTTTTTTTCACCCGCTTCTCTCTGTCTCTATTTGTTTACGTGAGCTTATTATCTATGTGAGTTACTGATTTAAGTATTGGAATGTCCTCCCCAACCACTTTATTTCACTATTTTTTTGCTTGCAGGCTGCTGAGAGGTGATCTCAATGAATAAGGAAGAGAAAGGATCTACGGAGAAGAGAGTAAAAATTATAGCCGAACATATATATATATATAATTATATAACGTCCAGTTAATAGTTGAAAGCATATGTTATGAACTTAAGAGATACATGATCCAATACAACAGCGGAGCATGATATGCGCTATCACCGCGGCCCTACGCACGCGTATTTTTAGCTCATTTTCGTTACTAAAAGAAAATTCTGAAGTTAATTTTTTTTTATTTCAATTTAATGCTGAAAAATACACGAACACTCTTCAGTTCTCATCTCCGTGACTGTCACTGTGAACATAACCCATAGCAACCGCTCCCCAAACCCCAATACGAATTCTCTCTCTCTAATTCTTTCTCAATTTATATACACATATAAGTAAACTTGTATAAATGTTTATATATTTGTCAGGTTTTTCTTGGTGGTAATGTAGTGTGGGAGTTGAAGAAAAGAGAGGAAGACGATAAACGGTTGTTACCTGAAGAATTAGGGTTTTTGTAATTGATCGGTGGGCAGGGTTTTTGTAATTGATCGGTTTGCGAGAATGCCATTGACTCGGTATCAGATAAGGAATGAGTACAGCTTGGCCGATCCAGAGCTGTACAGAGCAGCCGATAAGGATGATCCCGAAGCTCTCCTGGAAGGTGTGGCCATGGCAGGTCTCGTTGGCGTCTTGCGTCAGCTTGGCGACCTAGCTGAGTGAGTCTTTCTGCTTATTTGTGGAATTGTCTGTTTGGTGTTGAGTTTGAGTTTTTGAATTTTAATGAAATGATGTGTAATTTAGGGCCTGAAGTTGGATTTCTTTAATGATGATTGTGCAATTGGGCGAATAAAATGTTTATGAGATGGGAATTTGGTGTGGGATATGTCTATGCGTTTGGTTTTTTGGTTGGACTGGAAATTTATTTGGAAGAAATGGAAATTTGAGTTAGTTTTTGGTGTTACCATGTTATGCCCTCTTGACTTGCGCCTCTAGGGATTGAACTCTGGAATTAATTGATGTTTCTATGATTTCATTGTTAATTTGGGCAATAGCCTAATAAGGTGACTGCATGAAAACAATGAGCATGTCAATGACCACAATTAGTGTGAATAACTTACACCAAAATCTTGATTAGAAATTTTGATCTTAGAGAGGTCTGCAAGAATGTATTTATAAATAAATAAAGAATAAGAGAAAACTTAAAGAGTACAGAAAAACAATTAAACAGTTTAAAATGAAATGTCTCTGAATTGAATGGATGGAAATCAATAATCTGTATTCAGTTAATCATGTTCTTTCATTCCCTTGCTATGTATACAGGTTGATGGGTTTATAATGTTTTTGGCATTTTGAAAATCTTGTTTGACCCAAATTTTAGATTATCAAAGTCATTCACACTGCCGGTTGGGCGAATTCTTTCCATTTCTTGCATGGCCCTAGGTTTTTTCACAATCCAGTGCAATTCAAGCTCCTTGTACTCACTGTATAAGACTTTTTAACAAGACAAATCTGTATGATTGCTTGCTTCTTGTGATTTCTGAAGGTTTGCTGCTGAGATATTTCATGACTTGCATGAAGAAGTGATGGTTACTGCTGCAAGATGCCACGGCTTAATGGCTCGTGTCCAGCAACTTGAGACAGAATTTCCTTCAATTGAAAAGGCATTCCTCTCCCAAACCAGCCATTCATTATTCTTTTACAATCCTGGTTAGAATTCTATCCTAAAATGATTGCTCAATTTGAAACTCTTGTGTTCTTGAGGGTTTGATTATTATTGTAGACTTATGGTAGTTTTGTGGTATTCAAATGCATAGTTGAATCTCTTTTTGGAAGAAGGTTGAGTCTATCCATTTTTTGTTCCATTCCAAGACTCTGAACTTATGCAGTCTTGCTTTTGCTGCCTGTGCTACTGAATCAGTTGCTTTGTTTTTCTTATACCAATATATATATATATTTTTAATGAGTATCAGAATTTTATTAATAGAGAATCAAGAAAATGCAAGGGACTCGAGGGTTGGGTTACAACTCTTAAGCTTTCTACAGATTGCAAAAATGAAAACTTCTTGGGTTCTTTCTCCCTGTCAACCTAGCTATATAACAAAGACAACAAAAAAGCTACTCATCATATACAAAGGCAACTCTATATCTGTAACATTTCTCCTATTCCTTCCCCCCATATTAACCAAAAAATACAAGAAGGTATAAGGTTCCAAATCTGCTTCCTATATTTTGGGATCTTAACTCCCCACCAAGATTCCAAAAACTGGTTGATCCTTTTCAGACCATCCCATGCCAGACCAATTCTTGACAAAGCAAGATTTCACAACTCCTCTGACCATGAACACTTCACAAACAGTTGGTCTATAAAATCGGTAGCATTCTTGCATAGACGACATTGATTCACCACAATCATCCCCCTCGTCCTCAAGTTATCAAAAGTCAGAATTTTGCCTTGAATTGTTCACCAGACAAAAAAATCCACTTTAGGAGGTGCCTTGGTGTTCCAAATTTTGCCCCATGGGAAATACCGATCCACCTGTGCCCACCAAGGCATTATAAAAAGATTTGACTTGGAACATACCTAAGCTCGTCATCGTCCAAATGGGTCTGTCGTCCCCACCAGCTGCCTTAAGGGAATCTAAGAGATGCATTAGCTGTATGAAGCTCTCCAACTCCTAATCTTGTAAAATAAAAAAGGCAAATATAAAGCTTATGATAAAGACGGGCAGTTCTAGTATGATTTGTAATATGAATACCTTTGTGCTTTGCAAAGATATAAGGTGCCATTATAAAGTTCCATTTCGTAGTACCATGGTCAAAACAAACTCTTGCATCCATCATCCCTTCCAAATTGATGGTCATACTGCCCAGTATTAAAATGTATACATATCAATCATTGAATTTTTATTCTTTGAGAATATTGACTAAATCTGCCGAATGGAGCTCTCTTGTCTGGACTTCCACCAAAATGGTGTTATATGATTTGACAATGGTCATGGTAATGTGGATGTGTGATGTGATTGCAGGTGTTGACTGGCACCCTAATCTACGTATGGACCAGAATCTAATCACGCAGGGAGATCTACCTCGATTTGTTATGGACTCTTATGAAGAGTGTCGTGGCCCACCTCGGTTATTCCTCCTAGACAAGTATGAGTTTTTCGTACATATCTTAATGGGGCTGTTTCACATTTGGTAAAGTCATGTCCCACTTATGGAATCTTGCTCAACTTGCATGGCTCCTAACAGGTTTGATGTTGCGGGTGCTGGTGCGTGTTTGAAGCGCTACACTGATCCATCATTCTTTAAGGCGGAGTCCGCATCCTCTGGAATGACAAATTCAGAAGTTCAGAGGGAGAAGAAAACACGCAAAACCAAGGTTAATCAATGAGAATAATATTGTAGCACCAATAATTTTTGTAACAAAAATTATTGGTTCATTTATGATATAGTTCTGCCATGTAGGCTTGTCTTCATTCGTGAAGACAATTTTACGTTAGAACACATGCTTATACATTAATATCTGAGGATGGGGAGGCCTTGAAAATATCATTCTCATTTAAATTCTAGACCTGTTTGCTTAACTTTGAAAAGTTCTAGCCTTTGGGCTTGGAAATTGTCTTGAGTCGTGACCTTTATACGGTGGTATGTCTCTGACATCTGCATGGCCATTTTCGTAACACATGACCTTTATACTCTGGTATGTCTTTGACCGAATTCTCAAAATTTGGTCCTTTCTTTTAAATAGTTTTTGCTGTTGGTCATGATTAATTTCATAGTCTATGTATATTTGTCACTTCTGGGAAATATTTTCTTATGGCTTTGGAATCAGTTCATACCACTTTCACTAAATGCAATCCGCAACAGAAGAAAATAGGTGTTGCTCTGTTGAAATCTTTGAAAATGTTCAATATTTATGGTAGCTCTTTATTTATGACAGAAGAAAGGATCACGCTGGAGAAATGGAGAAACTCCAGAAGTTCTACCAACATCACATGCCAAGTGAGACCTTTAATTCATATTTTGCTGCATGAGTTTGGTTTTAATCTTTAGCTGCACTTGTTTCAGCTGTAAATTATCAATTGGTGACTCACTGCATGGTAATGCAGACTGCATCAGTTATTCTTGGAGGAGAGTGTTGAAAATCATATTAATGACCCTGCACGTCGTCTAAAGCTGAAGAGAAGGCTGAATGGATTTCCATTTGACTTGAAAACCAGGGAAAGTTATATGGAGAAACTCTTGAATACTCCTACACCTGATCAGAATGATGTTCGTGAAATCTCTGTTAACATGCCACCCTCAAAATTGCCCTCCGATAATACTGGTGAATCAGGGATTGAAATACCTGAAATCGGTACAGTGAGTCCTGATAAAGAAGTGTTAAAGAGAAAGAGAAGCCCACACTTGTCTCCTGATGTAGAGGAGACTGGAGAAAAACCATCAATTAATGAGTTGAGAGAGGAGGTAGATTATGGAATTTCAGAATTGCCCAAATTGAACGCTATTTCTGAAGCAGATGACATTCTGCCTGCCCTTCATGAAGATGTAGATGAGAAGGAAATATTGGGAGACAGGGAAAGGAAAATACAAGACAGCTCAGATGGTTACGAATCTGATGATATTGCAAGTGAGGTAGACAATTACATGGATGCTCTTACTACCATGGATTCAGAGGTGGAAACAGACATGGAGTGTAAAGCCAAGAATGTTCAGCATTTCTTGAACATTGAAAATCAGGGGAGGGATTCAGATGCAAATGAAGAACAACAGGACCTTCAAGCTTGTTTTTCAGATTCTCAATCAATAGGAAACTCCACTGCAACAGATGATGGAAACAGCTCGTCCACAAAAGAAATATCTAGTTTTTCATATTCTAACTCAATAAGCAATTTGGCCAAGAATGCCCCATCAGATGGTGATGTTTCATCTAAAATTCTACCAGCTACTGAAATTTGTAGAGCTGAGATTGTCAACATTTCATCTGAAGGGCGCTTTGTTCATGAGGAGAGTCCATCAACCCAGGCTTATGAGCACACGGTCTGCAATGGTATTATCACAAGTTACAGGTCTGATGTTGGAGAACCATCTTCTAGTTCTTGTCCTACTGGTTCAACTCCAATGACTTTTCCTGGAGATCCAGGAAAGAATTCAATGGAAGTTGCATCAAAGGGACCGGAATTGGATGAAATTTCTTCAAATCGTGATGGACTTAACACTAGACATATTAATCTGGAGGAAAATATGGTATATCTTGGTGATAATTTTACCTGCACATCTAGTCACTCCAATGTCCAATCACAAACAAGAGATGATTTCCTCTCCAAGCAGTCTTCTAAAGACCATTCGGTAGATGAGTTAGATGATGGGGATCCGCATGTTTTATCTCATGCTTCACTGCTGCATCCTTCAGACATCTTGGAGCTTGCTTCTGGAAAGAGAATCAGTGAAAATCTGTCAGATGATGTGCTTCAAACAGCATATGCAAAAGATGATTGTCCCAAAGAAACAGTCGACAGGCAGATTGACTCACCGCATTCAGTTGCTGCACGTAAAGAAGAAAATCCTGATACAACCTTGCCAGAACCAGAAACTTGTGATCCAAATATGAAGCCTGATGGCATAGCTTCTGAAGTGGATAATGCTCCTCCAGTTTTTGCAGAGACAGTTGTTGCCTCAACTCTTATGGTAGATGGCCCGCAGGCTGCTAACTTTACGAAGCAGCAGTCCTTAGAAATATCAGAAAATATTCCCCCACTGGAACTTGATTCAGTAGAAGAGGGTTTTCTGTATTCTGGGAAGAAAAATCTTGATGGGGATTCCAATGCAGCAGATAGTGAAGATTTGGGTGGATTCTCCACTGATAAGGAAATGGCAGGAAAGAATTGTGCCAACCTTAAATTTCCATCTGATTTACAAAGCTTACCAGATCCTACCTCGACTGCTGATGCAGATCTAGATGGTGTAGTAACTGAAACTGTTCATTCAGAAGTGGTTTTGGCTACTGCTGTTGCCAGCACTCATTTTGATGATAATGGCAACGATGTCAAATCTTTATGCAGTTCCCCTAAGTTAAAAGAAGAATCTATTGCCATTCTCCAGGATTTACTTCTGAATGATACGGAAATAAGTCCTGAGGTGCATCTTTGGGAAGCTGACCCAGTAAAGGAAGTGGATCGCTTGGCAGTTGCCTCATTAGATTTGGACTCTGTTGCATGCGATACAGTCCCTTGTGATGATTCCAATTCCAAGTTGCTCAATAGTGTCCCTGACTCATCTAATGCTGCAATATCTGAAAACAGCTTGCATGCTGCTTCTGTTACCACAGTCCCGTTGTCTTCAAATCAACATGACCAAGATTTAGAATCAAAATCCTACCAGCAGATTGATGTTAGTTTGCATGTTACTGATGCTACCATAGTCCTGCTGTCTACAGATCCACATGACCAAGATTTAGAATCAGAATCCGCCTGGCAGATTGATGTTATTGAGAAAGATGATGCTGATGCTACTACAGTCGCATTGTCTTCGGATCAACACGGCCAGGATTCAGGAGCAAAATCTGCCCGGCAGATTGATGTTAATGAGAATGCTGATGCTGATGCTACTACAGTCCCATTGTCTTCAGATCAACATGTTAGTTTGCATGTTACTGATGCTACCACAGTCCTGCTGTCTACAGATCCACATGACCAAGATTTAGAATCAGAATCCGCCCGGCAGATTGATGTTATTGAGAAAGATGATGCTGATGGTACTACAGTCCCATTGTCTTCGGATCAACACGACCAGGATTCAGGAGCAAAATCTGCCCGGCAGATTGATGTTAATGAGAATGCTGATGCTACTACAATCCCATTGTCTTCAGATCAACCCGACAAGGATTCAGAATCAAAATCTGCCTGGCAGATTGATGTTAATGAGAATGCTGATGCTGATGCTACTACAGTCCCATTGTCTTCAGATCAAAATGACCATGACCAAGATTCAAAATCAAAATCTGCTCAGCTGATTGATGTTATTGAGAATGATGATGTACCTTCACACGCCCATCATATTGCAGAGCCGAGAACTCCTTTGAAACAGAAGGCTGAGTTACAAAGTGATCAATTTGATTTGGAATCTTGGCATGACCAAGATTTGGAATCAAAATCTGCGCAGCAGCCTGATGTTATTGTGAACGGCATTTCATCTTCACCTTCCCATCATCTTCCAGTGCCAAGAACTCCGTTGGAACAAAAGTCTGAGTTACAAAGTGATCAATCTGATGTGGAATCTTGGATTCATCGAGTTTCAGAATCAGCATCTGTCCAGCAAATTAATGTTGGTGACAATGCAGAAGGTGATGTACCTTCACCTGCCCATCATATTGCAGAACGAGTAACTCCTTTGGAGCAAAAGGCTGAGTTACAACGTGATCAATTTGATGTGGAATCTTGGCATGCAGACAATGCAAGCTTCAATCCATTTTCTCTCGTGGAAGAGATCCATTCTCCAAATCGCTTAGATGAGGAAAGACACGCTGATGCTTCATCCAAAGTTTGTGCGGCACGTGTTCCAAGTCAACCTTCAGTGTCAGAGTTCTTTGCACAACTTGACGTCTCTGAGCAAGCAAAAGATCCGTCAAGTTCAACTTTGCCTTCTTTTGGCCTCCTTCCTGAGGTACCTCAAATCAGTATGGATGTGATGCCTCCACTGCCACCCCTTCCTCCGATGCAGTGGAGGATGGGGAAGGTCCAGCATCCTTCCGTATCTTTGGAGAGAGCTTTGGCAGGACATATTCTGGATGGCATTCCAGAAAATTTACCAGTAGAGGGAGAGATTACCCAACCTTCAAACCCATTTTTGCCACTGTCATCTTTAAAAGATGAGAATTTTCAACATGGTCAAGGGAACTTGGCAGGTTATATGGTGCATTCCAATCCATTATCATTGCAAGTGCCAACCTTGGTTAATCATGGAAATAGTGAAGATGATTTTCCAACCTCAGGTCCGGCACACACTAACCCATTCTTAGCGCTGCCAACAATACATAGTAAGAAGTCAGAAGGTGGTTTCATTGCTTCTGAGGGAGGAACAGTGCAGCCTATTGTCAATCCATTCTCATCAGTGCCCGGTGTTGAAGATACAGTTTCCACATATCCTTCCACGTCTTTGCTGCAAAACCTGGTCCAGCCTCTGCATCAATTAGCACCAGAAACAAGTTGGGAGGACAAGAAGCTTCAGGGGACCTCTGTAATCTCTGATGAAAAGCTTCAGGAGGCCTCTGTAATCTCTGAGGGGAAAGCAATGAATCCTCCTGACACAATTTCTCCAACGCCAATGATGCAGTATGATCAGCCTCGGCATGTTTTTTCAACTTTGGAGGGACAAACTGATTTGCCATCCAGTACATCTGCTTCACTTCCAGAAGGAAAACCAAATGGAAAAAAGCAGGTGAAGCTTCCACGACCTCGCAATCCTCTATTCGATGATGTTGCTGCCCTTGACAAAACCAAGGTAATAATGGTTTTGCTGTTCTCACTTTCGTCAGCTTTGTTAGTGTGATCAAGATTCAGTCTAACAGATGCTTTCTAATGGTGAGTCATGCAGTTGAGGAAGGTAGCAGAACGGGTTCGACCTCAGATGGTTCAGAAGGTTGATGAAAGAGACTCATTACTGGAACAAATACGAACCAAGGTATTTGAACCTTTTTCCCCCTTACATTATGATATTTACATAAATTGTTTGTGCTTCTTTTCAATAAATAGATGGATAAATTGTTTGTGCTGATGATAAAATTTGATCTCGGTTCCTAGTCTTTCAACTTGAAGCCTGCAGCCTCGACAAGGCCCAGCATTCAGGGGCCTAAAACCAATTTAAAAGTTGCTGCCATTTTGGAGAAAGCTAATGCAATTCGCCAGGTCTGTCTCTCTCTATATAATTTTTTTTTGTATATATTATATGTTTCAGCATGATATTTAAATTTATTATTTTCTGAAACAGGCATGGGCTGGAAGTGATGAAGACGACGATGCAGATAGCTGGAGTGATTCATGAAAAATATTTTGAGTGATTTGGGAAAATAATTTTCTGGGGTGCTCTGGCAGCGAGATCAATACCGTCAAATATATCATAGATGTGATTTTTGAAGCTCTTCTATCCATTTACAGTTTCTGGCTGCGTGGTTAAGGCCATGAATTGGATGAGGAGTATCTATCCTCTTCCTGTTGTGAATATGAGATTTCTGCTATATGCTGTATTCTTTTCCTTCTCTCCAAATGTACGTAGCTATTCTTTAGTGCCTGTATCTTGTCCACGTAAATTGTGGGGTTACATCATATGTGTGAAACTTTGAGTTGCGGCGTGTAAGCGCCCTTTATCATTCTGTTTATACATAGGTCTTGGTGGGTATATATTGCACTGGGGTGGCACAAAAATTTGATTTTGTAATATATGTTTGTATGCATTTATGTATCTAGTATATCACTGGGTTCTATGCTGCACTCATTTCTAGTCAATGATCCCCTTAATTTTGCAGATTGTACATCTCTTGAACAACTAATTGGCTGCTGTCTGTGATTAGGCTGATTGGTGCTTCCTTGCATATTTTTCACAATCATATCCGACGGTCTCAAAGCGACTATTGACAATTTCCTTGCAGTCTCATCTCTTCACTTTCCAAGGTTTCAAGTAGGGGTGTTATAAAAAACTGAAAAACCGGACCGACGGAAAAAATTGGACCGAACCGGATTTTGTAAACTGATTCTTTAAAATCTGGTCTGGTTTTGGTTTAAAAAATTTTAATTTTTTGAAATCGGTTTGGTTTTCAGTTTTGAGGGTTTTAGAACTGAATTGGACTGGACCTGATCGGTTATAATATAAGTGTGTAGCAAAGTGTAGTTGATGAGATTTGAACTCAAGATCTCAAAGTTTTCAAGTGATGATTTTACTACTGGGTAATATCCACCAGTTGTTTATAATGTCACAGTGGAGGAAACTAGGTCATGCTTGGAAATTATGCTAAAGGTAGAAATGTTTTTGGGGTTCGTAATGGGCTTGACAGTCACATTAATGTGATTTTTATAGGTTTTTTAATATATTGGGCCATAATTAATTTTTTAATATTAGACCTGGCTCAAAATTGTAAGCCTGGAATGGAAATCGGATTGAAATTGGAACTGAATGAAGATCGGACCGACACCCTGAAACCGAATTATATTAATTGGTTTCGATTTTAGAAATTTTCAAACTAAAAATTCAAGATCCCATAAATAGTCCAAAATTGGACCAGATTAGACTGGTATCACTTCTAGTTTCAAGCTACTAGTAGCATTATGGGGAGACTATATATCAAACCTTAAATTTTTTGTATCATCATATATATATATATATATATATATATATATATATATATATATATATATATATGTTGTCGATGTTTGGAGATCAACTTAATAATTTATGCATAAAAATGTTTCGTAGTATCAATAATTGAGTTAACTGAGCAGTCAAAATATTTTATAACCTAACGATTGAGATATTTAAGTGGATGTAGGAAATTAGAGACAGTCGGATAGGCCTTGACTCGACCCAATCCGACTTTGATTCTGTATCTTTAACTTTATTGTGCTTTTATGCCTTAAAGTCAGAGTTTCGAGTACTCTCAATCCAATCCTTTCTCTACAAATTTAATTTTGTTTATTTATATTAGAACAAAATGGACAATATATATAATTATTTTTATGACTTTGAGGTTGAAAATTTAATTAATTTCTTCATTGGTTAATCTAATATAGTTATTAAATAATTTTTTTAAGTCCAATTGATTAATTATTTTATTTAAGTTATAATTAATTTATTATAAAAAATATTAAGAGGTTGATTAGATTAAAATCAATTATGCCTAATCATGATTTAATCTGATTCGACTCGACTTTTACAAAAACAAATAAGGTAAAAGGTAAATTACATCAAGTTAATCCGATATTCGAATCGAATTGACCCATTTCACATTTACATGCCTAAATGGATGTTAATGAAGCAAATTGACCATTGAGATCAAAACCTCTACAAGTGACTTTTTTTTTTTTTTTTTAACGGCTAGGCCTAGAATAATGGGTTTGGCGAGTCACAAGGCCCACTAATGTGGGTTTGCAACTTTGTAGTAAATAGGCCCAATGTTGACTTGGACTTTTGACTTTCTATTACAACCGTGTGCAATAATCAGAAAACGAAACGACGTCGTGGATCTGTTTGTGAGTCCTCAACTTTGCCTTGGCAAGCTCCCTCCATTGAAAGCCTTACTAAATTCTAAAATTTGCTTCCTCCATATATATCTAAAAGATATTCATCAAATTATCTTCTAGAAACCAAAGCCCCCAAGAAATCGAAGCATTTGTGTATATTCCCACAGATATAAATATGAATCTTCTTTCAGTACATGCGAAAGTCACTGTCCAGAGCAACAACAGCTAATTTGCGGGAAAAAGTGGGCGGAATGATAGCATAGCATAGCATAGCTTGTCAGAAGCCCCAAAAGCACAAAACCCATATCGCAAGACAACTTGTCTTCGCCGGAAACAGCCGGAATCGGCGGCAAATTGACAGCGGCCGAAGTCAAACCGGGGAGAGATGGAGTACAACGGCGGCAGTAGCGGTAGTAACGGTGAGAGGCAAAACCAGCGCACGCCGCTTTCGCTGGTGGTCTCCGACTGCGTCAAGCGGTGGTTCCAGGACGCCCTCAAGGAGGCCAAATCCGGCGACGTCTCGATGCAGGTGTTGGTGGGCCAGATGTATTACAACGGTTATGGAGTCGCGAAAGACGACCAGAAGGTCAATTTGCCCTCTTATATCCTCTATACTTCTTATAATGCTAGTAGATGCATACATACATACCTATATATATGTTGGCCAAGCAGAAATTTTATACACACGGGCAATTACATGACTTTTTGCGGTTTCTGTGTGTCTATTGGATGATTTGATTCTATTTTCTGGGTTCCAAATTTTGGTACTTTTTTTTTTTTCTAAGCTTTTTGAAGAGACTAAAGATAAACTGCGCAAAATAGAAATAAGTGTATCTTTGATGTGTTATCTAGGATTCTTCATATAAAATTCAAACTGTCTTTACTTGGTTTGGGGGAAGAGAAAGAGAAGAAGATAAAAAGGGAAAAGCGAGGGAAGGTGGAGAGGAAATAGGGTAGATTTGTTTTTATCATTTTCTCTCTCCCTTCTCCCCAAACCAAACAGGTGGGGAGAACATTTTTAATTCTCTTCTCTTTCACCCAAACCAAACATAATTTTTTTTTTTTTTTTTGGGTGGATTCAAAATCTTGATCTTTACTTAGACAAGTAATTGAGAAGCTTTTGCTGGCCACCCTTGAGTAGGAAATGAGGATAGGAAAAGAAAAATTGCATTCTGTATCTGTATCTTTTTTTTTATTTCTGTTATCTTCTCTGTAACCAGAAGATCAAATCTCCAGTTTTAGCAAGTTTGTTTGATTGTGTGTCTAACTTCCCCTTTCTTTTTCTTTGTATTATTTGGTTATTTGTTTTCCCAATATTAGGTGTGCTTGTACTAGTTTTGGATTAGCTTTTGCATTGATAACCAGAAGATATTCCAATTTCATGTATTGAAATTTCAGGGAAGAATCTGGATGACGAGAGCTTCAAGAGTTAGATCTTCAGTCTGGAAAGTTAGCCGTAAACGCCCAGGTGATCTCCCTATTTTTCTTTGTGCGCGTGCCGCCATGCTTTTTCTCCTTTATGTGTGTATGCATGCTTATGATATTGTTATTAATTTGCAATAAACACCTATCTGATCTCTCTCTGTGTTTTATGCATGCTTATGATATTGTTATTAATTTGCAATAAACACCTATCTGATCTCTCTCTGTGTTTTATGCATGCAAATGTGTGCTTGTACTCCACTGCACTTTCTGCCTGCATGTGTGGTTATGATATTATTAATTGTGCTTTATGTGTTGATTGTTTGGCCTTTTAAGGTTACAATGCAAGTGATTCTGACTCAGATGAGCCAAAGGATGACTCCTGATTAGAGCAACTCTGGCATTTACATCCAATACAGTTTGAAAGTGAGTTGATTTCTCTGGTACTATTTTGCTCTTAGCATGCTTTTGCCAATTTCTTCTCCTCACACTGCATTTAAGTTTAGCATAGGTCTCACAGTACACACCTATCATTTTGTGTTTCTTTTTCTGTCTGGTAACAGAGTGTGTATATAATGCTCTTAGAATTTAGATGCCTTGCAATAGGAACAAAGAAGATATGACGATTTGGGTTTTGACATATTTTTGCACAATGATAGGTGTGTACCGTGAGACCACCCATCCACCCACAACATATTTCAAATGCCTACTGCTTTGTGCAGCCGTTAGGGAATTAATCGCAAAAGCATGAGTGAATCTTTGTTTTGGATTCACAAAAGAAGGAAATTGACATGCAATAAAACTTAGTATGCTTCTTTTCACACAAGGAAAATGTCTGAGAAATTTGTTCAGAAGCACTATCTATTCTTCAATCCTATTGAGATTACATGGGAATTATATTGCTGAATGCATCAGGTTCTGGTGCAGACCTGGGGAGCTGCAATACATCTGTTCTAGGTGTGTCCCTATCATACCATTGACTTTTCATTATGCCAGATTTGAACGGAGATCAAAAAATTGGATGTTATCAATTTGTGGCCTTAGATTAAGACAAGGTTTACTTGATTCTAGGTATACTTTTGATTCTGATTTCACTAGCAGCATTTGCAAGATTAAAAATTGGATGTTATCAATTTGTGGCCTTCCATTAAGACAAGGTTTGCATGATTCTAGGTATTCTTTTGACTCTGATATCACTATTAGCATTTGCAAGATTGCTATGCCTTCGGTTTCAGTTTTGGAAAATATAAGAATTTTCAGATGGTTAATGAAAAATTTATTCGTAAGAAGAATAGAGAAAGCAATGCTTCTCACGTCTCGGGTTCGAATTCCTTCCTGAGCGCTCGGTCTTATCGGTGGGCGTGTCTTGCGGGGTGGTGCGCTTGCCCGGAGGTTTTACTCGCGACGGTTCACCGACGAGAGTTTCCTTCGTATCAAAAAAAAAAAATGGTTTGTAGCTATCTTTATTGATAACTTACAGAAATCTGGTAAAATTTTTGTATTTCATTTTTTGTTTTTTGGGGGGGGGGGGGAGAAAGATGAAGTAAACAAATTCTGTTGACTGTTTAATTTCTCTAAAAGGTAGAGATTGGGGAATCTTTCATGTACTTCTGTAGATACAAAGTTTTACACATGCTAAACAAGTGCATATTGTAGGGGTTTAATCAGTTCTATCTTTAGGCGTTAAAAGGCTGCAAATTAGACAAGTTGTCAATTCGCATTCTGATTGTTTCCCCTCTTGTTTCCTATCACCCTTACCCTCTACATAATTTCAGATTCTCAGTGGTTAGCTCCTGCATTTCCTGCATTTGTGTCATCATGATGTCAAATAAGAGACCACTACAGTAGTTGGGTTTTCTTTTCCTGATTAAATTTTAAATTGAACTTGGAAATTAAGTTTTGGTTCAAGAAGAAAATGATATCAAGTCGTGTGTGTAATGGTCTGATCCTAACCTTGTTGAGGTATTGTTTGCTTTGGCCCAAAGGGGTTCGCGATTTTGTCGCCCAAGATGTGCCTTGATAAGTAGTTTCCAAATCTTTACTTCTATGGCCCCAGAAATTTTCTTCCCTGTTCAATATGGGATTCAAAGCAAACACAAATTCTCCCTAGGCGCTCTACATAGGGGTTCACAATCCCACCAGCTTACTCTGGACTCATCCTAGATGTTATGCAAACTAGGCCTGCACACAGAGCCCACATCTACTAGCAGGGATACAGCTCTGATACCATTCTGTAATGGCCTCATCTTGTCCTTGTCAAGGTGTTGCCCCTTTACTTATATTATCCAAAGGGCCTCACGATTTTGTCCTAAAAAAAAATGCATCAACAAGTAGGTTCCAAACCTTTACTTCTATTATCCAAGAATTTATCTGCCTTCTTAATGTGAGACTCAAACCAAACACACAAATCCTCCCTTGGCTCCAAATCACATTGTGGATCTGAATTTTGTATGAAATTCACTATTATACATTTGAGTCAGCTAGATCATGAATAGTGGTTGGCAATGAAATTTGTTGATGTAAAGAGTAGTTACTGAGGTTGGCTATTTTGATTCACAATGCATTTTTTACATGTCTCCGTTTTTTTTTTTTTTTTTTTTTTTTCTTTTTAATGCTCTAGATATTAATTTTTTGCCAGTGTTTCTGACTGATTGAAGTTCATAAAATCAACCATTTTCCACCATCTATTGAACTTTATAAAGCTTGATAACTTTGCAGTTTAGAAAATCTCTGTTTAGGATACACAAATGACCAAATCTTAGTGGAACTTTAATATGAATGGATGATTTGGTCCATGTAATTAATCCTGGTATTCCATCTCATTGATTTTTCAGTTACTTGCATCTGGAAACTGAGACAAATGGTCTCCTTCCCCAGATATCATAATAGCATGTTATCTTTCTTCTCATAAGTTTTGGCTTATGGGGCCAGCCTTGAGTGCTTGGCAGTTCCATCCTGTGGTGCTGTCCCTCATGCCCCACTTGCATAATTGTAGGGTTCTATGCTATCATTGTTAAAGAGAGCAGTATATGTCCTAACAAATTAACCTTTTAGGATATTGGGTATCACTGATGAAACAGCTAGTATCAAAGTGAGGTCACCGGTTCGAGTTGGTGGATAGTTGTGTGTTATTTAAACCAAACCAAACCAAACCAAGTTTTTTCCCACTAGGTGGGGTCGGCTATATGGATTTGTCGGCGCCAATTAGATCTGTTTAGGGCCATTTCCTCCGATAGATCTAGGTAGGCCAGATCATGTTTAATAGTTTTTTTCCAACTTCTCTTGAGTCTTCCTCTACCTCTCTTACTCCTGTCAAATCTCTATACTTTCACACCTTCTAATAGATGTCTCCGCTGGACGTCTTCTAACATGGCTAAACTATCTTAATCGGTTTTCTCTCATTTTATCTTCAATCGGTGCTATTCCTACTTTGCCTCTAATCTTGGCGTTCCTAATCCTATCTTTCTTTGTAATCCCGCACATCCACCTTAGCATTCTCATCTCTGCAACTGCCATCTTCTGATCATAATTATGCTTTACTGCCCAATACTCTGATCCATATAGCAGCGCTGGTCTAACCGCCACCTTATAATACTTTCCTTTCACCTTAAATGGAATTTTTCAATCGCACAAGACCCCCGAAGCACTCCTCCATTTGGTCCACCCGGCTTGAATCCTGTGACTTACATCAGTATCAATCTCTCCATTTTGTTACACCATAGATCCAAGGTACCTAAACTTATCTTTCTCTACAATCTTTTGTGTGCCTAAACTTACTTCTATACTACCCATTATCTTACTTTGACTAAACTTACATTTCATATATTTCGTCTTGCATCGGCTTAGCCTAAACCTTTGTGTCTCTAACATTTCCCGCCACAATTCTAGCTTAGCATTCACTCCTTCTCTCGTCTCATCTACTAAAACAATATCATCTGCAAATAGCATACACCATGGCACCTCATCTTGAATATGTCTTGTAATCTCATCTATAACTAAAGCAAACAAGTACGAGCTTAACACTGAGCCTTGATGTAAACCAATCGTGAATAGGGAACTCGTTAGTCTCTCCACCAATCGTCTGTATAGATGTCATAGCTCTATCATACATGTCCTTTATCGCCTCAATATATGCAACACATGCTCTTTTCTTTTCCAATACTCTCCATAGAATCTTCCTAGGATTTCCCTAGGAACCCGGTCATATGGCTTCTCTAAATCAATGAACACCATATGTAAATCTTTTTGACCTTCTCTATACTGTTCCATTAACCTCCTCAATAGAAAGATAGTCTCCATCGTTGATCTTCCAGGCATGAAACCAAATTGATTTTCTGAAACGTTTGTTGTCTTTCTTAATCTTCTCTCAATAACTCTCTCCTATAATTTCATCGTATGGCTCATCAATTTAATTTCGCGGTAGTTCGCACAATTCTGAATATCTCCTTTGTTCTTGTATATGGGTATAAGGATACTTTTCCTCCATGCATCAGGCGTCTTCTTGCTCTTTAGCACTACATTAAAAAGTTTTGTCAGCCAACTTATGCCATTCTCTCCTAAGCACTTCCAAACTTCAATAGGGATACCATCTGGCTTAACCGCTTTCCCATTCTTCATCATTTTTAACACTTCTTTTACTTCTTCCCTACTGATTCTCCTATAAAATATAAGATTTAATTCTTTCCTAAAAGTGGTAAACTGTCCCAATTATACGTCACTACTACTACTTTCGTTAAATAACTTGTAGAAGTAGCTCTTCCAACGCTCCTTTATTTCCTCTTCCTTTACTAATGCCTTTTCATCCTCATCCTTGGCATTTAACTTGAATTAAATTCTTGGTCCGTCTATCTCTAGATTTAACCAGCTTAAATATCTCTCTTTCGCCCTCTTTAGTGTCAAGTCGCCTGTATAAATCCTCAAATGTCTTTGCTTTAGCCTCACTAACTGCCTTTTTGGTTTCTCTTCTAACTTCTCTATACCTCTCCAAGTTCGCTTCATTTCGGTCGATTTGCCAAGATTTAAAACACTATTTTTTAACTTTTATCTTGTCTTGGACGGCCTCGTTCCACCACCATGTCTCTTTTTGTGCCGGAGCACTCCCTTTGGATTCTTCTAAGACTTTTTTCCCTACCCTCCTAATATATTTTGCTACCTTATCTCACATAATATTTGCACTCTCATTTACCGTCCAAACGTCTTCCTCTAGTACTCTTTCCCTGAATGCTGGTTGCTTATCATCTTTCAAGTTCCATCATTTAATCTTTGAGCATCTATACAACTTTTTTTTTTAGTCCACCTTTGAAGCTGCACATTTATGACCAACAACTTATGTTGGGCAGTCAAGCTCTCCTCCAGTATAACTTTACAATCTTTACAAGTTACGCGATCTCTTTTCCTAGTTAAGAAGAAGTCAATCTGTGTCCTTGAGGAGCCACTCTTATAAGTCACCAAATGTTCCTCTCTCTTCCTAAAAAAGGTGTTCGTCACTATGAGATCATAAGCTACTGTAAAGTCCGAAATATCGTTCCCTTCTTCATTTCTATTACCATAATCATATCCTCCATGTGCTCCTATGTATCCATCTACGTCGCGTCCTATATGACCGTTCAAATCTTCTTCTATGAAGATCATCTCTCCTTGAGGTATCTCTAATAGCATTCCTTCCAAGTCTTTCCCAAAACTTCTCCTTATGTACATCTCCTAAGCCCACCTGGGGGGCATAAGTACTAATTACGTTTACTATCTCTTCTCCTAACACTAACTTAATTGCAATAATCCTATCTCCACAGCGTTTTACATTAACTATATCTTCCTTTAGGTCCTTGCTTAATATTATGCCGACTCCATTTCTCGATCTATTAAGTCTCGTATATCATAACTTATACCCAATCCTCTCAATCTCTTTAGCTTTCTGTCCAACCCACTTCGTCTCTTGCAAGCAAGCAATTGCGATTCTTCTCCTTTCTATTGTATCCACCACTTTCATAAGTTTCTCAGTTCAGCTCCCAATGTTCCAAATACCTAATCTCAGCCTTCTATTTTGGACTAGTTTCCTTACCCCCATCGTCCAGGAAAGTGTGAGGACCCTTGTCTATTTAACATTGCACCCGAGCGTCGATGCAGCAGTCTTTGCTTATTTAACACTGTACTCAGACCATACAGTGCGTCGCTAAGTAGGGAACGCCTCCACGAAATCTCATTAGTTGTGTGTTATTTATTTATTTTTTATTTTTTTGGGGCGTCCCCACGAAATCTCATTAGTTGTGTGTTATTTATTTATTTTTTATTTTTTATTTTTTATTTTTTTGGGGCACCCCCCGGGATGGGGGGGGGGGGGGCAGGGGTTTGATGGTCTTACGGGGTGCTTGATACTCACCCAATGGCACCCTCAAGTTATCGCCACTTGCCACTTAGTGCTAACCCAATGGCACCCTCAAGTTATCACCACTTGCCACTTGGTGCGCTGCTCTAAATAGCTTTAGATGGAAGGCCATGCCTATGGCACACAATGGTAACAAATGCTATTATTATATGATCTCTCAAGTCGAGGTAGCTGGTATTGAGAGGACAATATGAGAAGGTCAAGGGGATTGGTCCTGGGGAACAAAGACGTGATTTCCCTAGTTAGTTGATGAGAAGTGGACGACGGAAAGTAGCTGAGTTGACTTTAGATGACTTAAAAGATGAAACCCAGTTAAAAAAGATAATGGTCCTGCCACCCAAGATAGAAAATTGATGAGAAAAGACCACTGAACACGACAACTAATAGTTGCTATTATGCGCTGCTAATTTGAGGTTACTTACAACACCATGGATATAAAACCATGGTTCAGTTAGTGTGAATAGGTGGGCCACATCAGTACTATAACAGTGTTTTGCCTGCATAGTTATATGTATTGTTGAATGGAAGCCTGTTTTTTTTTTTTAATTAAATTTATATATATATATATAATCTTGTGCCAGGGTTTGTCTTTGCAGGGTCCTTTGTTTTCTACCTGTTTTGCTGCCCTGAACGTGCGTGTGCCAATATCAACAACCTTCCCATGCAAGTTCTTTCCTTTTAGCCAGCTAATGTTAACTAATAAATATCATTGTACAACTGTTGATTAACTAGAACAATTTTTTCATTTGCATTTTGTGGAAAAACTTTTGGTTTAATTCATTACTTGCACTTGGGCAATGGCATTCTTTTCTGTACCAGATGATAGTGGAACTCTATTATTCATGTGTCATGAACCATATATAGAATATTTCTCCATTATATTGTCATTTGTCATGTTCAAATAGGAGAAGCAAATGGTCCTGAGCTTTCTGTGTTGGTGATGAGATTCTTTCTTCCAGAGTTGCAGTTCACCTTATTAGCCTTGGAAGTTCTGGAAGGTTGGTTTGGTCTTTGAACCTTATTAGGTGCAATCTGTGCCTTTAGCTACTGAGCTTCAGTTTTATTTGGGTAGCATTTGGTTTATTTTTCTGTTTTCATTCTATGTTTTAAAAATCTCAAAATAAAAAAAGAAAAAATACTCTGTTTTCATTATTTTCAAAATTTCTTTATTTTGGATTAAAAACGCTCAAAATGACTTTTTGTCATTTTTTTTTATGTGTAAACTCATTTTCTATTTTCTAAAACAAATTTTGAAAATACAAGTGACTAAATGCGTTTTAAATTCTTTCCTTGTTTTCAAAACTGTAAAATGAAAAATTAGTACAAAACAGAAAATAGAAAATAAAAACGGAAAACAAACAATAGAAAAACAAACTAAGTGGACCCTTATTTATTTATTTTTTCAGTGGCTGAAAAAGGAAAATGAGTTTTTGGAAATTGATTTCTTTTAGCAACCAAATGTGTGTTTCTAGAGGCGGAATTAAACCAAGTATATGTGAGCTCTTTGAGCTCAACTTGGTAATAGCTCGATTTGAGCTCTAATTTAACTCTATTCAAACTAAACTCAACCTTCCATTTTGGCTCAACTACATTTTAAGCGGAGCTCAAGATTTAAGCTATTTTACTTGAAAAAATATTTAATATTTTTTCATCTCATTTTATATTTGTCTCACATTGTCTAATTATATATAAAATTTTAAATTTTGTCTATTTTAAAAAAAAAAATTTCAACTTTATATTTATCCTGTATTGTCTAATTACATAGTGAAAATAATAGTAAATGTTTGGTTGGTGATAATACTGGAGAGTGCATTTGTGGTGGTGTTGATAGTGATGGTCGGGTGTTGGTGGAGAATAGCAATCGTCGTGCTTGGAAGTAATGGTGGATGGTAAGTGACAATAGTGATTAGTTGTGATAGTATGAACTAATGATGATTTTATAATAGTAAGTGAAAAAAATGAAAAGAATTTAAAAAGCAAGTGAGAATATATTTTTTTCATAATTTTTAAAATTTATGAAAATTGTTTTAAAAAGCACATCAACAAAAGCATTAACAAATATATTTTATTATCTAGCGGGTTCTACAAATAAAAGTGTAAGTGGCTATAATTAGAGATGATAACTAGACATTATATAATGGAATAAGGTGGGGAGAAAAAGTAAAACCCAATAAAATTTCTCGTCCCAACTCAATTAGTTTTAGAATTATGAAATTGTACTTTTTTATTTTTTTCAAAATTGGTTACATAATTATATCTACTAATTTTACGTTGAGAAGTTAAAATATTAATATTGAAAAGAGGTTCAATTTTATAATTTTGCTAATGTGTATAATGATTTTTTTAATTTTTTGATTAATAGATAATTTGTATATTATTTATTTGTTGACTTATTTTTAAAATTAAAATAATAAATTACTGTTAAAGCCCCTTGCGAGACAAAAAGCAGGAAAATAAAATTACTTTGACAGTTAGAAGAAGAAATTCATCCCATGCCCAATTCATAGTCTGGTCAATCAATTGAATTTTAAGGGATGAGATTAGTCAAATTCAATAAATTAACGCCACTTTCTTCATTCTTAGGCCACATCCACGGAAGCTTCATTAAAGTACACATTTGTACCAGTAGATGTACAAAAAGTCTTTGAAGGTAATCAGGGGCGCGAACAATTCAAGCCAAGAACATACAGGAAAGTTTGGCCCGGCGAAAAATTATGAAAATAAAAATTATAGTTTGAAAAAATTTGTTTAGTATTTAATACGCAGTCATTAAATTATATTTTTTAAAGATAAATAGTAAAATTTTTTGATTTTTATATCAATTTTTGGAGAGAAAAATTGTCCGAATGATTTTTTTTAACTCTGTCGGAATGGTTTTGTATTAAAATTTATTGAAAGTGATTAAAAAATTTTTGAGATCTGTAGAAAAGTTATTAGAGTTTATGAAATGTTATTGGAGTTTATAAAAAATTTATTAAGATTTGTAAAAATTTATTGAGATATATAGATTTATATAAATTTATAAAAATTTTACAAAATATAAAAAGTATAAAACGTGTCGAAGAATTTAAAAAATTTTTATAAATTTTTGATCGTACCAAACGGAACCATAATTAATTAATGCCGGTGTTTTCTGCGTCAGTGGGAGAGTTTGGCCATTGGATTTGAATCGAGATATATGCTCTCTACTGTTTCAATTTTTTTAGATTGTTTCTTTTGAGATCTAATGTCATGTGGCGCCGTATTAATATATATATATATATATATATATATGTGTGGCTCCGTTTAGAGTAAGAAAAAATAAAATAAATTGAGATAAAATATGATTTGGGATTGATTTTGATGCATTTTTTATGAAAAGTAGCAAATCGTGGGAATAGTTTTTCAAATTCATTTCCATGAATTCAAAAAAATTCACAAAAAATAGCGACAATGGTACTCGTTTGAAAGCTTTCGATACGAAGAATATAATTACATAAAAAATTTATACATTCCGCTAATATACTTTCAAATTTTTTATTTTTTTAGCGAAATATTAAATTTTTTTGAAATACGTAATTGCGAAAAAATTAGAGGGGTTATTGAAAAATTATAGAGGTTGGTAAAGGTTGTTCATTTGGACAAACAGGACATATATATATATATATATAATGATGTGTAATACCTAACCTCGATCTTTCCGGAATATGTAGACATTATTTCGTGAATTTTACTTTATTTTTTTATATGCTAATGAGCCAATTGTATAAAGCCCATAGTTTAGATCTTATCATGTGATTGAATTGCAGAAAAAAATAAAATTAACGTATTTTCACTGATCAAAAATTACAAAATTACTCTTTCATTTTAAAGCGATTGTGGGATCGTATTATTTAAATCGTATTTTTTTATATGCTTTTGTTTTTTTAAAGTTTCAAAAAAAATTACAACCAATTGAATTTTGTGAATCGTACCTTCTGAAGAAGAGAAAACGCGTTAAATTCTTTTTCTCTCCGCAAAAATTAAGAGATTGAATCTAGCCATGAAAAAAAAGTATTTGGTATAAAAAACTCATTATTATTATTATTATTATTATTATTATTATTTATAGAGACAGAGAGAGAATAAGAAAAGAAAAAGAAAAGATGTGAAATAAAGTCAAAAGAGAGAGAAATCTCAACAAGATAAGTATTCAGATTCAAGACTGATAGGAGCATCTGGCATCAGAGAATTTAAAAGATAAAGAAGCTGAGTTGGATTGCTGGGAGATTGGCTTTGGAAGCATATCCATTTACGAATTGCGGAAGGAAAGGAATGCTTGCATATTCCAAAGTATGTATAGAGAGACAAGCAAACTTTATATTTCAAGTAAATGACGTTATGGATCGATCTATCTAGCCTTAACCGAGAATAAGGCATCGTTTGGGATCTAATGAACTAATTGACTTATAGTTAATTGGTTTATTTGTTAATTTGTAAGATGATCAAATTTATCATCTTACATTTTAATATTCTTTTAAACCTTCGAAGGTAAAAATATCAAATTAATTAAAATTAAAAATTCACTTAAAAAAAATTATTTTTTCACTTCTCAAACACAAAAGTAACTAATTTATTTTTAGTCAGCTCTACTTTCTTTCCCAAACTAAGCCTGTGATCCTCCTAATGGGGGTGCTAATTAATTTCTAGGATGAAGGCTGAGTGATTGAATCACATGGTTGGTTGGTGAATTGGTCCCACCTAATTTTATGCTACTGTACTTAATTTCTTCTTGTTGGTGCCTAGCTTCTGCTTCTTAGTGGATGCATGCTCCGCTTCTCTCGTGTTTAGATCCCGTTTAGAGTAGTAAAAAAATTTTAAAAATTATTTATTTTTTATTTTACTATACAAATTATGAATACATAATTTATTTTATTTTATTTAATTTTATCTCACTTTTTATTACTCGAAACGTACCACTAAATGGAGAGTGGCTACTGGTGGGGTTGATTTTTGCATGCCTAGGCTTGAGGTCCCCTTTTGGGTGGTCTGTGTTCCTTCCCTTGCAGAGCGTCTCCTCGGTTGTCTCTTTCTCTGTCCCCTTTTAGCAAAATATCAAAAATTTAATGTGGAATCCTAATTTCATTTTAATATAAAGTTTTAGTGGAGAATTAGTGAATTATATATGCATTATATCAGAATTTGAGCAAGAGCACAATATGATCGTAATTAACATATCTCATTTTTTTTTTTTTTTAGAGTTCACATCAAATATACACATATTAATCGTTGGACTCGGCCAATTATAACTGATTAAGGTTAATAATTTTTATAAATCAATAATAAAAAATTATAAATCAGCGTGATTACAACAATATTTATTGGAGGAATGAAAAAAGAAATCAAGATTGAAAAGAAAAAAAATTAAGTTATCCAAACACTATATGTCTAAATAATTTTTCATGGGAAATCTTAATTTATTTTAAATAAAAAATTTTATTAGGGAATTAATTAATTATCTAGTATACCGGTATTTGATTAAGACCACAACATGACAACAATTGACATGTCTTATATATATATATATATTTTTTAAATTCACGTAAAATATACGCGTACTAATGGCTGAGTTTGGCCAAATGCGACCGACAAATATTAATAAGTCGCTTAGGCTGTGCTTGGATGCGGGCAAAATTAATACCCAGTCAGTCATTATTAGTGAGTCCCACCTTTGTCAATGTTTGGCAACCGCAACCCCCCTTCTGGGTCTACGCTTTGCCTCTCGTGCGGGCTTCTTCCTTATAATTTTTGGGCAAGCTCGACCCTAGCCGAAAGTTATCCGGAGGGAATGGGTATTATTTTGGTATTTTTAACCTTCATTAATTTGATCAAAATAAATATAATGTTAGTAAAAAAGTAATAGATAGGCCAACAAGTCAAAATAAATATAATTAAAAACAAAATTATACAATAACCAACCATTCAAAAGTACATAGTTAAAAAAAATTGTTTAAATAAATTTATAAAAAATTAAATTTTCAATGAAATAAATAATATAACTTCAAATTGTCTAAAAATAATTAAATGGAGTGGGTTTTACAATTTAATATTTAATTTAATGGGTGATCAAGTTTGGGACATTACAAGGACAAAACAGTCATTTGACTATTTTTTCATCATTCACCTCCTCTAATATATAAAACATCCAAATCAAGTCAAAAGTTATTCTCTTCCATAAACATCACATCTATGTGGGCCAACTTTCTAAAAATAATATCTCATCTTATCTTATATTCTTTCTAAAACTTATCCCTTAAAATTTTAATATCATCCAACCGAGCCCTTAGATTATTAATTAAAAAAACAAGATATAAATTGGGGTGACTACAACAACATATGTTGGAGGGGGATGGAAAAGGAAATCAACTTAAAAAAGAGCATAATCTTTAGTGGTCCAAATACGGTGTATCTCTGCATAATCTTTGGTTGGATGCCTATTCTGTCAGCCACGTGGTCCAAACTTTAATGACCAAAGAGGGTTCACAAAGGAGAACCAGATAATTATTTGAGCAAGGGCATTACCGTCAGTTCAGGAGCATGGAGTTGCTATTATCTTGTAGTTAAGCCTCCATGAGTCCCCGCCTCCCTTCTACCCGAACCGGTTTTGTCCCTGTTCATGGCCCAAATCAACCCCCCCCACTCTCTCTCTCTCTCTCTCTCTCTAAAAGAAAAAGGTGTTGATTCTTTTGTCCCGTTTCTCGCTCAATAGAGCCGTTCTTATCAGGGTAAGGTTGGTACTCCTTGCAAGGCCATTTCATAATAAGTACGGCAACTCGACACCTCATCGAAGAGAATAGCATCTCTTGTTATATATATTTCCATAAACACTAAAGTATTGTTTGTTTCTAGGCAGAGCTATGCCCCCTACCCCACGTTATCACCGCCAAATATGTTTCTTTGATATTTCACATTCTTTTTTCCTTTTTTCATAATTGATCTTAAGTGATTGCAAATATTCTAAATGTTAAATCAGTAATAGTGTTTCTTAGAAACCCTAATTAAAACTTTTTAACCCTTTAACCTCTATATTAATTAACATAAAAATTTTATGATTTATACTTTGGTTTCGTTTGGAAACACTAGGAAAGTTTCCAACTTGTAAAATATTCAATATCTTTATTCTTTTGAAATGATCACATATATCTCCTTATATTTTATATTTATTTTAAACTACGATAGATAAAAATATCAAATTATCAAAAAGCTTAAAAATTAATTACTAAAGTGATGTTTGATTTATTTTTTTATTTTTTTTGTTTTATGTGTTTTATATTTTAAAAACAAGGAAAACAAAAAATATTTTATTTTTTTATTTTGAGATTTTCTTTATTTTGAATTAAAAACATTCAAAACGACTTTTTATCATTGTTCATTTCATGTGTAAATTTATCTGTTTTTTAAAACAAATTTGAAAAATATAAATAACCAAATGCGTTTTAAGCTATTTTTTTATTTTTAAAAACGCAAAATTGAAAATGAGCTCACAATAAAAAATAAAAATAAAAACAAAAATGAAAAACAAAAAATAAAAAATAAACCAAATGCCACATGAAATGTTAAACTTTTTTCCTTCCTAAACATAAAAAAGGGATTGATTTTTTTAGTAACCAGTTAAAAACACTATTTTTTTTTAAACTAAGACTTAACATAATTAAAATATTTAAAATTTTTCAAAATAAACGTTTATTCACGTTTAATTTCACAACATATGTGTACATAACGTAGTTTTGTGAAATAAATTTAAAAAAATAATTTGACTTCGAGAAATTCACTTTCCAGGTCAAACTCTTAAAGAGAGAATATTTGGTTTATGCCGCACACACCAGACCCTTAACATGTGTAGCGGTAAATAGTGGACTCACACAACGATAGGTATTTAGACTCACACCTAAGAACTGAATACGATTCGTCCACCAATGAGTCATGTCCTCCTACCAACCTTACTACGCTTTACACCTATGATTGGCCCTAAAAGTTGTTAGGGAAAAGATTTAAACCTTAACTTTGGGGTGGTAAGCGCTTAATTCTTAAACCAAAACTAACTCGCCTAACCCTTGGGGTTTGTAAAACAAACTTAGAGGATGTTTAGTTGGTAAACATTTGACAAAAAAGTACAGTAAAAATATAAAAATTTAATGTAAAAATGATACGTAGTAAAATTTAATTGGTAAAAAGTATAAAAAATTAATAAAAATTAATGAATTTTAGTTAATTTTGGTCAACCAAACATTCCTTTATTTGAATTGAAAAGGTTGTACGACCCATATTATTATTGCGGAACTAAAAGTGATTGATTTGCAATTACCAAAAAAAAAAAGTGATTGATTTGTATTTTCAAATACTTTGCCCCTCTAAATCCTATTTTTGGATGTGTTCAATTACTTAACTTTAATTCTCCCACACCTTTATGTGCTGAGTGCTGACGTTTATTTTAAATAAGAGATCGTACCGTCCGCACTTGAATGTGTCCTTCCTCACATATTTCTCCACCGAATGAACCGGGTCTGCTTATCACCCAAACACCCCCCGAGAAAATGACTTATCGAATGCCCAAAAGTACCCCCGCTATCTCTCTCCATTTACGCTCCATCCTTTCTGTCCTTTCCCCGTACGGCTCTACCATTGACATCCCAAAAGACCCTAATACCCCCATCTCAACTCCACTAACCCTTCAACGGTTTCCCTAGCTGTATGAATTTGGTCGTTGACCAAGTTAATAAAACATTGCGCGGTCAAACTTCTAATTTGACCAGTGGCTGGTTAATTTATATGTAACGGCCGACTAATATTGATTTGAACAACTAAATATTATTTGAAAATATCTTTAAGCACGCACTATGAATACTCCAACCACAAGTGTAATTTTAATTATACGCCATTAACACGAATAGTTAAAGTTATACTGTCAAAATTGTGTTCAAATTTATATATATATATTTTGGAATAAATGTTATACCAATACATTAAAAATATTAACGTGACAGATAATATTCGTTACACCTTTTCTACTTTCTAATTATTTTAAAAATTATCGATTGAGCAAAGTTTAGTCAAATGCCTCTCTAACAATAAGTCTCTACCTGAGAAGTAAATTTAGATAAAGTATACTTTTTTATCTTTAATTGCCTCTACATTTATAGTATTTTATGTTGTCACTAAGTTGAATCATGTTGTTCGTGACATTTGTTTATAAAAGATAAATATTTTAATTCAAAATTTGTTCAGAGATGGAAAGTCATCTCAATTTTAATCTATACATTGTGAAGTGAATCGTTATTTTTGTCTAATACTACAATTTGTATGAAAACATAAATAATACCTATCGAAATAGTAATAAATTTTTTTATTCTTGGGGGGTCGAGTGATAAAAATTTGAAGAATTAGAAAAAATCACAATAAAAAAAAATCATTCATTATCCTTTAAATATCAAGTTTACTTAATAATATCATGGGTGCGTTTGGAATAACAAAAAGTGAGATAATTTAAGATAGAGTGAGATAATTTATAAGTTCGTAATTCGTACAGTAAAAAAATGAATAACTTTTAAAAATTTTTAAAATTTTTAACAGTTCTTAATAAACTAAATGCACCCTATATAAGTTGCTTGTAAAGAAAAAAAAGACCGCGGTACTAATATTTGAACTCAAGTTGATATTAGAAGGTAAAATCTAATTTTATGACCATTATAAAAAAAGAATATAAATAAAATCCTCCACTCAATTTGGACCTAGTGACTATGAGTACCCTAAGAAATAAAATAAAAAGTTATATGCACATAAAGTTGATACGGATTGATACGCGTGGGTAAAACCTAATTCGATGACTATTATATTCAATCCGTTACCAAATTTGGCCCAATTGATTAATATTTTTTTAATTTTTGCAATGGGTTTGTTGCGAGGAAGGGACCGTATGAACTCAGCAGATGATTTTGCTTCGCTCAGAAAAGGGTAATTATGTCCTTACAGCAAGAGTAGACATCACCCTATTAAAGTTCCGGAAGAAAGCAAAAGGGGTAGGCTTGTAATTGGAATAGTCATCTTCCTTACTCCCCATATCAGTTCCTCAACTGCTCAATCCAAGCCATTGTTTTCTGTTAACGGTTACTTCGAAATCCTCCATCATCTCTCCAATAATACCCAACCAGAAATTCCCCCAAGACCGCTATGGATCTTCGCCTCCTCCACCTGTTCCTCTTATCCTCTTCCACTACCCCAGAATTTTCCTTCAACACCCTTTTCTCGGCTCCGAAAACCGGTTTGTTTATGGTCATGAAAAGTCAATCTTAGAACTACAAATTCACGGAGACTTTCAGGTGTTGGACCCTCCAAAAACTCAATCTTTAGCCGCTCCAAATCCGTGAACCTTCGAGCTACGGAGCAATGAAAAAGCACAAGTTAAGCAATGAAACTAGTTTGTTCGACCACTTCGATCGTCTCTCCGAAGAAATCGTCTTCTCAATCCTCGATTGTCTCGGCGACAACCCACTTGACAGGAAGTCATTCTCTCTCGTCTGTAAATCGTTCTACGCGATCGAGTCTCGGCATCGTAAAACTCTGAAGCCTCTTCGCTCCGAGCATTTAGCTAAGGCTCTGAATCGGTACCCATATGTGACCCGTCTCGATCTCTCTCTCTGTCCTCGCGTTACAGATAACATGCTTTCGGCTGTATCGGTTGTCTGCAACAAAATGCTAAGGTCAATCGATTTTTCGAGATCCAAATTCTTTACCCATGTGGGTTTGTCGAATTTGGCGATGAACTGTTCGAATTTGGTCGAGATTGATCTGTCAAACGCCACGGAGCTGAGGGATTCGGCGGCCTCGGCGATTTCCCAGGCGAAGAATTTGGAGAAGTTGTGGTTGGCAAGGTGCAAATCGGTCACTGATATAGGGATTGGGTGTATTGCTGTTGGGTGTAGAAAGCTGAGATTGCTTAACTTGAAATGGTGTTTGGGAGTTGGTGATTTGGGGGTGGGTTTGATTGCTGTCAAGTGCAAGGAAATTCGAAGTTTGGATCTCTCTTACTTGCCGGTAATTGAAAAATTTCGCTTCTTGATAAAATTTATTTTATTGTTCGTCTAAATTTCATAATTTTTTATTCGTTGCTTTGAATCCAGCATGCTTTCAAGTGGCTTCTTTTTTTTTTGGGGGGGGGGGGGGGGGTGTATAGTTAGATATTAGTTATTTCATTGTCCTTTAATCAAGTTATGTTTTTCAAATTGGTTACTTTTTTTAAGGTGCGTTTCATTGGTTGAGAGGCTATATCATTTTCCTTATTCCTGATTGGTTACTGTATGTCATGTTTGAACTTATGTTGTTCTTATTTGGGTATTTGCTGCTTTGTCCATTGAGTGAGGCATTGATAGTGTCTTGATTTATATATGCAAATTACTAGCTACTGAAATTCTTCCTATCAAAATAATAATAATAAGCATAATAGCAAAATCCATTCGAACTGCATCTTCTGATTTTATTCTTAATAGATGTTAAGCTGGATTAGTTTTGTTGAAGATGCCAAATTTCTCATCGGTGAAAACTTTTCATTTTAGAGTTTGAGATGGTGAATACCATGCTCCTCCGCTATCTACCAAATTGTTTTTTCTGACTTAAATTTCGGTGGTTCCTCTCTATGTTGAAGCTGCAGCTTGTTTGTATGTCTGTGTATTATTACCCATATTACAGTGTTAACTTGTTTTGATCCTTTTTTCCTTGTTGCATAGATCACAGATAAATGCTTACCATCAATCTTGAAATTACAACATCTTGAAAATTTGGTCTTGGAGGGATGTTTTGGTATTGATGATGACAGCCTTGCAGTCCTCAAACAAGGGTGCAAGTCACTACAGGTACCTATTCATACTGTAACTGGGGTAATAATTGAACTGATGATGTACGCTTGCAATACCCCTCTTTCTTACATTAAACAACTAGATGCAGATGATATCCAAAAATTTAACTAATAAATCTTTGAGTTATTTCTGTTCCTTCAAAAATAATTATTTGATCACTAGTGGATAAGATTATGTTGTCTTTAACAGACGCTCGACATGTCAAGTTGTCACAATATTAGCCACGTGGGCTTGTCCTCACTTACAAACAGGAGTGGAGGTCTGCGGCAACTTATATTAGCATATGGCTTTCCTGTAAGTCCTTCAAGTCCTTTGCATTCAGACATGAAAGTTTTTTTTTTGGTATTGTTTTTGTTTGTTTTTCCCCCCTTTTAAATTTGGGCCTCTTTTTTACAACTTGATGGTGGTTCAGGTTACTCTTGCTCTTGCTGATAGCTTGCAAAATCTTTCCTCATTGCAATCAATCAAGCTAGATGGTTGCCTGGTTACATGTTCTGGATTGAAGGCAATTGGAAATTGGTGTGCATCGCTGAGGGAACTAAGCTTAAGTAAATGCTCGGGAGTGACTGATGAAGGTCTTTCTTCCGTAGTAACAAAACACAAAGACTTGAAGAAGCTAGACATCACATGTTGCCGCAAGATAACCCAATTTTCAATTGCCTGCATTGCAAAATCTTGCACCTCCCTCACATCCCTCAGAATGGAGTCATGTACCCTGGTACCAAAAGAAGCTTTTGTGCTTATTGGAAAGCGTTGCCATCTTCTTGAAGAGCTCGATCTCACAGATAATGAAATTGATGATGAAGGTCTGTTCTTTTTGCTGCTGTAGTTCATAGTGATATAAATTGCAGTATTTTGCTGTTTACTCATGCTATTTACCTAAATAGGTCTGAAGTCCATCTCAAGATGTTCCAAACTCTCCAGCTTAAAACTAGGAATCTGCCTTAACATAACTGATGAAGGGCTTACCCATGTTGGCATGAGCTGCTCAAAACTCCTAGAGCTTGATTTGTACAGGTTTGAGTCTTGAATTTTGAAATTCAATTTCTATAGGTCAAGATCCTTGGTTATTTTAAGCAAGTGGAGCCATAGTGCTATGTGAATTATGAACTTTAAAACTTATTTGCGTTCTATTGGGTTGTTTACTGTAGATAAATTTTAGAAATCTTTCGAATTGCCACAATTTTTTTTTTTCCTAAATTGAATTATTATTTAGGAGGGAGGCTTAGCACTCTTTCAGTTAACAAGGTGGGCCTCACCCATTTGGACGGACTGAGATACAATCCTTTAGGCTGCAATTAATCTTTTATGTTTCTTTTATGTTCCACTAAAGTGAGATTGTTTTAGACACCTTTTATGTTATTTCGAGATTTTGAGGTTTTCCTATTATAATGGTACTTGAGAGACTTTAATAGGTTTATTGCTGCTTCAAATTGTCTTTCTTTGCGTCACAACTTCTTTTCCCTTTTCTTTCTTCATTCCCAACGTTCTTTGTTTAGTAATTATTTGAAAATGGCTCTTTTGCTCAGGTCGGCAGGAATAACAGACTTGGGCATCCTGGCAATTGCTCGTGGTTGCCCTGATCTTGAGATGATTAATATAGCCTATTGTAGTGATATTACTGACAGTTCCTTCGTATCATTGTCAAAATGTTCGAAGTTGGACACTCTTGAAAGCCGAGGATGTCCCCTTGTTACATCTTTAGGTCTTGCAGCTATTGCTGTGGGATGTAAGCAACTCACCAAGCTAGACATAAAGAAATGCTACAACATTGATGATGCTGGATTGATTCCACTTGGTCACTTCTCTCAAAACCTCAGACAGGTACATCTCCCTCTCCCTCCCTCCCTCTCTCTCTCTCTCCCCCCCCCCCTTCTCTCAAAATTTGAAAGGGGAAATTGGCACCTAAGAGAAGTTTGTTCTCATTTACATGCAGATAAACTTGTCATACAGCTCAGTCACAGATGTGGGGCTCATGTCTCTTGCCAGCATCAGCTGCTTACAAAGCATAACTATCTTGCACTTAAAGCGCTTGACTCCTGTTGGACTTGCAGCTTTGCTGTTGGCATGCGGAGGGCTTACAAAAGTGAAGCTTCACACATCTTTTAAATCATTGTTGCCACAACCTCTTTTCAAACACTTGCAAGCCCGGGGCTGTGTTTTTCAATGGAGAGATAAAATGTTTCAGGTGTGCCTTCTTTTTATTCACGTTATCCACCTAAATATTTTTTTCATAATTTTTTTTTTCTCTTTGGATTTTTAGCAAATCATAAATTTCATGGCAGTCTCTACGTTATTAATTAAGATTATTTCTGCATGATTGGCAGGCTGAGTTGGACCCAAAATGCTGGAAGCTTCAGTTGGAAGAGATATACTGAATTTGTTGAAGTTCCCAGTTCCCTCTTTCGATGCTCAACCATATTGGAAATTAAGGTTTCTTCCCGTTATTATTTAATTTTGTATCATATCTAAGGGATTCCTTGGTTCGGGCCGATGGAGCTATATCACTCGGTCATTATCAAGCTGACTGCAATCTTTCTCTGTCTGTGGGGATCCCACCAGAGTGCTTTCTGATGAAGTAATACTGATTAACTCCGGCTGCTCTCCTGAACAAGAGCTAAACGCAGCATTGCGCATTGAGGTCACTAAGAATGTCATGAAAAAGTATTTGTGAGAAGAATCATATTTGTCAAAGTCCATGTGTAGTTCATTTTTTCGTCTGAATCTAATTCCTTTGAAATAGCTTGTTTAATTTCATGTCGACCAATTTTTATGATAACTTAAGTTGCTTTTGGTTAGGGCAAATACTTGATATTTGTGTTCAAGTAAACGCAAGCAGAGAAGTTTTTGCAGTTGTTGTTGGCAGTTTTACTTTTTTAAAAGGTTTAGTTGCGATTGAATTGAATATGCTATGCGTGGTTGGATGTGGTAGTGTGGAAATAAATTGGTGGTAAAATTAATCAAGTGACTAACACCCTTTGCCGCCCCTTGTTTATTTAATATAAATGATATATATTTTAAAAAGTATACAATTGCCCACTTATTCTTAATGATGATATCACAACTTTCTCACATTAGAAAAGGGCTCAGAATTGAGATAGTTTATAAGTGTTTTTATCTCTCTCTCTGGCATGATACTTTCTAAATTCGTGAGAGCAACTACTCTAAGGTTAGGTGTGTTCCAGTGAAAGTAATACTAGGATGAGTGGCTTCTTAGGAAGTAACTAGTCTAAGCTCAAAACGGACAGTATTTGTCAAGAAAGTTTACGGTGTGTAGATAATATTTGTGAGGAAAGGTCTACGGTATGCAAACAAATATAGATTATCATTAATTGGCGTCGTTTGTGGGAATCGAAAGGGTTACGAGTCTGCCATTTGCAATCTTTCAGTCCTCGAATGGGGGTTCTGATGATATCACAACTTTCTCATATCGGAAAGGAGTCAAGAACTAAAATAACTTATAATAGAAATTGAAAGAGTTACAAGTTTGCCATTTTTAGTCTTTCGGTTCTTGATTAGGGGGTTCAGATGATACTATAACTGTCACATATAGAAAATGAGTCGAAAAGTGAGATAACTTATAAGTGCCTTCATTTATGGGAATCAAAAGAGTTACGTGTCCACCGTTTCCAGTCTTTCAATCTTCGATTGGGGGTTTTGATGATACCATAGCCGTCTCACATTGAAAAAGAGTTTAGAACTGAGGTAACTTATAAGTACTTCTACCTCTCTCTTTGGCACAATATATTTTAAAGTCGCGAGAGTATTAAATTTAGTTGGAACATTAAGCCTACTCCACTGAAAGCAGTAGTAGGACGTAACTATCAAAAAAAGAAAAAAAAGCAGTAGTAGGACGGGAGCACGGGTAATCTCTTGGGAAGCGGTGTACCAATTGCTCTCATTCATGCGAACTTAGAGTAATCCTTGTTTGCTTTTAGCCTCACCCCACGTTACAAATCAAAATAGCCACGGTATAGATGGAAGATCCGTAAGGGTAAAATCGTCGTTACGCAAACCTCAAGCTCATTTCACCCCTACCAAACCAATGAAGGAAACTGGCACGCAAATTGCTCTTTCCTTTGGGTACCAAAAAATGGAAGAAGCCCAAGAAAAAAAAAAAAAAAAAAAATCGATTACCGAACTGCTGTTGACTTGAAAAATTATGGGTGAAACTAAAACAATTCAATAAGATTTTTAAATTATTCTTAACTATCTACTATTAACTTATTTAAAAAAAAAAAAAGTAAAGAGAGAAAGGAACTAAGCAGAGGTTGTTTGCGAAGATTTGGGTTTTTGTTTTGTTTTGTTTTTAAAATAAAAAATGAAGATTCTTCTTAGACAAATTTACATGCACACCTGTCTATTAGATTTTTTTTTTTTTTTTTTGGCTTAATACTGTTTTCCCTTTTTTATTATTTTATTTTCCAAGAAAGATGGAGATGGAGACTAAGATTCTTGTAAATCTAGAATTAACAACCTGGTCCTGTTTCGGTAACCGAATCAAATGTTACAATTACCTTAACATCCTCTAGAAGCTAGTTGCAATAGGATTTACCTGCCTCAAGCGGGAAAAAAACAATCTCATGGGACCATTTTAGTTATATGATTAATTAAAGTACTTGTGAATTTATTATTAATTAAATGGTTCATTTCTCATGAGCTACTTAATTACAAAATAAATAAATAAATAAATAAACAACCATTGCTTTAGGGCACCATTTGGATAGATATTAGTTCCAAATGAATGGTTTAAAAATTGAATTTCATCACTGCTACCATTAAAAATATAGTAAATTATATGTAGACTTCAATTTTTTTTTAACTATTAATGAGAGTATTATTTGACTTCAATTTTTTAAATATTAGTTAGAGTATTATTTGACCCTTAACATCAAATATTTCAATAGTTATTTCGCCATCTAATATTAATCAAAAATAGGGGTATTTTGCACTTTTTAAATTTAAATTTAAAAAATGTATCATTATTGATGATGTTAAAAACTTAAATTCAAATTGAAACCTATTTTTAAATTATTAAGGTGTCATTTAGTTTGTTTTTCTATTTTCTGTTTTTATTTTCTATTTTCTAGTTTGAACTCATTTTTTATTTTGTACTTATGAAAACAAATAAAATAGTTCAAAACTCATTTGATTACTTGTATTTTTAAAATTTGTTTTAGAAAATAGAAAATGAGTTTACACATGAAATAAAAAATGGCAAAAAATCGTTTTGAGAAATTTTAACCAAAAATAAGGAAAAATCTCAAAATAAAAAAAATAAGACATTTTCTATTTTCTCGATTTTTAACACATAAAACAAAAACAAAAACAAAAAATAAAAAAAAATAAACCAAATGCTATTTAAATTTCTATCTAAGTTATAATTAAACATATTCATTTCAGATGTGCGTAATGTATAATATTATTAATAATGGCTCTCCGATTTCAATTATATATATCAAGCCCCCGTGTACTGTAGAAATTACATGACATTTTGCTACATTTCATATTCATGGATAAGATGAGAATCCAAGATTACTATGATTAACAATTTTGATTTCATCAAATCATTTTTAGGCATGTGATTTTCCACATGGCAGGCTCACGTCAATGATCAAAAATATATATGTTGGCTCCGTTTGGAGCTCAACAAAATAAAATAAAATCTTACAAATCTCTACAAACATAAATTACGAAAAAATAAAATTTAAATTTTTTATTCAATACACAAATTACGAGATATTTATTTTTACAATTTTATTTTATTTTATATACTTTTATACAACTCAACTCGAGATGCTTGCCACCTCATTCAAATTATCTCTCTACTTAGAAACAACGCTAAATATCTTAACACGTGTCCAACATACTAGTTAGCTGTGGTGACAGTGCAAGTCCTAGGTAACTTGTTTGATCTATTCTCGTCTGATTCAGCCGCCAAGAATCAGTCAAGACCCACAAAATTTGACCCCAAAAGGTTTTCTCTTTCTTTTTCTTTTCAACGTTCAAACTTCTTGTATTTTCTCGGAAAAAACCATTTGAAGAATACCTTAATGCCAATCAAAACATAACTCAGGCACATCAAAATTGTCTCCTCTTCACCCTTATCCCCTTTCTCCCTCTTTTTCCAACTTCCTTTTTCAACTTCCGTTTCCAAAAAAACTCTTTTCTCAATTCATCTCACATATGGCCTCTTCAGGTGACAATTTGAGCGCTTTTGTGTCTTCTCGTGAACCCAGCTTTACTTTCTCAACTGAATTCATGAGTACTCCTTTTACTGATCTTCTTGCTCCCAACGAGTCAATGCATGGCCGGTACCAAGCAAGGACTACAGCACCCAGAGGTGGGATTGAAATTCCAAATTTCAACTCATTTCCGCCACCTTCCTTTCTCGCTGCTAGTAGTACTCCTCCTCCAACTTCTTATTCTTCTGTTCTTGCTATCCCACCTGGTTTAAGCCCAACTGCGCTCTTCGATTCCCCCTCTCTCCTCTCTACTTCTAATGTGAGTTCATGGCTCGTTGGACTGCTTTTAGTGGTCTCCCAGTGCTTTTCATATATATATATATATATATGCATATATATAATTTCTAATCTTTTGTGGGTTTGGTACTGTGTTTGTTAATGGGGCTTGTTTGTTTTGCTATTTATGTTCTCTTGTAGATTCTTTCTCCTCCAACTAGAGGGACCTTTGAGGGTCTAGGCTTGAAGGAGGAGAGAAACTATTCTGATTTCTCTTTTCGGATTCCCCAGACAAGGCCTGCTACATCTTCATCATCCATGTTTCAAGCTTCTGCAAATGCAATTCCGTTGGTACGTTTTTGTTATTTTGCTTTTTCTTATTAATAATAATATAAGGCTTGTTTGAATTTGAATTACATAAAGGTGTTTAAATTGTTAAGAGAAGATCGGAGATAAAGAGAGGCTAAATATGCAATTTGCAAAATTAGCAAGGCCAGCTCACGCGGGCAGTTCAGCATATCACTTCAGTTATTTTTTTAGGTTCAAATTATACTTTAGTTTGGTTTTGATTCTTACATTTGTGGAATTGAAAATCGAATTAGATATATATACACGCATATGAACACATACAATGATTACAAATTTGTACAAAAACAAAATTAGAAATTAATTGGTTAATAATAAATTTGTAAAGACAAAATTAAAATAAATATTTATGTGTGTATATATACATATGACTTCGATTAATTCACCTCTGACTGTAACGAATTAAATTATTTTAACTTGGTTGCCGATCATGTATTCAAATAATTTGATTCCTTCTATTAAAGCATCAAAAGAATTCAAATAGTTTGAATAAAACCATATAACCGAACCAAAAATAGAATAACCCCTAACTGTTGGAGTGGGTCATTAGCTCTTAGGCTGTGTTTGGAATAAAAAAACTCAACTTCTTGGTCCTTTTTTTAAAATGATCGAAATTAATTTTTTCACATTTTAAACTTTTTTTTTTAAATCATGAAGGATAAAGTTTGTCAAATAAAAACAAAAAGATTAAAAAGTAGTTACTAAAAAAACTAAATTTTTACTTTTACCAAAAAAAAAAAAAAGCCAATTTTTTCTTTCCAAACTAATCCTTAGATTAGTACCACCAAAAGGTGGTGAGGTGATACTATTAGTATATATAATAATGACAACAAGAAAAGGAAAGAAAAAAAAATGCAATTAGAAGGCATTTATCCATTAGAAAACCCGTGTCCAAAACCCGAGAGGGTGTTAATATTTGTTCAATATTTTATTTTTGGTTCCACCTGAACAGGAAGAATCATTCAAAAGAGAACAAGTAGGTTGGAGGATGAATAAGCAGCCATCAGAGGCAAATTCAGACTTTGCAGCAATTCAGAGCTTCACCCCAGGCATCTGCACAGCGCAAACAAACATGCAGAATTACAGTGCTCCTCAATCCAGCCATGTCCATTACACGCAACCCTCCCAGTATTTTAGAGAGCAGAGATCAGAAGATGGATATAACTGGAGAAAATATGGACAAAAACAAGTGAAAGGAAGTGAAAATCCTCGTAGTTACTACAAATGTACACATCCCAATTGTCCAACCAAGAAAAAAGTTGAGAGAACTTTGGATGGACACATAACTGAAATCGTATACAAGGGAACCCACAGCCATCCCAAGCCTCAATCTACTAGAAGATCATCTTCCCAATCAATCCAACATACTTCAAACACCTTACCGGGAAATAGACAAATGGAGTCTGTGGCAACTCCAGAGAATTCCTTGGTTTCCTTTAGTGACGATCAAGGCTCTTCAATGCATAAATCAGATGATTACAATGAAAACAAACCTGAGGCCAAAAGATGGTAAGTGCCAGTATTTATTGATTTGAGACGTTGAATGCCTTATCCTAATCAAAAATCTAAAATGTGTTTATATTTTTCTTGTCTGCAGGAAGGGAGAAGACGAAAATGAGATTATATCAGCTTGTGGAAGTAGCACTGTTCAAGAACCTAAAATTGTTATTCAAACAACTAGTGATATTGATATTCTTGATGATGGGTATCGATGGAGGAAATATGGACAGAAAGTAGTCAAGGGCAATCCTAATCCTAGGTAAGCAACCTGTGTATCTTTTATTAACATGCCAAAAGTTTATTGAGGCTAAATTTGTTTGCTGATGTAAGGAGAGAGTTTGGACTTGAAATCCGCAGAGTCCACACATCCCTCTTTTGATGTACAAAAATGGGATGGGATATGCAATTCCACAAAATTGCTTGCCCTATGCCCCCCCCCCCCCCCCAAACAAAAAAAACCCCAAATCAAAATTGGGGATATTTCATTCCAAGCCCCGCATGGAATGGTGCACCTTGACATCTAGGATAATCTTCCTCTCCATCCAATAGTTCACATTTTTTTCTCTCCTGCATTTCGTTTCTTATCCTGTTCTAACCAAACATAGTATAGATAATGATCTCATGGTATATGTAATTCCATCCATTATTACTCACCCCCCTTTATTTCATAGGTACAGACAAACTTGACCTTAAATGTTGCATAGCAAATACTCTAATCATAGATGAGCTTTGTTTGATATAAACTAGATTTCTGAATCTGTACAACTTTTTTTCTCATGCGTAGGAGCTATTACAAGTGTACATACATAGGTTGTCCAGTAAGGAAGCATGTGGAGCGGGCGTCCCATGACCTAAGGGCAGTGATCACCACATATGAAGGGAAGCACAACCACGATGTTCCTGCAGCTCGTGGCAGTAGCAGCTGCTATCCGATGAACAGATCTGCCAGTAATGGCAGCAGCTATATTGCTCCTTCGGCTCTAAGGCCTACGGCAAGGATTAATAATCTGAACCTCACCACAAATTACCCAAATTCCCTTGACAATTCAAGGTTATTAACAGCAAAAAATCAAGCACCATACACCCTAGAGATTCTACAGAGCCCTGGGAGTTTTGGATTCACAGGGTTCAAAAACTCTCCGGGCTCATACATAAACCAAAAAGTACTAGCAGATAATGGATTGTCGAGAGCCAAGGCTGAGACAAAGGACAAATCTTATTTTGAGTCATTTCCATTCTGAAATTGCTAGAAAGTGAATTAAAAACCTGTGAGCTTAGCTCTGTACATGTTAGGACTCGTACAAAAGGAGGTAGCATCATTTGTTCAATTCTTTATGGGTCCTTTAAGCTCAAAAAAAGGGGCCTCACTCCACCTTTTTGTATTAAATTATTGAAAATATGCAGTATACTAGTCCACTGGAGATATCGGAACCTTTTTTTTTTTTTTTTTTGGGGTGTAATTTCCTTGGCAATATTTATTGTAAAACACTCTCTCTCGGTGTTGCTTCTCTGTTATTCTCACAACTAGCATGCTTAATTGGGGTACCTTCAACTACATATACATAAAAGGAGAAGTTACTATTTGCTTAAATGCAAATTTACATATACAACAACTCTGGCGTGGCTGAGAAATGAAGTAATAGTTACATAAAGAACTGCGAAACAGAGTAACTTATCTTAGACGTAAGATTGGTTTGATAATTGATAACCAGAAACGAGAGATGACAATGCCAGCGCCAGGAAGGCCAAGAGTTCAGAACCAATTGCCGCAGCACAGGAGGCGGTGAATATGTTGTCTTCCCTCTCTCGGAACCTATTTGTCAAGGGAATTGCTGATGATGCTGCAGATACCAAGAAGTATGCCACAATCTGCAACCCCATTTGAAAAAATATATAAATATAAAGCATAATATAACCCAACTTAGATACAGAACAAACATCTGTTAAAGGGAGAAAAAAATGGAGTTTGCGTGAAACTATAGGGTTAAGCACTCAAAACTGCTTCTGCAGGGGGTATTCAAGAAACTAGGACTCTTTTGAAAGAATTTCTTTCCTATATAATGGCATTGATTAGAAATTGTGAGTCTAACCTTGCCTGTTCAATTTTATTATGGAATAGTGATGCGGAAGTTAAAAATATATATATATATATTAAATAATTATTATTAAGATTTTATTTTACTAAAATTAAATTTTATATTAGAATTTTACTTTATAAAAGATTTATTTTATTTTAAGAAAATTTTTATTTACATTTATTTTAAATAAGATTTGTTACAATATTTGATTTTTATTTTATTGTTAGTAATCTTGAGAATTTGTTAGCCTATTTAAAGGTTTAAAATGATTAGGGTTAGGCACATTGATAAATATGAAAAATTACGCTATTGAAGTCTCCGTGACTTGTTCTCCCCCCTCCCCTCTTCTTCTCTCTTTCCTCTCAACTTCGATTACTAAAGTTTTTTCAAATCAATATTTTATTTACTATCAAGAACCCAAACCCCAATGTTCATCTAAAACTCTAGCCGCTATCATAGTCCAAAAACTCTAGCCCTTCGCGTAACGTTGGCAACAATTAGCAAATTCGCTTTCGTGAATCTCGTGTGACACCTAAATCCAACGAACACTACCACCGGCATCACCTCTCTCCAGCGAAGCTCTGGCAAAGGTCCAAGACAATCAAGAATATTTTTCTGAACCTCTTTTAACCCATTTTTGTAGATTTTAAGTTGTCAATATACTGTTGGCTACTCATTCGAATGATAACCAGATGCAAACCCAAATAGCAGTCCTCACTGAAGCCATTCAAGGATCAAGCGAAGCCATTCAAAGATTGAACGCGAGATTTGAGGAATGCTATTTACCGAGCAACTAAATTTACCACTGTTCTAACCAAATATCGAAGTCAAAGCTAAATACAATTTCAGCTCCTCCATTTGGTGTCTTTACCGATATTCTAAAAGTCATTGATGAACCAAATAGAAAATCTAATGACAACCATCTTAAAGTGAAGATAGAGCCTAATGATAATCAAATTGAAGAGTTGATTTATGAATATAATCTTGATGACTTTTATTTTTCAGATGATAAGAATGATGACCAAATCGTGGGTAAGCTACTTGACAAAATTATTGCGACTACTGAAATTGTTGCTATTACTAAAGTCATTTCTCTTGATAAAGTATAGATTTCCAGTAATATTACTAATGTTCCTAATGGTATTATCGGGTTGAAGATTATGCCTAAAACCTACAGTACTTCTGTGAATTTTGTTTTTCCTACACTTAAACCTCTCTCACAAGTTGGTCTATTTTTTGTCTTCTTTCAACACCTACCACTTCTATCTTCTGAATCACGATAATTCTATCTCGAGAGAATTGGTGGAGACACTAGATTTCTACCGCCCCTATCACGCGTCCATGAATGTTGGGAACGGCTCAAACATTCGCTTTGTTCATGGTCTAGCGATTGAAGAAGTACGCAAATTTTCAACTCGACGAAATCAAACTTTTCTAGGGTGTGGAGGATGATGCAGAAGCCAAAATAAAAAAAATATATATTAAATAATAATTATTAATATTTTATTTTATTAAAGAATTATTTTATTTTAAGAAAGATTTTATTTAGATTTATTTTAAGTAAGATTTGTTAAAATATTTGATTTTTACTTTATTTTTAGTAATCTTGAGGATATATTAGCCTATATAAAGGGTTAAGATGATTAGGGTTAAACACATCGATGAATATGAAAAATTAAAGTGGCATTTAGTTTGTTTTTCTATTTTCTGTTTTAAAAATCTCAAAACAAGGAAACCTTTTTTTGATATTTTTCTTATTTTGGATTGAAAATGTTTAAAATGATTTTTTTCATTGTTCATTCTATGTGTAAACTCATTTTCTATTTTTTAAAATAAATTTTGAAAACATAAATGATCAAATACATTTTGAACTGTTTTCCTTATTTTTAAAAGTACAAAATGGGAAAATGAGCTTAAAACAGAAAATTAGAAAACAAAAAATAGAAAAACAAATCAAATGACACATAAGTTATTGAATCCTCCATGACTTGTTCTCCTTTTTCCTTTTCTTTTTTATTCCCTCTCTCTGAAACTTCTTTTTCCCTCTTTATTTCTTCTTTTTTACTTTATTCTCTATCGTTGTACATCAAATAAGTTTTTTCAAAGAGTGTGTGTGTATTTATATATATATATATGAATGGTTTTTAAAATTAATATATCATTATAACTTTTGTTTTTCTATTCGAATAAAAATATTTTACACGATAATAATGTATCAAAATTAAACCCCTTCACAGAAATTAGTGAGCCTCCAAAAACTCATGTGAGATAAAAATCCCACATACCGGTCTTGTGGGCGACCCTTGACAGTATGGTAGTGCGGTAATACCCCCATTATCTATTGAAACAAAATTTCCAATAAATCCCAGAGGATTACCACAGTAAACAGGGACGAGTCAAGATTTTTAATTTGGGGGGTGAGTTTTTTCTTTTTTCCCTTGGGTTAAATTTCGGCCTAGAAAAAATTATAACTAAATATAATTAATATTTTGTAATTTAAAAATAAATTAATATATATACATAGATGATATAATCAGTGAGTTTCTCAATTCTAGATTATATATAACAATTAAAAAAAGTTTAGTGAAGTTGGTTCATTCCTTAAAATTTTTTTTAATTCAAAATTTTTATTAGCAATGATATTTTTTTGACCGAGCCACCTGGGTCAATCATTTTTTTTTTTTTTTTTACCGAGCCGAACCAGTGTATAATTTTTCTCAGTAAAAAATTTAAAAGAAACCCAGGAGGAGCCCTGGCCCGGAGGCCCACCATAGCCTCATCCCGAGCTTTGCGCTTTTAGCGGTTAGATCTCTAAGTTTTAAAAATTACATTTTTAAATTTGAACTTTTAGCAACTACCCTGCCGTCATTTTTTTTTTTTCTTGTTAGTTTGGATGTTAAACATGTTATTTATATTTAAACTAAAAAAACATTAGGTGTGTTTGGAGTTGTATAGAAGTGTATAAAATAAAATAAAATTGTAAAAGTAAATATTTCGTAATTCGTGTAGTGAGTAAAGAATTTAAATTTTATTTTTTCGTAATTCATGTTTGTAGAGATTTATAAAATTTTATTTTATTTTGGAGAGCTCCAAACAGAACCATTATATACATACTAAAAAATAAATATAATAATGTATAAATTTATTTTAGACCAACAAAATTTAATTATTTATTTATTTTTTAGACATGTTCATATTTACACTAATATATTAGGTTATATATTATCGTGTTTATTTATTTATTATTATTATTATTATATGGATGATGGTTTTTTCCGAGTTTAAATATGAATAATATACCTAAATTTTACCGAACAAAAAATAAAAGTCACATTTTATAAATTATATTAAAAAAAACCACATACTCATATTAAAAACATATACAAAATTTTAAATTTTGAAAATATATTTTACTTTTTACTAGATCAAAGTAGTCCAAAAAATAATAGCAAGAGTTTGTTGCAAAAAAAAAAAAGAAAAGAAAAAAAAAAATCAAATATAAGGACGTAAGAGTTCCTTTTTAAAACAGGGCGCGGTTGCCACAAGCTTCGCAAGCCATTTTTGCGCAAAATTAATGAAAGAAAAGTCCAACCTGATCTCCAAAGAAGTCAACGTATCCCAACGACCGGCGCGGAAATAATTGTTTTCCGGAGAAAGATTGGAGAATTAGTCGCAAAATCTGTGCTCCTGTGTATAGAATCGACAAAATTGCTATTGCAAGCACATACCCGCAATCACAAACCGCATCATTCAATTCAAATGCAATAACCCAGAAATGCTAAAGCATAAATATTGTAAATACAGAGTGAGTGTGTGTGTGTGTCTGAGAGAGAGAGTGTGTGTGTGTGTGTCTGAGAGAGAAAGTGTGTGTGTGTGTGACTGAGTGACCTGTATTCTTCGTATCTGTTAAAGTTCTTCCCATCGCCGTGCTGGTTGCTTGCCATGATAACAAAAGAGATCAGAGAAAACAGCAAACCCAGTCCTCGCAGAGCAAGCGACCATCTCTTTAATAAACCCTCTCTCCTCCACGGCCTCACGATCGCCGTGGCGCCAACCGCCGTCCCCGGCCCCTGGTTCTCGGCTTCGCCCAGCGGCGGTGCTGTAGGTTGCGGCGTCGCAGCCTCCTCCACCTCCTTCGTCGGATCGTCGATGCCCGACATTTACTCAAATTGAAATCTGAGCGTTAACGGATGCGGGGATAGAACTGCGGGTGAAGTCAAGAGAGAGTATGATTGGCAAGACGAGCCGAAGAAAGAACAGAGAACGAGTAAAATGAATTTTTTTTTTTCACTACTCGGCGGGAGGAGATGGATCCGGAGGCCGCGATGCCTTTAGTAACCGTTGGATTAATCAACAGTTAGGGAGACACCGCACGGTGGAGCCATTGCGGACCTCCCCGTCCGAGATTTATACACATGCATAGACCAAGGTCGAGATCAAGATCCAGGGACCCACTTGGGTGCCGAAGCGACCCGGAAATTAAAAGCGAAGAGAGCCCACGACTTTTGATTTTTTTTTTCTAATTCATTTTAAAAACTATAAACTGTCTTTTTTTTTAAATAAAATGTCACATGTAAATTTATTTGACAAAAAAAATATTTTAAAATGTTATCAATAATTCAAATTACTTTTTTTTTATTTTTTTGAAAGTTATAAAATGAAAGGAATTTACCAGTGGCTGTGCTTTTTTTAGAAAAATAATAAATATATTTTACTTTTAACTTCTTGTATTTTATTTTTTATAATAAATATTAATATTTAAAGTATAAGAATGTATAGAATGTATTTATTATTTTTCTATAAAGGTAAATAATATTGTAAATTTTAAATCATTGATTATACGCGTCTTTTGGCTGACTGATTAAAAAAAATTAATAATAATAATAATAAACAAGAAACAGGGGCTTGCAGCACGCAATAATGAGCGACTAAGACATTGAAAGAAAGCGCGTTCGGAGGTGCTGGCACCTGGGGGATTTGTGATTAGGGAGTGTTTGGTTAGTAAAAAGTTGGTCAAAAAATACAATAAAAATAGAAAAATATGATATAAAGGTGATGAATGAAAAAATTGGATTGAAAAAAATTATAAAAATAATTAAAATTAATAAATTTTTGTGACTTTTAGTGTCACTAAACAGGGTCCTAGTGGGTAATGGACAACCTAATTTAAAAAAAAAAAGCATTTTTTAAGAGAATAGATTTAGGTATAAATTTAAACTCGAATACTTTTTCTTAGATTAATGTGCATATATTCAATCACAATTTAATCCACTCATAATAAATAATTAATATTATTTATATTATTTTAATCATAATAAGTATTTTTTTAATAGATTTATGAACGAATTTAAATTTATTTATTTATTCTAAGATTAGGTTTGAAATTTTTTAGAAGACCGGCATATTGAGTCAAGCTTGAAAGCGCATAGCTTTAAATTGTTGTCACTTGGACAATTTTCAAATTTGTATTTAAATATTTTCCTATTAATTGTCGGCGTGACGATCTTTTAAATGGATGAATAATAAAAACAAATTAAATTAAATTCTCCTTTGTCTTTTATATTAACCCCATAAAAAGCCCATTTATGTTAACATATATAGATAATGCAATAATTGATATGTTCAAAATTTGATAGGATAAAATGTCTAGCAGGTAAAGGATATTTAGGGTGTGTTTAGTGGGGGGATTTGGTGAGATAAAATAAAAGTGCAGGAAATATCAACCTTTAAATATATATATCTTTAAATTGAATTAAAAAATATAACAAAATAAAATATATTCATCAATACAATTTTTTTTAATTTAATTATTTTTAATTTCTTAAACTTCATCCCTTTTTCTTTTATTTTTCAACATAAACTAAATAGAATGTGATTTTGAATCTCTGTGTGCATTTGGAGTGATAAAAAACAAGCAAAAAAAAGATAAAATATGGTTTTGGGTAAAAAATGGCATTTAGTGTTTTCTTTCAAATTACGTTTTTTTTTTAAATGAACAGTATCAAAAACGTTAGAATGGTTTCCCAAATTCGTTCTAACGGATTCGAAAAAATACTACCCAATATTCTGTGCAGTAGTTCTTTTCTCTCTCTTTTGCGCTAAACCATTAGAACGGTTTTTCAAATTCGTTCTAACGGATTCAAAAAGTCTCTTTAGAGATGTACAGCACCAACACTAGTAGAACAGTTTTTTCAAATCCGTTCTAACAGATTCAAAAAATTCGTATAAAATAGCGACAATAGTACTCGTTTAAAAGTTTTTTACTTAAAGAATATGATTGTCAAAAAAAATTTTTGCACTGGATTAACCTCCTTTCAGATTTTTTGTTTTTTTTAGTGAAATATTAAATTTTTTTTTAATTAGTAAAAGTAAGAAAGTGTAAATGTGTAATAGAAAATTTTAGTGATTTATAGAATTTGTTCGAGATTTATTTTGTTTTATTTTCTTTTTTGTTGGCACTCCAAACGGTGCCTCTATTTCTTTTTATTTAACTTGAGAAATCCTTGTTCTAAACAAAATCTTAGTAAATATATAAAATGAGACTTATGGTTGAAATGCAGAGAGCGTAACACAATAGTTAATGAAAAATCTTCAAGTTAAACTTCACAAAAAATACAAATCGCAAGAACAATTGTAGTATATTAAATTTAAATTACTCCACCGGTTATGTTTTATAAATATTAGGATTTATTTTTCAAATTGAATTTATTATATATTTCAAACAAAAAAAACTTCTCTTAAAAATTAATTATTAAAAAAATTTAAAACATACACACATCACCCACAGCTGAATGCTCATGCTCATGATAGCAGAAGTCATGCATGCTGAAAGTAAAAGAAAAACGTAAATGAAAACTTTGGATAATCTCAAGACCGGATGTCGAAAACCACTGGCTTCAACTTATTCCATACGAAACGATGACTTCGAAAATATTATTGTAATTTGACGTTCGTAATGACTTCGAAGATACTAGGTTTAGTTTCGCAACATTGTCTAAACATTAATTTTTGACTATTTAATTTTTTGGATTTTTCTAATAATAATTATAATTATTTTCTTATATTTTAAATTTTCTTTAAATCATAAAAGAAAAAAATGTTAAAATTAACAAAAAAATTTTAAAAAGTTAGGGCTCATTTGGTTTGTTTTTCTATTCTTTGTTTTCTGTTTTTGTTTTCTATTTTCTGTTTTGAACTCATTTTTCACTTTACGCTTTTGAAAATAAGGAAAATAACTCAAAATACATTTGGTCACTTGTATTTTTTAAATTTGTTTTAGAAAACAGAAAATAGGTTTATATATAAAATAAAAAATGACAAAAAATCGTTTTAAACGTTTTTAATCCAAGACAAATAAAATATCAAAATAATGAAAATAAAGTATTTTTTGTTTGCTTATTTTAAGATTTTTAAAACATGAAATTAAAACAAAAAACAGAAAATAAATCTTGGTTATAAGTCTCAATTTTACCACTCAGCCACGAGCCACCCTCTAATTTTAAGTTGTACTTTTGTCCTCTCAAATGTCCACCATACACTTTTTTTTTTTTTTATTCTGTTGTTTCCTCTACTTTTAGGGCTCTTATATAAATAAATCCTGATTATAAACTATAGTGATTTGACATAAATGTGTATATATATCACACTTTATTCTCTCTGAAATAATATTTTAATAAATTATATTTATTTATTTCACATTAAATTAGAGAAATAAAGAATTTTTTTGGATAAAATTTTTTTTATGACTAGCATAAAAAAATTCAAATTCAAATATTTGAATTTATGACAATATTCTTGTTTTTTTCTTTTTTTTCTTAATTGCTTTATTTATGTATTTTTTAAATTAACAAAATTTAGATAAAATTTAATTAAATTATAAGAGATACTAATTTAGATTAATATACATGATTCTTTTATTAATAAGGATGGCAATAAATCCAAAGTAAATAATGTTAATACCAAAGCACATTTAATTTCTTTTTTACATCTTGACACTTTTACCCTTATTAAGTTAGTGAATCCAAAGGTATTTAATACACTTTTTATAGTTTAACAAATTTACCTTTATTTATTTAATATGGAATCTAATGACATATTTACTATTTATCAAATAATTGAACTTTTATATTAATATTTATTTCTCCCTCCCCACATTTTCTCACAAAATCATATCTTACTTTTTTTATTTTTATTTTTTTAAAAAATGAATATAATAATATTAATCAAAATGCCCTTAAAGGTATGATTAATTTGAATAATTACTTAAATTTAAATTTTATATATTTATTTTTAATCATAAAATTTGCTTTAATAATAAAATTTACTCAATAATTTAATAATAATAATAGAGTTTAGATAATTAATTTAAAAATCTTAAGTGTTATTTGTTATACTTATTTTGAACCTATTTTTTATTTTACATTTTTAAAAATAAGAAAAATAGTTCAAAATGTATTTAATCACTTGTATTTTTAAAATCTATTTTAGAAAATAGAAAATGTGTTTATATATGAAATGTAAAATGATAAAAAGTCATTTTTAGTGTTAAACAAAAAAATCTCAAAACATGAAAAATAAAAAATATCAAATCAAATGTATTTTCTATTTTTCATATGTTAGGATTTTTACAATATAAAACACATAAAACATAAAATAAAAAATAAAAATAGAAACACGAACTAAATACTACCTACATTTTTTATATTTATATTTTAGTCTTGAAATTTTGATATAATAAATTTTCCTAATGAATTTACTAATCAACAAAAAGCCGAGTGTAGATAATTAAGGAAATTTGAGTACTTTGGATAGTTTGTTCTAAAATTGCATTTTATATATTTATCTTTAAATTTACTAATTAGCAAAAACATTAGTTTGCATAATTAAGTATTAAAATTAAATTTATTATACTTGTCTTTTAGTTATGAAGATTAATTTATAAATTTTATTATTCGGTTTACTAATTAACAGAATCATAAATAGTTTGGTTTGGTTGACCAATTAACTTTAATTGGTAAATCAATTAATAAAATTTATTATATCAAATTTTCAAGACTAAAGATAATAATAAAAAAGGTCATATTTTAAAATTAATTATCAAGCTCTGTTAATTATTAAATCAATGAATAAATTTTATTATTAAAGCAAATTTGATGAGTAAAAAATTAAATCTATAAAATTTAAATTTTAGAAGTAATTATTTAAAGTACTCATGCCTTTGAGAGTATTTTGATTAATATTATTATATTCATATTTTTAAAAAAAAGTAAGATATGATTTTGTGAGAAAAAATGAGGAGAGAGAAATAAATATTAATATAAAAATTTATTTATTTATTAAATAATAAATATCCCATTAAATTTCCAATCAAATAAATAAGGATAAAATTGTCAACCTATAAAAAGTGCATTAAATATTGCAATAACTTAATAAAAGTAAAAGTGTCAACATATAAAAAGTGGCATTAACATTTTTTCTTTTGGCATTATTGACACTTTCTTTTGAACATATAAGTGCGTATAAAAAGGAATAATTCAATTTAAAAGACTGACCCATGCTAAGTACCGATCGAAAAATAATATATGTAAATGAATGTGAAATAATGTTATATATATTGCATTTTTGTCATAACTTTATGAATAATTTGGATGTGAATATAATTAAGAATAATTGTCAATAAACAGAGTTATTTCATATCTCGACAAAGTATTTACATACATAAATGTTACAAGTCCGACGACCACACATAATGGAGGTGCTTTTTTTTATATTTTCATATTGTTCTATATTTGTTAGTCTTAGTTTCCAAACAATCTTTATCAATATTTTTTTTAATATCTTTCACATATTATAACTTTTATTTACAACTAAATGATTTTTTTGGTGCATAATTTTAAATGCACTTTGTTGCAAACTAACTATATTAACACATATTTCAATAAATACTAGACACTTACGCAAGCGACTTCTTACCGGTATTATATTAATTGTTAAGATATGAATTGAATATTTATCCTAAAATAAATTAATTGTAATTTAAAAATAAAATTTATATTACTAGACTTATCATCTTGATATATATTATTTTATTTTTTATGGCAACGTGATCATTGTTCTTATAATTTGACACTTAACAGCTTATGATTGAGTAAGAGTGCGTTTTGATAAAAAAAAAAAATTATATATATATATATTAGTTTAGTTTCTAACTATCAGTTTTTTCTTTTTTTTTAATGACTAAATTTATTTTTTATATTTTAAACTTTAAAGAGCAAAAATATTAAATTACTAAAAAATTAGAAAGTTAGTTACGAAAAAGTTTTTTTTTTGCTCCCAAATAAAAAAAAAAAAATTAAATATTTAGTAACTAACTAGGAAGTACAATGGGTATATACTTCAATATTCATCATATGCATATAAAATTTAGGTTGAGTTTTGAAAGAGAAAAAGTTAGGTGGCATTTGGTTTGGATTCTGTTTTCTATTTTTTTTTTTTTTGGTAATTTCTATTTTCTGTTTTTGTTTTCTTTTTTAATTTCTGTTTTAAAATTTAATTTTCAGAATACTAAAAACACATTTGGTTTGCCATTTTAAAAAATAGTTTCTCAAAATGAAAAATAAAAAACGCATTTGGTTTGGAATTTTGAAATGATATTTTCAAAATGAATTTGATTATGCAAGTTAATCACAACTATTTCATGTTGAAATACTATTAATTAACATATACATTTTATACTCATTTAAATACAAATATTTTCAATTTACTTAATCTTGTTTTTTTTCTGGTTTAAAAAAATATATATGTAACATATTAAAGACATTTTGAAAAATGTAAAATGATATTCCTAGAACTATTGTCTAAAACAACATTATATAAAATAAAATGATATAACAACTCTACATAATCATACGTGAGTCACCAAAAATTCCTCCAATAGAGAAACTACTGAAGATTAGACTCAAGTAAACAAATGAGCATTGAAGGGTAACTGCCAAACCCTCCTCGCCAAGTGTACCTTTTTTAAGGTAGGGAGAGGAAAGTGGGGCGAACAAAACCATTCTTTCAAAAGAATAACAACAAAATGACAATAAATGAAAAGTACCCACAAGCCAAAATCAAAACTAACAGCATTCATCTACCATTTTTTCTAAATTGTAAATTCAAAATACAAATCCAAAACAATCTTAAATTTAAGGTACCTACAAGTCAGAAGCTAAACAACAAAATACATAACGAGTTCCAACTCATTGCACTTTCAAATCATAAGTTTCAAGACAGCTTCTCTCCTATGTGCTGGCATCCTCACAAACGATATCCTAAAACTTTCTTTTTCAAAAGCCATAACTCCCTTTAGCATCGACTTCATCAAACAACCTTCCATATCATTTAAGATGTCAATGCACACTTCCATAGAGTAAGGATTACTCGCTTGACTAGTAACTTCACAATCACTTGTTTGGGAAGAATGTGATTTTGTTTGGAGCTTAGCAAGCTTTTCTTTCAAGTACAACTTCCTAAGTTCAATTTCTTCGGTCCTCTGAGTAACTGAAGCTATCCACTGCTCCATACATGCTTGAAGCTTATCACTCTTACTTATCTTGGGTTTCTTACGTCGACGTTCGTTAGATATTGTATCATTCTCCCGTTGACAAGTAGTTGCATCTTTAACAACAGCATCATTTTCCACCCGAACATGCACTCCATTGTTCAAAAAATCATCTTCTAATTGTCTTTCTTCATCTAATGTTGGAGGCAATTGAGTGGAGGCATTGTGTAATACTCCAGATGCAGTAGTTCCACCAAAAATTTCTCCAAGAAGTTCATAATTCTGACATCCTTCCTTCCTAAATATCTTATACTCATTCTTATTTATCTAAAATAATTAAAACAACGCATATTAGTATATGTTACAATAAAACAAAGTAATATGTTATCATAAAAAATTGTGGTAAAAGATTTACTTAATTTATTTTAAATACCGTATAAAAGTGTTGCCAAACATCCTCTAGAGCATTCACTGGATTGGTATTTGGATCCCATGTCACCCCTGTATGTGTTAAAAGCTGAGAGAACAAGCGATGCGATTTACCTAAACGATTCCACTCACTTTTCATTCGTTCTATCCCGTAATCCTGTTTTGTAATTGCAACCATTTCTTGATTGATCCTGTCCCAAATGTCTCTCATGAATGTAGAACATTGCAATTTTTCTGCTTTCACATACTCGTAAAGTATACCGATAATGGCATGCTTATTTTCTATAAACCATGTCATTGGATCCATACCCTTACCTTTGTGACCTCCCATATTGTCTACCAATGAATTAATAAGAATACATAGAACTGGTATAGCTGGTCCTAGCATTTCTCTTAGCTAATAATATATAAATTAACAATAACATGTAGTTTAACCCAGATATTAGGGCCAAGAAAAGTTCCCAAAAAAAAAATAATAATAATAAATAAGACTATCATAGCAAAAAAGACTTACGTGCCAAAAAACTTAGGTCGAATCATTAATGTGGATGCATTAAGAGGCAAGGGAACACACGTCCCTCTTAATTTTTTGAAGAAAAAAAATTAAAATATCTATTATAATATACTCAATCATATATATTTTTAGATGAAAGGTATTTATCTCTATATATTTTACGTTGATCTAAATTTTTTTCAACTAATCTATTTTCATATACTTTTAACATAGTTAACTTGACAAATTTTAGTAGTACTAATTATAATACTCAAACCAAGATGATTTTATTACTAAAACTAGTATTTTAGATTATTTGATAAACATACTAATTAAACCACTCATAAATGATTCCAAATCCTATTGACCTTTTATTTTATTAACCTATTTCCAATAGCGAATTGATAGTTTCAAAATTGTTTTCAATATTTAATATAATTTTAATAAATATTTTGAATGTCATTTTTAATTTATAAAGATCATCCCCCATTACATATATATAATTTTTCAACTTCATTGTGTGCAGTGACCCTGCCTTCTAGTCATAATTAAAAGGAAATATTTAATCTTAATTTTGTAGCTTAACCCCCACCCCGAGAGAGAGAAAGAGAGAAACGTTTTGCAACCCCCTACTGTAAAGAACTAAAAAGCAATACCTTTAGGCCCAAACCCCTTGAATCTTCAAGAACCCTACTCGGATTGGGGTCAGGTTTCTTTGATAGGGATGAATCATATATATATATATATATATATAACCAATCAATATCAATTTGAGAGCGTTTGTGTACACACACACACACACACAGATGTTACTTGCGTAAGTCCCTCGTTCGGTTGTGTGTGACAGCGGCGCCCTCGTTCAATCAGTGAACTTAGCAGAGGCGGAGGAAGAAAGTGTGAATAAGTGAAACGAAATTGGGACAAGAGTTAGGTTAAATCCCACGTTTTTGGCATTTTCCGCGTTTTGGATGAAAACGCCCAAAACGAGCAAAAACCGTTTTCTATTTTCAATGTAATCTCATTTTTTATTTTCAAAAACAATTTTTTAAAATACAGTTAATCAAATAAATTTTGAATTTTTTTTCTATTTTTAAAAATAAAAAACAGATTGAAAATGGCCAAACCAAATGGACCCTTAACTTTTTTGAAATTAGGTACACTATACTTTTGTATTTAACTATTATTCATAACAAACTTTTGGATCGTACGAGAATTTCAATCTTTTGGTGATAAAATTTAGCTTTTATGATTCTAACATACATAACGGGGCTTATTTTATTATACATATGCTTAAACTATTTGTATTGCCAAGTATCATTAAATTAACTGCTTATTATAATTTGAGAAATTAAGAAAGTATTTAAAGTTGTAAAAATTAATATAAATTTATTAAAATTATAATTTTATAATTTATGTAATAAATAAAAAATTAAAAAATTTTATAAAGTCCCAAACACGATAGTGAGGGCTTAGAAAAATTTTCCGAGTAGGAGGTAGAGAAGTTACCTCCAAAAGAAGATGCCAATTCCCAAAGATGAGCGTACGGTGCCCCAAATTAACGAAAAAGGACAGGTTTGCATCAACCATGGGACATTAATCTCCCCGTTGAGTTGAATTAAAATTCAAAAATTTAAATTTAGGGACCGTTTGGAGTGCTAAAAAAATAAAAAAATTTAAAGTAAAATTTTTTTGAAATTTAAAATGTAAAAAGTTATTTTGAAATGATAATCAACTGTTTGTGTTTGATTTTATAAAATATTATTAAAAATTATATAAAGTGATATGTAACAAAATTTTAGTAAAAAATTTTAAAAATTTTTAGAGTTTTGTGACAATTTTTGGTATAAATATCAGTTCAACTTTTAAAAAAATTTGACAAAATTCATTGAAACTCATCATTTTGATTTGTTCCAACGGATTTTGATAAATTTTTTTAAAAAATTAGTATTCTTTAGAGTTTGAAAAAGATAAAACTTTTGAAGTTTTTTTAAAATTTTTTGAACTTTGATAGTGCTCGAAACGACACCTTATTTAAGTATTTTAAATTAAAAATATATAAATAGATTTAAATCATCAAATTTTAATTTAATATTTCAAATTTGATATTTGAGTAACATTGTATAAGCAATGTCAGCTCCCCAGTCCCAAATTACCCAGTCTCGACTGTGCAACACCTAAAAGAAAAGCAATATTGAATCCAATGATTTTCTCTGATTGATTGATTCAGAGCCACCAGTAAGCAAGATTAGCAATCTATAATGGAAAAGGAGGAAGCTCACATCATCGATTTTGATACCAGTTTAGTGATATTTAAGGTCAATAATCATTAAATTAAAATTTAATAATTTAAATATATTTATATTTTTTAATTTAAAAAATATGTTAATGTATCTGGACCATTGAGCAAATCTAATAATTGAAAATATCTCAAATTTAAAATTTAAAATTTTTTTATTATATAAATAATATAAAGAGTGTAAAAAAATATGTATTTAAAATTTAAGTTCTAAGCACATTAAAATTAAAATTTTAATTTTAATATTTATTTTTTCATAAATTTTTAATGAAAATTAAAGTTTAATTATAATTTTTTTAAAATAAAAATTTAGTTGAATTTATCTCATGGGTTTCCATACATTATTTAATAAATGTATATAATTTTATTATTTATTACAAATATTACCATATTTTTTAAAATAGTTATTTAAAAACTTTTATATAAAAGTATTCAAAAAATTATATTGAAAGAATGAGAGATTAGCCCTTCGGTGCATATTATTAGGATATGACACTGAACGAAGATTGGGCTAGAAAATTTTCGTACAATTAAAGTGGAGAGAGAGATAAGTAGTTTTGAGTATTAAAAATATACAAATGTCAAATTAATCAATTATATTATTATATAAATATATAATTTTTTTAATAATAATTACCAAAATCAACGATATTATTATTTTTTTATAATGATATAGTAACTATCATGGAAGATTTTAAATAATGACTTTAAATTCTTCACAAAATAAAATTATCATATTAAATTATTCACATTCATAACGAAATTTCTATTTAAAAAAAATTATCATATTAAACTGCTCATATTTAGGTAAAGTTTAGAGTGGTATAAAATAAGAAAAAAAAATGTGATTTGGAATAACCTTTGACGTTTGGTGTTTCTAACCCAAACTACATTTTTTCAATATAAAATAGTGTAACTTTGAACTTTTGCAGTAAAAAGTTGGAGAAATAAACTGTGGAAACAATTTTTTTAGATCTGTTCCTACGGATTTATGTCTGAATTTTTTGAAAGTTGTTAGAACTTTTTGACTTCTACATGAAAAAGTTAGAAAGAGAAACTGTAGAAACAATTTTGTAGATCTCTTCTCACGGATTTATGTCAGAATTTGTTTAAAAGTTATTGAACTTTTTGACTTATGTGTGAAAAAGTTAAAGAGAGAAACAGTGGAATGATTTCTTTAGTCTGTTCCCAAGGATTTATGTTAAATTTGCTAAAATTTATTGAAGAAATATTAGAACTTGTGAAAAAGTTATTAAGGTTTATAAAAAAAAGTATTGGGGTTTATAAAAATTTGTTAGAATATATAAATATATATAGAAATTTATAGAGATTTTAAGAAGTACGAGATGACCAAAATATATTAGAGAGTTTTAGAAATTTTCAGATGTTTTTAGAGATTTTTGTCGATTTTTAGCAAACTAAAAGTGTGTTTAGAGTGATAAAAATTAAGATAAATTGAAAGTTCGTAATGCGTGCAGTAAACTAAAAAAATTGATGTGATATAAAGTTAACAGAGATTTATATAACTTTTTTGTTACTTGTTTGCAAACTAAACGGAGCCTAAAATGTGCCTTAATTTTCAATTTATAAATACAAATGTAACATGAAACTTTATTTGCGTGGTTTTGTATAGGTTTTCAAATTTTCATAGATGATTAAAATGAAAAAAAAATTTCCTCTTACTTACAAAAAAAAATAAAATCGTTTTAAACTTCGAATATTTTAATATAAATATGAATTCGTAATTTTGTCTTATATTAAAATAAACGGAATTTTAGAATAACCATACGTCCGCGTGAAAGATTCTCAAATCCTCATCCGCAACGGCTAGTCCCCTCCGAATTTAATTTTTTTTTTTCTTTTGGTAAGTCCCTTGCAAATTTGCCCTTTGTACAAATGTGGATTTATTAATTCCTTGGGTGGCTAACTACTGGTGTCATTCACATACGTTATGTGGTTAGGAGGAGCATGCCAATATTTATATATTTTTTACAACTCTTGGTGGCTGTGCTTAAAAAACAGATGGGGTTTTTGGAGGCCGGTCACTATTTATGAACTTATAAAGATTTAAATCATACCCAAAAATCTTATTTGTGAATAAGTCACACTTGCAACAAAAAGACCAAAAAGGATATCACGCGTTTTTCACTACATTTCAAAACTGCCAGTTTTATCCGAAAATAGTGCACACTTTACTCATAACTTCCGTGACTTTCCATCTTCTTTATAAATCAAGTAAAACTGATTTTTGGAAACAAAATCAAAACTGTTTGAGAAAAACCTAATTCCGCGACTTTCCATCTTCTTTACAAAATAAGTAAAACTGATTTTTGGAAACAAAATCAAAACTATTAAGGAAAACAGTACCACATAATAAAACAATACCGCATAAAAAATAATACCACATAATAAAACATTATCGCATAAAAACAGTACCACATAAAAATAATACCACATAATAAAACAGTACCGTATAAAAAAACAGTACCTCATTAAAACAGCACCATTCTTTGCATGATATAGTCATGCGGTACTGTTTTTGAACGAGCATGCATCCTAAAAAAAACAGTACCGCAGACATGTGGTACTGTCACACATGCGGTACTATCGGCCATTCGTTTGATATGTGAATTATTTTTGTGTTTACATGTGATGTTTGCATGATAGAGTCGTGCGGTACTATTTTTGAACGAGCATGCATCCTAAAAAAAATAGTACCGCAGACATGTAGTACTGTCACACATGCGGTACTGTCGGTCATTCGTTTGATATGTGAACTATTTTTGTGTTTACATGTGATGTTTGCATGATAGAGTCGTGCAGTACTGTTTTTGAACGAGCATGCATCCTAAAAAAAACAGTACCGCAGACATGTGGTACTGTCGGTTATTCGTTTGATATGTGAACTATTTTTGTGTTTACATGTGATGTTTGCATGATATAGTCATGCGGTACTGTTTTTGAACGAGCATGCATCCTAAAAAAAACAGTACCGCAGACACATGCGGTACTGTCACACATGCGGTACTGTCGGTCATTCGTTTGATATGTGAACTATTTTTGTGTTTACATGTGATGTTTGCATGATAGAGTCATGCGGTACTGTTTTTGAACGAGCTTGCATCCTAAAAAGACAGTACCGCAGACACATGCGGTACTGTCACACATGCGGTACTGTCGGTCATTCGTTTGATATGTGAACTATTTTTGTGTTTACATGTGATGTTTGCATGATAGAGTCGTGCGGTACTATTTTTGAACGAGCATGCATCCTAAAAAAAACAGTACCGCAGACATGTGATACTGTCATACATGCGGTACTGTCGATTATTCGTTTGATATGTGAACTATTTTTTGTATTTACATATGATGTTTGTATGATAGAGTCATGCGGTACTGTTTTTGAACGCGGTACTGTTTTTGAACGAGCATGCATCCTAAAAAAAACAGTACCGCAGTCATGTGTTTAAATACGTAATCCAAATCTGTATATATTCATTCGATCGACGTTATTCTCACAGCACAAACTCGCGTAATCCGTGTGTATTCCTTCGTATATAATCCTTTAACAGATTTTTATCTCACTATATGTTCACGCAATTGATAAGGAATGAAACAAAAACGGAAAACGTGATTTTCGGTTCCATAATTTTCGGCAACTCCATCTCAGTTAATTATAGAAAAATGGCATTTAAGTCATATTATAAATTATATTCAAAACAAACTCGTGGGACCCACTCAAAAGTATGACTTAAATACAAAACTTTTCACATTAATGTGACTTAAAAGCAATACTTTTTTTTGAGTGTGACTAATAACTTTAAAAGATTACCAAGTATGACTTGGATACAATTTTCCAAAAACAGATATCATGGGCATGGGCCCACAGTTAAAAAAAAAAAAACAAATAAGAGTACATTTGAAGTGGTAAAAGCTACGTTTGGTATAAAAAAAACATTAAAAATTTTTATAAATCTCTAACAACTCTTTTATCTTAAATTTTTTTACCATCACTAATTTTAAAAAATTTTAATATTTTGCTAAAAAAATAAAAAATCTAGAAGTAGGTTATCCGAATGTATAAATTTTTTATACAATCATATTCTTCGTGTCGAGAGCTTTCAAACGAGTACCATTGTCGTTATTTTTTGTAAATTTTTTTAAATCCCTGGGAACGGATTTAGCAAACCGTTCCCATGGTTTGCGAATTTTCAGAAAAAAGTAGCGCCAAATCAACCCCAAACCACATTTTATCTCAATTTATCTTATTTTTTCTTATGCCAAACGGGGTCAAAATGAGATAAATTAAGGTGAGTTGTGAATTTGTAATTTATACAATAAAATAAAAAATAAATAATTTTTAAAAATTTTTAAAATTTTATTATAAATTATACGAAACTTAAGGATCTGTTTGACATCACTAAAAATTATTAAAACTCACTAATTTTAATTACCTTTTGTATTTTCTTTCAATAAAAAAATTCACATTTTATCTTTATGTCACATTTCTATATTTTATTATACCTTTTATCTATTTTTTGGGTTAATCAAACACTCCTTAAGCATAAAAATTTTACGGGGAGGGGGAAAAGAAGCAATTGATGATTTGGTGATCATTTCAACGGCCTAATCCATAGATGCTAGACTAGATCAATCACGGGGCAATGTTACAAGGCGAAAAGCACGCGCACATAGATAGCTACAAATTTACGTCGGATAAAGAGGCAACTTGACCCTTTTAAGTCGGTTTTTAATATGTCAAACCCTCCTACCGTCTCAGGGTGTTTGAAAGTTTAAAAAAATTTTAAGTTTTGATAATTTTTTAAGTGTTTTCTTATATTTTTTTGTGTATTTGGCTGAATCAAGTGTAATTTTTAGTATTTTTTAGTAATTTTTTGATGTTTGGTAAATTTTTTACTATAGCAAAATAAATAAATGGTAACTTTTGAGTATTTGGTATATTTTTTTACTGTAGCAAATTAAAAAAGTTGTAATTATAGAGTGTACTTTTTACTGTAGTGAATCAAAAAAATAAAAAAATTTATGATTTTACTAAACACACCAAAAGTAACTTTTGATTTTTTTTACTAATTTTTTAAGTTGCCAAACGGATTCTTAATCCTAAGTCCGACCCAAAATTTAAAGTGTTAACATAGATTCTACCCTTCCTCTATTCATCGAAATAAAAGACGAGCTCTCTAGGTGTTTAGTTAATCAAAATTAATCAATATTTTTTAATTTTTTTATTTTTTTATTAAATTTTATTACATATTATTTTTTATTAAATTTTTATATTTTTATTATACTTGTTTTACTACTTGTTGACCTATCAAACAGATTGTAGGCCGAGTAGGGTCTCCTGGAGAGGACAGGCCTGATTAGCGAAGTCAGCTTTCGCTTGTCTTTTGAACATGTACTTGTAGAAAACCGTTTGCTAGCTTCCAAACATTTTTCACAGGACTACTCCCAGAAGCAGAGCAGCTGAAAAAGTTCCCTGTCTGTGTCTCCCTCTGTGGATTTCAATGCTTTGTTGGATTTCCAATCAGATTCTGCTCTGCAAGGGACCGTTTGCTGGATTAAAAATTTAACATAAATGGATCAACTTTGGGTAAATGAGTATTTGATAAAATATTAACTTGGCTCTGTTTGAAATTCTATCAAATAAAATAAAATTCTACAAAATTTTACAGATACAAATTACGATATAATAAAATTTAAATTCTTCACTTGCTGCACGAATTACAAGACATTTACTTTTATAATTTTATTTTATTTTATACACTTTTATACAACTCCAAACACACTCTAAGTTTCACCACTTTTATGCTCAGTAATAGTAATTTGTTGGCTCAAATTTTATTAAAATTTTTACTTAATTTAAAAAATTTTAAAATATTATTAAAAGTTACAAAAAAATTTTACAAAACAAACAAAGTTGCTGCAAGAAGGGACATTGGATCGAAGTGTTTGTGTTCTTTTGAATGTAGGTGCGTTTAATAAATTAAAAAATTTAAAATTTTGTGCAATTTTTTTTTAGTATTCATATGTTACACTTTTGGTAAAAATTTATAAAAATTAAAACAAAAAATGAAAAAAAAATTAGAGAAAGTTGAAAAATTTTGTGATGTTGCGTGTGGTAAATTTTATTATGTGTTTAATAAATTTTAGTAGAGTAAAATAAAAAATTAAAAAATTTTGAAGAAATAAAAAAATTAATATTTTTTTAGAGGTTCACCATCCACATCCATAAAGTCCACAATTCATTCAACTTTGCTCGCCACGAGGCTTGTAAATTGGGATGCATTTAGTTTTTAAGCCAAAATTCATAACTTATGGAACTTACGGCGACATTGAATAGTTTGACATAGGTCCTGTTTGGCCTACAAAATATTACCAAAATTCATCAATTTTTAACTACTTTTTGTACTTTTTTTCAATTAAATTTTAACACCTATCACCTTTATGTCACATCTTTCCATTTTTATTATACTTTTTTGTTAAAAATTAGCCAACCAAACAAGCCCATAATTATGATACTTATCGGACATTGAGTTTTTAAGTCAAAATTAATAATATAACAAAATTATTATTATTATAACCCAAAGTTAATTTATGAGTGATGATATTAGTCCTCCATTACCTTCTCTACTCTATAACAGTTTTAATTTATTAAACAAAAAAAATAGTAATATGATGTGAAAGGCGCTAATGTACGAGTAAAAATAACCTCAAGCTTAATTTATTTATAATTTAAATAAATTTACAATTAAATCAAAATCAAGTTAGCATCTAATAACCATTACAATGGAAGAGTAAGATAACGTGGGGCAGAGGTTAGACCTCAATTTCAACCTTGAAGTTGTCACGAAACAATGTCATTCCTCTTAAATAATAGTATATGAATGCTACGCATGCTGTATTCAGTTATATGTTGTATTGAGTACTTGAATTTATTCAACTCCCATCTAAGGCTCCGTTTGGAATCGGTAGCCATTAGCCAAGCTAATGACTATTTCAACAGTGTTTTATCAAATTTACCTTTTTACATTTTAACTTTCTTTTAAACTTTTAAGGATAAAAATGTCAAATTAATAAAAACAAGTTAGTCATCTCAAAAAGAGTTACTTATTTTTCTTTCACAAATACAAATTTAGCTAGCTACTAGTTAACTAAAAAAAAAAATTAGCTAAATTTGTTCCCAAACCAAGTCTAAATATACTAAAATATATCACAAATCTCCCTGTTCATATTCTGACACTTTTACGATTTAAATACTCACATTTGGATGCGTAAATTTATAACTAAATACAAAAATTAAGAAAACGATATTATTTTAGGACGATTTTAGATTTGAAGTTGACCTGACTTTAACTTCTCTTTATGAAGTAAGGAGTGTTGGTTTTGAAACACAATTTTTAATAATTTCAAATATAATTTTTATTTTATGTATTTTTATCAAATAAAAATTACAAAATAAAAAATGGCTAAAAATATGGATTGGGCACACTTGTCTTGACGCGAAAGTTTGATGGGAGGTGCGTAATAAGCCCTTTGAATCCGGCAAGCAAATTGCTACGGACCCCACCCCCTTTCTCTTCTCCTCTCTTCTCTTCCCTTGCGAAGACAAGGGGGGCTGCAGTCGCCCGTGACTTCAGCGGCTGCAGTCGCAGCAAAACGCTGCCGTTTTGTTTCTTTATTTTGAGTAAAAGTGGTCGTAAACCAGCTGAAGGACGGACTCGATCTCGCACCAGGCCAAACAAAAGAGAATCCCGAAGCCATCTCGCCCAGGACGAAGCCCCCGAAAAGTTGCTTGTTGATTTATATATAAATTAAAAAAAATTTCTAAGTTGAGTTGAATTAACTTTGGGTAATATTTTGTCTGAAATTTCATTTTTAAGTTTAAATTTCTTATAAAACACTTTTCAAATGATTACTTGATTTTTTTTTTCACACATATAACATTTAATATTATAAAATAATAAAATACATTTCATTGTATAAAATTAATAGATAAAATTTACTTTATACTATAACCTTTATTTTAGAGTGTAATTTCTTTTTTTTTTAACAATTAAGGATATTATCTTTTAATCTTCAAGTTTTACATTTTCATTAAATAAAATTTAAATGCTATTTTATAATTAACTAAAAACCCATAACTTTTAATAAATTTAAATCTTAAAGTTTATAAATAGTTAAAAAATCATAAAATTTTCAAATAATTACTTAAATTTTTTTTTCACACATAAAGCATTGAATATTATAAAATAATAAAATACATTTAATTTTATAAAATCAATGGGTGAAATCTACTTGAGACTGTGAACTTTTTTGAAAAATCAAGTAATTTTTTGAAAAATTTATGAAATTTTAATTAATTATAAACTTTAAGAGTTCAATTTATTAAAAGTTATGAATTTTTAATTAATTATAAAGTAGGGTTTTAATTTGAAATAAAAATTAAAAAAAAGTTCATAGTGTAAAGTAGATTTAACCCATTAATTTTATAAAATTAAATGTATTTTATTATTTTATAATATTCAATGCTTTACGTGTGAAAAAAAATTAAGTAATTATTTGAAAATTTTATGAATTTTTAATTATTTATAAACTTTAAGATTTAAATTTATTAAAAATTATGAGTTTTTAGTTAATTATAAAATAGCATTTCAATTTCATTTAATAAAAATGTAAAACTTGAAGATTAAAAGATAATATCTTTAATTGTTAAAAGAAAAAAGAAATTAAACTCTGAAATAAAATTTCAAGAAAATGTTATAGTACAAAGTAAATTTTACTCATTAATTTTATACAATGAAATGTATTTGATTATTTTATAATATTAAATACTATACGTGTGAAAAAAAAATCAAATAATCATTTGAAAAGTGTTTTAAAAGAAATATAAATTTAAAAATGAAATTTCAGACAAAATATTACCCAGAGTTAATGCAACTCAACTTACGACTGCAGCCGCTCAAGTCACGGGCGACTGCAGCACCCCCCCCCCTTGTCCCCTTGCGAAGGCTGGGCACTGGATTCTCCATCTAGAAACTTATCCGCAAGGCCAGCTGTCAAGTGGGGACATGCAGATGTAGCATGCCAGGTGGCCTGACAATACATGCATATACGATATACAGTTCAGACTTATCCCCTTGTTTTTTAATACCAGAGCGCATAAATCAGGTCAAAATTTAGTCTATAACTAAGATTTATATAACACGCGCATAATTCCGAATTTTCGATGTGGGAATTAGTCCCATCAGAAACCATGGCATTACCATGCTTACACCGGGTTCTTAAAGTGCGCCAGATGCAGGTTAGGTTCCACAGTTCAGACTTATCTGTCATATTTAAGATGTGTTTAGTTTGTTAAAAATTTTTAAAAAATTTTAAAATTTTCTAAATTTTTTTTAATTTATTTACTTTTTATCTCACTATATCAATTACAAACCTATAAATTATTTCATTTTATCTTATTTTATCTTATTTTTTATCATTCCAAACACACCCTTATAATTGTATTGACCTTTTTCCTATTTTGTTTACAGTTTTGGTTTACAGCTTGCCTGAATCATATACATGTCATACATGAAATTTAATAATAATTATGACTTTATTGGAATTTCCTATTTCCCCTCTGAGGATAACAAGGGCACTCCAGCGTGTGATTTACAATTTTGAATTTTTTTAGCATGTTAATTATTCATTAGTTTATTTAAAAAAATAAAAATAAAAAATCTTTTGAACATATTCCAAAGAAAGGATAAAACAACGAAAGAACACTACCTTACAAGTTAATTCAAAGGATTTCTCAGCCTTAATTTTGTCTTTGTGATTTTAACTAAAAAAATAATGTAGATAACTTATTAATTTAAATGATAAATTCGACCACGTCAAATTGTTAATGGTATATTATTAGTTCAAAATGAAAACGCACAAGTAAATGTAGAATCAAGTTAACCAGAGATTTAAGTTTATCAAGTTCAATTTGCATATAAATAAATAACTTGAACTCGAGTTCAAACTTTATAATAAAAAAAATTTAAATTATCATAGTTATACATTTCATGCACAAAAAATTAAAAATTTAGAAAAGATTAGAGAAGTTATGAGATTATATGTATTTTATTTATTAACAATTGTATATACAAGATATAATAATGAATTATTTTGCCTTCTGCAATTAGTTCAAATGACTCGTGGGTATATTTCTAATAGAGATTACACAGGTTCGATTCTTGATTCAAGCGAAGTGTACGTGAGGGGTAGTGTACATCTTTCTAATTTATCTATTAGTTACACAATTCATGAGTTCGATTTCTTATTCAAGCGAGGTGTGCGTGAGGGATAACTTACATCTCCATGATTTACCTATCGGTTATACGATTCATTGAGAGTTATGAGGATTTCGGGTCACAAAAAAAAAAAATAAATAATGTAGGGATCAACTATATCAATTGTATATAGGGCCCGTTTGGCCTACCAAATTTTACCAAAAGTTACCAAATTTTAACTACTTTTTGTACTTTCTTCCAATAAAATTTTTACACCTATCACCTTTATGTCATATCTTTTCATTTTTATTATACTTTTTGACTAAAACTTGACCAACCAAATAGGCCCATAGTTGATGGGATTGAGGGGGCCTGAAGTTGCTTTTAAACTTCAGGTGCCTAAAGTTAAATCTCAGCCGCTTAATTAATATGAGCTTGATCTGACCCTTCAATTTCAAAATTCATTTTTCACCTTTAAAGTGGGGTAAAACAGTCAATTGAGAAAATATTAAATGATTAATTGAATGGAAGAAAGAGAAAACAAAAAAAGAAAAATTAAACATAAATAAAGATAATAATTAAACATAAATAAAGATATAGTAAAATTTTAATTATTTTTATTTTTTTAAAATAATTAAATTTATATTAAAGATAAATAAAAATATAGTAATTTTTTAATTATTTTATTTTTAAAGGTATATTGAAATTTATGTATATTAATTTAAAAGTTTAATTATTTATTTATCTTTAGTTGTTATCTTTATTTAGTTGTTCAATTATAAAATCTTAGTTTCACAAAAAATTTCTTATATCTCTATTTATTTTTAATATAAATTAACATATTTTTAAAAAGTAACAATAATTAAAATTTTATTATTTTTTATTTATTTTTATTTGTTATCTTTATTTGTCTTTATTTGCCATATTCTTACTATTACAAATCCAAAGTAAATAATGACATAATTCAGTTGTAAATCTTAATCTAACAAAAAATTTATTATATTTTTATTTATCTTTAATATAAATTTACATATTTTTAAAAAGTAAAAATAATTAAAATTTATTATTTTTATTTATCTTTTATTGTTATCTTTATTTGTTTTTTCTTATCATATTTTTACTGTTACAAATTCAAAAGAAATAAGGATATAACAACTAAAGATAAATAAAGATAACAACTAAAAATAAATAAAAATAATAAATTTTAATTATTCTTATTTTTAAAAATATGTTAATTTATATTAAAGATAAACAGAGATATAATAAATTTTTTGTGAGACTAAGATTTACAACTGAACAACTAAATAAAGATAACAGCTAAAGACAAATAAATAATTAACATTTTAAATTAATATACATAAATTTCAATATACCTTTAAAAATAAAATAATTAAAAAATTACTATATTTTTATTTATCTTTAATATAAATTTAATTATTTTTAAAAAATAAAAATAATTAAAATTTTACTGTATCTTTATTTATATTTAATTATTATTTTTATTTATGTTTAGTTTTTTTTTTGTTTCTCTTTCATCATTTAAAATTTTCTCTTTCTTCCATTCAATTCATCATTTAATGTTTTCTCAATTGACTGTTTTACCCCACTTTAAAGGTGAAAAATGAATTTTGAAATTGAAGGGTCAGATCAAGCTCATATTAATTGAGCAGCTGAGATTTAACTTTAGGCCCCTGAAGTTTAAAAACAACTTCAGGCCCCCTCAATCCTAGTTGATGATGTATGCCTTAAGAGGGTGAAAGAAGAAAGGAAGGTTAAGTTTAAAAAATCATAAAAATTTTCAAAAATTTCAAATTCTAAAAAATTTTAATTTTTTCAAAAAAAAATTTGTCAAAATTTGTTGGAACAAATCATTATAATGTGTTCTAACGAAATTTGGCATAGATTTTTAAAAAGTTAGACTAATATTTGCACTAAAAATTTTACGAAACTCTAAAATTTTTCAAAATCTCCACTAAAATTTTATTGCGTGTTATTTTATATAATTTTTAACAACTTAATATCAAATTAAATACAAATATTCAATCATCATTTCCAATAATTTTTTATACTTCAAATTTTAAAAAATTTCACTTTTGTTAATTTTTTTTTTCACACTCTAAATAGCCTCATTGTATTTATAATATTTTATTTATAAATATTAATATCAATTTAAAAATAATTGATTGAATGCAAAAAAGTATTTTAAAATTTTGCAAAAATTATAAAGGGCGTCACAAATTATAAAGGTTCGATACCTATACAAAAATATCCTGACTTTCCATCCGACTCGGCGTGGAGAGATTTTCAAAAATATAATTAAAAAATAAACATTGTACAGAAATCGATCGTGATAGATGTATTGACAAAAATCGATTCGGTGTCGGCAGTGCTACTGACGACACAGTAAGCGTGTCGGCAATAGCATTGACGATACCAAATTCTCCATTAATTTCGTTGGTGTCGACACGTGTCGTCATTAGTAATGACGACACTGATTTCAAGGTACTTGAAGTCGTCACTTCTAGTGACGACACCCTATAATTCCCGAACCTCTCGGCAGGCAGCCATCAATCTCCCTGGACCATTTTAATATTTTTAGGTCATTTTGTTTAATATAAAAAGCCATCAATCACTTCTAGCTCATTTTGTTTTTTATTTGTTTATTTTGTATATTTTATATTTTAAAATCTCAAAATAAGTAAAATAAAAAATGATCTATTTATTTATTTTAATATTTTTTATTTTAAATTAAAAATGCTAAAAATAAATCTTTGTCATTTTTTATTTTATGTATAAACTTATTTTTTATTTTTTAAAATAAATTTTAAAAATACAAGTGATCAAATACGTTTTGAACAATTTTTCTTAATTTAAAAAATGCAAAATGAAAAAATGAACTAAAAACGAAAAATAAAAAACAAGAAAATAAAAAGTAGAAAAACAAACAAAATGTTACCTTAATTAAATAATATTATTTATTTAAGATATGGTTTGTTACATGAACTTTCCAGTTAGGTAAACCAATAATAGTTATCTTTCTTCAGGTTTTTTTTTTATTTTTTATAGATATAACTTTTTTATATGACTTTCCAGTTTGGTTATTTTCATTTTAGGAAAAATGGTAATAGAAAATAAAAAATAGAAAACATAAATAAGAAAATGACAGCGTTATTAAATAGGTTCTTAATATTAAAATTTTAATTTTAATTTTTTATTTTGTTTAGGCATGATTTTATTCTTTATTTCAGCACTTTTTTTTGGAAAAAACAATAAATATAGATATAAATAATATAATTAAATTATAATTTATTATAATTAATATTTATTGAATTAAATAATAGTTAATAAATAATTTAATTTAATTGTTATGAAACATATTTTACTAATTTTAATGAAAATTTTAAAACTAATTAAATTAATATTTATTAAAAGAAAAATTAATAATAGTAAATAAAATTGTATTTTCATAATGCAATTTTAGTTTTCATTTTAGAAAAAATGGCAATAGAAAATAAAAATAGTATTTAATTTTATAAGAAAAATGACAGCATTATTAAATGGGTTCTTAATATTAAAATTTTAATTTTTAAATTTGTATTTTTGGTAGGTATGATTTATTCTTTATTTCAGCACCTTTTGTTTTTGGGAAAAACGATAAATATTTCAATATATAATCTAATAATTACTTTAATTAGCATTAAATAAAATTTATAAAATTATTTTTAATAAATATCATAATTAAATTATATGAAATATATTTTATTTAATAATTTTTAATATAATTTATTTAATCATTTAGATAAGGGTTCTAAATGATTACAAAAAATTATATTTTATTCAGCCATTTTTAACAAATAATATAATTAAATTATAATTTATTATTTTTTATATTTATTGAATTAAATAATTTTTAATAAATAATTTAATTTAATTGTTATCAAACATATTTTATTAAATTTAATTAATAATAAATTTATTATTAATAAATTTTAATTAATAATATATTTTATTAATCTATTATTAATTTAATTAATAATATATTTTATCATCTTTTATGAAAAAATGATAAATTTATTTTAGTGCCCTCTTTTATTTTTTAAAGTAATGGAGCTACTATTAAAAAAAATTTTCAACCGGTTACATTTTTATGGTGATTTCAAATCCACTATTTTAAACTCCTTAAATCTATGATCAAGTCCCGATTTTAATGAAGAAAAGTAGATTTAAGCAATTCATTTTATATAATTCATTAAACTAAATCTAATCTCAATCAAAATAAAATTTCATAGGTAGGAAATATGTTTTTGTAACATATGTAAATGATTAAATCTACTAATCAAATTAATTATAAATGATTAAATAAAATATCTTAAAAAATTATTATAAATGATTAAATAACATGTATTTCATATAATTTAATTATGATATATATTTTTGTAATTTAATAAGATTTATTTAATACTAATTAAATTAATTATTAGATTGTATATCTATATTTATTATTTTTTCCAAAAAAATGTGCTGAAATAAAGAATAAAAATCATATCTAAACAAAATAAAAAATTAAAATTAAAAATTTAATATTAAGAACTCATTTAATAACGCTGTCATTTTCTTATTTATGTTTTCTATTTTTTATTTTCTATTGTCATTTTTCCTAAAATGAAAAAAATCAAACTTAAAAGTCATATAAAAAAGTTATATCTATAAAAAAAAAAATCAAAGAAAGATAACTATTCTTGGTTTACCAAATTGGAAAATCCGTGTAACAAACCATGTCCTAAATAAATAATATTATTTAATTAAGGTAACATTTTGTTTGTTTTTCTATTTTTTATTTTCTTGTTTTTAGCTCATTTTTTCATTTTGTATTTTTTAAATCAAGAAAAATTATTCAAAACGTATTTGATCACTTGTATTTTTAAAAAATAAAAAATGAGTTTAGACATAAAATAAAAAATGACAAAAATTTATTTTTAACATTTTTAATTTAAAATAAATAAAATATATCATTTCTTATTTTACTTATTTTGAGATTTTAAAATATAAAATATACAAAATAAACAAAATAAAAACAAAATGAGCTAGAAGTGATTGATGGCTTTTTATATTAAACAAAATGAGCTAAAAATATTAAAATGGTTCAGGGAGATTGATGGCTACCTGATGCACATCACGCACACCCATCTACTACCGAGAGGCTCAGGAATTATAGGGTGTCGTCACTAGAAGTAACGACTTTAAGTACCTTGAAACCTGTATCGTCATTACTAATAACGACACGTATTTTGGGTCTCATCATTACTATTACCGACACTAACGAAATTAATGGAGAATTCGGTATCGTCAATGTTATTGCCGACATGTTTACTGTGTCGTCAGTAGCACTGTCGACACCGAATCGATTTTTGTCAATACATCTGTCGTGATCGATTTTTGTACAATATTTATTTTTTAATTATATTTTTGTAAATCCCTCCTCCGCGTCTGTACCGGTTGCCCTGCTGCTTCGTCCTCTCTCTCTCTCTCTCTCTCTTTCTTCACCAATAGTTGGCCCTTTTTTCTCACCTCTCTCGATCTGTGAAGTCTGAAGTCAATTAATCGAATCGAAGAGAGCAAAGGATTGAGATGATCATCATCATCGGCGGCATCGTCCATACATGAGAGTGGGTCTGATACCGTGATTCAATCGACACCATGTCTACCCGTTTTGCCTCTCGCAGTTGTTTCAATTTTCGATTCCCTTACCCTCGTCCTCCCTGCACCCTCGTCGGCGCTAATCACACCTCCGCTCGCTTCTGCTCCCGCTAATACCATCCTTACTTCCCTTTTTCCCCTTGTTTCTCTCGATTAAGCCTTTTTTTTTGGGTCTCAAATCTCCACTATCTGTATACCGACTCATATTCGCACAAACGATACTAACCAACCATGGAGCCTAAGCCCAGCTTACTGAGGAACATTCTGGTGCGGGTGTTCCTTTTCTGTGTTCTCATCGTCGGCATTCATTTCGCCTACGTTGTCACCATCAAAGGCGAATCCTGCGACCTCGGTGACTTCTGCTTCTTTGCTCTGCCGGAAAATCTAAGCCTCGTCACCGGTATTCCGCAGCTCAGATCCTCGGCGATTATCGTTAAAGATGCAGTCCGATCGGCACCGGCCAAGAATAACCGTCGTGACCTCTGGGCTACCAAGAACTGGCGAAAGGCCGTACAATTCTACTCGTCAGTGTTTCAGGATCTGATCACCGAGGGCTATCTCTCACCCGATTCGAAGTCGCTGTGCGTGGAAACGCCGAACGGGGAAGAGGTTTTCGCTTTGAAGGAGATCGGCGTCTCGGACTCGATCGGAATTTACAAGAAGGCGTCCAAGCCGTTGGTGATTTCTGGTCAGGCGATTCGCCAGCCGTTCGAGAATAACACCTTTGATTTCATCTTCTCCGGCAGCGGCGGCCTCGACAAGTCGGCGAAGCCGGCTGATTTCGCGGCCGAGGTAGCTAGGACGCTTAAGCCTGATGGTTTTTTCATTGTCCACACGGCATCGAAAGATACGTATAGTTTGAATTCATTTATTGATTTGTTCAATTGCTGTCAATTCATACGCTCTTGTGACATCGACGGCTTTGATTCGTCGGTGCCGCGAATTCGAGAAATAGTTATGAAGAAAGACTTTGAAATTCTTGGCGTTGGGTTTTCATTACCCCCTAGCAATTCAGCGAATAAGTGCTCTGTTCCGGAGTATAAACAACATTTGGTCCGGAATGCTGAGCCGTTGATTACAGAAGAGCCCCAAAAACCTTGGATTACATTGAAGAGAAATATAAAGAATATAAAGTATCTTCCATCAATGGCTGATATTAGCTTTAAGAGAAGGTACGTGTATGTAGATGTCGGTGCTCGTAGCTATGGCTCGAGCATCGTGGGTTGGTTCAAGAAGCAATACCCAAAACAAAATAGAACATTTGAAATTTACGCAATTGAGGCTGACAAAGCTTTCCATGAAGAGTATAAATACAAGAAAGGGGTCACATTGTTGCCTTTTGCAGCGTGGGTGAGGAATGAGACATTGTTCTTTGAGGTTAATCAAGACCCAGGTCGAGAAAGAGAGGAGAAAGAGAACGGGAGGGGAATGGGTAGGATTAAACCGGTTCAATCATCAGCGGCTGGTGTTGGCAATGTGAATAGGATTAAGGGGTTTGACTTTGCAAATTGGTTGAAGAAGACTGTATCGAAGAAGGATTTTGTGGTGATGAAGATGGACGTGGAAGGAACTGAATTCGACTTGATACCCAGATTGTTCAAGACTGGAGCAATTTGTTTGATTGATGAAATCTTTCTTGAGTGCCATTACAATAGGTGGCAGAAATGCTGCCCAGGTGAGAGATCGCCTAAGTATGAAAAAACATATGGCCAATGCTTGGAGCTGTTTACTTCTCTCAGAAAACAAGGGGTTCTTGTTCATCAGTGGTGGTGAGGCCGGTACCAATACAACATAATTTCATGTAGCATTTGTCCCTTTTTTTTTTCACACCTTGTACCTTCTCTTGTTTCGTGATAGATTGGTTATTCCTTTGTTTAAAATGAAAACAGTGTAGTTCTTCATTTTTAGTTTTCTCGTAATCCAAACTCTTTGACGTAGCATCAGAAATTGTATTCTTGAATGAAAATGCACCACTTCAGATTACTACCTCATATATTTGATCTTATGTATTCTTTCATTTGTTATGGTTTCATGTCCGTGAATTTAAGAAATGTTTCATAGGCACTTCTCCACTTAATGCTTTTTTCTGGCAAGTGAAAAATAACACGGACTGTTATTTTCAGGCAGCTCTCTTGAAAATGCTTTGTAGTTTGATATTTTTAATTCTACATTGCTTTTATTTCATAACTTGCTACACCATATTGTCATTGAAGACTTCTGCTGGTTCAACATTAAGATGTGTTTATTCAAGACTGAATTTTGTAGAATTGTATGTTTGATGTGTTTGTTTAGAAGCACCTTTTTATCTTCTTTATAGTCAATATGATTAATCCCGTGTTTATCTAGCTGGTCTTCAAATTTTGATTACTTGCTGATGTGCCATTGTATCTTTACTTGACTCCTTGAACCCTTCAGTTGTGAAAGTAACCTTTCTCCCCTGGAGTAAGCTGCTTCTTAGGTGGCGATACTTCTGATAGTTTAATTCCTTCCTGCGAAAATTCAGTTTCAAATTCTATTGTTCCTAGGGCTAGATATGATCGGCGATGGTTTTAATATCTTCATGTAACAATTCAGTTTGGAAATCAGTAGGTCCTAGAGCTAGACAGTACTGACTGTGGCTGTACTGGTTTTGCAGAAGAATTGTTTCTGTCTTCTTTAGACTGATGCATCTGAGCTCCTATTCCCTACATAAAATTTTCAGTTATTTTTAACGATGCATGTAAGCATCTTTTCTTCCCCCTGATATACATTTCCTTTTGGTGCCTTGTTTGTGCGATGGTTCTCTACTATTGCAATCCCTGAGTTGCCAGGAGAGCAACAGTTTGCTTGATTTATATAAATCTATATATCTGTGTCTGACACTCACTCAAAACATGGAAAAGTATCACTTGCAAGGTTGGAAACTTGCTCTCTGGGCCCTCTACACATTTTTTTGACATTAAATAAACCCTGGGTTTATGATATTCTTGATAAAAGAAGGATTCTATTCACTATCTATCCTTTTTTTTTTCTTTTCTGGTTAATAAAAGTAGGATTCTTTACTCTTCTCTATGAAGACATTGACTTGGGGCGTAAGAATATGTTGGATGAACTGGGAATCCCTTTCCTGTGTTCGTTAAATGTGTATTTGAATTAAGGATTTTTTTTTTTGGGTAATTGAATTAAGGATTTAGTGAGGAAAAATAAAGTAGGAAAGAGTAAGAAAATATAAATTTTTTTCTTAGAGTGGATTAGAATATGTAAGAATTTAAAAAGCATTTGTCAATTAAAAATATTTTTAAACTAATTATTTTAATTTTTTATATTTCGTGTTATTTATTTATTTCTATCAAAATTTTAATAAATTAAGCAAAGGAAATAATTTTAATTTTTCTTAAAGTGGATTAGAATATATAAGAATTTAAAAAGCATTTGTCAATTAAACATATTTTTAAACTAATTATCTTAATTTCTTAAATTTTGTGTTATTTATTTATTTCTATGAAAATTTTAATAAATTAAGCAAGGGGAATAATTTTATTATTAATTTTTTACAGTTCTTTTTTTTCCTTCACAGATCTTCAATCCAATTACTTAAAAAAGAGTTAGATAACTTATTTTCAAGATCAAACTATAATTTTATTTACTTTTTGTTTTTGAAAATGTGAGTCAAAATAGAAGAAGAAAAAAAAATAAGAGCAACGGTACGAGGGCGTGCAACCATAAAATTACCGAAAGATCTCGAAAGAGGAAAGCTAAGAACTATCCAAATTTATAATAATATTAGCCTCACAAACTTACTTCTATCCAAATCTTCGCTACAAATGAAAAAATATAATTTAATTTTTATATGAAAAAATATTTAAAATATTGGTGAAATTCACTTTTTAATTTTTCCTCTCTCCTTTTTCCGTCCAAATTTGGATGGATTAAAAATGATTTCCGTCCAAAGTTGGATGGATTAAAAATGATAAGCGGGCTGCCTTTCTCTCTCTTCATTTTTGCCTCAAACCAAATACAATAATAAAAAATTATTTAATTCAATGAACTACTCTTTTTAGCGGTGAGACTGTTTGGTTTGATCTAACGAGGAATCAAAGTGTTGTCTATGACTCTCACACTAGTCTTCTGGTCTCCAAACAATGCACTAGCAAAGGTCCGAAATAATTTCATAAATATGTTAAAGAGCTTGACTTGGTGCCCTCTCGGAGTACTAAATTTTGGTAAAAAAATAAAAAGTAAGCAAATTATATACTGTTCGGTATTTTGTGTGTTTTTTAAAAGTGTGAAAAAATTGACAATAGTTGGAGAAAATTAGTAAAAATTTTAAAAAAATTGATAAAAGCTAAAACTGGTGTGAAAAAGTTGGAGAAAATAAAAAAAAAAAAAGATAAAGTAGGAGATTTTTGACCAAATTTGACGCTCCAAAAACACTTATTATTTGGCAACTCAAAAACTAGTAAAAAAATACCAAAAGTTACATTTTGCAACTTTTGGTGTGATTGGTAAAATTATAAATTTTTTTACTTTTTGATTTGCTCAGCAAAAAGTAAAACAAAAAGTTATCAATTTTTTTATTTGCTACAGTAAAAAACATACCAAACACACAAAAGCTTACCGCTTTTTTAATTTACTACAGTAAAAAATTTACCAAACACCCAAAAGTTACAAAAAAATGCTAAAAAATACACTTTGTTCAACCAAACATACAAAAAAATACAAAAAAAAAAAAAAAAAAACACACACACACACACACAAAATTACCAAAAGTTTAGCTTTTTTTTCTTTTTTTTTTTTTTTTGTGAACTGCCAAACGCCCTCTGTATTTAATTTTCCCTGGTTGATTTAATAAATAAGCTGTGGAATAGAAAATTTTAAATTAGTTTAGTAAATAAGCCAAGTCTAAATATTATTACAGTCATCTTGATCCTTTTTAGAATTTGTTTGGCACACTAATTTTTTCTAGGTTTTGATAAAAAATTATTAAAAGCTAATAAAAAGTTAAAAAAAACTATAAAATGCCAAACAACCCCTTAATATTTATACATAATTAAATAATAAACATATAAAATATAAAATACATTTATTATTTTGTATCTATATCATGGCATAGAGTGTTTTTTAATTCTAAGTATTGTGTTACAAAATTTTGACCTTTTATATTTTGTTTTTAGTATAATATATATAGTATTCTCTTTTTAGGAAAAAATTAATAAATAATATAAAAAATTAAATAATTCATCTTAGAAACAAGTTGAATCAGACTTTAATTTTGTTATAACTTAAAGGTGCTAAGCTTAAATTTTTTAAAATACTTAATCAATCAGTAGAGGTTGACATAGTTTTACTATTTTAATCTCCTGACATTAATTATGGGCTATTAAATTTTAATCTAACGATCCAGATGTATTGATACTATTTTAATTCAAAATAAACGTGAATGCATCTGAACCATCGAATTTAAAATCAACGATTTAGATTGTAAGTCATGCCGAATCACTACTCAATTACCCTCTTAACTAATATACAATTAATAAATAAGTTTTTTAAAAAAAAACTACTAAATATAAAAGTTGTGCATTATTGTTGTTTATGTCAAAATTGATTATACCTTCCTAAGTCCTAGATAATGCCATTTTGATTATTATTGTAATTTTTAGAAAATGTTTCCCACTCTATCCCATTCTATCCTATCAAAGGTGAGGGATTGAGTCACCAACTCCTTATTCTCAAATAAACCATATATTGATATATTTTTTATCTGTCAAAAAAAAAACACAAATTAATACTAATTAGAAATTGAATTTTGCTATTAGCTACGGATAACTGGATAAGAGGATATATATTTAAAAAATAAAAAAAAAAAGTAAGAGAGAGACTGAGAGAGAGTTAGGCAAATTCGAATGTAAAATACTTATTTATAGCATTTTGTTTGCAAATTTGGCCGTGGTCACTCTACATGGGAATGGAAATTAGATAAACACGTTGACGTTTTCGAATCGATTCGATGGAAACAACCCACGTAGAGAGAGAGAGAGATTCAAAATTTTCAACATGTTTTTTTGTTTGGAGGTGTTTCTTGCCATTTTCCTAAATCAAAACCATCGCTTTGAATTCACCTCCTTCCTTTGCCCATCCTCCTGCGTGCCATAACCCTTGTGGATCTCCCCCTTTATTTTCTTTTCCTTCGGATTCCCCGCTCTTTCATTTTCCGGGAAAACTGTTGGGTCTGGACCCAAAATTTGTTGGGTTGGCTCTGGTTTTCTTGGAAAAATGGGTATCTGTTGCAGCAAGTATGAGAGGTTCCAAAGGCTCGTGGTGGAGAAGAGACACCAATACCATGGCTGGGCTCATCCAAAGGAGGTTGCTTCTATGGCAAATGCAGATACTTGTACGGTACGTGTGAGGTTGGAAGGATCATCTAGGCTTGTATCAATGTTCACTCAACAAGGAAGAAAAGGGGTTAATCAAGATTCCATGACCGTTTGGGAGGTACCAAAGAAAAGTATAATGTATCTTTTTTTATTTCTAACCTTTTGAATTTTGGGCAATCTACTATATGTATGTATGTGTGTGTGTATGTGTGTGTTAATGTGTTGAGATTCTGTATAAATTTCTGCATGCATTATTGGTCTGTCTGATTATGCAGAGTTCGTTTACAATATAATGGGATGATATTGCTTTATTGTTTATGCATGATCAGCTAAGTGAACTCAGTTACTTTTTTTTACATGAAATTCTTTTATTTTGATCATGTTTTTGATTGTATAATTGCAAATAAATTGGCAACTTGTGCTTGCATTTTTTTTTTTGGGTGGGGTGTGTGTGCTGGGGGGGGGGGTTCTGTTCTAGTTTTGTAATTGAAGAATTTTAAATTTTATCCTTCTGGATACTTCCAACTATAGAAGCAGAGCCATATTAATTTCAAGGTATCTGATGCTTTCAACTATTCAAGTTTTAGCATTTTGTGTACACTGCGGTGGAAGCACACACTGCTTGTATTAGTTGTTCGTATTCTTCTCTTATGCTCTGTTTGGAATTGTGAATTTGGTGAGATTTGATTTCATTTGATGAGAATTCTCATTTATTTTTATGTTTAGAATTAAAATAATGTTTTATGAGTTGGACTTAATTTCATTTCATAACTTAAATTTTAAGATTTTTATATCATTTGAAATCTAACCTAAAACAATATAATTTGATGAGAATTCATTTTTTTTAAACCATCTAAGTAAGTGAGCAAATTTATCCTCATATATCATATTTACTATATTTTCTATTTTCTATTAATATGGTGAAATTTGGTGTATATTTATCTTAAATTAATTAAATTGAATTCTTAAATTCAAACACGTGTTTCAAATACAAAATTTTATTTATCAAATCAAATCAATTCTAAGAAATGAATGTTTCTAAACGGAGTGTTAATTTTTTTTTCTTCTTCCTCTTTGCCTACTCTCTGTTCCTATTCTCTTTCCAGTTTCTGCAAATTATGTCCCGGTCCTTTTTATTATTTCTACAAATTAATCATAAGATTGAACGGAGTTGAGAAAGGATATCTAGGGCAGTTGTGAAGGGACTTTGAGGGGGTATTTGCAGAATCTAATTTAGTGACAAGAGACACCAACTGATATTCTCGCTTTATATATTAGTATCCTTTCAGTACAAGTTAATCATTGAATTATTAATGAGCTTTCAGTTGCTTCCTTCAGAACTTTAATGGTGAAAAAGATATACGGAAGTATATTGGTATCCTCGAAGCATCATCAGTACGAATTAGTGATTGAATTTTTAATGAGCTTTCAGTTGCTTCCTACAGAACTTTAATGGTGAAAAGGATACATACTTCTGTGCGGTGTTTGATGGGCACGGTCCTTTGGGTCACAAAGTGTCACAAGAAGTACGACAATTGTTACCATCAAAGATTTGCTCGTTGCTTAAACGGTCACAAGTTAAGGGATCCCATTGCAGCAATCGAGCTTATAATAAATCACAAGTTAAGGGATCCCATTGCTGCAATCAAGCTTATAATGAAAAGAGAAAAGTTGATGAGGAACATGATCATAACAATCCATTCTTTTCTTCATGGAAAGCTAATTTAATCAAGTCCTTTGAAGAGGTAGATGAAGATCTTTGTGACAATGCTGCTCTTGATACCTACTGCAGTGGGTCAACAACAGTAGCTGTAATCAAACAGGTATAGGTTTAATGTCCAAATTTTGCGTTAAGGAGCCTATTTGAAGATGCTCACATTTATAAGGAGATGATCCCTGTTTGTTTCAATTTTCAGGGTGACAACTTGGTAATTGCAAACCTAGGGGATTCACGTGCAGTTCTTTGCACTAGAGATGACAATAATAAAGCCATTCCCGTGCAACTCACAGTTGATCTGAAACCAAATGTTCCAAGTAAGTTACATTATTTTTATTTAAAAGAAAGACTAAAGTGCTCCGTAGTTGACTTCCCTCTTCCCCGTGTATCACTACTCAGATGAGGAGGAAAGAATTAAGAATTGTGAAGGCAGAGTTTTTGCAGTGGAGGAAGAACCAGAAGTGTTTCGAATGTGGATGCCAGGGAATGATTGCCCAGGTCTCACAATGGCAAGGGCATTTGGAGATTTTTGCTTGAAAGATTTTGGTCTAATCTCGACCCCAGAAGTTTTTTACAGGAAGCTTACAGAGAGAGATGAATTCGTGGTCTTGGCAAGTGATGGGGTAAAAGTCACTACCTAAATGTGGTTCAACGTAATATTTCTTTTTTGGAGGTGAACAATTCCATAACTAAAAATTTATCAAATGATTGTTTGTGTTCAAGAATTCTATTTGGTTGGTCGATTGTGATAATTAGTTTTCAAGATTAGTCAATAAAGTTATGAGCTTGGCCTTGAAAATCTGTTGATAACAAGCACCAGCATAAACCTTTTTTGGAGGAGGCTGATTTAGTAGTGGTGGGCAGTAAATAGTTAAAAATTGATGTTAATCACCCAGTCGACAATAAGATTAGTATATCTCCAGTTAACATAAATACTTTTTTTCTCACAAAAGATACATGCTGAATTGGAAGGATTATTGAACTCATAGCACTAGCAGTTATGAAGAACCTTGTAGCACAAGATATTGGCTGTCTACTGGGTGAAATATGAAGTTTGCTTTCTCTAACATACAGAATCACTTTGTTTGGTGTTCATTATGGTCTCTGAGCTCTGTAACTTTTCCCGCTTACCCATGATATGGACCTTCTCAAAATGAAAGTGCTGGTTTTCTCCTTTTTTTTTCTATTCAGGTATGGGATGTGCTATCAAACAGCGACGTCGTAGAGATTGTTGCTTCAGCAAGGGAGCGATCTTTAGCTGCTAGACTGCTGGTAGATTGTGCTGTACGAGCCTGGAGTTTCAAGTATCCGAATTCTAAGACTGATGATTGTGCGGCCATATGCTTATTCTTTAGGAACCAGAGTTTACTAACCAAATCCATGTCAGGTGGGGGCCGATTCAGTGAGAGTTACACTCACTTTGCAGTTCCTTATTACTCCAAAAATTTAAAAGAATGATAATGGTCTCAACATTGTATTGAACTGTGAAACCGAAGCACGCCCCAAGCTTTCTTGATCCGCTAGTCATGGGGTTGTATATATTGTTCAATAAGAAACCAGCTCAAGATTCAAATTCTTGAAACATAATTGTATCCTCCTTATTGAAACCCCAAGTTGGGTTTTATACATTGTTTAAAGAGACCTTTGAAGTAGCAGAGCAGGGGCAGAATCTGAGAAGTATTGACATATACTGCCTATTTGCTTCAGTTTGTCTGTTCTTAACGTTGCCACTCTGGACTTGACTGCTTAATGACAGTATACTTTCATGGATGACAAGGGGCAGGTTTAATTAGTTCAATTTTAGACTCTAAAGGGAAAAGTTCTTTCTGTATTTGTGACAGGCTATCATTATTATTTTTTTTATGTCCTCTTTGTCTCACATAATTCATTAAGCAAGCAGGAATGATAAGAAAAACAAGAACAAAACCTCAACAATTAGTGCCTACAGAGTTTCCAGCATCCTAATTTCCCTTGAATTCTTACAATTGGCCTAATATATATATATATATATATACACACATTCTCTAGCTATAAAGCAGCCAAAAAAAAAAAAAAAAGAAAGAAAGAAAGAGAGAAAAACTAAAAATATTAATGGCGGAGTGTGCGTCCTATCCGTCTCTCCGAAATGCTTCAATGGCGACAGGCCGGGGACCTGTATTCTGCGTGCTTATGGATTTTTAGAGTTGTGCCTAGAGGTTATATTCTTGGAGAAAGTCCCATGCATTTCTCTTTCCCACTTCTGTCATTGCAGCTTGGTTTGGTTACTTTCTTATCCGGAGCCTTTCACTTCCTTCTCTGCTCCTTCAGGCAGCCCAAGTATACAGCAGACATCCTGGTGTATATATATATGTATATAAGCCGAGGTTACTTTCATTCTAATGATAATTAATTGTGGGTTACTATTTTGTATCCATGTATGCGGGGTGGGATTGTCTTAGGCCCTTCATTTATCGGACAAAACGACACCTTCACGAAAGAAATTTTCTGTCCGAAGAGCACGTTGTTGCTTGATGTGTATGAATTGTTGGGTTTGATATTCTTTTCCTTCTTAGTTGGCCTGCGGGCAGACGTGGGCGCGGTCATGAAAACAGGAAATTGGCTACCACTTGTCATAGACCTCCTACCATTCCTTCTCCCAATCTCCCTCGCCAAAATCTTATCAATGGTTGGCACTAAGTCACAGCCTCAAATTCGACACACTTTGAATGAAGGTTTCGATCTGATGGTCGTGGGAAGAAGACACGACACCAATTCACCTCTCGTGAGTGGACTTGTCGAGTGGTGCGAGGTTAGGGAGCTGGGAATTATTGGAGACATTCTATCTTCCTCTGATTTTAAGCGCAAAGCATCAGTTTTGGTGACACAACAACATTCCTCATCAGATGATCCAACCCGAACCGACTCCTACTTGACTTAAAATTGAACCTTTTTTTTTTTTTTTGGTTGGGAATCAAAAGTTCCGGCTGCTTTTTGTGATCCCCCTCTGCTAATTAATGGTGATTTGAGAAAATTGCAATGGGACAAACGAATCCAATTTTGTTTTTTCAATGTCATCGTGGCCATGTTTCTTCTTGTGCGACTATAAAATTATAGATAAATTGAACATTGGTGTTGAATGTTGTGAAAACATAGATGCATAGTATGGATGAAGACAAGAAGCAGAGGAATCTCAAACTCAAAAGCATCCAACACCTCTTATTAACAGAAACAAAACAAAATATTCGAGGAGTAAGAAGAGGCACTTGTGTTAGTGCTGAGGAGAGCGCAAATAGGACTCAAGAGACTTCAGTTTTCGTGATCCCACAAGTCTGCCACGCTCCTAAAAGGCCCTTCGTCCTCGTTAACAAAGAAATCTTCCCCATCGAACACTTGTTTCTGCACTCATAACATATAAACTTAATTCACTACGTACCACTTTACTGACTGTACGTATCAATAATCAGCACAAGTTGCACGTACAATGACCTAGTCATGAGTACCTGATCTGGAATGCTGCAAAGAAGTTGGAAATCTTCATCTGGGATTTCCCAGCTAAACACATTTATGTTCTCTTTGATCCTCTGAGGATTGATTGATTTGGGAATGGCATTGGTTCCTCTCTGAATAGCTCACCTCACAAGCATCTGTCCTGGGGTCTTGTTCAGCTTCCTTGCTACCTTCTCCACTGTTGCCTCGTGAATAAGGTCACAACCGCCATGTTGCGAACCCAATGGGGAATATGCCTGAACATTAATTCATCCAGAATCATCAACATACATACCACTTTAAGAAACAATTCTGCCCGCTCAAATAAGGCTATGGATCAGTTGGATAGTCATTGTTAGCCATATTTCAGGCCAATTTACTTTTTTACCTCAAAAATCCCAATTCACATAGATCAATCCAGCTATATAAATTTACAAATTGTAAAATTGTTTGATATATGTTTGAACTGTTTCTTTTTCATAATTTTGATCAATCCACAGAGACACACACACACAAATCCATCTATATTCTCGCCGATGGTGCTTGCCCCATCAATGCAAAAAATATAGAACTTCCAAAAGATCCAAGTTCACCTAACTTAAGGAATATTAAGAGAGAATGGGCAAAGTCTGATGATCTTACAGTCACATGGATGCTATTCTTCTTGCAAAACTCCAGCATTTTATCATTCCTCCACCCTGGATGCACCTCCATCTGAGAGAGAGAGAGAAAATGAAAAGGCTATATATATACCAAGCCACTTGGGTATCATTTCCGTCATCTCAGTTACCCTAAAATAAATAGAACAAAAACAATAAGCCAAGCATTCAGTCATATAGACTCACTTGGCACACAGAAGGCATTGTTTGAGCAAAACCCAGTAGGTTATTTAGCCTCTTAATAGTAAAATTGCAGACAGCAATATCTCTAACAAATTTATCCTTCACAAGCTTCTCCATTTCTCCCCAAACCCCTTCCATGTCGAATTCCAAAATATCCCCTGCCTTTGGAGGCCTGCTGGCTCCATCCTTCAACCGGAATGGCCAATGGATCCGAAATGAATTAAGACACAGACAATCACAATGTTTTATACTCTTGAAAAATATACATACATTATAAAGACTTGGCCGGAAAAGGACACAGACATCACACCAGATACAAGTCAAGGTAATCAAGCTGCAGTTCTTGAAGGGTGTTCATCAGTGCTGGCCGAACTCTCTCCGGGGACAATTCAGTACAGCTATATTTACCACCACAAATCCATATAAACAATACCACCTGCTTCATTTGCATGCTAAACTTGTAAAATAAAGATTTGGTAATTATATATATGTACTCCATTGTAAACATTCTCACCATAGTTTAGATGTAACAAAAAGATCCTTCCTTTCAACTCCTGCATGAATGGCTGCCTTAATCCCATGCCCTGCCTGAGAGTTTAATTTGGAGACCAGCAAATGACATAACGCAATCTTCAAACTATAAATTTATTTATATGTTGATGGTGCACAAAATGATGATCAAAAAGAAAAATAAAAAAGAATTGGTTTGAATCAATTGAGAGAGAGAGAGAGAGAGAGGGGGTGAGAGCACATCTTATTGAAATCCATATTCCCATGCCGTGTCCACGTGTCTGTAGCCACCCTACATAAACATGGCAGGCTGGTGAGTTAGCATTTTGATTCACCATATCCAATGAATTTAATTTTGAAAAATCAAATACAATCTAGTATATATAGGCATAGTTGTGAACCCCGTACCATACTGGCTCAAAAATAATACCTTACTCTATGCGTTTTATACCATGATTAATACCGGCCATTAAACGGTTAGTACTGGACAATATTAGGAATATCGGTCAATACTGGACAATATGAAAAATTTTGAAAATTTTTGTATTTTATGAGTGATAGATAAAATAATTAATTTCTTCCCATTTCTTATTAACTTTTTTTTTTATTTTATTGTAGTACTATAAAATGTAAAATATAATAAATTAGTTATGTAACATCATATTTATAACTTATATTTTATTATTAAATTATATTTTATAATTATTTAAATGATATATTAAATATTTTAAGTAAATATGTCTTTTTACAAATATATAATTTCATAATAAGAAATTCGAAATGTTACTCCGAAATGCATCAACACCAATACATGCCGTAATGGTAACAAAATGGGTACGCTATTCGGTACAATATTCACAAGCGCATATAATAGGTCATGCACCATCAAGCAATGATCCCGTAGCATTCTTAAATGAACAGTGTAAAACAATTTGACAAATTTCACCCAGTCAGGTGTATGTATTTTTGTATTTATATGGAGTAATGCCACACCATATGAAATTTTTACCAGAAAAATATTCATTGTATCAGAATAATGTAGCTAAAAAACGATACCCTTTTATAACCAAAAATAAAAAATAAAAAAAAATACGATTGCCATATTATTTGATACAATTTTCTGGTAAAAAATAAATAAATATTGTTAAAAAATCATATAAAATGTAAAACAGGTAAAAATTAATACACCAAATTTAACATAAATATAAATAATATACATAATAGCCTACGCCACCTAGAAAAAAAATACTTAGTTTGATTTGATATAAATAATATACGTAAGTCAGCTTAAGGGGAAATGGAAGTACGTACCTCAACGACAGCAGTGAAGACAGCATTGGTGGCCTGAGAACCAGACTTCCAGGTGCCCAATCCGACAGCCGGTATGGTGTGGCCACTCGACAGCCTGATCCTCTCCACTTGCTCACCCTGTGGAGTAAACGTTGCCTGATGAGCCATTCTCTCTCTTTCCTCTTCAATCGATCGATCTATTCTTTGGGGTTTTATACCTGCACATACTAAGTCACAAAGATATAGATATTATTGATATATATATATACACACACACACACACATTATATACAAAAAGATTGATATATAGGATATTGCATTAATTTTGCATGGATTCACTGCATGTCGGACACGTACAGAGCAATTAACGTGTTGCGTGTCTCTTGTTGCCAATTGTTTTGCCTCTAGCTTTTATTGACTGGACCCTTCCAAAAGTTTCATTCGGTAATGTTAGTGATGAAATTCAAATGAAATGAAAGGTGCACATTGCAATGAAATGACCCACGTACCCCTGCTACTGCCGCACTTATAAGTTAATGATGGAATGGATCGATCGATCGATGGAGCCCCTTCAATAGATCAAATGGACAAAGGTCTAGTCAACTGAATGAAATCAACGGAAGGAGATGGAGAGGAGTGGAGGATAAATTGGGAAGGTCATTTGATTTACATTCACCCACGAGGCCCTTTCTGATCTAATCATCAGTTCTTGATCAAACATTAATTTCTGATCTGTTCAGGGATTAGATTAATTTTTAATGTTTTTTGAGTGTGTTACCGTAGTTTTTGGATGTTTTTTTTTTTTTTGTTTTGTTGGGAAATTAATTAGTGTTGTTTAATTAAGCATAATATTAAGTTCTTTCCTGTCGCTTATATAATACACGAACCAAAAGGCCCTTTTGCTTTGCTTTGCTTTGCTTAAATTTGGACTTAAATCCAGTGTGAATCTTGATTTTAGAAGTAAGAATAAGAAAAATCATAATAACGATAAGGAATGCTGTGCAGTCGCGCAGCTTGTGGCTTTTGACCGTTATAAATCAAAGACAAAATTAGTTGCATTGTAACTGAAAAACTGGTCATAACATTATTTAAAAAATAATTTCTGAATGAAGGGAGAGGATTAGAGAAAAAGAGGCTGTATTCAAATTTCCAAAAAAAAAAAGGTGAATTACACCTAGACCACCTCATCATTAGGATAATTACACTTAAACCCTCTAAACATTTGAACTTTACATTTAGAAATGTTTATAACACTTAGATCATTCCATTAGTTTTCTCTATTAACTGCGTTGTAAAATAACAAAAATGTTCCTGCCTTGTCAACAACGCTCAAGGGGTCGATGTGTAATTAATCTAATATTCAGAGAGTTTACGTGTAATTTATTCTTATTAAAATGGTTTATTTTATTAAAATATATTAATTTTATTAAATCTAATAATAATTTATTATTAAATTAAGTTATAATGATACATTTTATCAAAACTAATTATTATTAAAAATAAATTATTTAATTTAAATATATTTTATTAAATTAATTAATCAATAAAAATTTAAATATATTTTATTAAATTCAATTAATTTTATATTTTTATAAAATTATATATTTTATTTAGATAAAATTAATTATTGTAAATAAAATTATATCACCAAACATATTTATGTTTTAACTTATGTTTTAATAAAATTATATATTTACGTTTTTAGAAATACTCAGTAAATGCATTTTTATAGGATATGGCCCAAAAACGATTGCTCTACAATTGTTTTTGATCTAAAAATTTATTATTTTTAATTACATCAATCCTTAAATGTATTGAACTAATCTTTTAAACTATTTTTCTTAAAAATCTACTCCCATTAATAAAAATGTTTCAAATTGTTTTAATTACTTAATTAAATAGTTTACTCATTTTAATTTTATTTTTAATTATATGATTAAAACTGTGTCAAATTAAAAATTAAATTAAATTAAAAAACGTTGCATTTAAAAAATTTAAAGTAAATAATGTTTTTAATTTGTTACTATGTAATTATTTTTAGATACATTTTTCTTTGGTCAAACTTAATTTTAATGGAGGATTTTTTTAAAAAAAAAATTAGTAATTTTTAACTTTTATCCTATCATGATCAAAATACTGTTTATAAATTACAAAAATTAAAACTATATAAGAATTAAAAATTGAATTGATAAATATCAATATTTTTTATTAATTAATAATTTTATTTTATCCTATCATGTTCGAAATAATTTTTATAAATTATAAAAATTAAAATTATAAAAAAATCAAAAATTAAATTGATAAATATCAATATTTTTTGTTTTATTAATTATTTTCAAAATAAGTCCTCTACTCAAATTGAGTTTAATGATTAGATTTTTAATATTAATAATAATGGACATAAAATATTCAATATCCACCTATAAACAATAAGATAAGTAAAGAATATATATATAAATCCATTTAATTTTTATCTAATTGTTCATTCCTGGGAAAAGGAAGGAGCAGATAGAGCAAAGGCCTCAAAAAATATATTTAAAAATAACTAAATAATAAAAATTAAAAAAATTAATTATTTAAAATTTTTTAAATGCAATGTCTTTTTTAATTTAATTTTTTTATTTCACACAGCTTTAACCATATAATTATAAATAAAATTTAAATGAAAAAAAATATGTAATTGAGTAATTAAAATAATTTGAAACATTTTTATTAGTGAGAGTGGATTTTTAAGAAAAAATAGTTTAAATGATTTGTTTAATATATTTAAGGATGGATGTAATTAAAAATAATAAATTTTTAGATAAAAATGTTTGTTGAACAATCATTTTTTAGCCAAACCTAGTTGAAAAAGTTTGCTAGATATTTCTAAAACATAAATATATAATTTTATTAAAACATAAATAAAAACATAAATATGTTCGGTGATATAATTTTATTTATAGTAATTAATTTAATAAAATATATTTAAATTAATTAATTTAATGTTATAAATATTTATTTCTAATAATAATTATTTTTAATAAAATGTAACATTATAACTTAATTTAATAATAAATTATTATTAGATTTAATAAAATTAATATAATTTAATAAAATATTTTAATAAAATAAACTATTTTAATAAGAATAAATTATTCCTAGACTCTTGAATATTAAAATTCCGTTTGGGATAAATTAGTATGTGCTAATGACTAATGGCTAGTAGTTAGCTAAAAAAAAAGTTAGTTAATTTTGTGTTTGGGAAGGAAAAAAAATAGCTAATGGCTACTAGCTAGCTAAAAAAAAGTTAGCTAATTTTGTGTTTGGGAAGAAAAAAAGTTACTTTTTTTTAAGTGGCTAACTTGTAAAGGTAAATTGACATTTTTACCCTTGAAAGTTTAAAAGAAGATTAAAATATAAGAGGGTAAAAAAGTCCAACCACTATTGAAGTAGCCATTAGCACATGCTAATGGTTACTCTTCCCAAACAGAACCTAAGTTAATTAACATAGACTCCCTGATTATTGCTGACGGGTAGGGGCATTTTCGTTATTTTACAATCTAATTAATAGAGAAAACTAACAGAAAGACTTAAGTATTATAAACATTTGGAAATAAGAGGTCTGAGCCTAAAGTTCAAACGTTTAGAGGGTTTAGATATAATTAGTTTAATGTTAAAGAAGTTTAGATGTAATTTATACCAAAAAAAAAAAAAAAAATCGTCAAATGACTGGCTTATTAAATAAAGAAGAGTGGTGTAGAGCTCAGTGTGTCCAGTTCTCACCAGTCATTGTTGTAGGACCCACGTAGAACTCACAAAAATAAGAGGAGAAAAGAGGAGAAGAGATTTGAAGTAAATGGTGAGAAAAGATAAAAAAGGGGAAAGAGAATTGTTTTTTGGTTTTTTGAAAGATGGATGGGAGGGAGAATGGACAGCAAAGCAAAACATATTGTTAAAAATACTGTTATATATTTTAAAATATATTTATTTGATATATTTTTGTAAAAATAATAAAGAAATTAAAAATAAAATAGAAAAAACATACTTTAAAATTTATTTTATATACATTCCTTAACAAGTCACCTCTGTTTATTTTCTTTTTCTATTGTTCACTTCTTTTCAAACAGAGTAATTTTTTTTTATTTTTTTAACTTAACTTTTTTCACTCCCATTAATCTCCTATAAAAAAAAATGCTGAGGTTTAATTTAATTATGGAAAAAGTTATTTTTTTTATTTTTTAATTTTTTGGGTCTTATATGATTTTTTTCACAAAAATTTAATTTCATTTAGAAGTTGTAACTTTTAAATATAATAATCTCATCATAAAAGAAAAAATTAAAAAATTAATGTTCATTTAAATAAAAGCTATTCGTTTACATAAAAAAAAAAGTAATGAAAAAGTTAATTTTTCTTAATTTTTACATAAATAGATGTGAGTTTTTTATTTTTATTTTTTTTAAGAATTCAATTAACATGTGTAAAATGTTACAACTTCTTAAAAAAATAAATTTATAAAAAAATCATGCAAGACAAAAAAAAATAATAATAATTAAAAAATAATATATATATTTTTTACAGCTAGACGAAACCCAGAGATTGGGATTCTGGGTCCCAAGTTCGAAACAGACATTGACTGGTACAACACAAATGCCATTTTCATTAACTTCAAGAGAAAGCAATACCAGGGGTGTGCTTCCAGACCCATAAGAAAAAGGATCCACACCAAAGATTCGGCATTAAAGCCTGTCTGTCTGTCAGCCCCCTCAGATTTTGCCCTTTCTTCCAATTACGGAGGCCCCACGGCCTACTTTGGTGTTTGGAACAATAATTTTTAATAATTTTTGTTATGTTTTTACTAGAAATTGTTAATTATAATTGTTGATGTATTTGTTAAAATGAGTAATAATTTTTACTAATTTTTTATAATTTATGAGTGTTTGATAAAATTTTTAATAATTTTTGATAATTTTTAATAATTTTTGATAAATTTTAAGAACTTTTAGTAAATTTTGACTTAAGAAGTTATTGTAATATAGAGTCCGTTTGGTTGGTTAAAATTTGGCCAAAAAGTACAATAAAGATAGAAAGATGTGATATAAAGGTGATAGATGTTAAAATTTAATTGGAAGAAAGTATAAAAAGTAATTAAAAATTAGTGAATTTTGATAAAATTTTATAGGTCAAACAGGACCATAATAAAAGAATGACAAAAGTTAATAATTTGCTAAATATTTAAAAATTAAAAATTAATAATTTTTTACTAAAAATTTCGCTGCCGAACACCCCTTTGTCTCCGTTCAACCGTGGTTCATCCTCAAAATTGGCTGTGTTTGGATGGGTTCTAACTTGCGTCCCATCCCTTTAGGGGCATGTTTGGCTGGAAGTAGCCCTTGAGTTAAAAGAGTTTCACCATTCAATTGCAACTAGCCTTTTTTTTTTTTTTTTTTCTTTGGCTTAGGCTGTGGTATTCAGATTTCAGTTTCCTTAGCAAGTAGGGCTCAAGAGTCCATCGAAGGGAGCAAGGGCAAAAATGCTGAATATTTATTAAGGTAGAATATTTATACTTCCCTATGAATTTTTTCACTCCACATCACTTTTTTTAGAGGATTTATTTATTATTTATTATTTAAATCAAATAATAAAAAAGTATTATTACTAAAGTCATAACAAATAAAAAAAAAAAACAATTAAAACAGAGGCTATTGCAAGAAACACAGAATGCTTGAGACGCGGACACCAAATGTTTGATCATATCAACATTTGACAACACGCAACCTCACACTTTTTGAGCAGACCAACCGCAACAGCAGGGTCATTGGTCGTGGCCCACTCCGAAACTATCTTCCAAAAATTTCCGAGCAAACCCGACAGAGACCGGTCGATTTCCCCCCTTCCCCTTTCCCGTATCCCGAAAAAAGTAATCAAAAATAAAACAAGCACACAAGGCAATTGAGCCCACAAGCAATAACCCTTTCAGCACCCCCACACACACTGCCCAAACAATGAGAAGCATACACAAACCCACCTTCTTTCCACAAATCATCGTCATATACAAAAGTTCGAATTATAAAATTACTGGTGTGATCTCTCATCCTATTTTCCTTGGACTTGCTTGAACATTAATTTTGTCAATAAAATAAGCCAAATTCTCCTGTCAATGGTTAGATTTTGAGTTCATCGGACTTCAAATATATAAATTAAAAATCTTTTATATGAGAGTTCAAATAATTTTGACAGTCATATTAAATTTACACATCTTATACTCTTCATTTTAATAAATTAAAATTACACGTCTTGTACTCTTCATTTTAATAAATTTATCCTTTACTTTCGCCCATGGACGCAAGCCTTCAAGCCAAATCACATAATTTTTTATGTTTTTTTGTGTCTATTTCATAAATCATCCACTTTTTTTTGTATATAATCTATTTGTTCTTAACTATGCAATTAACAAAAGCATAAGCAAAGTTAAGATGGTTTCTATACCAACCAAAATAAAATACCACCATTTTATACACCACAACTATAACTATCAAGTAGATACATAATGAAGTTCATAAACATTGACTAAAACTCTTGACAAAAAAAACAAAAAAAAGAACAAACCAAAAGGCAAACAAAACAGCCCCCCAAGCCCACAGTTAAAGCTAGATGGTTGTGGATTTGCGGACGACGTATCTGTAGGCGGCAACTTTTCTTTTCCGTGAGGCCGAGTTGTCGACTGAAAGCACCATTTTTCCAGCTTCTTTGGCGGTGAATGAGCTGTGGATTGCTTCTTCGGTGGCAGCCACCTTCCTTGTCTTCCCAACAGCAATGGTGTAGCTACCTTCAGCAATTGGCACAAACTCAGCGCTGTACTCCAAATCCCATCCTCCCACCACAATGTCCCATGTAATTGTTGCACCAGCCTAATCACCCAAATACACTAAAATCAAAAAATTTACCAAACAACAATTTCACCAACCCACCCTAGGAGGCAATAACTTACATGATGCGAGAGTTTTCAAACCATAGTGGCCTTTTTTACCTTATTTACCAAAAAAATTATGGTTGCGTTTGGCATACAATTTTTTACTGAAAATCTCTGAAAATCTCTATAAATCTCTGTTAACTTTATATCACATCAACTTTTTTCTCTCACTGCACGCATTACAAACTCTCCCCAAATCATAATTTATCTCAATTTATCTCATTTTTTTCTCACTCCAAATCAACCCATATGTTGAGTACGAGTTTAGGTAATATGCTCGCTCTATGGGGAGATTAGCTGAAAACAAGGAAATGAAAATAAAAGAAAGAACAACAAATGAACCTCGATGCCCTCAATCTGTATGTTCACTCTCTCTCCTCCCTTGACAGTGAACTCGGATGCTGGTTTTGGTGGACCATTCTGCAAATCACTGGGCCGGCTTAGTCCACCATATTGAACAGGAATGTCCTCTGGCCTAATAAACCTGATCAAACCACAAAACCCACTTCAATTAACCACACTAAAAGACAAGCTGATGAAGAAAATAACAGCTAGGATTTTTTTTGATTATATGAAAGATGTCAAGAAGTAAAAGACAATACCAAAGAAAGACAGAGATGAACTACACCCAGTAAAAAAAAAAATTCAAAATACAAAATACAAAAGTAACAATAGTCAACATCCCAGATCTCTAACAAGTAATAAACAAACAAAAGCTGCAATTAAAAAATGAAAATTTCAAAATTTGATTCTAAAGAGAAGATTTAGAAGCAAACAAACAATGAAACAATGAGACAACAGCATAAGAAAAAATGAGTAAATAGGAATTGAATTACACCCACTTGTAGAGGGTCTCTGCAGCATTGCCTTCTTTCGAGATCACGAACTTGCTCTTAGTTCGTTGAGTCAAGAATGGACTGAACATTGAATACAACACGCTGAAGTACCATGGTACATTGATAAATATCTACATCCAAAAAACATCCCCAAAAAGAAAAAAGAAAACATCATTCAACGGTTGGTAATGGCAGATAAAACCATGAAGAACAAGGACGCAAAAAATAATATAGAATATTAAATGTGAAAACCTTTCGGGCAACCATTTCAGGGTAATTGTCCTGGAACAGAGAGAGGATGTGATTAGAGGCGACCCTTAGCTCTTTCTTTGGCATGTCTTTGAGATCAGTGACCTGAATGATGGAGTTAACCCCACCGGGCTTGAAATGCAGGAGTTTAATCCCTCTCTCAAGCACTTGAACTCTCCATCTGAGGAACTTATGGAGCTTCTCATCGTCCCCAAACACTCTCTCGTACATCTCCTTGTCTTTGAACACTCCATATGCGTTGTAACAAACTGGGTGTCCCTCTCTGTCGTAGCCCCGCATGTGAGCCACCACTCCTTCGAGCTCTTTGAACCCCAACTCCTCTTCGAGAATGTTGTCGGCTTCGAAATCTTTCCGCCATGCCAAGCACTTGATCAGCATGTGAAGCGAGTCCGGGACTCGGAAGTCTCGAGCTCGGAGGAACTTGAGGAGGATCACATCTGCTCTGTCGTCTCCGCCGAGGAGAGGGATGCCCCACATGGAGTCGGGCCCGTGAGAGGCCATCAGCTTGTCTTTGAGCTCTTGGAGCGCTTTTCTCTCGGATGACTTGAGGTGAGAGCTCAAGTAAGTGTCTTCTCTGAAGGAAGGACTGCGAAGCGCCGCGGCCTCCATTAGTGTGGTGACGAAGCTTTTCTTGAAAGGGGCCGGCTTTGGGGAGGCTGCTGGATGTGGGTTTTGCTGGAGGGTCTGCTGAATTGAGATGGGTGATGAGGCCTCCATTGATGGGTTGGGTTTGAGTGAGAGTCCCAGATGGAATCCACTAGAAGGAGTCTAGGATCAGATCAGACCAGAACGCAGGTTTAGAGAACGAATCGATAGGGTAAAAAATGGTGAATATTTTTGTATGTGCCTACAATAGAAAGAGGTCAGAGAAGCACAGGTTTCGATTCTTTGAAAACTACTAGAATAGTTGCAGAGCAAGAGAAAGGGACAGGATGAGAGAGAAGAAAATAGAAGGAGGTGATTGTGGGTTTGGATTGCTAAAGCCATAAATTATTGGGCACGGGAAATGACATGATTAGTCTTTGTGAAGCCGAGAGGAAAAGTTTCAAATTTGAATCAACTTTTAAAAAAGCGGCTTGAAACAGAGCATTGAGAAGGAGGAAAATTTTTTTTTAAAAAAATGAGAGTCGTTTCAAAGTCTAAGGAAGCCAACAATGGTCCACAGCCGAGATATGAGTTGAGCTGAGCCGATGAGAAGACAAACAAGCCATGAGTGCCCCCAGGCGTAGGGTCAATCGGTACTGTCCTGGCCGGTCTACCAGTCTGGTACAGTTATGTGTCACAACTCAATATTAAATGATTAAAAAGGTCGTTCAGTTGTGATTTGTGTGATAAAAAGTGAGAGAATATAAAATAAAATATGAATTTGTAAATTATATAATAATATAAAAATAAAAAATTTTTAAAAATTTTTAATTTTTTATTTCACTCTTAATGCATTCTTAAGAAATATTTTTCAATTTGTTTATTTTAAATTTTTTAATTTTTTGTATGACTTTTTATTAAAATTTTATTTATTTATGCGTTTGAAGTAATAAAAATTTAAGTATTTTTTATTTTTTAAATTTTATCAAAAATTATCAAAAAATTATAAAATTAATAAAAATTATAGTCTCGTAACTTGGGTAATAAGAGAAAAAGTTAATTTTTTTTTAATTTAAAATTTTTTTTATAAAATTTTGCTGCTAAAACGGAACCTTGATAGATTGTTTCCCAAAAAAATCAACTTTTTTGTACGAGCATATAAAGTTTTTTTTATGGAAGTACGTTTTTATAATTTTTTTTAGTTGCAAGTATTTTTATAATTTTTTATTAATATAAATAACAAGTCCAAAAATTATTAAAATAAATAAAAATTAAAATTTAATAAAAAAAAGTTATATAAGACAGATATAGTTAAAAAAATCAAAAGATAATTTTTTTTTCAAATCAACCCTTCTGTGTCTCGAAGAAGAAATTTTATGCTGCACATCATTTGGTTGTGGAATAAAAATATGTTATGTATAAGGATTCAACAATCTATTTAGGGTCCGTTTAATAAGAGTAGTCATTAGCATGTATTAATGGTTACTTTAATTGTGGTTAGACTTTTTTATCCTCGTATATTTTAATATTCTTTTGAATTTTTAATGGTAAAAATGTCAATTTACCTTTACAAGTTAGCCACTTAAAAAAAATAACTTTTTTTCCTTCCTAAACATAAAATTAGCTAACTATTAGCCATTAACCATTAACACGTGCTAATTTTTCCTGAACGGAGCTTTAGTATAAGGTCTCATTTTGAGAGCGTATGTGTGAGTCTTAGAGAAATAAAATAATAAAAATTGCAATGGCCAAAATAAATAATATTACATTACGGGGATTATAAGTGGTTATATAGTTTTATTTAACTTCTGTTTGAAATTTTAGATTATAACTAAAAATATGAAAAATTATTAAAAATTATTAATTTGTATTGTACTGCATAAATTACAAAATTATAATTTTTAATCAAATTTTATTAAAGTTTTTATCACTTCAAAAACACCTTTAATACTAGAGAATGTTTAGTTGGGTAGAATCAATCAAAATTAATTAACTTTTATTAATTTTTTATAATTTTTATAATTAAATTTCACCATATATTATTTTTATATTAAATTTTTATACTTTTATTGTATTTTTTTGAGTAACTTTGGCCACCCAAACATTTCCGATGATAAATTTGGCAAAAATGATAAGCCAGAGGCATGCGCATTGTAGCGCAACTTTCAAACTAGTAAGGCTCAGTAAAAGTAAATGAGTACAATTATTTTAACAAAAGTAACTCCATCTCCTCTCCCCTTGAGTGCGGATATATAGGATACCTGGATATGTTTTTTTCATCCCACGTAAGATTGAGGGGTTGAATTGTGAATTGGCAACCCACCACATCTCATATTTGATAAACATATGGGAACGACAATAAATTAAAGGTGTGTTTGGTGAATTGATAAATGATTAAAATTTTTAAAAATATTTAAAAATTATTTATTTTTTATCTCATTATACAAATTATAAACTCATAAATTATCTCACTTTTTATTATTCTAAACGTTCCCTAAATTAATTATTAATTATTTTCGGGCTCAATATTTTTAATAAATGAGTTAAGTTTTAAGTTTATTTATTAAATAAATCGAGCTTAAATATAAGAGAACTCAACAAGCTAGGTGTGAGGAAAATTTATACAGCATATGATATTATTATATATTATTTATATTACATAATATATAATATGTTTAGAGCTCTAAAAAATTAGTGAAACTAAAAAAATTTAAAAAAAAAAGTTGGAGTTTTATATTTTTGGTTCTCCGAACAGTGTTAGTTAATTCCATACTAAGGGTTTGTTTGAAGTGTTGAAAATGTGACAAAATCTCTTAAAATCTCTGAAAATTTTTAAAATTTTTAAAATTTTCTGACACATTTTATTCTCCTCGTATATTTCGTAAAATTTCTATAAATTTATATATATCTATATATCTTAACAAATTTCTACAAATTCTAATAAATTTTTTACTATCCCCAATAATATTTTCACAAATCCCAATAACTTTTTTATAAATCCTAAAAATTTTCAACGATTTTCAATAAATTCTAAAATAAAATTGTTCGAAGAGATCCAAAAAAAAATTGTTCAAACAGATTCTCTCTCTAAAAAGCTGACTCAAAAATCAAAAAGTGTCACATCCATCTTTCAAAAATGTGGTTTGGTAGTTGCGTGCCAAACGCCAAAAAGTTACCCAAGTCACATTTTTTCGTTATTTTTTGACGCTCCAAATGCTCACTAAGAGTGTGTTTGGAAGCTAAAAAAAATGGTAAATTACACATACTTTCCATTAATATTTGGATAATTATACTTATTACCACAGGATTTAAAAGTTACATTTACTTTCCTTATTTGAAATACTATTAACATTGACCTCCTTCTACAAAATCAACCATTAATACTTAAAAAAAATGTCAAATTAACCTAAATTTTAGGTATTTTCTTTATTTTATCCCTTCCTCTATCACTTTTTTGTTAATTTTCTTTACCAAAATCTCCAAAAAATCTTTTGTTTTTATTTATTTTTAAGAATTTTTATAAATAAAACTACAAATATCTGACAGATGGAAGAATAAAATAAGAAAAATGAATAAAATTTTTTTTTTATATAAGTTTTAAGGGTTGATTTTATTAGAAGGGGTCAATGTTAATGCAATTTCAAAATAAGATAAGTAAATGTACCTTTTAAATATTGTGGATGTAAGTGTAATTACTTAATTGTCGAGGGATAATAAGTATAATTTAATAAAAAAAAAAGAGAAAAATGAGTTTATCAATGACTTTTTGACGTTTAATTGGCACAATTTAAAATTTTCTGATCAAATCCGCTCGAACAGTTTTGATTAAAAAGTTGTTAAAAATTTGACCAAAATTAAAAGTAATTAAAAAGTTTATAAAATTTTAAAATAGATAAAAAATAAAAATGATTAAAAATTAATAAAAATTTGTAACTGTTGGGTTGCAAAGGGCAGGTAAAGAAGGTAAAAAACGCCATACATCAAATTCAAAGCAAAACCCATGTGGGTCCTTCCGAACGCGTTACCTTGCTAGGGTTTGGATGCTGCAAATTAAGTAGATAGAGAAAAATGCATATTTCAGTTTGTTAAATTTCTTGACCTGACCTGTCATGGAAATTGCTAAGGGCCTTACAAATCATCAATGTTTTCACATCCGCACAACGTTCAAACCTCTATCATCTTTTTCTATTTGTTTTTTTTTTTTTTGGTAAGTCTCTATCATCTTTTTCAGCCGCAGGTGTGTCAATGATTTGGTACGGATTGATGTTTACAACGCGGTGGTATGGGTGTCCTCAGAGCACCTACGTAGAAACCACAGCATGGCCCATTCTCAAAGTTTTCAGGATTGAAGGTAAGCGTCGACTTTTCTCACAAGTAGGGTTTGTTTGGAGTAAGAAAAAATAAGATAAATTGAGATAAATTATGGTTTGGAGAGAGTTCGTATTGCGTACAGTGAGAGAAAAAAGTTGATGTGATATAAAATTAACAGAGATTTATATAAATTTTTAGAAATTTTCAGTAAAATATTGTATGTCAAACGCAGCCGTAGTCAGTTTTGCACTATGTAGTGGATTAGGGTATGTTTGGTTGGAGAGATTAGCTGATGGAGTATAAATAATATTATTGGGTAATATATGAGGTTAGATAGTACATAGGATTTTTTATATAAGGTTATTTTGTTTTAGTGTTTGGCTAATGTGGTACGAAGTGGGATAAAAAATATAATTTGTAATTGTAAATTTTTTTGAACATTTAGAATTTGGCGGAAAACAAATCTTGGGAGAGAGGATATATCATTTCACTCTGGTTAGCACATCTCCCATTTTAGAGGTATAAAGTTTAATCCAGATACATAATACTACAAATCAAACACATGATTAAAATTGAACTGATTAAAAAAAGTGGATTGCATCTCCAATATTTCATTTATATCCTATAAACAAACACACCTTTAAGGTTTGGTTTGTATTTATGAAATTGAAATTATGAGATTTGGTTTAACGGAAAATTGTATCCAAGTCATACTTGGTAATCTTTTAAAGTTATTAGTCACACTCAAAAAAAAGTATTACTTTTAAGTCACATTAATGTGAAAAATTTTGTATTTAAGTCATACTTTTGAGTGGGTCCCACGAGTTTGTTTTAAATATAATTTATAATATGACTTAAATGCCCTTTTTCTATAATTAACTGAGATGAAGTTGTTGAAAATTATGGAACCGAGAATCACGTTTTCCGTTTTTGTTTCATTCCTTATCAATTGCGTGAACATATAGTGAGATAAAAATCTGTTAAAGGATTATATACGAAGGAATACACATGGATTACGCGAGTTTGTGCTGTGAGATTAACGTCGATCGAATGAATATATACAGATCTGGATTACGTATTTAAACACATGACTGCGGTACTTTTTTTTTAGAATGCATGCTCGTTCAAAAATAGTACCGCGTTCAAAAACAGTACCGCATGACTATATCATGCAAACATCACATGTAAACACAAAAATAGTTCACATATCAAACGAATAACCGACAGTACCGCATGTGTGACAGTACCACATGTCTGCGGTACTGTTTTTTTCAGGATGCATGCTCGTTCAAAAACAGTACCGCACAACTCTATCATGCAAACATCACATGTAAACACAAAATAGTTCACATATCAAACGAATGACCGACAGTACCGCATGTGTGACAGTACCACATGTCTGCGGTACTATTTTTTTTAGGATGCATGCTCGTTCAAAAACAGTACCGCATGACTCTATCATGCAAACATCACATGTAAACACAAAAATAGTTCACATATCAAACGAATGACCGACAGTACCGCATGTGTGACAGTACCACATGTCTGCGGTACTATTTTTTTTAGGATGCATGCTCGTTCAAAAACAGTACCGCATGACTCTATCATGCAAACATCACATGTAAACACAAAAATAGTTCACATATCAAACGAATAACCGACAGTACCGCATGTGTGACAGTACCACATGTCTGCGGTACTGTTTTTTTTAGGATGCATGCTCGTTCAAAAACAGTACCGCATGACTCTATCATGCAAACATCACATGTAAACACAAAAATAGTTCACATATCAAACAAATGACCGACAGTACCGCACGTGTGACAGTACCACATGTCTGCGGTACTGTTTTTTTTAGGATGCATGCTCGTTCAAAAACAGTACCGCATGACTATATCATGCAAATATCACATGTAAACACAAAAATAGTTCACATATCAAACGAATAACCGACAGTACCGCATGTGTGACAGTACCACATGTCTGCGGTACTGTTTTTTTTAGGATGCATGCTCGTTCAAAAACAGTACTGCACAACTCTATCATGCAAACATCACATGTAAACACAAAAATAGTTCACATATCAAACGAATGACCGACAGTACCGCATGTGTGACAGTACCACATATCTGCGGTACTGTTTTTTTTAGGATGCATGCTCGTTCAAAAACAGTACCGCACGACTCTATCATGCAAACATCACATGTAAACACAAAAATAGTTCACATATCAAACGAATGACCGACAGTACCGCATGTGTGACAGTACCACATGTCTGCGGTACTGTTTTTTTTAGGATGCATGCTCGTTCAAAAACAGTACCGCATGACTCTATCATGCAAACATCACATGTAAACACAAAAATAGTTCACATATCAAATGAATGACCGACAGTACCGCATGTGTGACAGTACCACATGTCTGCGGTACTGTTTTTTTTAGAATGCATGCTCGTTCAAAAACAGTACCGCATGACTCTATCATGCAAACATCACATGTAAACACAAAAATAGTTCACATATCAAACGAATTACCGACAGTACGCATGTGTGACAGTATCACATGTCTGCGGTACTGTTTTTTTTAGGATGCATGCTCGTTCAAAAACAGTACCGCATGACTATATCATGCAAACATCACATGTAAACACAAAAATAGTTCACATATCAAACGAATGACCGACAGTACCGCATGTGTGACAGTACCACATGTCTGCGGTACTGTTTTTTTAGGATGCATGCTCGTTCAAAAACAGTACCGCACGACTCTATCATGCAAACATCACATGTAAACACAAAAATAGTTCACATATCAAACGAATGACCGACAGTACCGCATGTGTGACAGTACCACATGTCTGCGGTACTGTTTTTTTTAGGATGCATGCTCGTTCAAAAACAGTACCGCATGACTCTATCATGCAAAAATCACATGTAAACACAAAAATAGTTCACATATCAAACGAATGACCGACAGTACCGCATGTGTGACAGTACCACATGTCTGCGGTACTGTTTTTTTTAGGATGCATGCTCGTTCAAAAATAATACCGCACGACTCTATCATGCAAACATCACATGTAAACACAAAAATAGTTCACATATCAAACGAATGACCGACAGTACCGCATGTGTGACAGTACCACATGTTTGCGGTACTGTTTTTTTTAGGATGCATGATCGTTCAAAAACAATACCGCATGACTATATCATGCAAAGAATGGTACTGTTTTAATGAGGTACTGTTTTATTATGCGGTGCTGTTTTTATGCGGTACTGTTTTATTATGTGGTACTGTTTTATTATGTGATACTGTTTTTTATGCGGTACTGTTTTTATGCGATAATGTTTTATTATGTGGTATTATTTTTTATGCGGTATTGTTTTATTATGTGGTACTGTTTTCCTAAATAGTTTTGATTTTGTTTCCAAAAATCAGTTTTGCTTATTTTGTAAAGAAGATGGAAAGTCGCGGAATTAGGTTTTTCTCAAACAGTTTTGATTTTGTTTCCAAAAATCAGTTTTACTTGCTTTATAAAGAAGATGGAAAGTCACGGAAGTTATGAGTAAAGTGTGCACTATTTTCGGATAAAACTGGCAGTTTTGAAATGTAGTGAAAAACGCGTGATATCCTTTTTGGTCTTTTTGTTGCAAGTGTGACTTATTCACAAATAAGATTTTTGGGTATGATTTAAATCTTTATAAGTTCATAAATAGTGACCGACCTCTAAAAATCCCTTGGTTTAAACTATAGAGTTTAAGTGATTAAATAGTAAATATCTTTTAGAAGTTATAAATGATTAAATAGTAAATATCTTTTAGAAGTTATAAGATTATACACAAAATTTAAAAAAAAAAAAAACAAAAAACGAAAATTGTCACTTAATTGTTAAGTGTGCCCATCACATTCATTCTTTGTATTTTTTTAATAATTTTTTAAATAAAATGATATTTTTCTTTGAAAAGAACTCTTCCCATTAAGTTTGAATTGAGGAGAAAGAAGATGAAGTTTATTAATAAGTAAGAAAATAGAATGGAGAGGACTATTTATTAAAGATATAAATGAAGGGAAGATGTTACGATTTTCTTGTTTTTTTTTTTACCTTGTTTGGTCAAACAAATATATTTATTATATAGGCAATGGAGGTGGAGGCATTTTAAAACTAATTTTATATGCATTTTCTTATATATTTGATAATTAAAAAATTTGTTATTTAACTGTCTTCTTCAATTCCCCTCCATTTACTCCAACTTAATTTTCTCCCAGCTTTGGATGCGAAGGAAATTGTTTAATGAAAAGCCCCTCTTAGAGTTTTTTTTTTATAATTAATTATTAAATTAATAATCTTAGTTATTATTTTTAATAGATAAATAGTTATAAACTAGAAATAAGTGTGAAATTGTCATTTGTGCTTAAAAGCCAAAAAAAAAAAAAAAAGAAAAAATTAGTTTCAAACCATGTTTTTGTTGGTCTAAGTTTGAAAATGGTTCGAGAGTGTAGTCACATAGCCCACAGTGATGCATGATATTTTCTAGGAATAGACAATAAGCGAGCTAGGCCGGGGTCGAGACTAAAGGATAGTACACAGAGACTATGTTTGTTTGGCGGACTTATGTATTGCATCCCACGTTTTGTGCGATTTATAAGCATGTGATACATAATTTTATGGGTAAATTACACTTACACCTCCTAGAGATTTGGATAAATACACATAAACCCCATAAATTTTTGAAAATTACAAAAATTTTTTTTATTTTGAAATATTACTAACACAGACCCCCTTTTGTTATGACGCTGTTAAATTTTGAATTAAAATAACAAAACTACCCTTGCCAACAGAAATAAGTCTGCACGAATGAGATTCCTCATTCGGTTAAAATAACGATACTACCCCTGTCAACAAAAAGGGTCTGGCACGCCTCATTACCTGCACATAAATCATTTGGTGGGTCCTACAGTAAAATAAAAATAAAAATAAAAAAAATAAAAACACATAGAATAAAAATAAAAACAAATGTTTTTAGCTCTTTAATTTTTTGATTTTTTTAAATAATTAAATTTACTCTTTTAAGTTTTAATTTTTTAAATCATAAAGAATAAAAATTTTAATTTAATCTCATTCGGTGGATCCCACAGTAAAATAAAATAAAAATAAAAATAAAATAAAACACATAATATAAAAATAAAACAAATGTTTTTAGCTCTTTAATTTTTAGATTTTTTAGATAATTAAATTTACTCTTTTAAGTTTTAATTTTTTAAATCATAAAGAATAAAAATGTCAATTTAATAAATTCGGTGGGACCCACAGTAAAATAAAAATAAAATAAAATAAAATACATAATATAAAAATAAAAACAAATGTTTTTAGCTCTTTAATTTTTGGATTTTTTTAAATAATTAAATTTACTCTTCGAAGTTTTAATTTTTTAAATCATAAAGAATAAAAATGTTAATTTAATAAAAGTTAAAATGTTAGGTGTCATTTGATTTTTTTTTATTTTTTTGTTTTCTATTTTTTTATTTTAAACTCATTTTTTATTTTGTACTTTTGAAAATACTTAGCTACTTGGGTTTTCAAATTTGTTATAGAAAATAGAAAATAAGTTTACACATGAAATGAAAAATGACAAAAAATTATTTTTAACAAATTTTTTTATTATTTTTACTTTTTGTCATTTTATATTTCATGTGTAAGCTTATTTTCTATTTTTTATAACAAATTTGAAAACCCAAGTAGTTAACTATTTTCAAAAGTACAAAATAAAAAATGAGTTTAATAATATTTAAAATTTATTTTTAATATATTTAAATTAAAAATAATATTCTTTAAAATTTTAATTTTAAAGAATAAATATTTAAATTAAAATTTTAATTTTTTGACGAAAAAAATCAATTTTAATGTACTTAAAACTTAAAATTTTAAATATACACATTTTTAGAGTCAGAATTTGAAATAAAAGAATACAAAATTTATATTTGAGATATCTTTTTTGGTGTTTGAGAAGTAAAAAAATTAAAATATACACATTTTTACACTCTTTGTGTTAGAATTTGAGATAAAAAAGTTACAAAATTTAAATTTAAGATATCGTTTTGGTGTTTGAGAAGGAAAAAAATTAATTTTTTAATAACTAAGGTGACATTTGATTTACTTTTTTATTTTTTAAACTTTTTTGGTGACACATTTTTTGTCTTTTTTGGTGTTTGAGAAGTAAAAAAAAAATAATTTTTTGTTTTCTATTATTTAATATTATTAAACTCATTTTTATTTTGTACTTTTGAAAATACTTAGCTACTTGGGTTTTCAAATTTGTTATAAAAAATAGAAAATAAGCTTACACATGAAATAAAAAATGACGAAAAGTAAAAATAATAATAATAATAATAAAGTAATAATAAAAAAATTTGTTAAAAATAAATTTTTATCATTTTTCATTTCATGTGTAAATTTATTTTCTTTTTTCTATAACAAATTTGAAAACCCAAGTAGTTAAGTATTTTCAAAAGTACAAAATAAAAAATGAGTTTAAAATAAAAAAATAGAAAACAAAAAAATAAAAAAATAAACCAAACGATACCTAACATTTTAACTTTTATTAAATTAACATTTTTATTCTTTGTGATTTAAAAAATTAAAACTTAAAAGAGTAAATTTAATTATTTAAAAAAATCAAAAAATTAAATAGCTAAAAACATTTGTTTTTATTTTTATTTTATGTGTTTTTATTTTATATTTATTTTTTTGTTTTTGTTTTTATTTTTATTTTTATTTTACTGTGGGACCCTCCAAATGATTTCCGTGCAGGTGACGAGGCGTGCCAGACCCCTTCTGTTCGCAGGGGTAGTTTCGTCATTTTGGTTCAAAATTTAACAATGTCGGACGTAATAGTAACGAAGGGGGTCTGGGTTAGTAACATTTCAAAATAAGGGAAGTTTTTATAATTTTTAAAAGTTTAGGGGATGTACGTGTATTTATCTAAATGTCTAGGAGGTGTAAGTGTAATTTACCCTAATTATACTGCGATGCACATGAGATTATACACCTTAAGCAGGTGGGACACAAGATCCAAGATAGCTCATGTCACACCCACTTAAGGGATGTAACCGGCCGAGCACCTTAAGTCTTAACTGAAGGAACACACAAGCCTAAGTCTAATTCAACCAATGTTTACCAAAAAACCTTCAACGAAAAATAACCTTACCATTTAAAATTTACGAGGATAAATAAAATGTTTTGCTAACATTTCAAACTCAAAACAACTAGTAATTAAAATATTTCAAATCATCAAACTCTAATTTAGTTATCAAAATAAAATCCATCAATAAAATATAAAATTGCTCTTAAGAGGCCACAACTTAAAGGTCTCAATTGTCAGAGTCCATGTCTAATTTCTTTCATGCTCACCTGAAAAATGTTAAAAGGAAATGTGAGCTAAAAACCTAGTGAATGGATTGCCAAACCAAAAATAATAATATCCGTTTGAAAATAATAAATTTTCAAATAACCAATTTAATCAAGAAAAGTTATCAAGTAAGAATATCCATGCATATACAATAAGAATTTCAAACCTGCACGTCAAAGTGAAATAACATTCATAATTCAACATGTCAATCACGACAATGATAACAAACATTAATCCGTGGATATATGGGAATTTAATATAAAATGTGCCAATATATTTTCTCATGGGCAGTGCCCGTTGGATCCAATATCGTACTTAGAGTCAGCCAATTTGGCTCCTGAGTTTCTCCCTAAGCCGATCCGATTGAGATCACCACGATTTTCACGGGTTTGTTCCTACAATCGTTGAGAATTAGAGTCACCACGATTTTCACGGGTATGTTCCCTAGTTATTAGAGTCACACCACTTAAAGAGTATGTCTCCTGGACTTTAATTTTTTTTTCTCCAATAACCACAAAATAATTTTCCATCACAATCTCATAATTTCCAGAATTAAACACAAGTGTCCAAATAATTTTATATATACTTAATAGCATAAAACATATAATATCATTATCAAAACAATATAATTTTTCACAAAGAATAATCCAAAATTTTCAACTTTCAAACCTTTATGCATAGAATAATTTATAAACAATACTAGTAAGGCAAACTACTCACCTGATGTCCAAAGATGTAAATGAAAATAAATCGAGATCGATAATTCGTCATGATCCTGAATTCACGGAATTAAATACCTATTATTTAAAATCTATAGTAAAATTTATATCAAATAATTTACTAAATATAAACCATTAACTTCTCTAAAATAATTTAATTAATATAAATAAATAACAATTCCTAATTATCAAATTGACAGACATTCTGCCAGCAACGTTTTCTATTAAACCTTTATTATATATATATATATATATATGTGGATAGTTAATCAAAACATCCTGCGCAACCACTTAAATATATATATATATATATATATTTTTTGTGAAGTTATACAATCCGAGACACATATGTGTACATGACATATTTATATATATACTCTGAAATCGAACCCACTTAATTCAAAAGTCACCGGTAATGCACAGTTTTTTTTTTCAAACCCGTCCAATGGAAATTTAACTTAATATATAAACTTATACATATATGCACATGGACGCCACTTTCAGAATCAATCAAAGTTTCTTTTTTTTTTTTTCCCGAAAACTCGCCCATTGGAAACTAAAGTTAATACATATGCTTATATGTATATATATATATATATGAAATTCATATAAATATATATATATACACAAATATATCTATACACGTACAATTTCAGAATTTTTTTTTTTATAAAGAAATTTGTCAAAAGCGTTTTGGAAACCTAATTTAAACAATCTGCCAACAAACTAATCAATTAACTTTTATTATATATATATATATATATATATAGATACAAAGTCCATTAAAATTCACAGTACAACAACTTAAATTTTTTTTTTTTAACTTCTCATTGATATACAATACAAGGAAAATAAATAAATAGAGAAAATTAACCTTTCAAATTCTCTTTACTTTGCCGCCAGCTATTTCTCTTTCTTTTTTCCTCCCCCCTCTCTCTCTCTCTCTTAATTGAGAATAATAAAATCCTAGGAAGACATCTACTATTTATAATCTTAACTTCTTAATTGTATGCTATTATGTCCATTAAATTATGGTGGACCTTCAATCCCAATCCAATTAGGATAACCCTTAAATTTATCCAATGGTCCATAATTACCCCAAATATTAAATAAAATAAAAACAATTAAAATTTAAATATTTCCTAAATAAAGCTAACCAATTCTAATAAAACTATAACACTAAATATAGCTAACCAATTCTAATAAAATTATAACACATAAATATATATATATATATATATATATATATATATATATATATATATATAAATATATATATATTTGTGTTATAATAGCTCAAGTGGAATTCACATAAGTATCTATTCGGTGAAGTAGACACTGATGTAATCCATTGCAGTGTTCTTTTAATTAGTTCCCAACAGTACCTACAAAGCAGAAATACTCCTCGATTGGGTAATCAGATTTTTGTTGCAAATTGCCATTAATTTCTTAACTATTGGGCAACATGGTAGTAACTTAATTCTAGAATGGGCAATAATGATAATGTGTAATTACGCAAAATAATAATAATAATAATAATGTGTGCTTTGATTGTGGCTGAGGATCGAAGTTGAAGTCGCCATTACACTATTGGCTAACAAAGGTACCAGATAGTGCACTTGAAGTCATGTACATATGGGAACAAAATACGGCCAAAATCTATTCAGCTTCGTGCTCTTTTTTCTGCATATAATTACCAGTCATAGAAGTTTGGGAAATTTTCTTTGCTTGAAGAAGTACAATTTTAGATTGTTTGCTTTCTTCCATGGAAAGAGCTATGACCTCAACGTTTGTATTGACAGTGTTGAAGTAGAATGTGTATTTGAGGTTGGAGTGATACTTCTCTTGATTTTTCAAGACCAACGTCTGGATTTCTCCCGAATGTTAGAGTATTGAGAAGTTGTATACATGTGGATATGTGGCTTGTATTCCTTATTTGTTGATAGTTCTCTCTGATCTTGTCATAGGCATTTTTACTTCAGCTTGAGATAGTTGAGAAACTCTGCTTCACAAGCGCATATACGAGATGTTGTAATTAAGTCAACTTCAAGATCTTTGGTACATACAGTGGAAAAGGAGGTGTTGGGACTGGGTGTTCACACTCTGAATTGTTGAGGAAATGATTCAAATGGGAGAGGGGGTAGGTCGATACATATGTATAAATTCAAAACCATGAAAGAGGAACGAATAATTTCTATATATTATTCTAGGGTTTGAATTATTTTACTTATATATATGACCATAGAATGACATATCTTGTTTATTACAATTTTTACCGTCAGATTCTTCGAGTTATAAGCCTTTGTGAAAAATGAGTGGACTTGATAAGTACGCCTGTTCATTTTTAAAAATTTATTTATCACTTAAATATTGAGATTTATGATTAAGCCCAATCTACAATATTTGTACAGAAGATGATGAGAATTTTAGGTCGTGAAAAATTCTAAGCTTCCCTTGCCTCAAGCATATGTTAATTAGTGACATATATATATGTATATATATATACACACTTATATATTTCAAGAACAGTGCAAATAAAAAGGTGAAGTATAAATGTCCACAATGTGAAGCTTAATTTCCTGCCATAATTAGCCTCTCCACAAGGGAAAAAAAAGAATGAACAATAAATATAGAAAGAACATAAATAGTTAACCGTTCATGAAATCATTGGAAATGAATTTCCATTTTCCTGGACTCATCCCATCTGTGCTGTCTTTACTAATATGATTCTCACATGCAAAAGACATGTCCCCTTCGGCCATATCTCTTTCTCTCTCTCTATAAACAGATGGATACATACACACAAATGGAAGAAATAAAATCGACATACCAAAATATTCTAAATGCTTCATGTTTTCTGCATTTTCTTGATATTTCTTCAAATAATTCTTGGTTAATAAATTCGAATTCTTTATAAATAAATATAATTTATGTGGATAAATAGTTTATGTATCACCCCTTTATCATAAATTAGGCACTTAGTTGATGCAATCAGGCAGAGTCAAATTGTTATCCCCTAATAAACATGCAAACATGAATAAAGATTTGAGATATGAGTAAGAACCCAAAAAAAAAAAAATAATAATAATAATAATAAATAAAATGTAATAATTTTAAAATTAAAGATATAAATATGATAAAAATACGATTAAAAAATATAAATTTTATATATTTTCATTAATTATATATATAAATATAATGTTGATAACAAAATTAATTCAATATATAATTTAATATATAAAATATAATAAAATATTATAATTTTTAAATATTTCAACTAATTAAATCTATGCAGGGCTTAATTATACATTTAAAAAAATAATAAAAAATAAAAAAAATCGTATAACATAATCCACACGCATTATAAAGAATCTAAAGATTATAAATAACTTATACGAGGTAGCTAGTTCGGCTATCATAAAATTTTATTAATTTTCACTAATTATCAACTTTTGCTAACTTGTCTCAAAATTTTCTAATTTTCTTCACTAAAATTTATTAAATGTATTTTTAACTTTTATTAATTTTTCTTCATTTTTTTAATCTTTTATAACTTTTACAAATTATTACCAAACATATAATTTTTTTTCCCAAAAAAAAAAAATAACGAAACAACAGTTAGAAAGAGTTTCAACTCTTTTTATGAGAGAGTTTGAAGTGACACAAAATAAAATAAAATGAAATAAATTATAAGTTCATAATCAATAGAATGAGATAATGAGATAAAAAATAATAATTTTAAAAATTTTAAAAATTTTTCTTATTTTCAACCTACCAAACGTAGCCCAGACACCAAACGCACCATATGAGGCAGCGTGATTGATAGGTTGTTAGTAATCGCCCTTAATCATAAATATATACAACTGGCATTTGCTGCCGCTTCGTTTCCTTTAAGGTTGCAGCCCGGGCTTCTGCTCACTCCAAGCTTGCTTGCTTCCGTTCACTCTCTATTCAGGTTCGCAATCGCAGTCTTTCTCTCTATAAATAATGTGTATATATACACATATATATGTGCGCGTGGGCGCGATGGTTCAGATATATGCGTCTTTATATGTGTGCGCGTCGATATGCATGTAGTTGCGTATAATACGCTGGCTTTTTTCACATGGAATTGATCATTGTTGTTTAACGCATTGATGAGCTCTTTGATTGTTGGGTTTTGATTTTCTTTTGCATTCGATGCTGGGTATGACAATTTTATTGTGGCACGAGTTTTACCTTTTCTACCCCCAATTGCCGAGTTGTATGGTGGATTGTAGGGGATTTCATTCTGCTTCGAGCTCTTAATGTTTTTGGATTTCTAGGGTTTGTTTCAATGTGGGTGAATTTGTCAAATGCTATTTAACTTGGGTTTTGAAGATGGCTAAAAATTGTAATAATATTATATTGAGGAAGTTTTCTAATTGGTTTAGATATTCATCAAAAATCATATTTAGATATCAATTTTATTTAGGATTAGTTTTTGAATATAATTACTTATTTTTTAAAATATATTCTTAGAATATATTATTTAGCTTAGTGCTAAAGTTAGGAACTTTTTAGAGTTCCTTATTTTACATTATTTTATTCCCTAATTTTGGTTATGTTTTATTAGGGTTTTTTTCTATTTAAACTTTGTAAGCCCTACAGGGCTTTCGGTGATTTTTTATTAATAAAATAATTATTAGAGAAATATTCTGTACAAAAAATCTATGTTATTTTCTGAGTATTCTTAGACTAAACAAAAATTCACAGTCCATCTATTCAACCTTAGGCTTTCGTTTGCTTCTGCCCTACATCAAGTTTGTATTTTTAATAGTTCTTATTTGGAATTCTCTGTTTCTATTGGCATGTGTGTGAGGTAAATGCTTGAGATCAGCCCTCTTAACTTGTTTCTCAACAGCCACAAATGCATATACATATATAGGTATGCATGTGTGTTATTGTAGCAACAGTAGTTACCGGGATTTTGCGGCCGGAGAAAAGAAGGGCATTGGATATTTGATTCCACTGAAGGGAAAAAGGTGAAAAGAAAACTGAGAGGAGAATAGCAGTCAATTTATGGGGGGGAAGTGGGCTAGAAAAGAAAAAAGAAGGCAAATTATTGGCCTGAGTTGAGAACCTTTTGGAATGGCCTTGTGTTAATCATGAATGAGCTCTGCAAGTGATTGATCAAGAGAACTTGGAATCATTCCTGTAGCTATTAAAAATGGAAATACTGTGGTTCACAAAACTAATGATAGTTTCCTTTGTATCTCCTCTGATTGAGATTCTCAAAATTATATACCAAAAGGTAATCTTTGGTGGGATGTTCTAAAGATTTCCATCTCTTAAGGAGTATGGTAGAGGAGTTGGTTTGTGAGCATTCACAGGAATGAATTGGAAACGGCCTCATTGATGATGAAAGGGGTATCGGTACCATTTTTAATTAGTTTCATTGGGACCTGTTAGAATAAATAGTTCGTTATTGCTTCTACTCAGTGGTATGAAATTAAGATTATATGTTGAAAATTAAAGAAACTTGAGGTGGCACTGATAGAAGAGAAGTTAAGAAATGTTTTTTAAGATGGTTTGGTCATATTCAACATAGACCTAGGACTGTACCAATACTGAAGAGTGAGTCCCTCCAAGTAAAAGAGGTAAAGAGGATTAAAGATAGATTTAAGATCACGTGGACTAAAATTGTAAGGAACTATTTATTTTCATTTAATTTACGGAAAACAAAACTCATAACAAGAATGATCGAAGGGGGAGAATCCATCTAGTCAACCTCAATTAGTTTGGGACTAAGGCTTTGCTAAGTTGAGTATGTTGAAATGCTTTACTCTTCCATTAAACACATTATATTTAAATTATGAATGTACACTTTCAAATAATTCTTACATTAGGAAATGGATAAAAGGTGGAAGAATTTGTTTTGAAAATAATGGTTAAAATTAAGGAGACTGAGCAGGTGCACAATGATTTCTCATTCTATTTTGAAAATGTACATGGTTATATGGTGGGATTACTTCATATGCATTTGCAACCATTAACTTATTCTTGTTGTTTGAGATCATCAATTTATATCGTACAGTACTATTCTACATTCTTTGCAAGTTAAATACATCAGATCATTTATTTTATTTAGTAACATTTTGGATTTGTCTACATGGGCACTGATAGTTATGCCTCATGGTTTGCACACATTTCGAGAATTTGTTGATGCCTGTATTACTTTACCAGCTTGCACAATAATTTCATTTCTTGCTTTTAACTAGTGATAGTTTCATCTAGTTGAATTACAGGATGGAGGTAGGTTGGAGGACACAAACATTCAAACAAAATGAAAGTGCATCTTCAACTCCAAATCAGGCAGCCAACCCTGTAAATAGTAGAAATTTGAGTAAGAATCACCTTGGTGGCATCATATTTGGTTGCAAGAACAGCACAATAAAAGAATGTCTTTTCAAGCAACTATTTGGTCAGTAATCTACAATCTGGTCGCAAATCATAATTTTATTTGCCTTTTGCTCATAAATCTCACGTCATGCTATCTTTTTATGAACTTGTATTTCTATTAAGCATTAGGTTATTAGATTATTTTGTCATTCTTATGATCTTATTTGCCTTCAAAACTGATGAAATATGTTTTTAAATTTGACAGGCTTACCAGCTCAACACTTTACATATGTGAAGAATATTGATCCGGGTCTGCCACTGTTTCTATTTAACTACAGTGATAGGAAACTTCATGGCATCTTTGAGGCTGCTAGCTCAGGCCAGATGAATATTAATCCATATGCATGGACAATGGATGGTTCACAAAGAACTCCATATCCTGCTCAGGTATTTATGAGATTTTCTCCTTTGTTTACTGAGTTTCATGGTTATGTTCCAGAGATGCTGGATTATGATCAAATAGAGGTTTAGTAATCAATTGTTGTTTCTGTTATAAGGTTCAAATTTGTGTCCGGTTGCGATGCCATCCATTGCCTGAAGAACAATTTAAGCCTATAATTATTGACAACTACTACAATCAAAACCATTTTTGGTTTGAGTTGGACCATGCTCAAACAAGTAAGTTGATGTCTTTATTGTCATCTCTAGCAGTTGCCCCAGGAACTTGTGCTTCTCAGAATACTGCTAAGTGGAGAACTCTGTTCCAAGCTCTGCCCTCACACGACAAGAGAGAGGAAATTGAAGTTTTAAAGCCAATGGTCTCGGAAGTTGATTTTCCTTATTCCTTAAATTCCAATGGGGTTGGTTCTTCAGATGTCACTTATTTAGATGCCAACAGTCATCCGTTGGAAAATCGCTCAGGCAAACAAGTGTTGGAGAATGGGGAGAAGGACCTTGTTTGCACGAAACTAAAAGAATTAGCTCTTGATCGAGAACGCTCAAACCCACATTTAACAGGTATGGAAGATATTGCTGCTGCAAATGATGTGCACTCAGGGAGTGAAGGCTTTTTAGAGACGCAGATAAATTCAGAAGAAAGTAATGAAATTCATGTTGGCTCATTTGATTATCCTTCTGTCATTGCTCAGGTATTGGGTGATTTCAGTTCTCCACCCATCGTTTTACTTTCCATCAGGAGCATTTCTGTTATTTATTCTTTTATTTAAAATTGTTCTCTTATTATTTCATCCACTTGTGCAGTTGATGGAAGGAATGGAAGAACTAAAAGCTTTTAAAACAGAACAAATTCATAAGACGGGTATTCTGGAGCAGAAGCTGGTATATCTTGCATTGTCATTGGATTTTGAATTTTGCCATTCTCTATTATATTTTTTCTAATACTAATCAAGTTAGCAACCTTAATTGCACTTTGCATCATAAACCTAATTTATTATTTTTTTCCCGCCCTCTTTCAGGAGTTGGCAACATTAAAGATAAAAATTAAATAAAAGAATAAACACATACACACAAACTGTTGTTGAAAATATTCTTATTCGAGTAGGGTAAAGCTTGCAATGATAAATTGGTAGAATGAATGAAAAAATTTCACCTGCACTTATATGTGGATGACATCAAGGTACGTGGAGTAAGAAATTATTGTGACAATTATTGGAGGAAAGGCAATAGGCCATCAAGATACATAAATTCATGAATAGAGGGGTATATTTACTGATGTGTCCAACTTAGATGGCTAAGAAATCCACTGATGCAAAGTATGAGCGCTCTTGTCCTCTGTTCCTAAACATGGTAGTGTGTGTTTGCCATGTTTTTTCAGTTTATTACTGTTTATCCTTGTAACTTCTTTCTCCTTTATATTTATTGTTGTATTCCAAATTAGCTCAGATTGGCCTCCCTCTTAAAGGATAAGAAACTTTGTCCTTGTCTTTGCCTTTGCCTTCGACCCTAAAATAGATAGATGCTTATACGAATCATGTTCCAAGCAGTGCTGCACATCTATCGTGTAGTCATGTCCATTTGTTGGTTGAAAACCTTTTTACTGGCTTTTAGGTTGAGGCAGAAACAGAAATTCAACTGCTTAAACATAAGTGTATGGCTTTCGAATCAATGCTGCATCCTTCTGTGGTTCATGTTGATGAAACTATTGTGGAGTCACTTGATGATCTTGAACTGGATCTTGATGAATTGATATTTCTTGTGGGAGGATATGATGGTATATCATGGTTATCAGCACTGGATTCCTACTCACCTACACATGATGTGATAAAATCTCTACAGCCGATGAACTCTGTTCGTTCATATGCCTCTGTTGCCAGATTGAATGGCGAGTTTTATGTATTTGGTGGTGGAAATGGTACTTTGTGGTATGACACAGGTATTAGATTGGACCCCTCCCTTCTCTTTCTAACTTTGTGGTTTATTTAAAAATTTGTATTACTAACTTTGCCAATCTCTTTTTGTGAAGTTGAATCCTATGATCCAACCAATAACAAGTGGACTATACGCCCATCTTTGAATGTCAAAAAAGGAAGTCTGGCTGGTGTTACTCTAAATAACAAAATTTTCGCAATTGGTGGTGGAAATGGGGCCGATTGCTTTGCAGAAGTTGAAATGTTTGATCCAGATGTTGGACACTGGATTTCTACACGGTCCATGCTACAAAAGGTAATTGCTTTTAATGTGGGCTTTATTATACTTGGTTATGTGAATTTGCTTGTGAGGCTTCTTACTTGCCTCTGCTCTTGTAGCTTAATCCGTTCTAGAGCTAAATAAAGAAGGAATACAATGTCTGCATTAAAGGAGGAGTACAATATCTGCGTTATCTACATGTCATAGATGATATATTCAGCCAAATAATAATAGCCATTGAAATAATTGAAACATTAGAACATGTTATTGGAGGAATATAACCTTTCGTAGATTTTCTATTCAACAAGGAATACTTCATTTCAAAAGTAATTTCCATCAACAGTATGATAATTTCCAGACCTTGAGATAAAATAGGCTTTTCATCACACTGCCTTTTCAGATTATATAGTAAGCCCCTTATAAAGACTAATTCTTTCTAGATTCATCCTCCTCGTTTGTATTTCAGCTATGCCCTAGTTTTGCACTGAGGTGTTATACTTGGAATATTAGTTTAACATGTGAGCCACGGGTATGCTTATTTTGTTTTTACAGAGATTTGCTCTTGCTGCAGCAGAGCTCAATGGTGCAATCTATGCTGTTGGTGGATACAATGGCAAGGATTATTTGAAGTAAGACATCAGACCCACTTCATCTTATTTCCTGTTGAACTATATTCCAGCAGGCCCATGTGCAGTGTGTACCCAGGATGCAGCCCCATGTGCAGTGTGCACTCAGGATGTGTATGCAGTAATATCTATAAAGGGGTTGAGTTCTGAAATATATGGGTTTTGTGCACCAGTCACTTATAGTATAAGTTCTTTTATCAATCACTATGCATGCTGTATAAGTTCTTTTATCAATCACTATGCATGCTCCCCAGCTTGGATTATAATTTTTTCATACCTTGCTATATTATTTAGGTTTGCAGTTAATCTGTAGTAGTATGCACAGATCTGGAACACAGATACACTGTTGTGGTTAAATTGCAGTTTTGTCTTGTCCCAACTTTCAAAAGAACTAGAACTTTCCTCTTGCTGAAGTGAGAAGAGTTTTTCTTGCTTATTCTTTAATTTACCTTATTTATTAGATGGATGCTAGGAAGTAGGAAGTTTTCATGATCATGGTAGTACCTCTTGTTGTGGATACAGAAGGAAGCCCTGAACGCTAAAACCAAATTGAAACAAATCCCAAATAGAACAACCCCACTTGATCCAACGAGGTCAGGTTGGTTGAGTTATCTGGTTTTCAGTTTTTTGTGCGCACCCATCACGTTACATATAGAGTAAACATGAATCAAATTCCATGATTGATGAAATTGTATGAAGTAGAAAGAAAATGTAATATAGTAAAAAACACGTTACAAAATAAAATGAAATGAAAATCATTATATTTGTGGCCAATTTAAGGTAGATTTTTTTTTTATATTTTATTCTTCCTAAGCTTGAGTATTGTTCCGTGGCCATTGCCACTTCTGAAGTCACTTGGCTTTCCAATATCCATTATGAGCTCAGCACTTCAAGTTCTCAGTTTGTGCAACTTTATTATGATAATCAAGCTACTCTGCATGTTGTCCCAACTTTCAAAAGAACTAGAACTTTCCTCTTTCTGAAGCGAGAAGAGTTTTTCTTGCTTATTCTTTCATTTACCTCATTTATTAGATGGACGCTGGGAAGTAGGAAGTTTTCATGATCATTGTAGTACCTCTTGTTGTGGATATAAAAGGGAATATGTTTGAGTTGAACTTGAATTCAGCTTCCTTTGTAATAAAGTACCAGCTAGCCCCATTTTCATCCTGAGAGACCTTTTTGGTGGCCTCTGATGAGATACTTCTTTAATCATTTCATCTTCAATTTGTTGGCTGCAATGTCTCTCCAGTTGCAACTTTCTCACCAGCTCCCTATCTTATACCCTCAGGTCTGCTGAAAGATTTGACCCCAGAGAATATTCGTGGACCAGCATTGAGAGTATGAACACGAAGAGAGGCTGTCACTCAATGGTGGTTCTGAATGAAAAGTTGTAAGTTCATTCCTGTCTTCTTTTTTATTTTTTTTCATACTTTTTTTTGCTCAGCTTTTCATTTTTCCACAATATGAACCTAGCACATAAGCTCCCAGGATTTGTGTGGACGGTTCACAAACTGGGGGATGTTTTGTACAGTAAATTCTGTCTATTCATAATACCAATCTCAGAACAATGTCAAGTGCATATTCTTTTTTTTCATATAAAAAATGAAGGACTGCTAAATATATTGCTGATAACCACCTGATTTGAAAATCTCTACCTACTTTTTGGGTTGACATGGTGATAATGCTGTATATTAAATTATTTTTAATAATATATGAAAGAAGCTGGTATGCAACATAAAAATGCATGACATATGGTGCTCATTCATGTTGCAGATATGCCATAGGTGGTTATGATGGAAATGAAATGGTTCCAAGTGTTGAAATTTTTGATCCTCGTATGGGTTCATGGACGACTGGGGAGTCAATGGACCAATCCAGAGGATATTCTGCTGCTGTCGTCTTTAAGGAATCTATATATGTAATCGGAGGGGTGAAAACAGGCGATACCATTGTAGACAAAGTACGTTAGTTTTTTTCCCTTCATTTAGCTTATTCCATAGTTGTGAAAATAATACATCATCTGATTTTTAATTATTGTCCCAAACAAAATGGTAGGTTGAACATTGTCAGGAGGGTCGGGGATGGGAAGTAACCAACACGAGGGCTATTGGAAAAAGATGCTTCTTCTCGGCTTTTGTTCTGTAAAGTGGTGAAGGCTCTCGAGAGTACGAGCTCCAAGTTCTTTAGAAGTTCCAAGGCATTGGGTGAAGTTTTTAATCTCATCTATTGTTTTCGTGTATATAGAGAGTGTGGAGAGGAATCATGGTAGGATTGTTTTTTTAAATAAGCTTGTTTGCTGCTGATTGCCATCTTCCACGTGATATAATTCTCATATCCTTTTATAAACCGCAAAGTTTTGCAAATGCGTGCTGCTGTTTTGATTAGGTGCATGAAATTGCCTAATTTTACTATAGAAATTGTATGGAAAGAGGCGGGGAATTGTCATTCTAGACAAAAAAGACAGCTCCACTTGATTTCAGCCACTCCATTTGAGTATTTTTTTTTTAATCTTGTTTTTATGTTTATCAGTACATGCTCTAAATTACCACTCATTTACCATGCATCTTGTACAGGCCAAGAAGAGGGGAGGTTGGAGGTGGTATTACCGTGCAGTCCTCTCTCCCGAAAATCCTTTCAAATCCTTGACCATATTGAAGTTTTGGGCGGCCAATGGGTTGGCCGAGAAATTTTTTTTCTTTTTTCTTTCCTATTAACCTAATTTTGATTCTTATCTATTTAAATTTCTTTATTAAAAAAATATTTAAACTATATATTTAGATTAAAAAACAAATATTTCTTTAAAATTTTAATATGAAACTTAATTTTTATATGAAAATATAAATAAAAATAATACATAAATGCATAAAATGTATTTTAAACATAAGTTTATAAATATTTCCGGGCAAAGCGGGCCAGGAGAACATGATAGGGTTGGAGAGACCTCAAACATCCGCCCTTAATAAATTATCCCTTACCACTTGAAGAAAAACAAGCATGCACATATAAGTCTTTCTCTATCCTTGGCTATATGCATGGATGCATCAGTTTCTGCACTGTTCAATGCCACCAACTCTGAAGGGAGTGAGATCCGATCTGAGTTCACTGACAGAGATTCCCGGGCACTCACAATGGCTTTCAAGGGAATAATGTTTCCCTTCATCCAAGATACTGATGCTTTGATCTTCAGGGTTTATTAAATTACATGACCATCTATATGGATTTTGGATATCTGAAATGAAATTGAAGTAACAATGGGATTTTCCATTTATACAAGACAATGAAATAAACAGAGAAATACATATCTTTCATCTGACCCCAAAAATAGAGCGCCCAACTGGGGTGATAGCCTAGAAGTTCAAGGCAAAAATCCTACAATGGTTTCTATTACCACCATGAAGACTACTTCACTTGGCAGTAGCGGAAAAAACTGAAACGAGGATCAGACTACTGAAAAAACAACTTCCAGTCATCCTCCAAAGTCTTCCAAAATGCATGGCGCCTGTATCTCATACAGAGAACCTGACATTAACGAAAATTCAGAATTAACAAGGCAATCGTATTCTGGCTGTCTAACCTTGCACACTGCAACCACAAGTCTGGAATTGACCACTGCTGATGATGAAAGGGATTAGAATTTGGTGCGACCCCTTCACAAGGCTGCTTTTTTCACGGTCTATGGTTAGAAAGGTGCCAACCTATCATACATATGTAAAAACCACAAATGCTAGATTACTTTCAAAACCTAGAGTAGAATTAATAATTTATATGACATAAGCATGCCATGGAAGTGACAGGCAGATGCATTTTGATCTAGAAGTCTCCAAGCCTACCAAGCCCCAACATATGCCTAGACAGCTTTATAAAAGAACGCTAACTTTTGGAAACTGTTCTTTGAACAACATCAGAGCTGCAAGACATGTTCCATCTTCAATTTCTTAAAGCACATCAATCATCGACCCACCTAGAGAATTATTAGCCCTCTATTGTGATCTAGAAGTCTCCATGCCTACCAAGTCTCAGCATATGGCTAGACAGCTTTATAAAGGATCAGTAGCTGTTGGAAACTGTTCTTTGAACAACATCAGAGCTGCAGGACATGGTTCATCTTCAATTTCTTAGAGCACATCAATCATTGGCCCACCTCTTATGCTTGAGAATGATTAGCCCTCTATTGTCCATGACAAATACAAGGATATTTTACTGTTTCATCAGTCCATCTCCACTGTTTACCCCAGCAAAATGAACAACTCAATTTTTCAACCCATCAGAAAGAAACACTTCTTTTTCCTTGCAAAGATAAACCAACTCCTGTTTTGGTCCCCCACCTCTTTTGAACGAATGGACATCCTCAGACAAGCACTCCATACCAAGGCAAACCCTCAATGTGAAAGAATTTGCTTTTGGAGTTTTGCAGAAGGGAGCAATGAACGTGAATTTCCTGAATTGATTGCTGCCTCCAAATTGGTCCAAATCCAAGAAAGCAAATTCAGTTAAAGCATCATCCACCACTAGCTGTAGCCACAACCTGTTCTCACTCGAGATATTATACAAAGTGATCTCTAGTGGTAAACCAATGGGAAGCCCTGGAATGAAGTGAAGAGGGTTGTTAAAGTCATTATCATGAACAACCAACTCTGCTCTTATATGCTTGAGTTTTCCAGGTAAGGCAAAATGCTCCAAGGAGAAAAATTCAACAAACTTCCGAAACAGTAATGGACTGCAGAATGGTTCGTTAATAGAATCGTGCAATGATTTCTTGAGTTCAGTCACAAAATTTGAGGGTCTACTTGATATTTCCTCCTGCAGAAATTCAACCCTTGACAATGTAGAATACAATTTTTTTGCAGTAATACAATCACAGAGGGGTTCAACGCTGGACAACCTTAGTATATAATTCAGGAGTATCAGCTCCAAGATATGCAACTCCTGCTGTTTATCGAGCCCTAGGAACCTATACCTCATTTCTCCAAGGATTCTGTCTAGTTTTCCCAACAAGAGACCCAACTCTCCCATTCCATAACAGCAAACTTTTCCTGGGAAGATAAAGTGCTGCCATATCATGGCCAGCAGTTTCACAACCCTTAAATATTGCAAGGTAAAAGTTAATGTACTAGAGTATGAGCCGGTAGTGGATGTTGCTAACCCTTCCTTCCAGTTCCTGTCCATGCCAAAAAGAACAGTAAATAACAAAGATCACAATGATATACATGCAAACAGCAAGAAGGGGCGCAACATGTATGTACTAATAAAAGCAGCTCCATCAGGAAGAAAGAAAAGAACAAAAGAAGATTATGCTATCATAACATGTCTTTTCAATTTGTTAATTCCAAAGATAAAAAGGACAAAGGACAAAAAGTTCAAAAAATACGCAAACTAAGGTATTTAGTGGTTACAAAAAGTTCAAGTAATAGAGAAAACTTCATGTATTTTAATTCTTTTGTTATAAGAACAAGAATATTTTTATACATGTTGGTCTCTTGCATGGTTTATTTTTAAAAATCAGCCACAATTTTCAGTTTCTATAAACACCAAACTGAATTATGCAAATGCATAGCATATCTTCATACAGGGATAACTGTCCATCAGGTTATCCAAAGTTAAAACTGATAATTCTACAGCAAGCCAATTATTCGGAAATGCAATACCCTAAATGACGAGGACAAATGACCTTTAGACTAAGAACATTTTAAGAACTATTTGCAAGAGTAAGGTGCAAAAAGAGTTAGTCTCAAATCATTTCTAAAGCTAAAAAAATAAGTTAAAGGGAATAGATAACACACATATATATATTGATAAGGGAACAAATAATATATTCCAACCTCAATGTCCTTAGCACATCATCTGTGAAGCCAAGTTGTATCAACTGCCAAATATCTTTGATCTTCTTGAGTATAACTTCAACAGACTTCACTTCATTATGATCTGCCACCTGGCAATGCACAACTGTTATTCCTACCTTCCTTGGGTGCTGTATTTTTTTAGAATGAATTTCAGGAGTTCCATCATTTAATTGCTGAAATTGCATCTCAGCAGGACTGTGTACCTCACCACTGGCATTATTTGGTGTACTGTCTTCAATGGGTAAGAATGTCTCTTTCTTTTTGAAGTAAAACTGTGTGGCAGAAATTACTCTGGATCTACTGCAATGAGACAAGTAAGCCAACAAGGTATCCTGATCCATGATATCATTCAAAGCATGAGAAATCCTCCCTAGCAGCGTGACAGCATAAGAAAATATTCTAGGTGGAATATTGGATGCACTTTGTTCACTTGAGAGTGGACCTGAGATGGCCAGCACCAGCAGTGCAGCTACTCTTCCACTGTCAAAGTCCAACTTGCCATCACAAGAAGGCTCAATCTGAAGCACATACAAAGGTAGACCACAAAAACCATGTAAGTTGATCTGATAAGCACCAGTTTCAAACCTAATACAAAGGGGACAAAAAGAATATATATAAAAGAGGACACTTTAGAGGTTGCTACTAACTCATAAATTGAAGTCAACCAACAAAAATTATTGTCAAGGAACAAAATAAAAATCCAATGTGATTTGGACAGACAGTTCAAGATTTTCTATGCAGATTGCCAAGTCCAATGCTCTAAACAGATTAAAAAAAATAGAGAGAGAGGGGAAAAAAAAAAAAACAAAACAAACAGAACCTAACTCCTAAAACTACCTGTGAACCAAAAACTATTATCAGTGTAATTTCAATGCACCTATTTTGGACCAATCTCGTCACTAAGAAACCAACTTTAATGCCATTAAAATCTCCAAGAAACCAACTCTAATGCGTTAAAGTCAACATGGATCAGCTAGACCTGCATATATAAAAAGTGTTCATAATTGGTGATAGCTCATGGATAAAATCCTTTTGAATATTTAGTTGGACTGCTACTAAGTGGATGTAATAAGATGGCCAATGAACAGATAGGGCAATCAATGAATTGAAGCCCATTGACATAAACAGCACTGGCACTGTTAATAGAAAATCAAAGAGAATGTTCATTTTCAGTTATATTTTAAAAAAGAATCCATATTATTTGGAATTTTGAAGAATAAAACTGGTAGATCCAGCCATGGTATATATTTCCATACCAACCTCATCAGCAACTCCGTCAATAATGTCAACAACGAAATTCCCATGACGTTGGCCAATATTAAATAGAACAGAAAATACGTCAACTTCATCCTGACAAGCCAAAGAAAGCTCCAAGATTAACAAATTATGACAAGCAATATGATAAAACAGTAAACTGGTAATGGACAAACTGTTTTCCATCTCATTAAATAAAAGGCATTGTTGTATATGACGTAAATTCCCCAAAACAAGACTCCAACAAAATATCACCAGGACGGGATCCAATCATTCTGTATAACAAGCCAAAAAAAAAAAAAAAAAAAAGAAAATCAAGGTAAAGGACACAGATGACAGACCTGTGGATACATTTCCAAATTTTCTAGAAGGCCATCAACTGATAATTTAAACATAGCCATGTCATTCAGTTTTGCTACTCGAAGTACTTTCCTTGCTGCAGATCTTACCAACGCACTAGTGTCAACTAGAGTGCTAAGAAACTGCAAAACAAAACAAGGATAAATCATTAGAAAATAAAGAAATCTCATATTCCGAGGAAGAAATGCAAGAAAAGCACAATTCTATGTGTATGTTTCAAAGTTTAAATTGGTGACCATTATTGAGAAGAAAAGCAGCAAAAAGAATAAGCATATGTATAATTGAGTCGGGTAAAACTAAAGGAAGGAAGAGAGGATAAATGATCATTATGACTATGGCGGTTGGAAACTAATTCTGAAAAATTACAAGACGTTTCCCGTGTTTAATAGTTCAACAACTGAGGAAAGTAGTTCAGAAGCATTGCCAGGACTAATTACAATAAGAGAACAAACCACATGCAACTATGCCCAAGTAACAAAAGCTGGATCACAGAGTGACCAGCAGAATCAAAAAACGGACCCACTAAATATTTCCACAATTTGGCATCTAATTGATTGGTTCCAAGAAGGATCAGATAGTTACCATGTGCATATGTGTTTCTTGCACCTTTAAATGGTCAAATAGTGCCATACAACGCATTGTTTCCAAAGCCTGTAAGCGGACAACCATTGAATCATCATTCAACACATCCACTAATAAATTTAAGGCTTCACCAGCAAAACTAGCGGAAAGTATGCTGAGTGTATGCAATGAGTGGCAGGCTGACCTCTGTACCTACAAATTAAACTAATAATCTCAGATTAATCAAAAACGGATTCCAAATAACAGATTTGAGATGCAATCATAGGATAACAGCCTATCAAACCAATGTGTCCGCTTACATGGAATGCACACAAGAATAATTAGATTGCCCTTCAATTTATATCGGTACACTAAACTTGGTGAATAGATACCACCACTGTAAAATTAATGATATAAGATTCAGTATCTCAAACTGGACAACAAAATTATGAAACTCACCTCACAGAATTCATCTTCCAGGCCATGTACAAAAGCTCCAGCAGCAATTGATGCTGGTATTTCAAATGGTTTTGTGGAGCACGGTGCAGGATAGTTCTTTTCTCTAATGACAGAAAGGACCTTTTTTGATAAGGTTTGCAACAGAATATGCTCGGACACCATACTTATCTCCCCAAGGGCATCAAAAGCTTCAACTCTGACCTTCACACACATGTCTCTTACCATCGAACACAGCTTCAAACATGTATGCAAGACATATCAGGCTAACAAGTTTACAAAAAGGTATAAGGTCTTAGTAATAAATAATACTACATTGCAGCAACATGAAAGAGAGACGATGTCCTACCATGCCCTTGATGAAGGAATGAAACATGTGATTTTCTTGAAGATTTCCAAGGAAAAACTTGGACAACTAAATTTGCAAAACCATCCAATATTTAGAAAATATGAATGGCAAGCAACCAAGAATTGCCACACGATGTGTGTGTGCACATGCGTGTGCGTGTGAGAGAGAGAGAGAGAGAGGTATACGAGGAAGTAAAAATTAGATCCACACAACATTTGAGCCCACATGCTAAGAGTGGATTTCACCATACAGGGCATATCATAAAGTAACGTAGTAAAACAAGAATCATGTTGATGTAGGAGCATAGAATATAAGGGCAGATTTTATTTTAGTTTATTTGATATTTATTTGCTTGCTTTATTGCAGTCTATGTTTAGTTTGTTATTTTTTTAAAGAAGCCATGTGACTGGCAAGTGACTTTTAATGAGACTGAATGACTGTGATTTATTTCTTTTATTTTGGATAAGGGGCTGAGATTCTAGAGTTATCTAAGGAGCTTATAAGCAGATTTTTTTAGAGTGGTAGCCATCAGTTTTTATTCCTCATTAATAATCAAAGTTCAGATTTCAATTCTTTAACTCTTTGGAACCTAGAATTATTATTGATTGGTTTCACTTCAATTGTTTATACTATTTCTATACTGCTACAACTATTTATTGCCGGAATCTATTTTTCTCACCACATCAATTGGTATCAAAGCCTAAGAACCCTAGATCTATATCATGGTTGGTCGAGGTAGAGGCCCTAAGGATAGAGGAAATTAGAACCAGCAGAAAGAGATAGACGAGAAAAGGCGTATGATTGAAGATTTGGCGCGAGCTATACAAGCTCTTCAGCGACAAGAACTAGTGGAGGCTCTTCAGCGACGAGAACTAGTGGAGGCCCGTATGGTGATACCGGAAGGCAACCGCAAACCCTTAGATATACTGGAAGGTAATCTTGAGAATGAGAGCATTGGCACAAATGAAGAAAATCCTATTCATGATGCTGGCGGTGTAGAATATGCGCAGCAAGGTAGATTGAAGGATCGCTTAGTGCGTGCACTTGACTTGAATAGTGAGGGAATCAAAATAGAAGTCGCTAATTTCTTTGGTAACATGCATGCAAAGAATTATTTAGATTAGGAAGCGAGTTTGGAGACATACCCTGAGTGGAAGACCATGGGTGAAGACAGGAAAGTGTTGTTTGTGAAGCTGAAACTAAAAGGTGCTGCACTTCAATGGTGGAAGCGAGTTGAAGAGCAACATGCTCGACAGGGCAAGCTAAAAATCAACACATGGAGAACATGAAAGTGAAGCTGCGAAAACAATTTTTGCTTGTAGATTATCCAATGGAATTATACAAGAGGTTCCACACATTAAAGCAAAGGGGTATGACGGTAGAGTACACATCGGAGTTCAACAATCTCTCCACACGAGCTGGTTTAAATGAGAATAATGAGCAATTAACTTCTCGTTACCTCTCTGACTTGAACCAATTTATTAGAGATGAGATGGGAGTAGTTCGTCCTTTCATCTTGAGGATGCTAGACAATATGCCTTGATGGCGGATAAACGGGTATTGCATTATAGGACTAGGAGACCTATATCGGGCAAGTTGATAGTGCTGTACAACATAATACAGTTGCTTTTCAGGGTGTTTGAGGTAAGAAAACAGCCAAAAATTTAACCAAGACACTGTCATAACTGGTCAAAGAGGTGGTGGGAACATTAAGGAGTCACACAGCAGCGAAAAGCAAAAGGAATTTGCTAGGTTTGAAGGAAAAAATGTCATCCATGCTAGGTATTCAAAAGCTGGCAGCAACTCTCAAGTTCAATGCTTTACTAGTGGAGAGAGAGGTCATACTTCTTATGCATGTCCCTAGAAGAGAGTAAACTTGATTGAGTTAACAGATGAAGAAGAGGAGTGATGAAGGGAAAGAAATTGATGTGTTACCCATGGAAGGAGAATCCTTGGTTGTGAGGAGAGTGATGACCGCACCAAAACTTAAAGAAAATGAGGATTGGTGGAGGCACAATATTTTTAAAATACGTGTATTCTGTAATGGGAAGGTTTGCAATCTCATTCTTGATGGGGTAGCAGTGAAAATATAGTATCAAAGGAAGCAGTAGAGAAGTTGAAGTTAGTAACTAGGAGGCATCCTACTCCTTACAAAATTGCTTGGTTTTGAAAAAGAAATGAGGCGCCGTTCACTTTTCGTTGCTTGGTTAAATTTGCCATGGGTAATAATATTAAAGAAGAGGCCTAGTGTGATATTGTTCCAATGGATGCATGTCATATTTTAGTGGGGAGACCTTGGTTGTATGATAAGACATGGTTCATTACAAAAAAGCCAACACTTACTCTTTTAGAAAGGGTAACAAAAATTTAATCTTACGGCCTCTCCAGGAAGAGTCCATGATCATCACTAAGGATAGCAAGGTTACAAGCTCTTTGAGTGCTCAAAAATTTGAAGAAGCGAGTAGAGAGCTTGGAGTTATATATGCGTTGGTTGGAAGAAGTATTTCAATGGATTCTTTGCTAGAATTTGATGATTTTCCGCTTGAAATTCAACAGCTACTAAAGGATTTTAAAGAGCTGGTCAATGATGAATTACCAAATGGTTTACTTCCTATGAGAAGCATTCAACACGCCACCGATCTCATATTTGGAGCACCTTTACCAAATCTACCGCCTATAGAATGCCTCCTACTCACCGAAAAAAAAATGCAAAAGCAAATTAAAGAGTTGATTTCGAAGGGGTTTGGTGCAAGATAACAAAATCCCTTGCGCTGTGCCAGCCTTACTAACACCAAAAAAAGATGCTGCATGGTGAATGTGTGTGAATAGTCGTGCAATTAACAAAATTACAGTGAAGTATCAGTTTCCAATTCCTTGCTTGGAAGAGATGCGTGATATGCTTGTCGGGTCTAAAATATTTTCCAAAATTGACTTAAGGAGTGAGTGTGGCTGTTAGCTTGGTTAGCAAAGCTTTCCTTGCGCCCGCTCACCACCGGGGTTCGACCTCGGCCCCCCACCTCCGCTTACCTATCGAAAAAAAAAAAAAATTGACTTAAGGAGTGGTTATCACCAAATACGAATGCGGAGTGGTGATGAGTAGAAAACTACTTTTAAGACACCAGAAGGGTAATATGAGTGGTTAGTGATACCATTTGGACCCTCAAACGCGCCGAGCACGTTCATGCGTGTCATGACAGAGGTGCTCAAACCATTCTTGAGTTTATTTGTAGTTGTTTACTTTAATGTAGTCAAACTAGAGAAGAGCATTTGATGCATTTGCGTAAAGTTGTGGAAGTTCTTTGCAAGAAGAAACTCTCTGTCAATTTGAAAAAGTGCTCTTTCTTGTGCGACAAAGTTGTGTTTCTTAGCTTTATTGTTTCAGCTGAGGGGCTACAATCAGATCCAGATAAGGTTCGAGCTATTAGAGATTGGCCCATACCGCAATTTACGGGTGATGGTCGTAATTTCCATGGATTGGCTTCTTTCTACAGAAGGTTCATACAAAATTTCAGCTCTATAATGAGCCCAATCATTGAATGTCTAAAGGGAACTATTTTTAAATGGTCAAAGGTAGCAAAAAGGCTTTTGAATTGATCAATCAGTTGCTAACTGAGGCTCCAGTGCTGGTTTTACCAGATTTTGAGAAACTTTTCACTGTGGAGTGTGATGTTTTGCATAGAGGGATTGGTGCAGTTCTTGGTCAAGAAGAAAGGCCGGTTGAATTTTTTAGTAAGAAGTTGACAGATGTCAAGAGGCGTTATTCTACTTATGACTTGAAATTTTATGCATTGGTACAAGCAATCCATCATTGGGAGCATTACCTAACATATAGGGAGTTTATGGTATATTCAAATCACCAAGCATTGAAATACTTAAATTCTCAAAGCAACTTAAACCCATATCATGCAAAATGGAGTTCTTATTTGCAAGAGTTTACATTTTCCCTCCATTACAAAATTGGGGAGTCTAATAAGTAGCAGACGCATTGAGTAGACGATCTCTAATGATGATGGGTACAAAGTTATAGGCTTCAATGAGCTGAAAAATCAGTATGTTTTTTATCCATCTTTCAACTCTATCATTGCTGAATTGCAAGGGACAGCTGGGTGGAAAAAATTGCCATACAGATTGCAAGATGGGTATTTGTTCAAGGGTAATCAGCTATGCATCCCCAAAGGTTCCTTACGCGAGTAGATCATTCGGGAACTTCATGGCAATGGTCTAGAAGGCATTTTGGTAGAGATAAAACAATGGCAATGGTGGTTGATCATTGCTATTGGCCTCGAATGTATAAGGACATGGAAAGGCTTGTCAGGAGGTGTCAAAAATGCCAGCTTGGTAAGGGCAGCACACAAAACACTGGTTTGTATACTCCATTACCAATTCTAGAAGCTCATTGGGTTCACATTAGCATGGATTTTGTGCTGGGACTCCATAAGAGCTAAGAGATATGACTCGATATTTGTTGCAGTGGACAGATTCTCCAAAATGGTACATTTTATTCCATGTCTTAAAACTGCAGATGCCTCACATGTTGCTGAATTGTTCAGAGAAGTGGTCAGACTCAATGGGGTACCAACCTCTATTTTTTTCAATAGAGATGTCAAGTTCATAGGGCATTTTTGGAGGACTTTATGGCAGAAACTGGGAACTAAACTAAAGTATTCTAGCACTTGTCATCCACAAACAGATGGTTAGACTAAAGTTATCAGCTGGAGTTTGGGTAACACGTTGAGATGTCTTGTTGGGAAGCATTTAAAATCATGGGATTCAATTATTCCTCAAGGATAATTTGCTTACAACAATTTCATGAACAGAACTATAAAGAAGACACCATTTGAAGCAGCTTATGGACTTAAACCTCAAAATGTTCTTGATTTAGTTCCACTGCCTTAGAAAAACCGAGTGAGTGATGATGGTGAGGCTTTTGCTAAACATATTCGAAAGGTCCACGAAGAAGTTAAGGCAACAATCAAAGCTAGTAACGAGTCAGGTGCAACGGTAGCTAATAAACATTGAATGGTGCAAGATTTTGTAAGTGACTTGGTGCTAGTACATTTGAAGCGAGAAAGGTTCCCTAAAGGAACTTATCACAAACTTAAGTCGAGAAAGTTTGGACCATGTAAAGTTGTCAAGAAAATCAGTTCTAATGCTTATATAATTGAGCTGCCACCTGAGTTGCAAATTAGTCTAATCTTCTATATTTCTGACTTACACCCATTTGAAGGGTTTGATGAAGAGGTAGATACAATTGCAAATCAAATTCAACAACTACCCACAATGCAAAAAGATGTTGTTGAAGATGTATTAGATCTCAAAGAAGTGGTGTCACGAAGACGCAACCTTTATAAGCGATTTTTGGTGAAATGGTTGCGTAAACTAACTACTAAAAGAACATGAAATGCTGAAGAAGAGTTGCAAAAAGTTGACCCATATATACATGCAGAATTTATCAAAATTTTCTCGTTGGGAGACGAACTTTCCCTTACCCAGAGGGATTGATGCAAAGCATAGAAGATAAGGGCAGATTTTATTTTAGTTTATTTGATATTTATTTACTTGCTTTATTTCAGTCTATGTTTAGTTTGTTATTTTTTTAAAGAAACCATGTGACTAGCATACGACTTTTAATGAGACTGGATGGCTGTGATTTATTTCTTTTATTTTGGATGAAGGGCTGAGATTCTAGGATTACTTAAAGAACTTATAAGTAGACTTTTTGAGAGTGGCAGCCATCAATTTTTATTCCCTATTGATAATCAAAGTTCAAATTCCAGTTCTTGGACTCTTTGGAGCCTAGAATTATTATTTGTTGGTTCCACTTCAATTGTCTATGTTATTTCTATACCACTGCAACTGTTTATTGCTGGAATCTATTTTTTCTCACCACATCACATGTATAGTCCTTCCTATCACCCTGCCATGATACAAAATGTGTCCAATTTTAGGATAACCATAGCATGCATATAACAGATTATATCCCATGTTAATGTCCTCTACCAAATAATATATGTACCAATAGGTTACAAATAGATATAACCGTGAGAGACCCAGAATTTATCCGTAAAAACACCATCAATATTCCCATGAAAAATATCTTCACAAATTGACTTCACACAACCAAATTCGACAAATATTCTCAGACATCAAGTGTTTATATAGCATGGTACTTTAAATAATACCTGAACAAATAATGCATCTGACAAATCTCTCTTATTATTGTCATGGTTCGATTCCACAAGCAATTTTCCCCACTGACTAACCTGCACGAAAATGCAAATAAAGCCCATTAGCAATTTTTTTTTTTTTTTTAACATGGATTACATTAAATAACGTTAAAGCCACAATTTTAAATTTAGGTTTCCACGACAATAAAAGCTGAACAGGAAGGAAGTTACAAGCTGATCATATAGAAGTAATATAAATGCATAAATGCAAACATCTTTACCACACACATAGAATCTAACAGTAAACAAAATGTTGCTTAGACCTCTAATATTTATATCTTAAATGACTAGCTAATTATGGCACAAGTCAAAAGCAATTTTTAAGCTAAAATACATACTCATGAACTAAGATTTTGAATAAAATCTTTCCAGTTGTTGCAAAAAGAACGCAGAACTTACCAAAAGGTGCTTGGTGTTCTGGAACACCATAAATGGATTGAACATTAATACTTCACTAGGAACCCCAATTCTTGTGAATCTAACAAAATTCAGTTGTGAACGAGACTTTAGCATGGCTGGGGCAAAACACAGATTACATTCTCCCTATATTTGCTTGTAATTACTAGCTTTGTTATCTCCTCAAAGTTTAAATCTTTCGGTTTCAACGCAATGGGAATTGACGAGCAAAATTGGAAATGAATATTGAAATGAAATTACACTAGAAAAGAGAGCACAAAGTATAAACCAATTGATTGGTGTGATACCGAGCGAACTGCTGCAGCTCTTACAGAGTCCTCCATATCAGTTAGAAGCTCAAAGGCGCGGCAATAGCAACTCTCCATCAAAGAACGGTCCTCAACGACAGCGGACTTGCACAAACCAACCAGTCCATCCAAAGCAACTCTCCTCACATATGGATACGGATCCTTCGTGAACCCTAGGAACACCGTCAGCAACAAATGCGGCCGAACACGAAACCTCTCTGCATTCAATAACAGCCAATGCCGAACAGACACACTCGGCCGGAAGCAGAGGTTGAGAAATAGACCCTCGCCAAGCTCAGTGAGGACAGAAATCAGAGTTTGGTCGGACTCGGCGATTGAGGCGAGGACGGAGAGAGCGGCGGTGAGGGTACGAGTTGAACTGTGGTTGCAGAGGAGAGAGAAGGAGCGGACAGCGTGGAAGATGGGATGGGAGAGGTGGGGGCGGTGGGTGGCGAGGTCGGAGAGGATAGAAAGAGTGTGGTGGAGGGAGAGAGGGTCCCGTTCTGATTGGAGAGAGCGCGACAGGGTTTCGAAGAGTGAAGAGATGGTCGCTTCGGAGGTCGAAGGGTTGATGATGAGAGAACGAGCCACAGATAGGGCTTGCAAAGAATCGGCGGCGTTAGAGGCGGTTGTGGCTTGGTTGAGAATTTTCTCGCACGCGGCGCGGAGCTGTTGCTCCATCGCCGCTGCTCAGTTCTCTGTAACGAGACCGCCGTCAACGTCGACCCGAGAGTGCATACCAGGAGGAGATGCGGACGCATTCGGCAGTAAGAATTACTGTAAACTTTGTGGTTAAAAAGATTTGATTTTAAACTAAAGGTAATTTCTTAGAATTTACTGTACGTTTTATTAACCCTGTCTCTTCGCCTGTTTTGATTTTTCGAATGGCCAAAAATAAGAAAACAAAAAAATATATATTCTTTTGAAATATAATTAAAATTACTTTTAGAAAAATATTTTATATTAAAATAAACAAACGGCACCTTTAATTTTTGAAATTTCCTCTTTAAATAAAAATGAAGCACAACGAAATAAAAAAAAAATCTTAAAACTGTAAACATTGGGTTTGGCTATATTTTGAAAAAAATAACTATATTTTCTTAAAGTTAATGTGATCAAAAATTAGGTCTACTAATTTTTTTTTTTGGTTAAGTTAAAGATTAAATATCAAAGAATTTAATGCTAAATTTTTAGAGCTAAAATATTAAGTATCGAATTTTAAATTTAAAAATTTTAAATAAACTTGTTAGTTAAGAAAAAAAATGTAAATAAAAATTCCATATTAAATCTCACTAACTCATAATTAAGAAGGAATTTATGCATCACGCAAGATGCGTTTCGTTATTTAAAAAAAAAAAAAAACTTTTAGTAGTTTGTTTTGTTTTATATGATTTTTTAACTAAAATTTAATTCTTTTTAGAAATTATAATTTTTAAGTATATTAATCACATTCGTAAAAAAAATTAAAAAAATTCATATCTGTTTGGGTAAACGTTAAAAAAATAAAAAAAATCACATTTTTTTCATTACTTTTTTATCCAATTTTTTTTAATACAATTAACACACCTAAAAATAATAATATGTAAAAAAAAAATAAATTTTGATAAAAAAATCACATAAAAAAACTAAAAAACTTTTTTTCTGTTTTTAACCAAGCACGACCAAAGTCCCCTCTTTCCCATTTGTTTTGCCATGGAAAAATAGTGTGGGCAGACAAGAATGACCTTGCATATGAAGTTTTGGCGAACTTTAATAATGAGACGAAGGGGGGACCTCATTTTGTGCGATTGCAACTTCAGATAATGACTAAAGAAGGAGGAAGTGCCCAATTTCAAGTTGGCGTGGCACTGTCCCCCACCATGGATAAAAAAACAGCATGATTGAAAAAGAAACACTCAACTGATTGGATCGATTGTTTATTCAACCCATCCAGCCGGTTTGATCGATTTGTTTCACACTATCAATGGCATTAGCGTGTTTGCGTTTGTGAATGTATATATGCATATGCACCCAATATACATATATGCACGTATATATTGTAAGTACTCCAATGAAAATGTTTTGCACCAAAATGGAGTTACTTTCGTAATCATTTGTTCTAATTCTTTTTATTTTTTTTTTTATTGCTTTTGTAATTCTTTTCGACTGTACATTATTTTTTTTATTTATGTCTAAAAATTATCAAATAAAAAAATTTAAATTTTGATAGAAGATCGTACAAGATGAAAAAAAAATTAAAACAATATATTAAATTATTTTTGTTCCAAACAGTAAAATTTTGAAGGTTAAGGTGGAGTTTTGAAAAGTTAAAAAATTAGCCCTATTAACTAATTATTAAAAAGTTAACTTTTTTTTAAATAAATTTTTAGTAATTAAATGTTTAACTTTTTACTCTTCATGGTTTAAAAAATTAAAATATAATAGATGGAAGGGGTGTTTCGTACACGTGATATGCATCCAGAATAGAGACACTTGGCAACCATCCAGGCTGCCACAATTTTTTTGGTAAGTGTATAAGTACTACACTGCGTCACTTCTTACGAGCCTAACAACCTAACTACTCCATTACCTGTTATTTTCACATTGTGGTCTATATTGTCCTATATAGCAAACATACATGTGCTTAAAAAACTATAAATAGAAGAATGATTAACCAGAAAAGTAAGCACAACTTTACCTTACCATAACCCTATCAATTTTATTCTTTACCTCATTTTTATCATCCATGAGTGTTAACTTGACCGTCAAAGCGATATTCGGCCGAATGCTATCCAACCGGTAGTGTGTTGCAAGACTCAAGTAAAGAGTTAAAGAACTGAATAAACATCTTCACTACTAAGTGATTCAATCATGTCAACAGATTTTTTTTATCTAATTAGACATGTTATCGAATAAATATTGAATTTTTGATACTCCAATAAATAAATTTAATTATTTAAAATAATGAAATAATAATTTGTTAGTTAACGGTTATTAAACAAATACTAAAAAGGTGGTGTTTGATTGGTAAAAATTTAATTATTGGATACAATAAAGTAAACATCTCCCAAATATTGCGTTCACACTCGACACGCCAATAAAAGCCAGCAGATTGCCGACATACATAATTAAGCGATCAACTAGTCTAATCACTCACCATTAGTACTTGTCGATGGAAGATGATCGCGGTGGGTCCTTTTCGGACATAAATCGGAGCCTAAAATGTTTGGCACTTTGGGTGGGCTGAATTTTTATTCCGCAGAAATTCGCTTGAGGTTGACCTCGGATTGCGACTCTCACACGTGATTCCCTACTGTGTTTGGCCCAGAAGATTGTGACCTCACCAATCCACAATCAAACCAAGGCTGAAAAGATAAGGTTGAACTTTGGGGGACTGATGACCATTTCAGTCGTAGGTTTTTTTTTTTTTTAAAGTAAAAAAATATGAGATTCGACCCGTAAGGAGGGGTTGGATCCTAAATTGATTTGGCTTTAACTTGAATTAATTTTGACCCTATATTGATCCTGGTTTGTCCTTCCATCTCAAGATCATTCTTCCATACAAATTTTATTTTATTTTTATTATTTGTTTAATTATTTATTTATGCTCTACTAAAATAAATAATAGGTATGAGTTTTATTTTTTATGATGTTAACAGTGAACACTCATTCAATTCCCTAATTTGTGATTGAAAATCTCAATGTTTATAAATTTACAATAATTATTAATATAATTTATTTAGTTTAAACACCAATTAGTTAATTATTTTACTTAAAGTTTAAGTTATAATTAATTTATTTTAAAAATTATAAAAAATATTTCAAAAAAATACAATGGGTTAGCATTAGATTGGATATGCCCAATGCTAACCTGACCTGAATTTTACATGGTAGGAGCAAACCAGGCTAGGTCAACTTAGAGTCAAGATCCACTCATTTTACAAGCCTGCATGGGACTAAATAAAAGCTGCAATATCAATAGCCACATGCTGGACGAAGGAAAATAGTACAAAAAATTTTTATACATGTCTTTCGAATGGGTACGTAATCAGAAATTTCGACAAGAGCAGCCAAACTAACAGTTGCTGATACTTTGAGAGGAAAGAGGGCCAATTTTTTATGAACCACAAATTTTTTGACTAAGAATATAGAACATTCTAATGAAGATTTTTAGATCATAAGAGGCGTGATCTTTCGTAATTTATACATAAGTCTGTTATCGGTTTAAATTAGTTAATTAGTGAATTCGGGTGCCCCACCTTTGCCACCAATGCCTATACATTATTAGTTTACATGGTTGACCTGTAAAAGCAGTTTAAAGGATGTTTGGAGTGAAAATATTTTATTAAAAAATATAATAAAAATATAAAAATTTGATATAAAAGTAATATATGTTGAAATTTTATTAAAAAAAATATAAAAATTAGGTAAAAATTGATCAACCAAATACCTCGTAATGATCATCATTGGTTGAAGAAAAACCTGTTCATGTCATTTAAAAAAAATATAAAAAAAAAAAGAAATGTGTACTGTGTGTGTACATATCAAATGCGGTGCCATTCAGCCTTACTTTTTGCCATCCCACCTCTCTCTCTCTCTCTCTCTCTCTCTCTCTCTCCCTCTCCCCTCAACTCTATAAGTAGCTTGGTTCCTTCCCCCATGTTTCAACTGAAAAATGCTTGCAAAAATATCCAACCACGGAGGACGAAATTTGATAAATGCAACCTTGAGAACAGGTACCCGGTAATTAAGTCAAATATATATAAATTAGGTTGTGTAGCTTTACCATAGAACAGGGAATCTATAGATCATCAAGTTGCTGCTACTGCTGAGTCTGAGAAGTGAGAATACAGGGGGGGGAAGGAAAGAGAGAAATTAACACTAGAGCTAGAAGATGCCTTGCGTTGATATCTCAACCAACGTGAGCTTGGATGGAGTTGACACTGATTCAGTCTTCTCTGAAGCCACAAAAGCTGTTGCTTCAATCATTGGGAAACCAGAAAGTGTAAGCTCTCTCTCTCTCTCTCTCTCTCTGTGAGGTTTAATTCTTAAATGCAAATCACCCAATTCAGTGGTGATAAGTTCTCTCTTTTGAGGCTTTATTGATTACTGAGCGTACCTGTGCAGTCTTATAATTTGGTAGCCATTGTTGGGATTCTGTTCCAGTTCTGGAAAATTCAAGTACTAAGATGTGCTCTGAATGAAGAGCTTTTAATTATATTGATTATTGGCATTTAACAAACATGAACTTGACATGGATAGCAACTTTGATCAATTTGCAGGACTTTTTTTTTTTTATCATCCTTTCTTAACCGGATTCATAAACTATTCAACATGGATCTGTTTTTGTCAAGGTTAAAACCAAAGGAATGCATCATATTGTTGTTTGGTGTTATTCCGGAATAATAACCTACCTATTTTCAGACTTCGAATCTTCCTGTTCTGGTTGGCCCCTACTTCTTAAACATTGTTAGTTTGGTAGGAGGGGAAAGAATGTCCTTTAATTGCCATTCCTTTTCCCACCCCTTGCTTGTCAACTTAAGTTTCCATAATTTGTTAGAATAACATTCCGCCAAAGAGGCATGGAATCAAGAGAGGAAAACGAAGGGAAGAATGGAATAGATTAAGGCCTCATTTGCTAAATGTCAAAAGTATCTAATTTTTTCACCATTAAATATCATCAAACACATAAAAAGTTTGTACATACAAAATCACCAATTTTTTCTAATTCTTTGTAATTTTTTTTAAATTTCTAGAACTTTTACAAATTTTTACTAAACATATAAAAAAAGTAATGCATGCTAACTTTTTAGTTAAAAGTTGACAAAAATTGATACATCAATGCACCTTAACATGTGTTTGAATTAAATGGTTTGGTGAGAGAAAATAAAAAGAAATGAAAAATAGGAAGAAGACGTGAAATCTTAGTTACCATTCATATTTAGTTGGTTTAGAAAAGATAAGAAAATAAAATTTACTAATAAATCAAATATAATGAATGCTGTTTTATTAAAAAAAAAAATTAGCAAAGTTTCCTATTAAAATGATATGACAATTGTATTAATGTAATAAAAAAATATTTTAATAAGTTACTATTTTTAAAGTGATAAAAATCCACAACACTGATTAAAAATTTTGATAAAAATTTTAAACGAAACTGTACTTAAGCAACAACAGGGGTCCCAAAAAAAAAAAAAGTCCATGATACAGGGTACCACCACTTCCTAGTTTAGGGGCTAGACCAAATCACACCCATGGGTATAGTATACATACATACTTAAAAGTGAAAGCAAAATCACCCTAATACGAGAGAGAGAGAGAGAGAGAGAGAGAGAGAGAGAGAGAGAGAGATGTTGTGAAGCCCATGCTCCATGGTTTTTCTGTAGTAGCCGTGACCATTGGTCCCATCCGCACTTTCCGGACTCGGAAATATGGATGGCTTTTTATCAAATTTAATGGAGGTCCGATTCCCACTCTGCCCACTTTTTTGAGTGGCGGGGTCTGGGCGAAGTCTACAACTAAAAAAGGGTTGTGAATTATTGGATGCACGGTCATGGTGCCGGTCCTTATCCGGGGGACATAAATCAGTCTGTTTAATACATTTTTATAAATGAAAATTATTATTATTTAAATTTTTTATTAAATAAAAGTCATTATAAATTTTTAATATATAATATGTATGTATGTTATACATGAAATGAATGAACATGCAGTATGTGATGGTGCTGCTAAAGGGGTCGGTGGCCATATCATTTGGTGGGAACAAAGAGCCCGCGGCGTTTGCAGAGATAGTATCGATGGGAGGGATCAACTCTGCCGTGAAGAAGCAGCTCATCGCCACACTGGGCACCATTTTACAGGACAAGCTCTGTGTTCCCAGAACGCGTTTCTTCCTCAAAGTCTATGATACAACAGTCGGCCGCCGTATTAACAACAATTCCAAACTGTGACTCTTCTCTGAGTTCTCTCTTTTTTGGTGCCATGCATTTGAAACACTAGCTAGGTTTTGTTTTGTTTCAGATCATCAAATATCCTCTCTCTCTCTCTCTCTCTCTCTCTTTCTCTGAACCCAAGGGAATAAATTAAAGAAGATTTCAGGATGCACTGCTGCGTCCCCTGCTCCAAGCATTTGAATAAATTCCCCATTGTTGACATATCTTGCCACCTACAAAAAGAAATAAATAAATTACATTTTCATTAAATTTATGCGTACGAAATACAAATGAATGATCTAGTATTTGAAATTTTTAAAAATACAAATTTGGTCTATTTTTATATTTTTTTTAATTCATTTGTCATTTTATACTTTTGAAAATAAAGAAAACAGTTCAAAATACATTTAGTCACTTGTATTTTTAAAATTTATTTTAAAAAATAAAAAAAAGTTTACACATAAAATAAAAAATGACAAAAAGTCATTTTAAGCGTTTTCAATTGAACAGAAAGAAAATCTAAAAATTAAAAAAAAGATCATTTTTTATTTTTTTTACTTGAGATTTTTAGAATATAAAATACATAAAATAGAAAATAAAAAATAAAAAACAGTAAAATAAATCAAATGCGACTTAAATTTTACTAAAAAATTAAAAACGGCACATTCACGAAATTTTTATAATATTTCACTTTCAAAAAAATCCTATAATACTTTTTGTTTACTCGTTCTCCTTTCTTTTTCTCATCCCTCAGCTTAGCAATCCCCAAACGTCCTTCCGACACAGTCACAACGGCCCCCATCAATCCTTTTAAATAATTTTTACAAAAAGTGCTAATTATTACAACATGAGGTATTATTTGATATAATATTTAGGTGTTTATCATGATTATAACAATTGTCAAATAATTTATTTACTATTAGCACCTGAATATTGTCATAGTTAACAACACATATTGCAACAACTAAAAATATTTTTTTTAATAAATTTATTAAAAAATGAAGATGAGACAAAAAAGAATATAAAAAAAAAGATAAAGTACAAAAAATACCCTTACAGTTTACCTTTAGTATCACTTTGGTCCCACACGTTTCGATTGCAACAGTTAATCCCTACACTTTCGGTCAAGCATCAATTCAGTCCTTCCGTTAGTTGGCCGTTAAAAACAACCGTTAGATTGAAAATGATACTGAGGGTAAATTATAAATGAAATTACCATTTTATCCTCAATCTGACGGATATTTCTAACGATCAACTAACAGAAGGACCAAATTAATACTTGACCGAAAGTGTAGAGATTGACTGTTGCAATTGAAACGTGTGAAATTAAAATGATACCAAGAATAAATTGTAGGGATATTTTTTATATTTTATCCTAAAAAAAATGATAAAGGGAGATGGCAATGGCTACAGTAGTGGGACAGTAATTGAAGCGGTAATGCAATTGGATTGGAACATGAGAGGACAGCCAAGGTTAGGGTAGGTGGGGAGGCGGAGTCAAAGGTATGGGAATGAGTGGGGAAGTTGGTGTTGGGTTTTAAGGTTGTGGTAAAGAAAAAACAAATGGTTCTGGAAAATTTTATGTATGAATAATTTTGATGTTAACATCTACATATTAAAAAAATACAAAAATTATAGTCATTAATTTTTAATTTGTTAACTTTATTTATAAGAAATTTTTTAAAATCCCCAAAAAATCGTAAGTATGCAAAATTTTTTTTGTAACTTTTTAGGAATCTTTAAAATTTCTTATAAATAAAGTTAGCAAATTAAAAATTAAATATGTGAGAAGGACAAACAGAGTTAATTTTGGGTACTAACACAAGTGGTTGGTAAGATATTGAGTTTCTTCTCCAATAATAACTAGTTGGATTCTCTTCATGTTATAAAAAAAAATAAAAAATACTATAATAATTACAAAGAAATATGCATTTAAATTGATTGGATTTTATTTTTCCTTTTAATATGTAACCATAAAAAATAAGGTATCTCTTTAACAATCTTTCAAAAATTTATTGGACAAACATTTTACGTACGAATAAATACATTTTAAACAACTAAAAAATACTGATAATATTACAAAGAGACATGCATTGATATTGATTACAATTTTTTTTAAAAATTTTAAAAATATAAATTTGGTTTGCTTTTTTATTTTTTATTTTCTGTTTTGAATTTATTTGTCATTTTACACTTTTAAAAATAAGAAAAATAGTTCAAAATATATTTGATTACTTGTGTTTTCGAAATTTATTTAAAAAAAAAAAAGAAAATAAGTTTATACATAAAATGAAAAATGGTAAAAAGTCATTTTAAACGTTTTTCAATTCAAAAGAAGAAAAATCTAAAAAAAAAAAAAGAAAATAGAACTTTTTTTTTCTTTATTTTAAAAATTTTAGAACATAAAATACATAAAATAGAAAGGAGAAAACAGTAAAACAAATCAATTGTGACCTAAATTTTTCTAAAAAAATTAGAAATGACACATTCATAAAATTTTTATATTAGTTCACTTTCAAAAAAATGCTTAAATACTTTATGTTTACTCGTTCTACATTCTTTTTTTCTCAACCCTTACCTTAGCAATCCTCAAACGTCCTTCTTAGAACCCGTTTGGAGGTTCAAAAAAAGGTAAAAAGTACCAAAAGTTATATTTTGGAATTTTTGGTGTGTTTGGTGGAACCATAATTTTTTTCACTTTTCTGCTCTGTTACAGTAATTTATTCCACAAAAAGTTTTACCAAATATACAAAAATTATCACTTTTCTGCTTTGTTACAGTAAAAAAGTTTATCAAACACCCAAAAAATTATTATTTTTCTACTCTACTACAGTAAAAAGTTTACCAAATATCTAAAAGTTGAAAAAAATTGGTAAAAATTACATTTTATTTCACTAAATACACCAAAAAATTATAACTACAAAAAAAAAAAAAAACATAAAAAACTACCAAAATTTTTACTTTTTTACTTTTTTTTTTTTTTTTTTAACATCCCAACGGGCTCTTAACCTCCAACACGGTTGCAACAGCCCCCATTATTTCTTTTAAATATTTTTTTTAAAAAATGCTAATTATTACAACACAAGGTATTGGAGGTGATCGAAAGTTAAAAAACTTAACTTTTGAGGTTAATGTGATGTAAAAATGATAAGTAGTAAATTTTGATTGGAAAGATTTAAAAACTTTTAAAGTTTTTTTAAGTTTTTTTTTTTTTTTTTTTTACTTCTAAACAGTCTCTTATTTGGTATAATATTTAGGTGTTTATCATAATTATAACAATTGTCAAATAATTTATTTACAATTAGCACCTGAATATTGTCATGGTTAACACCGCGTATTATAACAACTAACAATTTATTTTTTATAAATTTATTAAAAAAACGAAGGTGAGACAAAAAAGAAAATAAAAAAAATGATAACGGGAGCTGGCAATGGCTACAGTAATGGGACGGTAATTGGAGATGCAATGCAGTTGGATTGGAAAATGAGAGGGCAGGCAAGGTTGGGGTTGGTGGGAAGACGGAATTAAAAAAAAATACAAAAATTATAGTCATTAATTTTTAATTTGCTAACTTTATTTATAAGAAATTTTTTAAAATCCCAAAAAAATTGTAAGTATGCATTTTTTTTAATTTTTAGGAAATTTTAAAATTTTTTATAAATAAAATTAGTAAATTAAATATGCAAGAAAGACAAACTCAATTAATTTTTGGTACAAACTCAACTGGTAAAATATTTAATTTCTTTCTGAGTGATAACTGGTTGGATTCTCCTTATGTTATAGAAAAAAATACTATAATAATTACAAAGAATATACATTTAAATTAATTGAATTTTATTTTTCCTTTCAATATGTAACCATCAGAAATAAGGCCTCTCCTTTACAATCTTTTAACCTTTCAAATTTTTATTGGACAAAAATTTTATGTGCAGAGATATACATTTTAAACAATAAAAAAATGTTGATATAATTACGAAGAGATATGCATTGATATTGATTGGAATTTTTTTTCTTTAATATGAAACAATCGAAACACAAAATTTTATCCATTTAAAATTACATCTACAGTTAATTAACAAATTTTGTCCCCTGAAATTAGAAGTGCGAAGAGTTTAAAAACAGAGATTATTTGAAAAAACTTTCAAAAAAAAAAAAAATAACTACACTTGAAAATTACGCATTTAAAAATGTATAACATTATTTAATAAAAAATAATTAATACATTTTAGATAAAGAGATCATATTGAACTCTTAGTGAGTAACCTATTTAATAGACAGAAAAACAAATCATAATAAACATATAAATTAAAAATTAAATTATTATTTTATGACTAAATCATGAAAACTATATGCATGTCTAAAATTGTATAATTTAATTAAAATATAAATATTTGATTTATTTATAAATTAAAGGCAACAATATTTTTTACTATTACAAAATTTTGCACAAATTTGAAGCATCTCGAGCGTTTGAAACAAATATATATATAAAATTCTATAAATTACAGTCTTGAAATTAATGAAAGGCACAAAAAGTTAAAAAAAAAAATTTAAAGTTTGATGGGTTTCAAGGACTACAATAGAATCTATTGTAGGGGTTAAAGTGTAAAAATTTATAACTGTGATTTTACCAATATTTATTAATTTAGACAAATAATATTTATTAATTTAGTTAAGTAAATGCTGTTGAAATTATAGTAATTGATTTCTACACTCTAATTCCGACAGTGAAATTTCCTCCAAACGCCACTAATAAAGGCTACGTTTGGCACAAAGAAAAACACTATAAATCTCTAACAACTCTTTTATCTTTAATTTTTCTGTTATCACTAATTTCAGAAAATTTTAATATTTTACTAAAAAAATAAAAAATCTAGAAGTAGGTTATCCGAATGTGTAAATTTTTTATACAATCATATTCTTTGTGTTAAGAGCTTTCAAACAAGTATCATTGTCGTTATTTTTTGTGAATTTTTTTGAATCCGTGGGAACGGATTTGACAAACCGTTCTCACGGTTTGCGATTTTTCAGAAAAAAGTGGCGCCAAAATCAAGCCCAAACTACATTTTATCTCAATTTATCTTATTTTTTCTTATGCCAAATGAGGTCAAAATAGTAATTTTACCATAACTTTGCAATGTTTATTTTCCAAACTAAAATTTTAACCCTGATTTCCGAGATGGGACGACTTGATACGGACGAAAATATAATGGTTGTTTATTGGAATTAAAAAGAATCAGAAATTGTTTGCGGCTTAAAAATTAATCGGAGGGCGTTTAAGACAATTTCGGTATTAAAAAATTCACTTGCTTTCGTACATTTAATTTACAAAAATTAAATATAATATCAACTTATTAAGTATATTACACCCACTGCCCTTGAATATTTACGTGATTACACTTACTAATTTTGAGTATTTAAAAATTACATTTATTTTTTATTTTGAAATATTAACAATTAATCTCTTTCATTAAAATTAACTACTAAAATTTAACAAAAATTATCAAATTAATCAAAATTAAGGATTTCTTTTATTTTACTCTTTCTCTCTTTCATATTTTGGTTAATTTTTTCTTTTTACAAAAATTTTTAAAAAGAAGCAAAAAAAATTAGAGATTTTTATAAAAAATAATTAACGAATACATATATGAGAGAAGAACGTATAAATTAGAAAAAAAAAATTTAAAATTTTATTTACTTTAATTTTTTTAAAAATTTAATAGTTTATTTAATGAAAAGATTAAAATTAATAATATTATAAAATAAAAAAATAGAAATATAATTTTTGAATGTAAAAAAATTAAGACCATAAATGTTAACGAGAGTTTGGTGTAATTTATCTAAATTATACCCCGGACCTTTTGGATAATGGGAGTGGTCGTGTGGACTCAGGGGGGCATTCTTGCGTCGGAGTGTGATAGGGAGAGGGAGAGCAGAAGTTAGGGTTGGATTTTGCGAGAGTTGCAGATAAGATGCCTTGCTTGAATCTGTCGACTAACGTGAGCCTGGAGGGTGTCGACACCTCCTCCATCCTCAAGGAGGCCACCTCCACCGTGGCCAAGCTCATCGGAAAACCCGAAGCCGTACATATTCTCATGTCTCTCCCCACACGCATAATTTATTTGCATTTGTTGTTAGATTTTTGCAAGCCTGTGAAATTCTGAATTTTTGTCTTGTTCTATATTCATTTATATGGATTTCAATCGGATTTTAGCACTTCTTATTTTCTGTAGAAATTGTTACAAGCCGTTTATACTTTATAGGCAAGCTTGCTTTTAGTATCTTTCTTCGAGGCTCGATTGCTACTTTGCTTGGTGCTAGGGTCACAAAATTTGTGGGGTTTTTCTTGGGTTAATGAATTAATTTTGGTTAATTCTCTTGCTCATGTTCATACTATTACATTTCGATAAAAGTGAATATGTCCAAGTGCAATGGGGTTTTTTGATTTATGGCCGATTTGCGGATGCTAGGTTTCCGTTTCTCAGTTGTTTCCTGAAATCTATGTTTGGTAAAGGCAATGTACTTTATTCTGTACATTCACTTCAGTTGCACTTACCATTACAGAGTGTTTGCCATACTGTTGAAGGAATTTAAGGCTTTTGGTTCCTTGATTTCTGGGCAATTCATGCTAGTTTGCTCCTTAAATCTGATTGCTCGAACTGAGTGTTGGAGACCCTGTTGAAGGCATTTGGTTCCTTATATCTAAGCAGCGCGCATCATATTTGTACTTTAATTTGATGGGTGCTGTTTTACATTTTCTAAGTTGGATAAATCTTTTGAATTAGGCACAGCTTCAATGCTGGCTTCAGGAATTGATGCATACTTGTTTTCCAGGTCATCTATTTTGTGCCTATTATTGACCCTTAAGCAGCAATTTTTTTCGGTCTTTTTGTGCTGTCCACAACATGGCTGATATGTGGTCCCGGTACATTTAACAGCATTTCAAAATATGGCGTTCTGTTCTAATTAGGAATCCCATTTGACATCTTGTTCTCTTTAGACAAATTTGCATAATCTTGGTAACTTATGTTTTGAATGTTAGGAAGACTTCCTTCCAGTGTGAACCTGTTTTTCTTATTTTGTGACTTTTGGTTTTTCTTCTATTCTGCAAGGGTGTTTTTTTATTTTAGCAAGCTCTCTCCTTAAGGTTGTTATTTGTGGAGTTCTAGATTATTATCATACTAAAACCCATAAATAAATTCTAGATGCAAACATTCTAGAATAAAATACCAAAATTCCTAGGATCTACATCATGCCAGATTATTGAGAATTTACGGATTCGAGTGAA